>JAIVEN010000009.1:2515000-3765000 GCA_026686845.1 Adenanthera pavonina
TTCTTGATGAAATTAATATTCAATTATTAGTTAGATAAACTCTTATACATACCAAAAGATGTCTTGAAAAAGTATTGCATGTTTTGAAAAAATAAGCATGGGGAAAGGAGGAGGGGGACAAAGCATATGCTTAGCGCCTAAAGGATCTCCAATTACCGTTAGAGTGTCAACTGCTATCATTACTGTCTCTGTAGTGATTGACAAATAATCACTCATCACCTTTGTTTTTTTTCACATAAAAAGAAAATGTATACAATAATAATAATAATAATTTTAAGTCATAAAAAGACTTCTTTTTTTGTCAAAAAAAATATATATATGACTTACTCTTGAGACTTTGTACCATGCAAAGTTAAATGTTAATTTTCTGCACCAATATATCAATACGCCGGATCTGGGTTTTCTGCTACTGAAAAATAGCAGCACGTGTGGTGCTGTCCCAGCAGTAGATGATCCAGATTTTATCTTATATTTTTAGATAATTTTTATTATTAAACATTATTTTTTTGAAATTTTAGAATTAAGAGATTATTTTTATTTTATATTTTTATTTTTTAAAATTAAAAAAGAATTAAAATTAAAAAAATTATATAAAAAAATAAGATAAAATATGACTGTCCAAATCTGCTACTAGGATAAAAGCACACGGTGCTACTGTTTTCCAACAACAGATAACCCAAATCCCAATATACCAACGCATTCAATAAAATTTATATCAAATAGCACTATTTAGAAATTATGAATATTACAATTTATTTATTAAAAGATGTGAAATGCATAAGAAAAAATATATAATTTTATAAAATAAAAGAAAATAATATAAAAATAAAAGAACATATGAGAATTATTTTCTATTTTTATTTATTTTTTCTCTTTGAATGAATACTCTGCATACTTCACATTTTAAATATTTAAATATATCATTCTCTTAAATTAAATCCTTTTAAATAAGAAATTTGTAAAATATTTTTTAAATAAAATAAAAAATATCACATATATTTATATTTATCATTTTTTTGTAAATTAATTAAAAATATTTTTAAATTAAAATAATTCAAAATATACATCATTCTCCTTTTGGTGCTTTAATTATACTGTGTTGGCCTCTTATGCAACCCCTATCTTTACACAGTGCAGCATCATCTCCATCATTATTCAACCCCCTAAATCATTATATCATAAAAAGTTTCCACCTTTTCTTTGCTCATGCTTTCTTTTTTCTTTTCTTTTTTTCACTTTTAACATTCTTTCTTCCATTCTTTTAGGTTTTATCCAAGCATGTTCTTTATCTTTCTTTCTCCTTTCAAACTTGATTAGCTGTAATTTATTATGCCCTTTTGATATACATTAATTTGATATTCACATACTTAGAATCAATAACATTACACACTGTAAGCGACACCATCTTTAAAGAAAAACAATTTTTACAAACATTCATATCAATCTTTTGAGCTTAAACTCGCAGATTGAAGAAGAAGAATAATAAATTACTATAGTTAGTAATTATAGAGTTAATAAATTAATAGAGTTAGTAATTATAAAAAATATTTATACCTAATTTAAATTTCAAGTAATTGGTTTTAAAAATTGAAGTTAAAAATTATTTATATATTATATGTCTTAAGATTGAAACAATTATACATGCAATTTAGGTTATTTTAATTTAACAACGTAATTAAAAAAAAACTCTATAATTTTTTAAATAAAAAAACCACACGTTTTTTAATTATAATAACAATTTTCATATTTATTGTTATATTATGTATGTATAAAATTTTTAATATTATAAATGATTTCCGACTTATAAAAAAATTAATATTATAATTATAATATTCTATAATTTCTTGGTGAGCTAATACTTTATACTCAAACATTAAGATATTGAATTTTCAAATTTCAGTAAGTGATACAATACGGAATTCATATCAAAGCTCAGGGAGAGATTTTTTAGATGAGTTATATATATATATATATTAAGAAAAATATATAGAAAAGAGAAAAAGACATGGAATGAAATTCTCATGCATGTCTTTATTTATGGCTAAAGTATGAAACAGACATATGCGGAAAATGTTAATTACTCCTTTGCTCTGGCAGGAAGACCACCATCCTCTTTATTTCCCCAAGCAACTTTATATACTTCACAGACAATTCCACACTTTATCTCACATTGAATACCTTCATTTTTACTTTAGAGACACTTATCCACACACCAAGAAGCTTACCAAATGAAAGTACCCATTTGAAAAAATTAATACTAACTTCAATTTTGTGTAATGAATGAATTAATACACTCATGTATGAGCTTGTGATTGGCATACATACTACTGTTTTTCATTTAATTTTGAGCCTCATTTTATGCATGAATGAAGCTTAAATCCATAAGCACATGACATATAAAATGGAGAAGAACTAATTGACTTGGTCAATATATATCACTCAAGCACTAACAAATTAAATTTCATTAACATTTTAAGAATTAATGAATATTCATGATATATTTCTAAAATTAAGATACTCGAGAAGTTGAGATATATTTTTTCACATACTGATATGTAATAGTAAGAAGTACATTTTCTTATGGGAAAAAAATTATACAGTATGATTTTCACATAGAAAATTATTTTTGCTGAGAAGCAAAATGAAGTTTCTATTCGAGAAGAAGATCCAACCAGAAATGCGGATGATCATGATGATCGTGAGAAAGACCCAATTCCTCTGGAGATCCCATGCATTCCAGGATTGAAGCCCAAGCAACCTAGCAATCCCTGCTTGTAAGGCAAGAATGTCTTCTTCTTCATCTCCTCCGCAGCTGCTCTGTTCACCGTGTAATGCAATTCGTGGGCTGAAACCGCCGGCCCTCTCCGCCTCGACGTTGATCCCGCACCTGACCCCTCCGTCGACCGGAAACTCAAGTTCTTCGCATCCTCTTCTCCTGCTTTCTTCGACAGAAGTGTGTACTTTCTCAGAGGATCTTTATCTGTGGCTCTCCCCTCGGAGGCACTCCGGAACAGTAGCAAATCCTTCAGCCTCCATTTTCTGTACCCTTTTGTGAACGAGATTGATGATAACAATGAAGAAGTTGGTGTGGAGGGTTTTGTGTTGCTTGATGAAGAAGAAACTCCTTTGCCTGTTTGTGAAAAGTCATCAGAGACAGAGTCGCTCATAATATCGGAGACCCTCAAAGGGGACAACGATCTGCTTCCTTTACGACCAGAACTCGCCGAAGAAGCTCTTTCTCTCCCTCGGTTTTTCTGATTTTCTCGCCATCCTTCGCTTTTACGGGCTTCTTCCATAGCAGCTGCGAACGGATCGAAATTCCTTTTCTGATGGCGAGGGGAAAATGCCTCTTGAACGATTCTCCTTCCCTGAGAGATTCTCGACCTCGGCGATGACAGATTCGAGTTCGAAGCGGGAGAGCTGATCCCATCGCAGGACTGCAACCTCGGAGGCGGCTTCAACGGCCGGATTTTGCCACCGTCGAAGAGTTCATCTGCAGTTAAAGGAGTTCGGTCCAACTGCCCACTGAAATTGAATTCGAAATCTTCATTCCCAATCCCATAATTGTCCGGTTCGCTGCTGCTGGTGAGTTTGGATTTGGGAACGCCAGGCTTCTCTTCCCAGAGGAAAGGGACAAAGGAAGAAGAAGAAGCAGAGGAGTGTCTAGTAAGTTCGTCGTCATTTTGGAAGAAAGAGGAAGGAGCGCGTGTGGGACTGGTGGGGGCACTGAAGAAGAAGTTGCCAAAACGTTGAGGGCTAGAAGGAGCAGTCATGTAAGGGGAGGAACAGTTGCTGTCGAAGTTGAAGTTGTCCGGCGCCGGCGTTGGCACCACCACTTGGACCTCCATGGCTGTTGTTTCTGGAGTGTGTGTTGGGGGATGAGAGAGAGTGTCGGTCAGAGTTTGAGAATAAATAGATACGAGAGAGAGGGGGAGGCCGGAAGGAGAGAGGAAAGATCGAGAAAGAAGAGAGAGAGATTGGTCATAGGAAGCCGCCTTTGCAAGACTGACCCAACTGTTGACATTAATTATTGGTTTTCCTCTACTCCAAGTGTCTCTTGCTTTTGCTTCTTTTGTGGTTCATTTGATAATCCCTGTTCCGCATGTTTGATTAATATATGATTCTATATTATCTTCTTTCGTTAATACTTCCCCTTTTCTCCTACTAAAAATTAATTTGTAAATATTTCTTTAAAATATTTAATCATTTTATCATATAAAAATTATTTTTATTTTATGTTCTATACACTTTAGATAAAAAATATTGTAAAAAATTATTATTAAAGTTAAATATTTTAAATTTAATTTACATAATTAAAAATTTTTTGGAAATAGGAGGAGGAGGGCATAGAGAATCCATTTGCGTTCATGCACTAATAGAATGCTCTAATTAAACTGTGAATGCATGGTGCCATTTCGAGTGTTAGTAATTAAACTGATTGAACCCTTTGGAGTGCGTGTGCAAAACCACTTGAAAAGTTTGCCTTTTTTGGTCGATCAAGTGGTATAAAAACCGCAGGCTGAAAATTCGTTAATATATATATATATATATAAACCAATGACTTTTCTGAAAAATGGTTGCAATGGCTTTATATGTGCATGCATGTTGATGGTATATATAATAATTGGATAGAAGTTATGAGCTAGCTGAAGTCAGTCACTGTGAAGATAAGAGATGAAAAATCATAGTATTTTACAAGAGAGAGAGATGGAAAGTTATAACACAATCTTGGAATCTTAATTTATTCATGCACATATATATTTCAGTCACATTGTTTTTGCTTGATTGGATTATTTGAGTAAGAATTGATGTTTTTATTTAATGGTACGTGAATGGTGTGTGTTTGCGTTTTGATGATGATGATTATTAGTATTACTACTAACTACTTGAAATTAGTGTGCACTAACAAACATGAATAAACGTAACTTATTTGTTTTGATTGCTTATTTATATTATTGGTGCTCATGGTTTTAGAAGGGAGAATTCTATAATTTCTACTGGAAGCCGATCCTTGTTTAATCCCACCTCCCAATAATTAATTTTATGCAGGGGTAAGTACATGAAGAATTGGGACACGCTGACAGAATGTAAGGGGGAGAAAAAGAAGGTCCAAAGAGAAAAAGATAAGAGAAAAGAGATCAATTCATGTAGAGTATTGACTTACGATACGATACAAGTAGCTATGACATGACATTGATGTTACATAATGCTACCTTCTGCTAATCCCTTTATCATAACGTAACCTTTTTGTTGGTTTCAATGCGGTAAATCACACAATAGTTGAAGAGAAAAATAACAGTGCAGTCAATAATAATGTATTAAAAATACAACTTTACTAAGCCATAAAATATGTGTGTCTGTGTGTATAATGTAAATGTATCATCAGAAACAATAATAAATTAATAATTGAACTTCGTCATTTTTTTCAATTATTTCAGACATTGTTGTTTTTGTGATTCAAAAAATTCATGAAAATAGGTAAATTGTTTTAGCTCTAGCCTCTAGGTCATGACACATCATGATTAGTGCATATGATCCTATTTATGAGGAAATTTTTTTTTAATTTTATTTATAAGAAAAAAAAGAATTAATGTTGTATCAATTTTTATTTTTTTATTAAAAATACCTCATTCCATTAATATTATTGAGTGTCACGAGATACATCTTTATAAGAAATTGAGAGACAGATTAATTAAAGTAGACATAATTTAAAAAAAAATTAAAAATATAAAAAAATTAATTATTTAACTAACTTCAAGTATCTTCATTAATATTCATAAAGTAATTTTTTTTTTGCTTATAAATGGTACAGGAGGAGTATCCTTTTAAGTTCATTTTTGGTGATCAAATGGCACATAATTTTAATTGAATTGCTTTTCGAAGCAATTTTTCTTGTGAGGTGTTGGAGTATGTGCGCGCAAGTGATTGCTTATTTTCCTCCCGAATTGTTGCTCAACAAAATATTCACTTCTGTCTTTCTTTTCACTAAGCATTTAGACAACGGATCATTCAAGTATTGAGATAATAGGATTTCAGCCAACTAAAAGTATCATACAAGTGAATGGCAATTTAATTAATGTAGGCCAAAAAATCTTTGTTAAAGAAAAAACAGCTACTTAACCCAAAGTCTTAAAAAACGTTCACTTGTTTTTTGGGATCACAATAAGGTGAACTTCAATTACTAATACTTAAAAAAATTAGCAACCATCGCATTGTTTAGTAGATAGAGAGTTATGTTCTTTTAAATAGAGATCTCGAATTCAAATCTTGAATATGTATCTATCCAATTCAATCTATATTAATTGAAGTCCAATATAATTACCAGATACCAAGTCTAATACAATGCACAAAATCCACATTAAATTTTATTTATAACTATTGGCTAAATATGGGATTCATTTTTTTTATCAGCTGGAAAAAGAAAACTAAGCAACAAAGTTAAAAAAAAAAAGAGAGAAACAAAAATAGAGACTAAACAAAATGAATTTGCATTCGGTGCTCATCAAGTTGATGAGCATCACATGCTCATCACAGATCTAGGCCGTCCAGATCAAAATTGGACAGTCCAAATATAATTTTATTTTATTATTATATTTTTAATATATTTTTATTTTATTAGATACAGAATGTAAAATAAAGATACTTTTTTAAAAAAAAATACTGTTATTATTAAAAAAATTAAACTAAAAAATTTTAAATCTTAACTGACCAAATTTTAAACCTGGATAATAAGCATCCGGCGACCGAATTCAAATTCTAAACAAAACATCAGCTCATCGCAACACATCACGTCTAGCATCTTCATCCAATTCCTGCCGGATGAAGTCAGGGGGATCTGAAAAGAAAAGCAGTCTGGGAGCACACGAAATAGCCTCCTTCGCTAGAGAATGGGCCACCCTATTTGTTGAGTGATCACAACAGGTTATATTAAGAGACCGATCCCTTTTTAAAAAAAAAAAAACTCCTTATCTCAAGCAAGAGGTCCCTATCCATATGAGTATTTGCAAACACATCATGAACCATTCGAACCACTTCTTCACAATCACTCTCCACATGTACAAAGCAGTCCCCATTGTCCCAAGCCATCCTTGAAGCTACAAGGATACCCCATATTTCTATTGTGATGCTATTACCCCTTCCAATATGAAAAGGAAAACCTCGTAGGAAATGTCCATCAGCATCTCGTGATACACCCGCACAAGCAGTAACCTCCGCCCTATCACTGAAAGAACCATCAACATTGATCTTGACAGTTCCAGCTCGAGTCACAACCCAAGACGATGCTCTACCCTCTCACTTGGGCTCGAAACTCATATGGGCTACAGACTTCATCCTTGAATATTTTAACGTTTCGATCAATCCACATCTAACAACAATCACGAGTACACCAAACCCTCCAATCGACACCATCCACCTTCTTTCACTGGTTTAAGTTCCAACTGACCTAATCTGAGTGATTGTTTTGTGCAAAAAACTCGGCCGTAAGATCCGGAGGAACTAGTGCAAGCCACTTCTCCGATGCATGCACACAATCACGTAGTGCATGTAGGGTGTGCTCATCTAACACAAAGGCCACACAAAGCTGAATGGTGAAGCCCTCTAGCACATCTTGCCTCATTGGTCAATAACTTGTCATGGATATAGAGCCACAAAAATGTTTTACAACATTGTGGAACTTTCAGCTTCCAAACCTTTCTCCAAAGACAACGCGCGATTTTCATCTACATTAGCTTGGCAAAGCTTTTGATAACTGATTTCACTATAAAGTCCCCGTTAGAAGACCACCTCCACCTAGGCTTATCTCCTGCACTATGTCGCGTGTTTTGATTATAACGAGCGATTGCACTAAGAACAGATTGTGGAAGGTAAGACATAAACTTGTGCCAATCCCAATCTTCCGATGCAATAACGAACCCTGCCACACATTGAGAACTAATCTCCACAGGTAAAGAAACAATTGTATAGACCTCCAACCTATCATGGTGAGGAAGCCAAATATCCTTCCAAAATCTAGCAGTTTTGCCATCTCCAATTGTCAAGGCAAGTTTTCAAAGTCTCATCCCAAGTATTATCCAAGCTCGAGACCCCACTCTCCTGGTGTTAATTATAGGAATAATTTCATCACCACGTTTATATTTCTCCCTCATAAAGCAAACCCAAAGAGTATCTCTCCTCTTTATAAGACCTCAACCCAACTTATACATGAAAACATCATTTTGTAGTTTCAAATAACATAATCCCAAACCACCCTCCTCCTTCCTTTTACAAAAATCATCCCAAGCAACTAAATGAACCGTTTGCGAGTTGCCACTACTACCCAGAGAAACTATCTGCAATTTTATCAATTTCCTTACACACCGAGACAAGTAGAGAAGCAGTTTGCATCACATACCAAGGGATAGCAGACATAACAGAAGCAACCAACATATGTCTAGCTGCCAAAGAGAGTGCATTCGCCATCCAGCTAGATAAATAACGATCCATATGATCCAATATGGGCTAATACGTATCACTAGCAACACATGTATGGTGCAAATTAACCCCCAGCCATTTTCCAAGATCGTTGGTGAAGGTAAACCCCAAAAACTCACTAATTCCTGTCTTTCTGTGAAAGCCAACATTTTCAGAGAAAAAAATTCTAGATTTTGTTGCATTAACCTTCTATCCAGAGAGCATCATAGAAGTCATCCAAACATGCCTTCACCATTCCTGCCTGGTCTAAGCTTGCCTCGGCAAAAAAAATCAAATCATCTGCAAAAAATATGTCAAAAATCGACGTCCCATTCCTTTTTAATTTAAAAGGTAGCCAATGTCCTTAGTCAACCTCAGATTGAACCAAATGTGCTAATTTCTCAAAAACGATTACAAATAAATATGGTGAGAGGGATCCCCACTAGTACAAAAAATGTTTTTAACATCTACATTTTAGATCGGGTAAAAAATAACCAATCTAAAAAATGGAACCAATGGCACTTTTGTAAATAAACTGTGAAGTATGGGACTTTCTAGATCGGTTATAAAAATAACCGATGTATAAAATACTTTCTAGTTAAGTGGAAAAAATCCACCGATCTAAAAGATAAAATAATATAAATAAAAAATATTTTTTTCCGTATTTTAGATCTAATGGCAAAACCTAGTGATCTAAAACATTTCACTGCGTTCTGGAAAAATTAGCTTTTTACTTCCCCGCCATTCTGCTTCATTTCCGACCTAACCCTACCTCTCCCGTGTTCTAAAAAATCTCTAGCTCTCAAAACACAATCCACTCCTTTTGCACAGTTGTCGCCCGCCTCTCTCCTAGTAGGTCATCTTTTTCCTCTTCCTCTTGTAGTCATGGGTAGACAGGAGTTTGGAGTTTGCGATTGAGGTTAGTAAATCTGTTTTCCATCTCTTTTTCTGTCTTGTGGTCATCGGTCTCACACTTGCCAATCGCAATCACCAATCACACTCAATTTCAGTCCTCACTGCCTCAATTCAGCCTTTCTATCGTTGCAGTCCTCTCTCCTTCTTTGCTTGGTCGTGCTCACCAATCGCACTCAATTTCTATGCAATTTTAATAGTTGGTAATGCTATTGTTTTCCATTCTGTCCTTTTAGTGTTGGGTAACTGAGGCAAGAATTGGAGTACTAGCTAATTCCCTACTGTGTTTTTTTACTGTTGCTCATGTTCCTTCATGTTTCCTGCTGTTTCCTTTTTTTTGCTGTTAGGTTGTTATTTTTTTGCTTTTTTTTTTCCTGCTGCTTCTGGTGATTTTGTCCCTCTATTTTCTTTCCTCAAGCAAATCTGTATCTTTGTTGTTCTGTTGTAAGTTGGTTCTATTTGGATTATTTGCTTCAAGTATTTTTCTAGGTTATAGTTGCTTACATTAGAAATACAAAGAGAAAAATCGCAGTATATATGAATGCATGGTATTTCATACGAATGTGAATATAATAATGTCTGAGGATAAGAAAGTCCAATTTCAAATTGAAATTCGCTAACTGAGTTCACACTACTGTAGTAACAAGCTTTGTTTCTTTTGTTCGTGGTTAGTGAATGGTCACAAAAATATCACGCTTGGTTGAATAAAAATTGGATATTAGAAGTTTCACAGGGAACAAAACTATTATTGGACATTTACCTAATATATTAATAGTTTGATGTAAGTTAGCTAGTTTTGTTAGCATAATTTTAGAGCCTAATTTGATGGCAAGTTGAACATTATTGCTCTTATGCTTATAATTTTAGTTTCCAAATAGCAAATAGCATGAATATGCTTTATTTATATTTCAGGTTCAAAAACCATGCAAAATATGTTACACTCTCTCACTCATACAACTTGTGAATTGTTAATCAATTATATTATCTACTGACAAGACAAGACACACTACAAAAGTCGTTAAATGATCATTCTATATATTAATTAGAAACTTAATTTGGAACAAATATACTCAAGAGAAATTGTATTAATTTAAAGCTTGTTCTGTATAGATACCCCACGAGAGTTGAGGATACTTGAAATGAGTCAATAGTGTCCATTTCATATGTTATTTATTTGAGTAAGACACAGAAAGGAGATGAATCCATGAGGCTTCATACTTTGTTTTGTTTTGTATTTAAGTTTGTTCTGTTTTTTTTTTAAGTAATAATGTTCATGGATTTATATTTCAAGAACTCTTAACCTTTAGTAATTACGATGTTGATATGAATTGTTTATGCTACCTATGCCTAAAGCCAAAAGGAAAAAAAGAAAAACTGCCAGCTTTGAAAGGATATTGATTGGCAGTAAGATTTCGATCTTCTGTGAAATTATCATATCAAGAAAATATAGTTTGTTAACTTTATTTTATTTTTTTTTTAATGTTGTATATTTTTCATTTGGCTTCTTATGATTTGTTTCCCTTATTGTCGCAGGTTGGGACAATCACTCTTGTTTCCTTGACAGGGTTGTTTGTCTTTATGCTTTTGGTTCTGGCTGCAACTTTCAATGCCATTGTTATATCACTTTTTGTCTCTTTGGCAGCAGCAGGAGGATTTTTGGCCCTTTTCTTCGCTTCTGTGATAGCTATATATATTGGAGCATTATCAGTAGCCATATTTGCTATTTGCACTGCTTCATTTTGGGCAATTGTGGCTATACTTGTAACTACAGGTGATAAGTGGTTTGGTCGCCTTATTTCCTGCTTTAATAGTCTGGTCTGGCATTCTAGCTTACACTTTTTGCCTATTTCATGGCTTATGTGTCTTCATAAATATGTAACTCTAAATAGGATTTAAGCAATACAATAAGAATTTCAGCTGAACTGAATAAGAGAAATTGTTTTTCTTTCAATTAAGTGTAGGCATGCCAGGTTAATGACTGTGTTTGGTTATTGTCCTACCCAGTAGAGATAAACTTTAGTCTACTAGACATAATAACATTTGGTTTATGAAAAGTAAGCAAATTAATATAGGTTTGGGTTACAATATGTATATCTACATTTTTGCATTAATTTCAATGATACTAGGCATATGCACTTTTGGAGGATCACCTATCAAACATTTTATTGGTATCAGTAGCTAATGAGCTTACATGTCATAACATCCATTATAGGCCAGATTATTGGGGGACTCTTTCCTCGATGACACTAAAAAAATTATTAAGCTATATATGGATAGATGAAAGGGGTGTGGGCTGGATTGCTTAAATGAAAAAGTATAATAAGCTGACTCAGATCATACTTTTGGAGTGTCATATTTCCATTTTCATTGTTTAAAGTTTCTGAGATAGTTGCATGACTTACTTTTAAGCTGTTTGATTCTTAGATTTTGGTTTTTTGCAGAATATGTTGCTTGATTCTTGGATTTTGCTGACTACTTTTCCTTCTCTTAAAATGATTTAGATGGTGTTTGTGTTCAGAGCATAGAACATCCTGGTTGTGTTTGGGATGCAAAATTTCTGCAAAATGGGGATATTGTGACAGCATGTTCTGATGGAGTTATATGCATTTGGACTGTACAAAAAGAAAATGTTGCTGACCCACTAGAGCTTGATTTGTACACTTTAGAACTTTCTCAATACAAGTCTAGTAGGTATAGTTATTTATCAGATGTCCGAATTTGGTTTTCCTGATATTTACCTTTGAGACTAGCATGCCCTTGCCAATATGAAGATAGTTATGTGTGCATGTAAAACCTGGCATATGAGCTACCCTCCTTTGGCTGTTGATATTTTAAATCTCTTGAGTTATAGGAATATGAAGTTCTATCCTTTTGATTAAATAAACTACATATATCAATAATCCTTGTGATCTAAAGATTGTACTAATCTTTTCATGAGTTTTTGTTGAATAAAATTGAATATTTAATCTGTAAGATAGGGGCCTGGAGGTGTTTGGTGTGATATGGATGTTGTTGAGTTCTCCTATTATGGTGCCCCTGCAGCAACACCTAATGAACAATTATACATAGTGCTTGTTAATGGCTTAAGGGGAAGTGATCCAATCATTGGCTCTGGTTCTCAGGTACTTTTTCTTGGAAGAATCAATGTCTTTTATGTTTACTATGTGCAAATTAAAGGAAAAAGATTTCCAATCAGGTATTTATTTGATATAAGACTATGTAGATATATCATATTTGTTATATTGTTCATCGTTATTATCATTGTTGTGAACTTGAATTTAGTCAAGTAAGTGATGTTGAAAGTCTGGGGCTTACAATTTTGCTGAAGTTATTATATTTTCTATGTGGCCGATTTCATGGGATTGAATGGTGGACTTCTTGTTATCTCTCATATATGTTTGTCCCTTCTTACATGAATGAATAAGCATAAGAGGCATTACTCTCTGATTTTCTTCAGGTGATATCAATGTAGTTCCTTGCTGAATAGATTTGTTAATAAGTTGCAGAGCTTCAGTGTGAAATCATGGCTGCTTGAGATATATCAAATTATTAGGGGTGGTTATGATTAGGTGTTTGCTAATTTGTTGTAAACTCAATGTTTCTACTTGGTTCCTTTATTGCATCTGGCATTATAATATCTATATATTTTTGGAAACGATAATTATGACTAGTGTTATTCTTTTGTTATTATTTTGCTGGTAATTCAAATGGCAATGTATGGGTTACAAGTTTGTTGCCTGCAAATTACATTCATAAGAAACTAGTCACGGAGCTATCCAACTTGTACTCTTTTCATCAGGGACCAACATAAAAATTTAACTTTCATATACTTTGCAAAATTATATTAACTGTTATTGGCATATGATGGAAATTTTAGATTTCATTGTGGATGATAAAATATGTTAAATAACTGGCTTTGATGATTAGGAATAGAAGTTGCAGGTTTTGCAAAATTATTCATAGAAATGTTAAATAATTGTTATTTGTTCTTTTTTTGTTTTTCATTTGTTACATTGGAGATATATATATGGAATACATGCTTATGTACGTATGGATGAATGAATAATAAATAAAGTAATCGGTGTTGTTTATTAAGTTTTATTATTGTCTTCTTCTTTCCTCAAATATTACTTCACTTTCTTTTTTTTTTTGGCCAACTTATTAATTACCAAGTGTACGTGATAAACTTGAATGAAGAGTGAGTAATAAATTTCCTAAAATGTTTATTTTGTTAAAATTAATGTTAATTGTGATTATAAAATAGGGGCTTAGTCTAATTTTGTATCTTGTACGTAGGGGAACACAAGAGAACTTAGATGGCATTTTTACCCCAAACAATGTTTAAAAAAAAGGGTACTGGCCACTGTTAAAATTATATACTATGCATTTTATTTCATGCATTTTTAATTATCTTTTTAGTGCATTAATTTCTTATTAGTCGAGATACCCTTTTTATTTTAATTTTATTTTGGGAGTATCAACTTCTTATTATGGGCTAGCTAATGCTCCCTAATATATATATAGCAATATCTAAGAGAATATGGCCACAAATTTCAGGTACTCATATATAAGTTCTTTGAAGGTCTATTTTAATTTTCTTATTTATATTTAATAATAACGCGCGATGATGATGATGATAATAATAATAACAATAATAATAATTAAAGTGTAGGTATTAACCTGTTAGCTTGATGACTCCTACATGTCAATGTATTAATGTTTATTTGTTCTTTTTTTCATTGGTTATATTGAAGATATATGAGCTTATGTGTGCTTGATCAATATATAAATGGATAAATAAACCAGTGTTATTTATTTAGTTTTGTTGTTGTCTTGTTCTTCCTCCATTTACTTCACTTTCTGTTAAAGTTTTTTGCTTTTAGCTAATTCATTACTTACCAAGTAATTGGGTTTTGATTTCATATCAACCATGGAGTGCAACAGGGATGAGGCTCTGAGGGCTAAGCAAATTGCTGAAAGTAGAATGCAAAGTGGTGACTTTGTAGGGGTGTTGAAGTTTGCTATGAAGGCCCAAAAACTTTTCCTGAAATCAAGAACATTGTTCATATCCTTACAGTCTGTATGGTTTACTATGCTGCACAGAACAAACTTTCTAGGTCTGAAATGGACTGGTATGGAATTTTTTAGACTGAACAGTTGGTAGATGAAGCAACCATAAAGAAACAGTTGTTTACTCTGTTTGGGCTTTTAGCAACCATAAATATAATTTACAGCCTTAGTGCTTTGGGTTTTTTATGGAAGGATGAAAGGTTGTCATTATAGTATGAATTGAAATTGATTTTTACTTGTAGTTGTGAAGCACTTTGAATTTTCATCTTTTGTTTTGCCTTTTCATTTTCACTTCTCCCATCTCATATATTATTGCAGTAGAGAAATTAGTAGTGATGTTTTGTCTAACTGTTATAATACAAGTTTTATATATGAAATTGATTGCCATTGCTGGTGGTGCTAGAAAATGATTCTGCATGTGCAATGTCATTTTCTTTTTAGCTCATTCTGTCTCAGATGGATGTAAATTTAGAATTGAATGGTATTTAAAAAAAAATCAACATTCTAGATCGGTTGTAGATATAAACGATGTAGCAATTACAATTTCTACATCGGTTATATTTATAACTGATCTAGAATAATATAATAAAGATCAGTTTTTTTACAAGTTGAAGGTGAACTTTTTAGATCGGTTATATTTACAACCGATCTAGAAATGTTTTTCTACATCGGTTCAAAAGAACGATCTAAAAAATTCTACTTTCTATATCGGCCACTTCTACATCAGCACCGTAACCGATCTAAAAGGGCCATTTCAACCGATCTAAAAAGTCATATTTGTACTAGTGCCCCTTGCCAAATAACACGGGAAGGTTTAAACTCCTTGGTCTTATCTCCACCCCAAAGCATCTGCATAGTCAGGGTTGAGACACATTCCTCAATAACAATGGGATACCCACTTCCTGAAGACAAGAAAATATAAATTTCCACCGGAATCTATCGTATGCTTTCTCAAGATCGATCTTGATCACCATGAAACCTTTCTTGCTCTTTTTATTTCTCATGGAATGTATAATCTTCTAAGCAAGAATGACATTATCTGCACTCTGGTGCCTAGGCACCAAACTACACTGATTTGGAGCAATCACAAGAGGCATAATTATCTTCAATCTTGTAGCAATAATCTTCGTAACAACTTTATATATAACATTACAAATATAACATTACAAAGACTGTTGGGATGGAAATCCTTTATAGATTCTAGAGTGTCAATCTTTGGAATAAGAGAGATTAGAGTACCATTAACAGAACGAATGTGACATGGCTCTACAAAGATATGCTTTACTACTCTTGTAATAGACTTGCCTACCAAATCCCATTGGCTTTGGTAAAACAAAGGGTTCATTCCATCTGGGCGTGGAGCTTTAAGCGGACCCATATCAAAAATAGCTTGCTTAATTTCCTGATCTGCTACCCCTTTGGCCTATCTCATTCAGCATTGACTCATTCACCACTAGGAATGTATTTCCAAAGGAAACATTCAACGAGTCTGCTTCTTCCTTCGTATGCAATTTTTCATAGAATTTGGCTCCTAACTCCATAATCTTTGTTGCATCATAAATCCATTCACCATCTTCCTACTTCAAGGCCTTGATTCTATTTCGTCTCCTTCTACCATTTGCCATTGAATGAAAGAAACGAGTATTTTTATCCCTAAAGTTATACAAGTTACATTTAGAATTTTGTAGCCATCTAACCTCCTCCTGAGACAAAATATATTCAAGTTGTTCTACAGGTCCTCTTGAAGGCACTCCAACTGATTCCCTCTAAATGCAGAAATGACGCGTTTTTTCATTTATGAAGGTTACCAAAAACTTCTACATTCCACCTTTGAACTTTAGAAGTGAACTGCTTCACAGCCTCATTCCAACCAGAAACACTATCCCATGCAATCTTCACGAAGTTTGAAAAATCACTATGAATCACCTAAGGAGCAAAGAATCTGAAGGGTCATCTCATCCCTCCACCTTGTGCTCTAGAGTCCAACCTAAGCAATAATGGTGAGTGGTCGAACTTGAAACGACGAAGATAAGTTAGTGACGCAAGAAGCAAGTGATTAAACCACTTTGCATTCACCAAAGCACAATCTAGTCGGCTGCAACTACAACCCCTCTCTCGGAACCTACTATCCTTCACCTAGATCTATTCCTTTCACCGAACCTCACTCCATCAATCCTCCTCTTCTTCCTCATCCTCTTCATCCGAATCTTCCTCATGTTTGAAAGCTTGCTTATAAGTTTTCTTTAGCGCCTCGGAACCCTCTTTGCTCTTAGTAGTGTCCCCACCTCCCGTCACAGTACCATTATCCTTCATCCAATCCTCCTTTATAGGGATCATTACCTGATCATTAGAGAATTGACCATCACCAGTTTGGACTTTTTTCCGACTTCGATTGAAGGCATCGGTCTCTTCCTTTGACGGTGCTGCGTGACAGTCTCCACCTGCGATGAATATTGGATTCATGTATTATAGGAAGAATGAGTTAAGTGGCACTTTTTTATATAGTTTATAAATAGTTCAATTTATTATTGATTTTAATATTTTATATTAATATTAATATGACGTTTTAATTAATTTGAATTTGTTAAAAGAAATATAAAACTATTTTCGGATTTGAGATTAAGAGGGAAATATATGGAACATGGTGGGGCAGAGGAATAAATTGCAATACTGTGAGAGGATACAATTTTTCAACGCTTGTGACGCAGAAATTTAGACTTTTTGAAAATATTGGAGAATGGGAAGGTCCTATTTTCTGATGCGTTGTCCTTGTTGGATAATTCTGAGAAAAATGTTGCAATTTTTGACTTCGCGCCCGGGCTCACCGTCCTACGCTGACCGTCCCTTGGGATTGATAAATAAATAAATAAATATATATATAAAAAAATATTTATTTTTTCCTTTTATTATTTATTATTAAGATGTCAAATAGTATTAATATTACCCAATCCTTAGTATAAAATTTTTAATCAAATCATATGCGTTAAAAATAAACGTTAGTATTAGTTAAGTATCTCAATTTTTTTTAAAATTACACTTTTTAAAAATATTTTTATCTAATTTTTTTCTCTTTTTCTAAGATATGTTAAATATAAATATTTTTAAAAAATATTTAATAAATATTAAATAATTATATATTTATAATCATAGTAAAAGATTTTATATTAGGGAGTATTTTTATGGTGAACCAAATAGTATTACTATTATTCAGGCCACTGTCCTTTTTTGACCTATTGACTGATTGAGTATGATGCACTCATTGTTTGTGTTTAACAAATGTGGCAAGTTTATAAATTTTTATTATGAAATTTATTTAAAAATCATATCAATTATGTTTGGAAAAATGACAGCTAGGACCAAAAATTTAAATTAAATATAATAAAAAATTATATAATTTTTTTTATTACTGAACATCATAAATTCACCTCTGTTTTGTTTTATATTTACTACTAAAAAAATTATAAAATTTTTTATTATATTTAATTCAAATTTTTGGTCTCCAATCATTTTCCCATTATGTTTTATTTTCCCATTATGTTTTCCTTTCCGTGATTAAGGATCTATTTAAGAATCATTAAAAAATTATGGAACTAAAATTAAACAAATAAAAACACATGGGATCAATTTGAAACATGAATCGATTTTTATTTTTCATTTTTTAACAAATATGAATCGAAGTTAAGTAACTAACATCTAACAATTTACTTCTTGTTTTGGATGATAAACATTTTATAACAAAAGATCAAACTCCTTCAAGAAAGTTTGTTCAAATGTCAAATTTTCACATGACCACCAAGAAAAATAACAAAAATTCACATTTCATTAGTTACAACTTACAATAACAGGAAGTTCCCCCTCAACCACCCCCCGGGCGCCCGCCCATCCGCCCCGCGGGGCTCTTTTTTTCCTTTTTTTCTTTTTATCTTTTCTCTTATCATCTTTTATGCTACACAAAAATCGTTTCACCTCTCTACAATTACTAATTTAATTCCATTTTCATTTAATTTCTCTATGTACCAAATAACCTTTAAATGTTTACAAACAACCACACACGATGAGAGGAGAAAGCAGCTACTATTCTTCCCACGTTCGGCAATATATTGTATTAGAGAATAACTATGACGATTAATTGAAACGGAAAAGATACAAGAGTCATCAACTTAGAGATTACAAGTAAATTGGGGTATATTTGGAATGAAAAGAAGGAAAGGAAAGGAAAAGAAAAAAAATTAATTAAATTTAAATCCAGAAATCATCTAAAACAAACTCTTCCCTTCTATTTCCCTTTATTTTCCAGTCCAAACAAACCCCAGTAAGTGCTATGCAAATGAGGGTCCATGCGAACAACACTAACATGCGTATAACAGTTGCATTCTACCATAAAGATTGAGTATCTAAAATAATCTCAGTCATCTACAAAAAATCCACTAGTACAGTACCTATATTCCAATCTCATCAGATATATTTAAGGGTCAAGGAAAAAAAAAAATCTCCGCACCATATAACATGTTTCAGGCACACCAAAATTTTAAAGATAGTAATACAGTCTAAAGAACCTCACATAGCAATATAACGCAAGTATAGAACTCACCAAGCTACAAATTTGCTTGACGAGCAATAAATATATGGTCACTTCAATTTTTTAAGTTTGATGGGATTGGTTTGCAGTTGTCACGCTCCAATCACGAAGCCCCTTGAACCGCAGCAGTACCGTTCATACTGATATCCTGGTTTTGTCGCATAGCAGACCCATGCCCATAGTGACCTCCATTGGAATCTGTCCTCCACTGAAATCCATGAAATAAAGTTAGAATTCAAATGATGACAAGAGTATTTCACAATCATCTCCATCAATGATTTTGCTACAGACAAAGAAGGAACTGTGAAACAATTTTGTTGATTTATAACCCGTTGAAGCAAGCAAACAATTTCATATTTGTAGTATGAAACAGAAAATTACATAAAATATAAAAGCATACAGATAGAAGAAGCAAACTAGGTGAATGATGGACTGTCATGACTTGGTATAAAAAAAACAGAAAAAATTACAATAGCTATTGGGGCAAAACCAAGTACAGCAATCTCACATGCTTATTTCCAGGACTGCGACCCCAAGAAAGACGTACTGTCTGCTTCCCGATTACTGTCCCATTCAATACTTGAATGGCTTCCTCAGCATTCTTTCTGTTAAAGAGATACCAGAAGACATAATGATTAATTCACCGTAGAAAAGACAATAATACAAATGATAACAACATATATCAAAGTTTTGGAGAGATTGATAACTAATCACTTTTAGTCTCATTTTACTTAAAGCAATAACAGTTGACCCAACCAAGAATAAATATTTTAGGGCTTTTGACAGGCAGGGAGGGGAGTGGGGGCAAAACGGCATGGATGCAAGTGATCATCAATGTTAAGAGGGGTAAAATGTTAGTACCTGTCAGAAAATTGAACAAAACCACAGCCTTTACCCACAGGTATTTTGACTGAGACAACCTCACCAAATTGCAAAAATGGTTGTCTAAGATCATCATCTCTAACATCAGAATCAAGCCCTCCAACAAAAATCTGTAAGATAGATTGGTTACTATGTTATACTGAGAACAAGATGGTCAACAGATATACTGTAAAGCAAACTCACAGTTGTGTTGTTTGAGTCCCCTTCAGGCTGGGAACCTTGGGTGGTAGCACCGTTAGATGAATATCCATTAGCTACTACTACAGCTGATGAAAGAATATAAAATCAGATTTTGAAAATTATTCCAATTAAATAAATGATATACTGCAGTACAGTGACTTCCTTTAGAGCTCTACCATAAACAACATGCTCAACAATTCGATTAAACAATCAATAATGAGCAAATTGAGTTAACAATAATTTTTTTTCATTATTTAAAAAAAATATTGATAAAAGGAGAAAACAATACATCAAGAGGACAAGCAATTCCCCAAAAATTATGGCTATGACCAGAAAAAACTTCCTCCAAAAACTCAAGGAAACAACTTTTAGGGAAAAAAAAATGACTAAAGCCATTAGGGAACCCCTTCCTTTCTTTTGAAAAAGCCAATTGGCTAAGACATAAAGGGAAGCCAAGAAGATATTTCTCCAACTTGCAAGATTTGATGGCAGTAACCTGTGTTAAAAGAAAAAAAAAGGGCTCTTCATTATGTTCTAACCACATGCACTAAAAGCCCGCAAACACATAACTTGCCCAAGGACCTTCTACTCCTTATTTGGGTTATCCCTTTAAAATTATCAGTGACTGCTGAACATACCAAACGCCGATTTAAGATTCCAAGAGTATTCCACAATTGTCATGCCACATCCAAATGCAAGAAAAGACAACTGGTTTGTCTCTGAACTATAAACAACACATCACACAAACATCCGGTGTAATGTTTTATTGGGTGTAGAAGTCCAAAGCAAATCATAAATTTGCAGTCATACTTATCTATTGAAATTATAGGACCTTCTCAACTGTGAAAAGATACTAAAAAATATAACGAAATCCAAATTATAATTTGATGGGTATGAAACAGTATCAGCCTAACTTAAGAAATGATATGAACAGTTACCAACAAAATAAAAAGAGTAAGTTAATAAGTGATTAAAAATTACTGAAACCTACAAAGAAATATAGGTAAAAGAACAGTTGTTTTCATTGTAACCAGTTAGCTAGCCCCACCTCCGTATAAGCGAAAGAGGACTTATATGGTATAGATAATAGAAAATGGAAATTACAGAACATGACAACCCTCATGTTTATCATTATTATTTCTAATTTTCATTTTTTTAATTAATTCACTTCTAAATCCAGCTTGCAACTTTGGGACATCTTTTAAAACGAGGAAGTGCCAAATTGATTGCAGTGCAGAACCAAAACATGTTGCTACAAGTGGCACCACAAAATAACAATCTGACAACATTGAGATAGTGTATTGAATAACATTACTTATTAAATGCATTTTTTAAGCCATACAGGTACTCGGGTAGCTGCAATAAGAAGTGCATCATAACAAACCTTGGGAAGAATATTGTTGTTGATACCCATAGGACTTCTTTGGGGTTGCAACACCTATTCGCATAGGCCTGTTTGAACAATAGCATCCATTCATTTCAGTCATGGCCCTAGACCTCTCAGTTTCATCACCAAACCTTACAAAACCATAACCTTTCGAACGGCCAGTATTTGAGTCAATGACAACTTTTGCTCCCTTTACAGATGGATATCTACTAGCAAAGGTTTCCTGCAGCATAGCATCAGTAACATCTACAGCAAGGTCCCCAACAAATATAGACAGATCAGAACTAGCATCAGATCTCCTATCACCAGCACTGAACGTAGCCCAATTTAGACGAAAGGGCTGATCAGTATTTGGCATCATAGTACCATTGTAGCTGTTCAAAACTTTCTCAGCTGTTGCACGTGAATAAAACTCAACAAATCCATACCCCTCTGACTGGCCAGTTTGTTTATTTCGTATAACTTTGGCTGATACAACCTGCATATATGGTGACACAAGGTCAAAAAGCTTTGCACAGTGAGGCAGTGAAAAAATTATGTACAGACATAACATCAATTTGAAGTCCTGACATCACATAAAAATGTTAAAAGTAGAATTTAAAATCTAGGATCCATAACTGCAAATTTATATAAGAACAAGAGTTGCCTATTCACTCATGTAATTCATTATGTCACTTGAAAAGGGCAAAAACAAGAGTCTAAAGCAAGGATAACTTAACACTCGAAGGAAAAATCAATTTTAGCAAATTTCATCATAAACCATTTAGTAATATCTATTTCTCTGTTCATGTACTTCTTTTATCGTCCCTGATCAACCCCCTCCCCCCTCTCTTTTTTTCCTTCTCCTCCTCCTAGAGTACAGGGTATCAAGTCTCAGCAGGGTTGAGTTTCATATGCATAATTTTAGCTCAAGATTGTCTTGACTACAGTTTATGAATTCACAAGCGGAGTTACATTGTCATGAAGCAATCATATGTTCAACATTTATTACAATGACAAAATAAAATAATTTTGACCTAACCAGCTGTAGAGAAAGCTCAGGCCCAGCAATTTTTCTCAATGCAATAGCTTTAACCTAAGCTAAGCACCTGCCAAGCAGCTATATGGAATGCTCACAATCAGATGGGTTCATGAATACCTAAAGGGCGATGTTTGATTCTATCAATGTGTCTTTCACAAGTGGATTGATAGTTCATGTGAACAGAAGAAGATTAAAAGAATAAGCCTCCTAATAGTGTCTAGAACACAAGTGAGAGATCAAAGATAAATTCTTAAGTTAAGAAAACTTCAATGAGCAGACCTAACACATTCAGCCTTCAGGTTAGAGGACCACTTCTATTACCACAAGATGACTGCCTAATGATGGATTTGAGAGCGAGGTCAAACAATGCGTTCCTCACATAGTCAATATGCCACGGACTGAAATGGTGTGCAATTTTACCCTATAACCCACCCATGGCCATATTGAGAGTGTAATAATCATATGCAAAGTACAGCCAAGAAAGCTTCTCTGGAATTCGTTCACTGCAGAGTTTCAGAAGCACTGGAGTTCGTTATGACTGAAATCTATCCTGGATCACCATTCAGTTCAACACTCCCAGCTACAGATAAAGTTGTCTGAATTGAGCAGCATTGGCGGTGCCGCAGTTTTCAACAAAATTCACATCTTTACAGAACACTTACATTTTACAGGCACACAGAAGCCATATGCTTTAAAGCTAAAACACATATATACTGGAATTGCTTCAGCTACTTAAATGCTTATTCTGCTTCTAGTTATCCTCTTTTAACAACTCAACAGAAGATACATGTTATGCTATCACGCGTCGCAATGAAACTAAACAAAAACCAAACAAACAGCAAAGTTCAATTTTGAACCTTAAATAGAGGGACAGAAGCAGACCTCGCCTGTATGAACAAAACAGTTATGGATGTAGTTCTCATCCATCCAATGATGAAGGTCACCGAGCCAGATCGTCCTGATCTCATCGGTCGACCCTTGCTTCTGTTGCTGCTGAAACGCTTGCGGCTGCGGTTTCAGCTGCTGCTGGTGAGGAGGCACATAATGGTGGACGTAAGGCGTGTAATGTTGGGGATACATCATCATCTGCTGCTGCATCATGGCCATGGCAGCAGCCGGGTACTGCATAGCCATCCATTGTTGCTGATAGTGATGCGGCTGCTGCGAGGTCCACTGCTGCTGATGCTGGTGCTGATTCAGATCCGCGGTGTTGGTGGGCTGAGCCATGGGTTCTTCTATCTAAGACTCGAAGTTGCTTCTCTGTACCTTCCCTCCCCCCTCCGGAAGTTGTGGAGCTGAAATTGAAGTGCGAGAGCGAGTTTAGGGGAACAGAGGAGAGGACCTGGTCCAAGCAGGGCTAGACGCCGAGACCAGGGAAGGAACAGAAAGAGATGTAGGTGGAAAGAGGGGGCCTTGACGATTGGAGTGGCTTTATATATAATATAGGATGGGATTCAGGGGTTGGATCTGGGGTTAGACCTAAACCTCGGTTACGACGTCGGCTTGCCGTCCGTGACATTTGGGACTCTCTGTAGGACCCATCTCCTTATCCAACGGTTTTGATTCATCTCTTGGGAACCCTGACTAATTCTGATCATCTCTTAATCTGTTTCCCCCTAAAATCTACACTACAATATATAAAAATAATTTTATATTACATTAAATGTAATTAGAAGTACGTTCTTAGCTTGTTGGACAAAAAGAAAAAGAGAACATATTCTTTTGCATCAATATAAAATATCAAAACTATAAAAAATGCTACTCATTTAAGATCTGTGCAAATGCGTTAGAGTATTTTAGTTAGTTTTTGTACATATTCACTCTTAAATATGTTTAAATAAATAAAACTCGAAATTAGTGGAAGAGATAATTATTATTCCATCAACTGAACTTAACCATGATGGTCTTGAGGGTACTACTATTTTTTTATGTTAGAGAGGCAAGTGTTTCAAGATTTAATTTTATTTGTAGGCCACTTCAATTTTCCAGGCTTCATTTCCCTCGTATCACTTATAATTTAAGTAACCTAAAAAATGATACAGTGATGATTAATTTATTCTTAAATTCACTAATGGAGATTAGAGGATTTAAAATAAGAGGATAAGGATAATATTTTGAGTAATTGCCTAGAAATAGCCGAGGGAGTATTGGTAGTTATGTGGTTGTATGGTGTGGGGGGAGGGGGTGAGGTCAAAAGTGGATTGTAGCTGTTTTTGGATGTTGAAGCCACCATGTGCGATTTTGCCAGTCAAATTTGTACTTCGGAATCCTCCTGTTTCCCAAAGTAGAATTTGACTTCCTTTAATATGTTCTTTTTGGCCGGAAACTTCCTTCCTTTAATGGAGGGTGTTTTTAGTAAGAAGGATAGGATGAAGAGGGAAGAGAGAAATTTTAATAGAGGGTAGGGAAGAGGAGGAGAGATGAGATATGGAGAAAAGGGAAAGGGAAGGAAGGGAAGGGGATTGAGGTGAAGGGATGAGAGGAATTTTAATTATTTGTTATTTGGTTCAAGAGGGGAAAGGAGGGAAGTTAATAATAATTTGATCATTTTACCTTTTAAATTAAAAAGTTTTCTATTATTTTTACTCTTAAAGATGAGTATAAAAAATTTCAGTATTGAGGATAAAATTATACTTTAATATTTTATACTCATACTCTTCAATTTTATATTTAATACTAAAATTTTTTATACTCATTTTTTGGGGACATGGAATTTGTGTATAATATTTTTTTATATTGGAACCTTGAATAAATATTTTTAAATTTTGAGATTTTTTAATAATTTTTCTTGTTTTTAAAAATATTTTTTATTTAAAAAAAAGGAAAAAAAACTAAAAAAATTAATGTCCCCTCCTCGGCCCCCAATCACGGAGGGGACAGTTTAAGGAGGAGGGTCCCCTCTCCCTATCTAAAATTATCTATCCAAACAGGTTCCCTCCCCCTATTTAGAAACTGCAAATTTTATGGAGGGGAAGGGAGCAATCCTCCTCCCAAACAGGGGTGAATATTAAACCTTACAAAAATGAAATTGACGGAATTTCCGTCTTTTGGTTTTTCTTGGTGGAACATTTCTATAATAAACTGTTATGTTATGCTAAAGTTTATTAGAAAATTATGAAAATTTAGAAATAATAATTGCAGTGCTGTGACATAGTTACACGGTCGCACAATGAGAGCGGGTGTGTGGGAATGAAGTTTAGACCATCCACTCAGTATACGCGTGGCTCAAAGAGCAAAAGCATAACCTAAAACCAAGGGGATCAACTATATCTACAGGTAGAATTGGTTAGATCCAAAGACATGGATTTGGTTATATTGAGTAAAAAGCAATAATAATTCATCACAATTATTGGACATTGATTCATAATTCATGGAATCATCTCACCTCAATCAGTTGTATTATTTATTATTTTTGAAAATTTTAAATATTTTAATTTATCTATCATTTTATATTGTCAATAAAGTATTAATTATTTCTTTTACTATTTTGCTATCCATTGAAAACAATGACATGTAGAGCACAAGTTATCTTCTAATATTTAATTCATCACAATTTGCTTTTTTAACATTTTAAGAAGAAAAAACAAAAAGCCCTTTCTTTTCTTTTCTTTTTGTGTTTTGGTCAAACTTTCCTAATGAATGGCAAATGTAAGGCCATAAACAAACTTGGTCCCTGTTTTGATACAAGTCAAGTTTTTTTTTTTCCTAAAGTTTATGCTACTTAAAATTGAAAAAAAAAAGAATATAGATATAACATAGTACTACCGATGGATAAATCTCACACGAGTGAAATTCATTTCTTTCTCGTTTTCTTAAAATTTAGGTGAAATCACTTTAAATATATCACGATGTCGCCAGCTGCGCGAAGCGGATCAACTTGAAGCACACCGTTGAATGAGTTATAACTTGAACATTTTTTCTTTTGTTGAAAATAACCTCAATATGTTTATTCACTGATGAATTTGGTCGAACTAAATTAATCAAAGAATCTCTTCTTCATATCCATTAACCATGCGCGAACTTGTTTGGGCAGAAATTCTGCAGGTCGCAGAAATTGCAACTTCTTTTGAGGTGAAATACAATGAAAGAATAAAATACAAATTGAATGAACAGACGAATGAAAAACAACATAAAACTGACCCAAAATTTGAACAGGGTAGCTTACCCTGTTGGCTGCTTCTACTACAGCAACTTGACACTAAAGATTACAGGAAGGCTAATAAAAAAGGAATGAGTGAAAAAACAAATGAGCCACTAGGTGTTCTAGTGTCAGGATTGTGAGTATTTTAAGATGTCTGATTTGTCATGCATGAAAATCTCCGTTTTGTCATGCACCCAAAAAGAACAAAATGTGGTATGTACATTCCCACCAGTTTACTTCCGATAGTCTGCATGAAGGAAGCTCTCATATACTGTCCCATTGAGTGTCTTGCTGACATCGTTCCAATTTTTAATCTGATTGGATAAGGACCCTTTATGTATCTTCACCTGACGGCTCTTTAATTCTTTATGAGGAACCTTGAGAAAATCTTGAACATCTACTAATTTCTGAAACCAAGACCATTTCCTGTTTGAGACTCGAGAGGTTTCCAAGAAGAGCAGAAGAAATATTATGAATGAATACTAAATAAATCCAAGAGGCAAAAACGAATAATTCTATGGAGAGCTCAAAAGATTGGACCTTCTCACCATTACACTAACTTTGAGATTCTCATCTGAAAGAGGAAAGAAAAAAAAATTGATGAAAGAATCCAAAAGTAGATCTCAGACAGGGAAAATCTCAACCTTTGTTTGAGTAGACTTGTTCATAGGCTAGATCCAATCTCGGTTGCTTTTTATGAATACGGTCTGACCCAAATATAGGCCCAAGACCATCTTAATTCTGGCTCATTGTGGCAATTCATTGTAAAACTAGGAAAGATTTAGCTAAACATATAGATCAACATGAATAGTAGTTTTTCAACAAATTACTTAAGTTTCACAACTTCCTTCCCTTCACTATAACTAACAAAGTGGATATGTAATGGTAACAAAGTTTAACCTCTTGTGAAGTAGAGAGCTCTTCATAGAATTACCAAACATAGAAAGGAAAATAAAGCAAAGATTATGTAATATGCTGTGCAACATACAGTGCGATTTTTGACGACATCCTCATAGTATATGACAATATGTCTGGTGTTGTTGAAATATTTCAAGGCCTTGGCGGTGGTTTCATTCACTTGCCTCAGATCAGATATCAATGACGTTGAGTTGATCGTGGGCTTGTATTTTGCAAGTGTCGCTGCCTGAAAACAAAGTCAGACATCATCAACTTCAAAACAATAACTATCTAAAGCAGCAATGTAGGATAACACATCAACTGACTTGATAATCTTGCATCCAAATGAGACAAATATAACAACATGCACAAACAGATACAGATAGACAATAGAGAGAGAGAGAGAGAGACATCACGGGGTGAATGAACATGAGACTTGTGAGTCCCATTTAATAGCTTTGCATCTCTATCATATTGATTTGCAAGTATGGAAATCATCCTACGCAGGAGATTCCTTCGGAAAAGAAATATAACTGAAACACCATGTTTTCTGAAGTACTCAGATATTTGTTCATGATTCTTCATCAAACCCTGCAAAAGTTACAAATATATCACATTTCAGATCTATTACATTCTTGAGGACCCAAAAAAATATCAATTACATTCTTTAAAACAAGCATGCACAGTGCAGAACAGGATAACAGCTAATATAAGATGTTTGAGTCTTGTTGACGCAGACAAATTATGGGTATTCCAAAGCATCACACATGATGTTTCTAAACTATATTTCATTTTGCTAGCTAGGAGAAGATTCTGTCTTGAACTTTATAATATCAATGCATTAGCACAATACCTGAAATAATTTAGTTTTCTTCGAAAAATTACACCAAAGACACAACACTGTAACTGTAAGCAACTACAATAGTTCCCATCCTCAGTTTTGAACTCTAATTGACTAATCCGAGGTGACAAGTGACAACTAACGAAATCATCACCAAAAAAAAAAAAGACTCCACTATGGAAATTTCTATCTACTTGATATTGAATGAAAGCAGTAGCTACCTGTATGATGTTACGTGTAGTTAGTAGATAACAGAAGCATGTTAGTCACATGAGAGTTAGTTAGGAATAACTAACTAGTGTAAATACGCAATTACCCTTAGAAATATAAAAAGGGGTAACTGGGAAGACCATACTCGTTGAAAAATAATGAGAATTTTCAATTAGTAGCAAGGGTCTATCATTTGATCAACTCTCTGTTTAACCTCTTTAATTACCATCCAGAGGTGTCACTGTTGACCAGTGAATACCGTGTGCGAGATTATCGGAGTGATTTTGTGGTTATTATTCCTGTATATATTTAGTTTCTATATATAGGGTAGGTAAGATATGATTGTAGTCTCTTAGGATACGCAAGGCCGTTGTCTTCTTGGATATATACTTTGCTCTTTATACTGAAAGATATGAATATTTTTGAACCCTAAAAGCTCTCAGTCACTAATCAAAATATCTAATAGAATGCTTCATTAGGCTTAATCCAAGTAGAATATTGACTGCCATTTAATCTATAGCTCATTACTTTTACAGGGAAGCCTGTTTATGGCACACCAGTTCAGGCAGATCACTGCTACAAGAGCATTCTTAGCGGACAGCATAGGATGAACAAGTTATCAGTTTAGGACTTCAGGTGACCAGAGGAACAAATCAAAATATGCAAAGACATCTAGTTATAAAGTACTTAAAGGTTATGCTAACAGTTCCAATAAGGCAGATGAATGAGGTTATATCAACTTTTTTTGAGGTTGAAAGAACTAGGGCTTGTGAACACAGGGAGATAACAAGTTAAATCAGAATACCAGTCACCATTAAGTAACTGTCGAGCTGAACAGAATATCAGATATCTTTCAAATCGTTAAATGAATATACTGTCTCCAAACCATTTTTCACTCAGAGATAAGACAATATCAGTGAGGTCTCACGTCTGCCATCAGTTCAATACACCATTCTTTTTTTTTTCGGCCAACAATACATATCATTCATAGGTGCTAGATTTTCTAATTGTCCACAAACGGCACAAGCGTTTTGCAGAATCCAATGTCTTCCCATACAGGAAAAGAATTTATCCACTTTTTGATCTATGTATCATAAGGAGAAAATTATATAAAGATGACAGTCAAGCTAGATAAATATTTATATTGAAAGGAAAAAGATGTTGCTAAATAAACAACCATTACCTGATTAAGCATCCACTTCAAGCCAACTGCAGCAGTGCATTCATTTTTTGATGCACTATTTAACCAGTCTAGATTATAAACTTTATCCAGCGTCTCCATGATGGTCGAGATATTACTCCTTCTCACTTTAACAGAGAAAATCTCCCCATTTGAGCTTATGTTAGTATGATTATTTAAAAACGTCTCAAACCATCCACTCCCAGACCTCTGCATTGACAACAGGGCAAAATACCTCACAGGATTGCAAGTACATTCAGCCCTAAAATGTGGCAAAAAGGAAGCAATATCACTAGAATTTTAACAGAATCTAAAGCCAAAACTCAATTTAAGCAGTATTTTACCTGCTGTAAGTTTTGGGTTTTGGGTAATGCACGTAAGGGATTTCCCAAGGTTCAATGTTAGGTTCTGAGCATGTCTCATTGACAACCTTTATATCCAAAAATCCAATCTTAGTGGGTGTGCTTATCTGCTTTAGACAAATAGAACATATATACACTCCGCAGACCATTGCAAATACCAATACAGTCATCCTCCACAGCAATGTAGAATTCTTTGAAGCCTTTACAAGGAAGGCATCCTGTCATCATCATGAACAATATTAAAAGTTGTCTGTATTCAATATATACACTAAGGGCCACAGCTCATTCGGTTCATAACACCAGTGATTAACATAATGGGTAATCCTATGAAGAACTCCCCCTCGCCATTAGATGCATGAGATGCATTTTGCGATTCTCAATAAAAAGTCAGAGTAAGAAACTCAGAATCCATATAGGGTTTAAAAAGCTCTGCATAATAGACAGGTTAAGGAAACTCTTCAATTAAAGTAGGAAAATGGCCGGAATCAAATATGAGGAAAAACTCTGTTCTGATTCCTAGCACGTAAGTGAACTTTCAAATTTAACCCTCTACCTATTATTTCTTCAATCTAGTCCCTCTACCACTCAAATGCTTGCAAGTTGACCTCCCATCCCATTTCCATCCAAAATTTGATGCCAAATTAACCGCCATCCAACTTAGAAGCCATGTTCGAGGCGTAAGTTAGCAGAACCAAATAAACAAATAATGTGAAAATCAATGTATTGTTGGATTGGAATTAGTTTTTGAATGGAGATAGAATGGAATGTCATTGGAAGTATTTTAATGACTAAGAAACGAATTTGAAAGAAATTATTAGGAAAGAATCCAATAAAAAAATACTGCCCAGCAAGAAAATAAGATTTTCGCCATCAAATATCAAGTAGCTTGCTAGCCAATTTGAAAGAAATTATTTGGAAAGAGTCCAATCAAAAAATCCTGCCCAGCAAGAAAATAAAATTTTCGCCATCAAATATCAAGCAGCTTTCTAGCCAATAAAATGTCAACAGAGCTTCAAGTTGTAAGCATTCGTTCAGATTATCTAACAACCAGATCGGCAATTTCACATGCCATACCATGGAAAAAAAAACAGAGCAAGAAAATATCAATCACAAAGAGAAAATTTTGAGGTCGAATGTAAAAGGACAGCAAGAAACAAGGTGAAGGTAAAACCAACCTTGTTGGAGGAAGAAAGACCATCGGCCATTGTGGATGACTCAGAAGTTAGGCAAAGAAAAAGGCATTGGATAGCTGGGAAGACTCATTACGCTGTTTTTGGTTCCTTTGAATCGTCTTTAAGCTTGTCAGCTCACTGCGTCAAGATTGACGAAAATGGCAAAAGACGCTTTGATGGAAATGAGCTTTTTCTTGTGAAAAATATGACTAGATCCTTCCGCGCTCGCAGGCTCCCTGCGCCTAGCTCATCTCCTGATACAGAGAAAAAGTGGCTTTAAAAAAAAATTTCTTCTTATTCCAGTTAAAAAACTATATTTTATTTAATTCCAATAACATATTTATTCGCTTTGGTTTTATAATTTTAAAGTTTTATTTCTTAAGTTTATTTATATTTTAAATTAGTCCGTTCAAACAAAAACAAGCTAAAAAGAGGGGAAATTAAACACGGAAAAAACCATTTGACAATTTCAAAAATAAACCGTGCATGTCATTTAAGGCTAGAATCGCATGAATGATTTAAACTTATTAATAATTAATTGCAATTTTTTTTATAAAATTAGATAGGGTACATGCATTTTTATTTATATTCTTTTTTTTATAGCAAAGGGAAAATAACACTAAGCCCTACGCACACTAGGATGAGGCAACAAATTATGCAAGTCTCGCTCTAACACATACAGATAACTCTTGGAATCGATGTGAAGAGTATCAAATCTTGAGGATAGGAGAAAGTTTCCCTCGCCAAGGAGTCAGCAACAACATTACGCCCACGCTCACAATGGGTGATCTCAACAACCCAGTCCCGTGCCAATACAGCACCAATCTCCTAAAAAATTCTAGCATCAGGATGCTCTAGTGGCACCCCCGTCCGAGCTGCTTCAACAGCCTCGATACAGTCACTCTCAATGATTACTTGACGCCATCCTTTATCCTACGAAAATTTCAAGGCCCATAGAATACCCCAAACCTCTCAACACAAATTAGAATTGACTCCAACTATGAACATAAAACCACCCACGACCTTGCCTTCGTGGTCTCTCGCTATACCACCACAAGTGCAGATGCCTGATCATTCATTCCACGCCCCATCAACATTAAATTTTATAAATGGGTCCGGGGGCAAAGTCCAAGACACAACTAGAGACTGGACATTACGATGATGCACTAGACCTGTATGTGCCCACAAAAGGCAAGCACGAATCTTCACCTTCTGTTCTTGAGGATTAGGATTTTGACCATTGAAAATCTTCTAGTTGCGAGCCAGCCAAATGATTCAACATGTAATAGCAAACCAACGCTTCCATTCTAGTCCTTCAACCTCCTCTTGTACTCCTAGATTCCACTGAATCCAATCTTTCAGATTGTGGAAACTAGAGAACTGAGAAACACGATTTAGAGGGACGAGCAACTTCCACACTCTCGAAGCTTGGACACAATCACGAATAGCATGCATAAAAGACTCCTGCCCCTCTCAACATATTTCACACCAACCTGTACAATGCATCTTCCTCTTACACCTTGCTGAATTGGTCATCAGTCGGTCATTGGCTCCAAGCCACAAAAACATCCTGTAACATTGAGGTACACGTAGTTTCCACAAGCTACGCCAAAAACTTCTAGCACCACTGGTCAACTGAGGTTTCAGAAAATTATAAGCAAATCTCAAAGAAAATCTGCCATCACACAACCACTTCCAAATGGGAACATCATTATCCTTAGCTAAAGCGTTCACATTTAGCTTAGCAATCTCATCCAAAACATATGAAGGTAAATACTAACGAAATTTCTACCACTCCTATCCCCCTGAAGCTGACACACAATCCGCCACCCTCCAACCAATAACATCATTAGGAAGTTCCCCATGAGCCAGAGACTCAAGATTATCAAAATGAGGAACCCAGGAATCTTTCCAAAAAGAAGTGTTACACCCATTGCCCAGCCTCCAAGCTATACAGTCCTTCATCTTATCCCACACCGAACGGATACCATGCCACGACCTAGACTCTGATCTACGTGGCGTATCACGTCATCACCACACTTATATTTCTCCCTCATGAACTTGACCCATAGAGCATCCCGACGCTTGATAAGTCCCCATCCCAATTTTATCATAAAGGTGTTATTTTGGTCTTTTGTATGACGAAGACCCAACCCTCCTTTCTCCTTACTCCTGCACACATTATTCCAAGAAACAGGATGTAACTTCTTTACCGTGTTCGTATCGCCCCATAAGAATTTCTTGCACCTCTTGTCTATCTCACTACATGTGTTCGCTGGGAGGGGTGTAGTTTGCATTGCATATGACAGCATTGTAGAAACAACGGAAGCCACAAGAGTATGTCTAGCAGTTAAGGATAAAGTGTTGGCCTTCCAACTAGATAGTTGATTATCCATTTTATCCAAAATGAATCGGTATGTAGACTTAGAAACTCGTTCATGGTGAAGAGGCATACCAAGATACTTTCCCAAGTCTACCGTAACCGTAAACCCCAGAAAATTACTTAACTCCTACCTTTTTATGTGGTGCACATTCTTGCAGAAAAACATTCTTGTTTTGGATGCATTAACTCTCTGCCCAGATATCTCACAAAAGTTGTCTAAAGTAGCCTTAATTATGCTTGCTTGCTCCATTTCTGCTTCGGCAAAGAGGAATAGGTGATTCGCAAAAAAAAGGTGAGAAATAGCCGTACCTTTTCTAGTCAACCAGAAAGGCTTCCAATTCTCGGCAGTAACTTCAGCTTGTATCAGGCGTCCCAATCTTTCAATAGCAAGAACAAAGAGATATGGGGAGAGATGATCTCCTTGGCATACACCCCTTGAAGATGCTAATTCATTAGCTTTAGATCCATTCCATAACAACTACATTTTTGGAGTTGAGATACAATACTTAACTACATCAATTATGTTCTTCGGAATCTGCAGCTCCTGCAAGCAGTCAATAAGAAAATTCCATCTAATACAATCATAAGCCTTTTTCAAGTTGATCTTAATGGCCATGAAGCCTTGTTTACGTTTCTAGCTACGCATAGAGTGTATGATCTCCTGTGCAAGAATGATATTGTCAGCACTTTGCCTTCCTTTGACAAAACTACATTGGTTTGGGGCCACCACATGTCGCATTCTTTCTCTTTCAATCTTACTCTAGCACTTTATATTTATCTTTTTCCAATATATAAAATTTTCAATAAAATTTTATAAAAGATATATGCATTACACACTATAATTTCTCGATATCAGAACTTATTAATAAGTAATTTATAAATTTTTTTTATGATTTTTTTAAAATGATAATCTATAAAATTGTTATTTGTTAGTCATGGATTTGACCTTTACTTCGTAATGGTTTTTTTTTCCCCAATTTTCCTCTTCAATTGTTTGACCATTCTCAATAAAACAATCTTCCGTTCCCTGAGGTTCTATACTTCTAGTTAAGTTTGACATGATGTAATAGGATTTATCTGGTCTATAATTTTATGCAATTTCTTTTAACTTAGGTTAGGTTTGGTATATATATATATATGAAAGATGTTTCATGAAGGAGAAAAAACTTTTTATTTAACATGTTTGATATATATCATTTAACCTTTTTATGAACAAAAATTTGCCCTTTCATGAAAACATTTTCTTCCTCTCCTTTTTCCTTTTTATTTTTCTTGAAAATATTTATTTCTACCAAACATGATCTTATAGTCATGTATTTCTATCAAACAAATTTTCACATAGTCATAAGATTATTAATTGGTAAACCGATATCACTATCCACATATATAATTTATAATAGTTGCAATAATCATGGGTATGAATAATACAATTCATTTTTCAAATTTAATATGTTGCATGAAAGAACGCATTTAATTGCAATAATAATTGCTGATGTGTAAACATAATTTAAGATTTTTTTAGTTTTGATAATTATACCATCCTTCGTTTATTAGTAATATTTTCAACTCATTTTTTTTTATCCCATTCCAAGTGCTGACTTGGTAAAAATATTTTCAATCATATACAAACATCTATATTATAGAAAGATAAATATAATAGTAACTCAGTCAAAATATTAATATGAATTAATATAAAATATAAAATTGATAAGTCATTGTATTTATAAATTAAATTTTGTGCAATGCAGAAAAAATGTATTTGGTGATCACTCTTCTGTTCTGTCAAGAATAATAGTCAGCGGTCAACGCCGTGTTATACTGTACTAAATTCACTCTCACTCCTTTCGATGTTTCCTGTGATCCGTCCCCAATTTTCAATTTAAACTTTTGAAATATACTGAGATCGTAAAAAATAAGGAAAAACGGTAGAATCTGAATTTTGTTGATCTCATATTGATAATGATATTCTTTCTTGGTATGTAATCTTAACCATTCATCATCAACTGAAAGTTGTTTTTAAAATTTGGACTGATTCTGAAAATTCAAAGCTTGACAAGGAGCTTATTCAAATAGGCAACCGTAAGGCACAGGATGGCAGAAATTTTGAAAGTGAAAATAAAATTTATAAAAGGCAAGAGAGGGAATAATTGGAGAAGATCCATTAATCTGAGTGCATGTTTGAATTATTTTTTTATAATTGATTATAAGGATAAATGATTATGTTAAAAGTGATTTATATTTGGATATTTTTAGTTAAAAAGTAATTTTAAAGAAATAATTATGTTTAAATATTAAATATTTAAGCAATTATTGGATAGATAATGAGAACGATCAGTGAAATAAATAATTATGAATAAGTAGAGTAGAAGAAAAATGATTATGATATGCAGAAAAAATCACATTTTTCAATAATTACTTAAAATCAATATAATTGATTGAATTGATTGTTATGATGTATGATATATTTGTCAGCTTTTTAAAATAAACAATTATCTCCAACTATAATTACTTGCTACTTGAATCCAAACAGGCCTAAGATGGAGTTACACAACAAAATGCATTAAGAAAAAAAAAAGCACCATATATTTTGATGAATTGTCTCATCAATGCAACTAATATTTCAAGTTATATATGGCATAGAGGAATGATATTAACTAACAGTCTACAAATAGAGTATCTTGCGAGAATCAAATTTAGTGAAGATAAAGTCAGCCCCGCCATCTCGTGTGATATGTGATAACGGCACTTATCCTTAAAGTAATGAGTTAATAGCTTTGATTCTTAATAATCTGTGTATATAAAATAAATCTAGTTAAAAATGATATATTATTTACTTTTAATGAGATTATTCTCTATATTGTTAGAGAGAAGATACTTCTAATTTATAATAACAGGGGGAAAAATTTTCTGAAGAAATCCAGACCAGGACTATTAATTCCATACGATCAAAAAGCAATAAATAGAATTAATGCTAAATAAATAAGTGTGCATACTTCTTGGGCATATGAACTATTTTCTTTTCTTTTTTTTTTCTTAAGACTACTACTCTCTCTATCTCATATTTCTTATTATCGTGATATATGAATTGAGAAAACTTTAATTAATGTAAGATAATACTTTCTCCATTTCTTAATATAAGAAATAATTTGGAGAGTTTTTATATTTCAAAATATAAGAAATACATGACGTTTATATAGTGTATTTAATAATTTATTTAAAAAATATCCCTAATTAAAATAAAATGACATAGAAAAGTTATTGATTGTTTAATGTAAAAGTTATTAATATTAAATGGAGACATTTTTTAAAATTATTTTGTATTTCAAATTTATGAATTTTCTTTATCTGTATGATTTTATCTTTTTTCTCTTATATTAAAGAACGGATGGAGTAGTATACAATGACTAATATACCCTTATTTAAAGAACTTAGGAATTTTATTTTTAACATTCTCTCTATTTCTTTTTATATGTCAGATTTTAAGAAAATTTTTGTTTATCTTTATTTGTCATTTAAAATTCCAAAACATTAATTACTACTTTTCTACTTATACCATAATCTGTTATCTTAAAAATAAAAAAATAATATTAATTTCTTTTTTATCTATTTATTTCTGTAAGGGTATATTAGTAAATTTGAAAAGAACCCTAACATATTAATTGTATTTATTAATTTATGGGATAAAACCTAAAATGACACTTAAAAAGAAATGGAGATAGTAAAGTAAATTGAAAAGAGTAAGGAATAGATAAGAGAAAAGAAAAAATGGGATTAATAAATGGAATATCTTGGAAAATAAAAAATTAATGCTGCATTATATTTTTAAAACAACAACAGTTTTGGGACAAAATAAAAACCTCAAAACAACAATAGATATGAGATAGGGAAATACTAAAGAATATATACATAACAAGCTTCACCCTAATTGGGGCAATAGGAAAAAAAATAGCCTAACCCAGATCAAATTAGAGATATTAGATGGTTTGTTTTGAAAGGGCATATATACACATCAAAAGAATGCAGTAGCCTGTGACAACCGACTTGATAAGGCTCCGTTGCTGCACGTATATCGTTGTTTGGTTTTCTCCGTTCAACTTGACGATCTGCCACCTATAGCTTGTCTTGCCTTGCCTTTACTAGAGGTTTGATAACTAGGAAGTTGACATGAATCAGGTATAATCCATCTCTCCCATTCATCTCTTCGCCTTATTTTGTCACCCTGTACATACATTTAATTATACAATTTGTTACCAAAATAAGAAAGGTTTAACTGTTAATTGAGACACCACTTCCATTACACGTTCTTTCTAGCTAATTAATTAACAACTTATAGAACAAAAAACAAGGGATTGGATATTGAAAATCACAAATTCTACAAGTTATACATATAATTAACACCAAGTCATGAGCCACAAGAAAATTAAATACCAAAATTTCAACTGCAGATGAGGTTTGGAGAGCATCCATTATCATCTGGATATTGTTAGTCAATTTTCTCATCTGCAACAAGTCAAATATTACCGTCAGTTAGTTAATTCTACAAGTAATACTGCATACTTACAAATTTACTAATCCTAGGTGAAAGCAAGCAAGCTATCAAGGATGAAACCAAGCTATCTAAACATATCAAAGCTAAATTGTTTAAGGAAAAAAGAAAAAGGAGATAATATTACTCATCAAACCTCTACTATCAATACTAAACACAAATACTTCGGCACAAAATAATAAAATAATTGTAAATACCATATGATTTCAATTAATGCTCATGGAGAAAAAAGAAAATCCCCACAGATATAGGCCTTAAATTAACTGACGATCAATAAGCTAAAACCACACAAGAAACTCCATCTCATATGAAAAAAGGCAAGCAAACAACTCACCTTTGGAAAACCTGCTATTAATCTTATGGAAACCCAGCCCTGGTCATCCATTTGTTTTCGCAAGTATATATCTTTAATTAAATTATCAAAGCTGCATTAATGTGATATAGAGACAGACATGTCAGATATCTAAAACAATCAATACAAGAAGAAAACAAAAGACAAATAATAGTCAAACAAACGTATTAATTGAAGGGTACGTACGTAATACCTGAAATAGTACTCAATCTGTTTGAGAATCTTAGCACGTAACTCAGGATCTGGAGCTGTAACATTCATTGGAAAAGGCCGTATTGGTGGCGTATAAGGAACAGGATGACTAAATGACACAGGAGGAGACACAGGAGGAGGAGGAGGAGCAGGAGCAGGAGCAGCATAGTATGGAAAATGAGGACCCAATTCTGAAATGAAAATAAATAGCAGAATCAGCATTAATTCCAAGTGCATATATAAGTGCCATGCAAAACTACATTTTGATATTAAGAAAACTGCATACCACCAGAGAACCCATATGTGCCTCTGTAAGGTGGCAGTTGTGATGGACGACAATAGGAATACTGAGCAGAAGCATAAGGTGGTGGTGATGGCCTTGCAAATCGTGGAACACCTCTGGGTGGCATATGCATGTCCCTGCCATTGAAACTTGTATTAATGTTCCAATCTTGATCCCCACGGTAGTACTGTACATGTTCTCGCCTGCCCCAATAATTATGTTGACTAGGTATTGAATCGTAATTGTGGATCTGTGATTCATGTCCACTAATCTTCTGTGTTTGTGTATTGTGGTTTGGGAAGGAGTTGTGGGACCCTGTTGCTGACGTGGGACCATGAAATGCAGACTGCTGCTGGGATCTGCCGTCAAAACACGCGCTTCTTTCCAGTGGGGTGTTTGATTTTGCATTTTCAGTAACTTGTTTCTCTGAACCTGAAGAGGATGGCATTGGTAGGCTTCCAGAACCCTAAAATTGGGAATTAAAATATTTTGAAAATGCATCAGCATATTAAAACACAATAAACCTATACCAGCAACTTAAAACTACCTAATCTAATTGTACGTTCACAAAATACGGAAAGATATAACAAAGTCAAGAAACCAACATGTTACTATTGATCAGTCATTCAGTCTCAACTTTCACAATAAGAATATAACAAAAAAATTATTTCCACAACGCCAGTGACCTCTAACTTGTTGGTATGTTTTCAAGTATATCAGAATCGCAGAGGAAACCACCACTGAAACTCCAGTATTCTCAAAACTTAAAAGTGTTGCTTAAAAAAAAAAACACCTGCAAATGGGGTGAAGATGATCCATCACTCAAACCCTTGCCGGGCGGCGGGGAAGAAGCATCGATGACTGGCTTAGCCCCAGAAGCTGCCTCATTAGAGGATGGGCTGATACAAGCAGACCTCTCAGCCGCAACGCCATTGAGCCCAGAGTCGTTTTCTGGGCCCTCACCAATAGGGCTAGAATCATACGCCGGCAAAGAAGGTGCGGTGGAGGATCGACATTCGACCACAGTCACTGGTGATGGCAATGAAGCAGCAGTAGTGGCAGACTGAATATTATGTAGCGAAGAATCTGTGCGCCATGCATAATCCGGTGATTTAGGGCCGTTAGAATTATTGGCAGACGAAGATTCAAGCAGAGTCACCGAAGACGAGGAGGCGGAGGCAATAGAAATATCAGCATCCCATGTGGAAGGTGTCGCATCATCTCGCGATAGAGGATGATCAAAGGGAGGGCGATTAAATTGATTGGAAGCAGCAACTTCCATATCAAGAGAAGAGTAAACAGATGATCGAGAAAATTGTTTGGAATACAATTCACTAGGGTAAAAAATGAGCGCTGAAATTGTTATAAGGTGGCGTTGATAGACTAACTCACATTCATCTACCTATTCTATTCGTAAAAAAACTAACATTCACCTATTTTTTCCCTATAAAATAGAATGAGATTTATCAAGAAAAATATTTATTTCCATCTATAATATAACTTATAATTATCTTTTGTAACAATTTTATCTTAATATTTAAATATTATTCAATAATTACCATTAAAAAACTAGAAAAAAAATTACAATGCCAATAAGTCATCTACTATTCATTTTACATTTGATAATTTCAGTGTGAAATTAAAATATTTATTTTGCCTTTCTAAATGTTAAATGTGCTCCAATAAGATATTTCTTGAAAATTATATATTTTGGAAGTCGTTTAATTTGAGAAATTGACATGAATCTTAAATTTATAAAAATTAATTTCATGACTATTCATAAATAACATATCAATATGATTAAAATATTTTTCATAAATATATAATAAAATTTATAATAAATTATAATATTTATAAAGGTACAGATTGTTCGAAGAATTTATATCTAGTTGATCACTACATTTTTTTTCATCGAATAATCCAATCACATGATATTGGTAAAAAAAAAAACATATCACATGATTAAGATCCACGTCTTTGCTAACTTAATAAGTTACTGGCAATTTTTTGTATTTTGCTTCGACTCTATTGATGTGTTTTTGCACCAACGACTCTATCAAATCACATAATTATTAATATATTACAATAAAAATAAATTTTCGCTCAAAATTCATGATTCAAATTGTCCCATCAACTTTTATTTAATCTCTTTATTATAGACTTAAATTCAAATTTAAATCTAAAGATAAGGTATTAATTATTTTAAATAAATAAATTAATATATCAATCAATACATCTATATATATTTTTTAAAAATGGCTATTATTATTTCTTTGTAAAATACCATTTATTATTTTTTTTGCCAACCATTTATTAACTTTTTATGACTGCATGCAATTGATCTGAAATTTTTAACCATCCAGTTCATTTGCACGTGGTTTCTTCTAGTTATCACTTAAAATGTTATCATTTAAAATGCCGTTGTTCATAATAATTATAATGAATGATTTATAATATACACATTCCAAAGTAATTGGTTAAAAGTTTTCTATTTGAAACTGATTAAAATTCATTTTTATATAAACAATAATAATATTTAGAATTTATCATTAGCACTAGATAAAAAATATTTATTTATTATTTAGAAGATTGAATTATAATTTAGAAATTAAGAAAATAACTTTAATAAAATATTAACAATGAATTATTTTTAAAATATTTAAACATGTTTAATATTCATGTTATGCGGCTTTGAATTCATTCAATTCAAATTTAATTAGTTTGGGTGTGCTTCATATATATAATTCCACGTATGAATATTAATATTTTTTTCCCTTTCTGATTCTTTGAGGTTGTAGCTCACCAACCGTCCGGGGACCTGTTTTGGTGGGTGGAGTAAATCCACATCTACGTGGCAAAAATCGACGACCCATTATTTTAAGTTGTTGATGATTTCTAATCAAGACTTCCAAAGGTTGGTGAAGTTTAATGCTGCATGGCTAACTAATCAAGACTTCCAAAAGTGGGATAAGAAATGTTGGAGGGAAAGCCCATGACCTTTAGAAAATATAAAGCTCTTCACTGTTAAAGCCACTAAATGGAACTCTACCATTTTTGGGCATATTGGCAGAAGGAAACATCATCTAGAAGCTCACATATCTAGGGTTGAGGAGGCACTTGAAGATTCATATTCCACTAATATGAGTGAATTGTATCTTGACCTTAAACAACAATATGAGAGCACTCTATTACAAGAGCAAATTCTTTGGATGCAAAATTCTTATGGTGATTGGATCTTGTTAGGGGATCAAAATATATAGTACTTTCATACAAAAGCTAAGAGTCGCAGACACAAGAATAAAGTCATTATGTGAAAAGACTATTTCCACAACCTTTATACCCTTGACTCCTAAAGTGCACCAGTGTTGTATCATATAGGCACTACGCAAAAATTGGTCTTTCTTGATGGTTATTTTGGCTTTTCTTGGCGGTTTTGAACCGCCAACAATCTCAGTGCCGAGAAAAGTTGTGACTTTTGTTGGCAGTTCTTAATCGCCTACAAAAATCACCTTTTGTTGGCGGTTGTTGTAGGTTCTATACAACAACTGCCAACAAAGGTTTTTTTTTTAATAAAAGAAAGACCCTTTGTTGGTGGTTGTTGCGTAGAACTGCCAACAAAGGGTTATTTTTTATTAAAAAATTTTCAATTGCAATACTGATCATTATTTTTAATCATAAACAAATATTCAGGAACAAAATATGAAGCCTTTATCAATTAAATTATGAAAATGAAGAAAGAAAAAAAAAGATCGGATCAAATAAATGTGCATCTCTCAGACATTTGGTCGAGCACTTGGAAGGCAATATAAAACATCATATTTTCCTAAATACTAAACAACAAAAGCAAAATTAGGAAGCACATATCATCATAGCAAGTACTAGGTAGTAAGCAAAATGTACAGCTCAAAACACTTTAAGTATGCATCCATTTAAAAAAAAATATCAAAGGTGCAACAATGAAGTTGTAGTCGAGGAGGTTGATCTGGAAGAGGTGAAGGTGAGTGACAACGCCTTCAAGGGCTTCTAAATGCTTGGTTTCAAAATCATCATCTGTAATTTAGGAAACGAGAAGAAGTTGAAAAAAGGTATGTAACAACATGGATTAACAGTATCACTTAACAATATATGATTAAGAAATAGAAGAGCAATGGTAACTGAGATCTTTAATGATGGCGTGAACGGTGTAGCTGCATTTGAGGAGGAGACGGATGAGCCATGACCCAATGCAGCCACTGCCGCTTAGATCTATTGTTGGCCTTGATGCTGTGCCGTCGTGAGAGTCTAAGCAGATGGGAGGAGCACTACGTCATTTGGCGAGGGTGTATGACCGAGTTTGGAAGAGGCAACAATATGAAGATGTGATGAGAAGAGGCAGAACTTGTTGAATGGAGATTGAGAATGAGTGGACCGAGTGAAAGAGAGAGAGAGAACAAATTAAATGAAATAATATGAGAGTACGTGGGTGCAGAAAGAGATGTGTTAGAAAAAGAGATAGAGAGAAAGGAAGGCCATTAGATCTTTTTTATCAATGGTTATAATTAATATTCCGTAACTTGCTTTCTGATCCGTGCCTGTGTTTTTTTTTAAAAAGAGAATTGTAAAAACTTTTTTTAGTGGTTATAGAAATAACCGCCAAGAAATGTCAGACTTTTCTTGGCTATTATTTACAAAACCGCCAACAAAAATGACATAGTGGCTTTTCTTGGCGGTTATTTGGATAACCGCCAACAAAAATGATGCAGAGGATTTTCTTGGCAGTTCTAGAAATAACCGCCAAGAAATACCTCCGCATCATTTTTGTTGGCATTTCCTCTACAATCGCCAACAATTAGGCGCTAAGAAATGCTATTTTTTGCGTAGTGAGATATGTTTCTTGGAATTGATGGAAATCTTCTCAATTTTTTTAATAAAGAAATATTGTTTGAGGAAACTAAGTTTGCTCTTTTTGAGATGAAACCACTTAAATCCTTTAGTGCCGATGGACTACATGCTTTGTTTTTTCAGAGCCAATGGGAAATAGTTGGCCCCTCCCTATTTCGTTTCGTGCAAAATATGTTCACAAAGGGAGATCTCAACCTGGAGGTCAATCGCTGCCTTATCACGCTGGTCCCCAAAATTGAGCATCCCCAAACTCTAAAGGACTTTAGGCCAATTAGCTTATGCTCTGTCATATATAAGGTCATCACCAAAATTGTGGTTAATAGGCTCAAAAGCATCATGCCAGACTTAATTCAACAAAATCAGATGAGTTTCATTAAAGGCCAAAACATTACAAACAACATCATCATCGCCTAAGAGGTTATTCATTCCATGCGAAGGAAATCAGGAAGGACAAGTTGGATGGCTATCAAAGTTGACCTAGAAAAGGCATTCGACAGGCTCAGGTGGGATTTCATTGAAAGCACACTGATTGATGTAGGTTTGCCCAGTGGGATCATCCAACTCATCATGAAATGTATCTCTTCTCCTATTATACAAGTATTGTGGAATGGAAGACCAACCGTGGAATTTAAACCCTCTAGAGGAATCCACCAAGGTGATCCATTATCACCTTATATATTTGTTCTATGCATGAAGCGCCTATCCCAGGTGATTTCAAGCCTTGTCAGCAATGGTACTTGGAAGCCAATAAGGCTAGATCGAGGTGGCATCCCCTTGTCACATTTATTTATTGTGGATGACCTCATCCTCTTCAGTGACATGTCCCCAACTCAAGTCACTCTCATCAAGTTTGTCTTGGAGGATTTTTGTGCTTTGTCAGGGCACAAAGTAAGTAACTCAAAGACAAGGATCTTTTTCTCAAAGAATGTTAATCATATGGTGTCCAATCAAATCTACGAGTACCTTGGTTACCAATAAACCAAGGATTTGGGCAAGTACCTAGGAGTTCCCATCCTTTACTCACGGGTAACAAAAGCCACCTATAGTTACATAGAAGGCAAGGTTAGAAACAAATTGGTAGGGTGGAAGGCAAGATCCTTATTTCTAGTTGGGCGTATTACACTAGCTAAGTCAATCCTGGATACCATCCCCTACTATATGCAAACCTCAAAGCTCCCAATCCCTTGTTGCGAAAGAATTGAAAAGATGACTTGAAATTTTGTTTGGGGTAAGACGGATGCGAGTGCAAGTATACATTTGATTAAATGGGATAAGCTATGCCAACCCCTGGAGAATGGAGGCTGTGGATTAAGGAATCTACATAACCAGAACCAAGCTTTTTTTATGAAACTTGCATACACAATGATTTCAAAGCCAGATACTTTATGGGTCCAAGTTCTAAAGGCCAAATATGGCTAGCATGACAATGATTTTAGCTATTGGAAGAGCAAGCAATGCTCCAATCTTTAGTGAAGCATCATATCAGTTACAGAGGATGCCAATCTCGGTATTAAGTGGGAGCTTGGAAATGGGCAAAATCTGAAATTTTGGACCGACAACTGGCCGGGAGATCTAAGACCGCTCAAAAACCTTGTGCTTGCATCCATTGATGATATTAATTTAAGCAAGAAATGGTGATTGGAACTGGTCATGTTTTGCACATCTACTACTCAATGAGACTAACTTACAGATAGCTGGAACTAATCCCCCACGTGCAAATTCTAGCTCGCCCCAATGCTTTTGGAATCTCAGAAATAATGGAGTCTTCACTGTCTCTTCAGCTTATGAATTAATCAGCAGTGATACTTGGGACGTGGAGGACAAAAAATGGACACTTTCATGAAAATGGCCCAGAATGCAACGAGTTAGATCTTTCCTTTGGCTCTTACTTAGTAACAGACCCCTCACTAATTGTGAACGAACAAGGAGACATCTAACAACAAACGATGCATGCCCCATCTATGAGTCACACATCAAAGATCACAATCACGCCCTCAGAGATTATTGAGAGTGAGTAGCAACATGATTTTTTCACCAGACCATATGAGTCATGGTTATATAGCAATCTTAGCTCCAGTAACATTGAGTAAAAGCTTGCTTTTGGCCTAATTTGTTGACATCTATGGGATGCAAGAAATAGGAGGATTTTCAAGGATGAAGAAACAGACCTTGAATCTCTCTTATTCCATGTACAGGCCCTTATACAACATATTTTGAATAAACAATACTCTCTCCAAAACTTAATTATGACTACTTGTAATGTTTTTCAGTTGGCTCTTTGTGGCCCTTGACTCTGTATGGCTCTCTTACGTTTATCTTTGAGAGCATGTTGCATACTTTGATTTAATAATTCTCCTTCCACTCAAAAAATATTACTACCTCCGGTCCTATATATAGAATCTTTTACCTTGGTCCTAAATATAAGACCCTTTATAATATACGAGGTAGTATTTATTATATATTTCCAGAAAAATATCCCTATTTAATGTATTCAAAGAGAAAGAGAGAGAGATTAAATAAGGGTAGTTTTGGAAAAATGTTGAGATTTTTGGAGAAATCGAGATAGTTAATTAGTTTTAATTATAATTCTTAATCCGTATGATTCGATTAAAAAAATCTTATATTAAGGATAAGAGAGAGTATAAGTTGTTAATGATTTCACCACGTGCCCTCCCACTTCTTGAATAAATGCTGCAGACTAACTTTTCAGTTTTGGAGATGGAGTGTTATTTTTTTTTTTCGATAAAGGGAAAACAAGAAACAAAGATTAATCAAAACATAATCTCAAAATAGGGAGTATTTTTAAATTTAAATTTTCTAGAAACAAAAAATATTACTGACTCTTAGATCCATTTATCCAACAAATTTTTTTATTAAAAACAAAGTTAGACGTATTTCATTAAAAAGAAAAAAGACATTACACCAATAAAGCTAAACTTCACAGTCTTAAGATGATATATGTGTTTAACTAAAGTATGCAACAATTCAAAATATTATGAGGCAAAACAAATTTCAGGAAAAAAAATAAAAAATATCATAATTTGATGCAAAATAATAATTTTTTTTTATTGTGAACTAGAAATATCCTTACTAATTGGAACGACTAATTTTCTTTTAAATATTGAGAATAAATGGTAAATTCCTTCCAACTTAAGTTAGGCTTGCTCTTTAAAAATTGAATTCTTAACTGTTTATTTAAATGACGAAAGTTTTTACCACTCACCTCAATTTAAGCTGATAAAAAGATAATATATTCATTAAAAAATTGTTAATGTATGTAACCAAAGGCCAAAAAAATTGTTGGACTAAATATATTTTGCTTAAATTATACTCCCCCAATCCTTAATATAAGATCCAAATTATCAAGGGTATGAGTTAAAATTAATTAGCTACATTTTTTTAAAAAAAATGATAATATCTTTCCAAAACTATCATTATAATTTCTTTCTCTCTCTCTCTCATAAATTAAATATAGACATTTTTAGTAATGTATGATAAATACTACATTGTATTTTAAAAATGGTCATATATTTAAAATTAAGTCAAAATGTCCTATATTTACTCTTAATACTTGGAAGAAAATTAGGATTTTTTGAGCAAAAAATAATAAAAAAATAAAATATTTACCAATATGTAAAATGTAGGAATTATTTATCAACCTATAACATTCAAAGTCGAATTATAGGTGTTTGACAAGCTTGCTAAAAAAAACTGAGTATTACATAATCAACTTTAATTTGTATTTTTTTTTTCACTTAACCATGAAGCCAAGTGGAATACCTGATATTTGACTTGGTTTTATATTTTTTTAAATAAAAATTAGAGAAGTCGAATACCTGACATTCGACTCCTCAATTTTATTTTATTTTTTTTAGAAATAAAAAAGTCGCATAAAAACTCATTCAAATTCTTTACGTTAAAAAATGTGACTTTACTTTGTGAAGTCACTTTTTGGGAAAATTGGAAAATGGGAGTTGAGCCAAAGAAATAATACCACAAAAAAAAATAAGGAGTTTTGGTTAGATATTACTCATGTAAAGTTGTAAAAATACCCTTGAACATCATAAAAAAATAGAGTAGAACAGGAAAATTTTGGAGGCTCAAAATTTAGGAGAAAAGAGGAAGCTGGTGAATGTGAGATCTTAGACGACATTGAAGCATTTTGATAGTGAAAAGGTAAGTGTGAAAGAAAAATTTGATTGATCACTTTAATTGATACAAGAAAAATTTTAGCGGACTGAAAATTTTCTGAAAAGAGTAAAATTCTTTGTTGAAAATTTTCTACTCTTACATAAAAAATTTCTAGTCCACTTAGGTGACGTGCCCTTGATGCATGGATTTATTACACGCACCAAAACAGGTCCGTTCTCCTACCATTCTCCATCTTAATCAACTTCAAACAAACAAACAAACAATCATGGATCCCACCCACAACGAAATCGACCGCTAGTTCCCTAGTTTCTTCTGCCTCTACAAAAACGGCGTCGTCCAACGCTTCCTCGGAACCGATACTACCCCAGCTGGCTCGACCTCGCTGTTGGCGTTCTATCCAAAGACATCACCGTCAATCCAGACACCGGCGTCTCCGCCCGCTCCTCCCCTAAAATCCCTCTCCTCGTTTACATCCACGGCAGCGCCTTCTGCTTGGGCTCGCCTTCCAGCTAGCCCCATCTACCATAACCACTTGAACACCGTTGTCTCCCAAGCAAACGTCGTAGCTTTGTCCGTACATACAGGCTGGCTCCTGAGCACCATCTTCCCGTCGGCTAGGACGACACTTGGGCTGCGATACGATGGGCTTCGTTCCACTCGTCCGATAATGGTCCCGAGCCCTAGTTGAATAACCATGCTGATTTGGATCGGGTGTACTTTGCGGGAGAGAGCGTGGGGGCGAACATGGCGCACAACATGGCCATGCGGGTTGGGTGCGAGGAAGGAACGGAAGGACTTAAAGTGAAGCTTGCAGGGTTGGTTTTGATCCACTCGTTCTTTTGGAAACGGTGAGAAGGACGAGCCGGTAAAGTTTTTGTTTCACGTGTATTGATGGGATGAATGACCCAAGACTGAACCCGGGAAAGGATCCGAATTTGAGGAGGCTGGGGTGCTGGAGGGTGGTGGTTAAGGTGGCGGAGAAGGACTTTATGAAGGAAAGAGGAGTGAATTATGTGGAGGTGGTGAAGAAGAGTGGGTGGGAAGGGGTGGTGGATTTGGTAGAGACAGAAGGGGAGTGCCATGTGTTCGGCAGTATAAGGTATATTATACAGCCAACCCCTTTTTACTCTTTTAGCCCAAAAAAATCCTCCTTTTCCTCTGCTTACTAGTAAATAGGAAGCCTGTTGTTCTGGAAATTGCCTAAAAATATATATTTATTTAAACTTTAAATTTAAATTTAGTTCTATAACAAAGATTTTGAAAACTCCTCATTTTTTATTTATAGAAAATTTGAAATACTTGTTCAACTGGAAATTAACACTGAATTTCAGTAGCAGCACTCTAGACTGCTGGTTAGAAAAAACCCTGTTTCACTTTCACCTCCCCATCTTCCTGTTAGAAACAGACCAAGTAATAGCTCACCTGACTACAAGAATCGAGCTCTTGTAAGCAATACCCACACTAAAAATGGCCGAAAGAGACGATGAGATAGCCCACGAGTTTCCCTTCTTCCGTGTTTACAAAGACGGCAGAGTGGTTGTCTTCCGACCCCCCACCGAAAAAATCCCACCTTTCGATGACCCCATCACTGGCGTCCGATCCAAAGACGCCACTGTCTCCGCCCAACCCCCCGTCTCCGTCCGCATCTTCCTTCCCAAGATCACCGATCCAAACCGAAAACTCCCCGTCCTCCTCTACGTCCACGGTGGCGGGTACTGCATGCAATCCGCCTTCTCTTCCCAATACCACAACTACGTGGCCACCGTCGTCGCCGAAGCAAACGTCATCGCCGTCTCCGTGGAATACGGGTTATTCCCGGACCGACCCATCCCCGCCTGCAACATAACCCACACAGTGGTCTCTCGGGCGGGTAAAGAGGGGGTATCGGGCGTGAAGATAGTCGGGGCGGTTTTGACGCACCCGTTTTTTGGGGGTACAAAAGATGATCACATGTGGCTGTACATGTGTCCAGAGAACGAAGGGTTAGAGGATCGAAGGATGAAACCGGCCGCAGAGGATCTGAAGAAGCTTGGGTGCGAGAGATTGTTGGTGTTTGCAGCTGAGAAGGACCATTTGTTTGAATCAGGAAGGAATTATGTGAGAGAGTTGAAGAAGAGTGGGTGAGGTGGTGAAGCAGAGCTTGTTGAGAATTGGGGTTCAGAACATTGCTTCCATATTATTGGGAATCCCAGAGAAGGGAAGGCTGAGGAGTTGCTTCACAAGCTTGTCTCTTTTATGAGTAAGTTGAATGTGTGACTGTGAACAATAAATAAACAAATGATTGCTGCTATCATTTCTCTTCAATGTATTAGTGAGTAATGACCAATCTTTTGTTAGCTCTGATTCCATCAGCTCCTTGAACCATCCTCCTTAAAAGCGCGCGCGCACGCGCACACACACACACACACATATTTTCTATGTGAGTGTTTGAGGCTTTGCGTATCAATATTCATTTGTTTGCCTTCTATTTTTCTTTTCTTTTCTTTTTTGTCCGAATTTTGTGCATTTGGTTCCAACAAATTAGCGTAAACAATCAATAATAATCAATGAGTACAACCAAAGTTGTTGTAGCACAAAGTGATCTTTTTTAAAAAAAATAAAATGGATTCATTCAACTGTCAAAGAATACACAGCAAGCTATAAGGGGTTGATATTGGTCACCAACCAGTTGCGATAAGGGGACGTATATGTTAAATAACGAACACCTAATATTGAAATTTTGAGGAATGGAGACTGTGAATCACGATACAACCACGAAGACAAATCAAAGAATGATAGGAATATGATTATTTAAAAAAAAATATACATTTTAAGAGTAAAAAATCATATGCATTTTTTTCAGAATATTTGTTATTATATTTTTAAATAAAAAATATATAACTTTTTAAATATAGTATCATATTTAAATTAAAAATTATATATTTATTATATTTTAATTAAAAACTTAGAAAAAAAATTATTTGTCACTGTAGCTAAATTAAATCTTTTTTCTTCAATATAATTACTACACACTATTACAATCTATCAAAAAAAATTAAGTACATCAATTACGTTCCTGTGCAAGATCTTTTTCTGGGATAAACCTATAAAAGTTCATTCTTATTCTACATATAAAGGTAACCTATCAGAATTGAAGAAATCAGGTTTAGACCAATGCCAAAATTGTTAGAAAATCTTATAAAATTTTATTTGTGAGTTCACATTAATTATTTTTTATGTTTTTTAAAATAGATTAACATTAATCCATTAAAATATGAAAACCTAGTATTATTTTGTGATCATAAGAATTAATGAGTTAGACACACAATTTAAATATAAGACTACTTGGTAGTAAAAAGGTATGAGTCATTATATTTTACTAAAACCCATAATGGGTAGACTTGGTAAAACTATTATTTAAAAAATTGAGCTAGAATTACCCAATCTACTAATCAACCAATTTTTAAGTTCAAAATCATAGTGAGTGGTCAAAATTCTAGTTAATGAAAATTGGTCAACCACTTAGTAAAATGTACTTCATTCCAGTCATCTGTTAGCTGAATAATTTTTCATTAGACTCGGAAATTTCCTTGCAAGTGGGAGTTGGACAATTTATGTTACTCAATTTACATCAAATCTGCAATTGGTCAATTAATTTTTCCATTATGTGGAACTGTGGTCTAATTAAAGCCTCTCTTGCATTTTGACCAATTTTTCACACATGAGATGAATACATGAAGATGCACTCCCGATTGAAGGCATGATGGAAAAACTAGTGACCAATTGCAGATCATAACTGCTAAACAGCGTCACTATCAGTCAACCAGTTTTTCACCATGAGATTGATACATACATATCTATCAATACTTGATATCAAAATACATCTCAATATATCTTAACGCACTTGGATAAAATCATTGTTGTAAAAACCGGACCGGACCTGCCGGTTCAACCGGTCGGACCGGGAACCGGTGCTTGGTCCGGTCCGGTCATGGTACTCAACCGGTACTGTTCAGAACCGGTGAAAACCGGTACTGTTCAGAACCGGTGAAAACCGGTCAAACCGGCCTTAAACCGGTAGAACCGGTCCTGAACCGGTTCTACATTATTTTTTTTTCAAATTTTTTTAAAAAATTATTTTTTATTTTTAAGATAAAATAGTATCATTTTTAGTACAAAATATGTTTTTTTATATATTATAATATTATATAAGCATTATTATGATATATAACTATTAAAATTATATATTTACTTAATAAATAATAAATAATAAATTATTAATTTATTATTTTGAACTCAAAATATGATTATAGATGAATATTAGTTTATTTAAATTAAAATATTGAGTTATGAAACTCATTAATAATTTGTTTGTGGTGAATAATATATTGATAATTGAATATTATTTAGTTTGAGACTTTAATTAAGTTATAAAATTTGTTTAAACTTATATTATTTATTTTAAATATATTATTTTAATCACTACCGGTCCGACCCCGATTCGACCTCGGTCAAACCATTGAACCTTGAACCAGTGACTTGTCCGATTCAATGTCCGGTCCGGTTCTGACAACAGTGGATAAAATAGAGATAATTCAAAAGAGGAAATTATGCACGAAAGAGAAATATGCTTTAATTTAATACAAAATAAGGCCTTTGTCTTACAATATCACATAGTTTAAATATTCAAAAAATATACATCAAAATACTAACAACTAAGCCTTTCTTGCCTCTTGGGTTACATCAAACTTTATCTACATCATCATTACCTTAACTACTTAATAATCCTATTATTCTCAACACCCCCTAAAGTTGGCACTACTCAAATCAAGGTACCCAACTTGCCTAGTTTTCTAAGCATTAAGAAGATTATCATAAAGCTAGCTGAAAGTTTAGTGACACTATGGCTTGCACAATACAATGTCTAGCATCCAACCAAAGAGAAAGCTCTCAAAATAATTTGTATGCTTGATGCATCTACCACAGCACTTTGTATTACTCTTATAGTGTTGAGAAATTTCTCTTTTCTACAGAATTCCAATACTTCACCAACTGAGCTCTCATAATATACCCCATAAATCAAAAGCTCTTTCTGCCAACTTGCTGCAAAGAACCCAACCATGCCTATTATTGTGAGGAAAGATGAAATCAATTTTGATGCAGCCCAATTTCTAATGCTTCATCAACTGATCTCTCATAAGTGGCACACTTCAATTCTCACACAAACAAAATAGTAATCAATGTGGCATTCACAGTATGGAAAACATAACTTGAATATAGTAATGTTAAAGCCTAGTTTTTCTCATACATTTCACCAAATAATTTGTAGGCATCAATCATCAAACCACATTTCACATGCATAGGCAATGTTTTGTTCCTCATATACAAATCTAGCTTAGATCCAATAATAACCATGTAATTAAGCACAACCTTCAACTAATTTATGTGGCTTTTCACTATGATTCAAAGACCATTCAAGTGAGAGGTAAGGTCTAGGAACATATCCTCAATGCATGGAATTGTTAGACCCTAATGGATAATCATATTTGAATTTTTTCAGATGTAAATAATAAAAAATAAAATCACAAATTACAAAAAATAACAAAGAGAGAAATAGAGTCACATAAATCAAATGACAAACTCGTATAATAAACTAATAGAGATAAAATTAGACGCCAAAATCATAGATGCAATGGTGAAGCATGGCAAACTCACATATGCGAATGGAAGTTGAAGACCCATATTCATCAACAACACAGACCTAGTTGTGAATGGAAGTTACCGACAGTCATTCTCCTATTCTTTGTTCTTCGGTGTTCGTCATGGTAGAGGATATAGTGGAGGACTAAATTGGATGTGGTGGAAGACAGTGGAGCAAGACGCTTCATATGGAGGTCAAGATCTATAAGGATGATGGATGTGGCTATGGAAGGTTAGTTCCATGGGAACCCCCCTCTCTCTCTCGAACTCCAAATGTCTGCTGCCTAGTTGCTGATAAGCGCCTGATACGCATACAAAATGGTGTCACTTCATTAGCTATAAGGTAGGTAATAAGCAAATGTATTTTGGAACAGTAGCATTTCATTCAATATAATGAGGTGACAGTTTTCTGGCTTTAAAATGTTGGGTAACAGAAAAAAACAACATAAAAAATATTAGCCACTGATCTCAAGATATAATCTTCGCCATTTGCTTACTCATTTAATGGAACTACGTCGTTTTAGAAAATGAACCCTGCACGTAGTCCTTCATTTCCAAAATACACACACCAACATCTTCCTTCATTTACAAACCACAGCAGCTCAAACCAAAAAGTCTGAACACGTGGGAAGAAGCTCCAAAGCTCAGTGGCACATTTCAGGCAAGACTTTTATGGTTTTTATCATGTTAACAGATTTAAAAGTGATGAAAAATAGTTAGAATATGATTAAAAATGCATCTTTTGAAGTTTTTACAGATGGTTTGAAAGAGGCAAAAATTTTTAATATGGCTTGTTATTGTTGGTTACTATTTGGTTAATTTTTGGGGGGTTCAAGTGTATTTTTGATTTATATTTTGGTCCTAAACAAGATTTTTGGGATATCTGTGTTTATTGTACCAAGGTATGTGTTATATAGATCAATGGTTTGACATTGCAATGGGTTTTAAAAAATGTGTGAACTTTTACCTCTCAAGTATGCTTTTTCTTAGTTGGAATTGTATTTGCGATGGTTTTTTTTGGCAAAGATTAGATTTTTTTAGTGTTTCTAGTGATTCTTCTATTATTCTTTTTCATATTAGCAATTCTGTTAACTTGTATTTATAATATTTTTTGTTGTTGTAGATTTAATTTGATGGATATAAATTTAACTCCTAGATTGGGTATTGAGTTTGAAAGTCTAGAGGAAGCATGGCAATATTGGGTTAGATATGGTGGTAGAATTGGTTTCGGTGTGAGAAAGCATAATTTCAGCAAAAGTAGAAAGGATGGCTTCGTAACTATTTATAGATATGTTTGTTGTAAGCAAGGATTAAGAGGGCTCGACAAAAGAGACTATAAAGCTATTTGTCCTCGACCAGAGACAAGAACAGGGTGCAAGGCAAAGATGACAATTTCGGATGTGAATGGAAAGTATACAATTAGTGAGTTCATTGGTGAGCACAATCATGAATTGCATCCCCCTAAATCAATGCATTTGTTGGCATCCCAACGTAAAGTAACTGAAACTCAAGCCTATGAATTAGAAGTGGCAGAAGATACAGGGTTGCAACCTAAAGCATCTTTTGATTTCATGTGCAAACATGTAGGAGGTAGAGCCAACTTAGGGTGTACAATAGAGGATGCAAGGAACTATTTGACTTCTAGGAGGAAACAAGGAATGATGTATGGTGAAGTTGGATGTTTATTCCGATACTTCCAAAAGAAATTAACGGACAATCCATCATTCTTTCATGCAAATCAGATGGATTCACAAGAGTAAATTACAAATATTTTTTGGGCTGATGCGTAAATGTTAATTGACTATGCTTATTTTGGAGATGTGGTTTCACTTGACACAACATACTGCACAAATTGTGAGCATAGACCCGTTGCAGTTTTTTCTGGGTTTAACCACTATAGAAATGCTGTAATTTTTGGGGGTTACATTGTTATATGATGAGACAATAAAGTCTTTTAAGTGGCTTTTTGAAACATTCTTGGAAGCACACTGTCACACCCGTAGATGAAACGCGGATGGCGCGGAGAATGAAAGAAAAAGGACAAAATCGGCCTTCACGACGGAAGCTGATTTAGGAGGGAGTCGCCACCAAAATTTTAAGGAAAATTTTGGAAAACCGAAATAAAAGGGAAAATGATGGTCTATGAATCAGAGTTGGGTTCGGGAGTACGATTGTGAGTGGGGAAGGTGTTAGGCACCCCTACAACATCCGTTTCTAAGAACGGTTACCTTAAATTGATCATGCAATTTTTATGGCTTTTAAAAATTATTTTAATTGCCCTTTAATTATTTATATGCAAAAATAAATATAAAAATAAAATAAAATGTAAAAATGAAAATAAAGATTAAAGTGCAAATATGAGGAGTTGGGAAAAATAAAATAAGAGTAAAATATTATTTATTTACAAAAACGGACTTGACCCAGAATCAGAGTCTAGTGCCTACGTACCTTGTGATAAGGATCAAAGTCGACGTAGTTTGGCTATGAATGCGTGTCACTGGGTTGATATTTTTTATTATGTTTATTCTTTTGAAAAAAGAAGTTTATAAAAAATAATTTATCTTTCCATAAAGAAAATAGTTTTCAAAAGTGGTTAGTGTGTTTTGATTCGTAAAAGATAGATTAATTTCGATTATTTTCTCTTATCACTCATTTTTTCATTTTTCATTTTTTGTTCTTAAAAAAAATTAATTCCTAAAAAAAATATATGTTTTTCCTCAATATATATGATTTTGAGTATTTTTATTTTCAATTTGAAAAGGAAAATTTTGAAAACAACTTTATCTTTACAAAATAAGATCAACCAGTTTATGTGGTGACTTTATCACTCACAATCAGCTGATTGGTACCTGAATGCTCACGGTGGTGTCACTCGAGGCAAAAGATATAAAAAGGGTTTAAGACATGAAATTGGGGAAAATAAACAAATTTTATTTCTCACTCTCATCATTTCTTTTTTCTTAAAATTGAATAAAGAAATGTGATAATATATATTTTTCTCTAATTTAGAATTGATGAAAGAAATAAATATTACTGTGGATATTTTGCTTTCAACTTGAGAAAAAGAAAAAAAAAAAGGCTCGAGAACAATTTGATTTTTTTTCTTTACTTCCATATTTTCTCTTTTTTTATGTTTGAAGTCAATTTTTAAACAAAATCAACCATATCCTGCAGCGACTTTATCAATCACAGCTTGTTGATTAATACCTAAATGCCCACGGTGAGGCTACTCAAGGTAAAAGGTATAAAAAAAGACTTAAGGGATAAAATTAGAGAACATAATTTTTTTCCATAAATCATTTTTATTTTCTTTTTTTATTATAAAAATAAATACGACCATGATAACACATTTTTATTTTAAAAAGAAAACCAACAAAAGGAATTTTAAATATGACTTATATACATATATAGATGTGAACACCCAATTTTGTCCGGACATTTTACAAAAATGACAAAAAAGTAATAAAATAATAAAAATAAAATAAAATAAAATAAAAACAAAAAGAAAGCAAAACAAAAAACAAAAAAAAATGATGAAATGAAAAACTGAAAAAAAAATAAACAAAAAAAATAGAAAAAACTGAAACAAAAAAAATGCATTGGGCTCCCAAAATGTCACAAGTCCAATTAAGGGCTTGTGAACTCGAGCCTAGCAGCTTTGGAAAAAAAAAGGAAAGAGTCTTTAAACCTAAAGCTTTAAAAAAAAAAAAAGAAAGGGGCCATATTGACTTCAGCCCAAAAGGTCACGAGCCCAATGGTGGGCTCGTGACCTGGTCCAAGGGGGCATTGCCCCGAAAGCAAGGAGAAGCCCTTTAGGGCTCAGTGGAGTCCAAGGAGGGTGGAGCTGCAGAGAGAAGGAAAGGAGGGCTGGCCGCAGGAGAAAAGAAAAAGGAGGCCGTGAGTTAGAGAGAGTACACTGGGAGTAGCCGGAGAGGGAGTCAGGCACGCAAAGAAAAAAAAACGGAGGAGGCGTGCACGAAACGAAAAGGGAGGGGAGCACGCGTGGTGAACGAGAGAGCACGAGGGGGTGGCCATAAAAAGGAGGGGGCTTGGCCACGGAAAAGAGGAGGAGGGACCGCGAGGAAGAGAGAGGGTGTAGCCGGAGGTTAGAGCTAAGGCGAGAAGAAAAATCGAGGGGAGCTGCAGAGACGAGGGGAGAGTTTAGAGAGGAAATGGAGACCAAGGGAGCCACCGTGGGCCGCGATTGAGAGAGCAGAGTGAAGGAGATCTGGAGGAGGAGAAGACCGGGCCGAAGATAAAACAGAGGAGGCTCGGTGGGAAAAAAAAAACAAAGGGGGACGCGAGGACAGGGGAGCTCGGGTGAGGGACAGCCGCGAACCAGGGGAGATCTGAATAGAGGAGCCACCGTGGGCCGCGTGAAAAACAGAGGGAGCCTTAGAGCTCAGCCGCGGGGTTTCAGACAGAGAGAGGAAGAGGAGCCGTGCAGCGTGAAACAGAGGCGAGGAAGCCAAGGGCAAAGCCGTGCGTAAGTGGCGGAGGGGCAGACGATCTGGAAAAGAATTTGAGATTTAATGGGTCACCTGGGTTAGTAGTTCGTTACGAGTTCCCTTTTCTGCCATGGATTCACTGTTTCTATTCATCATTCTCAGATTTTCTCGGTTAATTCTTGCATGATTTTACAAATTTCAATAGTTACCGTTGCTCGTCCTTCTCAATTTTCTCGGTTGGCTTTCGCATGATTTTACAGATTCTGATAGTTAATTTGCTTAAGTTAATTACCTGATCTCAAATCTCGTTTCCATGTGTTTGGTTCCTGAAAATTTCGGTTGAGCCTGTCTGCTTCTGAGAACTTCGGTTTGGTCCCTTATCGAGTAATGCACTGTTCTGGTTCTGATTGATATCTGATTGGTCTAATTGAAAGTAGGTTTTGTATCCATAAGAGTTTCTTGCTTGTAATCTCTAGACACGCTGATGCTGTCCTGGCATTCTTGAATTCATTTAAAGGAGTAAATATGTGGTAAGCATGGATATGATGCTTAACAGAGTCTTCTGCTTTATGCTCCACTTTTACTTGAATTAGATTAGTAGCAAGGGGTTTCTTATCTTTTCAGTCATGAACTCTAATCCATTTTCCTAAGGGTTTTACATTGAGAAATCCGTTATGAACACACTGGGCTATTGTCTTATTGGTTTGACGTTGGAAAGTTCGTTAAGAATATTTTCCATGGGCCTCCTACGGGCTGGACATTGCGAAATTTGTTGTGAATACAGTTTGGTGAAATCACCTGAAAAATCCAATAACCTTCTCACTTTTAAGAAATGTATGCAAAAAAAAAAATTTTTGAAAGAATTTATTTATTTACCCTTCATTATTATTATTTGTGTCCTAGTTGCCACGAGGGACTAAGTCTCCGTGTGCCCATAGAGAGTCACTTAATTGTATCATGAGTGAGGAGTCACCCTGGTATAAATATGGACTAAATATTAATTTTTTTTATATTTATGAGTACGAATGTTTTTTTATTAAAAGTAAAAAAAATAAACGATCCAATGAGAGCCCTCTTTATTTTAAATTTTCATGTTTACTTTTATGTTTCGAGTGGTAACACCGTGAGCATTTAGGTGTTAATTAGCGAGCTGTGAGTGATAAAGTCACCACAGATCCTGATTAATTCTTCTTCTATAAAATAAAATAAAATAAGATGAATAAATAAATAAAAATAAATAATACATGAATATATATATATATATGAAAGTCGTGTTTTTAAATTTCTTTTTACCACTTTTCTTTTTATAAAACAATCATAATCGTATCTATTTTCATAATTTAATATAAAAGTGATTTCATTTGTTTCAATTTCATCCTTTAAGTCCTTTTTGCCTTTTCGCCACGAGTGGGATCACCGTGAGCGTATAAGCGTACATCAGCAAATTATGAGTGATCAAGTCATCATACATGCTGTTTGATTTAAAATTTTCCTTCCGGTATACTTGCCTCGAGTGGTAACACCGAGGTTATTTTAAATACAGATCAGTAACTTGTGAGTGATGAAGTCACTACATATGCTAATTACTATTTTTCAGAATATGCGCAATGATCACATTTTTTAATCTCCTTTTTAATAAATAAATAGGTGTTAAAATAATTTTTATAATAAAATAAAATAAAAAATTATTATTTGTAAAAAAAAAAAAATAGTCTCATTTGTTTCCTTTCGAACTTTTTGGGACTTTTTGTCTCGAGTGACACCACCGTGGACATTTAGATATCAATGGGTAAATGTGAGTGATAAAGTCACCACATAAGCCAATTGGTCTTATTTTAATAAAATTGTTTTCAAATATTTCTTTTTCAAACTAAAGTAAAATGTTCAAATCACATATAATTTTAATCATATTTTCTAAATTGAGAAAAAAACATATATTCCTTTTTAAGAATTGATTAAACCAAAAAAAAACAAAAAATAAAATAAATAAATAAATGAAAAGAGAAAATAATGGGAATTAATCTGTCTTTTACAAATTAAAAGATGCCAACCAGTTCTGAAATTTGTTTTCTTTGTATAAAGACAAATTATTTTCTATCAACCTCTCTTTTCAAAGAATATATAGAATAAAAAATACCAACCCAGCGACACGCTTTTCTAGTCTGAACTACGTCGACTTTGATCCCTATCGCAGGGTACATAGGCCCCAGATTCTAATTCTGGGTCAAGTCTGCCTTTGTAAATAAGTAAATATTTTTTGGTTTATTTGGTGTTTTTTCTCTTAATTAATAGATAAATAAATATTTTCTGATTTTACTTGATATTTTTTCCTTAATTTAATAAATATTTACCAATTGATTTTTCCAAGTCTGCCTTTGTAAATAAATAAATCGTTTCTGATTTATTTGGTGTTTTTTCTCTTAATTAGTAGATAAATAAATATTTTCTGATTTTACTTGGTGTTTTATCCTTAATTTAATAAATATTTACCAATTGATTTTTTCAAGTCTGCCTTTGTAAATAAATAAATAGTTTATGATTTATTTGGTGTTTTTTATCTTAATTAGTAGATAAATAAATATTTTCTGATTTTACTTGGTGTTTTTTCCTTAATTTAATAAATATTTACCAATTGATTTTTCCAAATCTACCTTTGTAAATAAATAAATAGTTTCTGATTTATTTGGTATTTTTTCTCTTAATTAGTAGATAAATAAATATTTTCCGATTTGTTTGGTGTTTTTTCTCTTAATTAGTAGATAAATAAATATTTTCTGATTTTACTTGGTGTTTTTTTTTCTGAATTTAATAAATATTTACCAATTGACTTTTCAAAGTCCACTTTTGTAAATAAATAACATTTTTCACCTAACTTATTTTTCCCAACTTTTCATAGTTTCATTTCATTCATTATTTTTTCATTTCTTCATTTTTTCATTTATTTTTGCATGTGAATTGTAAAAGGGCAACCAAAATAATTTTTAAAAGCCATAAAAATTGTATGATCAACCTAAGGTAACTGTTCTCAGGAACGGGTGTTGTGGGTAGAGGTGTCAATTCGGGCCGGCCCATCTCGGGCCGGGCCTAAATCGGGCCGGGCCAAAAAGCCCGAATTAAAATATGGGCTTGATTTCTCAGGCCCGAGCCCGCGGGATCGGGCCTACGGGCCGGCCCGCGGGCTTTTTTTTATTTTTTTAATATTTTTAATATTTTTAATAAATTTTTTTATATAATTATTTAAATTAATACAACTAATTATTATCATAATTTAAATTAATATAACTAATTATCATTATAATTCATAAAAAACTAACATAATATTTAAATTTTACAATTTATATATCACTAATTAATAAAATAATATGTATTTTTTAATATTTTAAACCAAAAATAAAAGAAAAAGAAAAAAACATCGGGCTTTCGGGCCGGCCCATGGCCCGCTAGGGCCTGCCCATCACGGGCCGGGCCTAAACGGGCCGGGCTAAAAAAGCCCGGATTATATATTTACTCCCAAAATTGAGGCCCAGGCCCGCTCATTTTTCGGGCTTTTCGGGCCGGCCCGTCGGGCTTGGCCCATTTTGACGGCTCTAGTTGTGGGGGTGCCTAACACCTTCCCCACTCACAATCGTACTCCCGAACCCAACTCTGATTCGCAGACCAATCCTTATCCGTTTTGTTTTTTTTTTGTTTTCCAAAATTTCCCTCAAAATTTTGGTGGCGACTCCCTCCGAAATCGGCCTTCCGTCGTGTGGGCCGATTTCTCCTTTTTCTTTTTATCTCGTTTCCCGCGCCATCCGCATCGCATTTTCGGGTGTGACAATAGATATATATATATATATATAATTAAAAAAAAGAATCAACCAGGATTTGTGATGACTTTATCACTCATAGCTCGCTAATTAGCACCTAAATGCCCATGGTGTTACCACTCGAAGCATAAAAGCAAAAATAAATATTTGAAATAGAGGGCTTTCATTGAATCATTTATTTTTACTTTTAATAAAAAAAAATCATAAGTGCTCATAAATATTAAAAATTAAGATTTAGCCAACATTTATACCATGGCAACTCTTCACTCATGGCACAATTGACTTATGCTCTATAGGCACACGGAGACTTGGCCCCTCATGGCAAACTCTAAAGGCGAAAAGAAGAAAAACCCATGATCAAATAAAAATCAAAACCAAAAATAAAAACAAAAATCAAATACAGTTTATCAATGTGTATGTTAGTGTGCAAATTCAAGTAATAGCTATTCCCTTGCAATAAAAACTACATGAAGATAAGAAGGAAGACCAAACTCTGTTGCTTTCTTTCCATCTCTTGCTTTGATGTTCCCACTTTTGCCTAAATGAAGAGGATTCGCCTTTTCCAGGCTCAATCTTAGACTCCCATAGTGCTCAAACGGCAATCTCAATACCTTGTAGCTCAACCTTTCTTTCAAATCTCCTTCCTTTTTCCTCGGCTTCGCTCTTCCTGAATTCGTTACCAAAGTGAATTGATCAATACACTAGTGGAGTCCCTTGACTCCAAGGCTTGTGATCATCCTAAACGCTTCACTCATATGTTCCTCCAAGCTTTGAAGATAACAGCCTCCATTGCCATGCTTGGCTTGATGATATAGACTCTCATTGTACTCAGGAAGAAAAAAAATACAGAAAAAGGTATTTAGTGTTTTCACATTATGATCAGTTAATTACTCAAAAATTAGGTAACAATACCCAAATTTAGAGACCAATTTTTTATGCAAGTGCAACCTAAGGTGGCTAATGCTAATGATACCCTTATGTATGAATCACCTCTTCCCCACACATATCACACCATGCTTGCATAACTGCAGACTACCACTACCCAATATTTTGGTTTCACAAATGAAATAAGAGAGGTATGTGTCATGAATTCCTCAAACTACAACCCATGTATAGGAAGCTATGCAACCACATCATCAAACAAGGTTTATTAGTGGTGTGTCAATGAACCATGCATTGGATCATTCTATAAGTTATAGACTGAATTTTATAATAAAACCCTCCAAGCTTTAAATGAATCAACAAGTGGCAAACTGAACAAGACTACCTAGTGATGCAAACACAAGCGTGGATAGAACTAAGGATCATTCGAACAATACTTCAGTTTGACCTGTTAATATATGCACTCACAGCTATGCATCCTAAAATTTTTCAAACCAATGAGGGAAGTACCCCAGAAAGACATATAAGTGAGGTCCAAGTCATGCTAAAACACCAAGAATCAAGCATCAAACCGTGAGTCAACATCCACCCAGAGTTTCCATGAGACTCTTTTTGTACTCACATTAATCAGTCAAAAATTTGGAATACATAGCTTGAAGCAATACATGAGAAAAATAATAAACACATTCAAAGTAGGCTTCAACAGGCAATCTAGACAAAACCATGAGCACCTAAACAGTTTCACTGCACAGCCCAGCATTCAATAAATGTTCATTCACATTAGCAAATCCACAAAGAGGCCAGGACCATCAAACAAAACATAAAGCAACTAAAAGCTGAGTTTCTGAATTAGATTTCTAAGCTCCGTGATATCTGAATCTCTACCAAACTATTCTTCATCCAAAGAAGGCATGAAATAGGAGCTTGAATTGCAAGGGCGCAAATTCAAAGCAAAGCCATTATCCCAAGTATAACCACTTCATCTGATCAATTTTTTTTTTCAAACAGAACCTATAATGAGGACTTGATGTTAAACCACCCATAATAGAACTTATAATATATAATGACTCATAAACTTTAATCCCTCTTAGAACGACCAGATCGAGACATAACACAATAATTCCCTATCGAAAACCTTGGCAAAACAATGATCATACCAAATCAACTTTAAACTTATATTTCTACGATTTGCAGTAAACCAGAACCATAATAAGTCTTTTCCATTATCTCTCATGTACACAGAAGCATACTGGAATTCGAAAAGGCCTGGAAGACATTTTACTTAAACGCAACAAACATAGCACACTATCATTTATGCAATGTGAAGTCTGCAACTTGAGGAAATAACTTGGGAAATAGGACCCATGATTCAGTATATAATTATATATGTGTGTGTATTTTATAAAAGGACAAAAGATCAGTTCAAAAATGAAATCTCAGCAGAGCAAACTCAAGGAACAGTGAAACGAGGCATCATTCAGAAACAAAAGGGAAGTGGGACATAGCCAGAAGGAATATTGTATTCAGATATGAAAATTACTAATAGGAAGCCCTAGGCAATCAGGTCCTTTACTGCTTCTGAGTTCACGATGACCACGGCCTCTCGAATTCAACCTTCGACCCTTACTCCGTTCCACTTCATCTCCTCTCGTCTTGGTACCTCCCTCTCTCACTCGTGCTCAACTTCCCTCTATCTCCTATCTCCTTATTGTGTCCAAGCTCTCTCTGTTTCTCTTGTTCTCTGTGTTCTCTCCCAGGGTTTTTTTTTGGAGTCCCCTGCTTCCTCCTCAACCTACCTCTTTTTTTTTTCTTGTTTACCTCTCTCTCTCTCCCACGGCTTCGCCCGGGTCTCTCCCACTTCTAAGTCTCCCCCTATTTCTCATACTTAAGCCCTCTATTAAAGCTCCGGGTAATTTCGAGCCTAAGCCCAATTTTGTGTGTGTGATCAAGATCAAGCCAATGAAGATGAACAAGAAAGTTAGTGAGTTACTTAGCAAGAGTCTTGAAGATGAACAAGCCAATGAAGCACTAATAGAATGTGATGTACAAGGCAAAGGTTTGAAAAAGAAAGAGGGAAAATGGAGGAAAAAAAGAATGATGAGTTTTGTTGACGAGCTAAGTCGAAAAACCAAAAAGAGGAAAGAGAAAGTTTCAAAACAACACGAAGGAACATCCAACTCAGTGCCTAAAAAGCAAAAGAAGAAAAGAAGAAATGGAACATCTCCTATAACTCCTAAAGAAACGGTATTATATATATATATATATATATTTATTTATTTATTTTTCATTGTCATTTCATATATAACAATCTCATGTAAATTATAATTATTTTTCATCATAGGCCAATCAGTTGGCACAGGCTATCTGCAGCTCAGCACAACAAATTCCTAAAGCATACGAGGGACTGGCAGCATTCGAAACATCTCAAACAATGACTAGTAAAGATGAAAGTCATATGGAGCACTTGAAGCACCAGAACGTAGATTTTTATATATTTACTTTCATATATTTATATATAAGAATCCTAATTATTTTTCATTGTAGGCCAATCAGTTGCCACTAGATAACTGCAGCTTAGCACAACAAATTCCTAAAGCATATGAGGCACTAGAAGCATTCGAAGCACCTCAAACAATGGCTAGCAAAGATAGAAGTTATATGGAGCACTTGAAGCACCTGAAGGTATATTTTTGTATTTTTACTTTTATATATTTATATATAAGAATCCTAATTATTTTTCAGTGTAGGCCAATCAGTTGTCACAAGATATTTATAGTTCAGTACAACAAATTTCTAAGGCATCTAAAGCACTTGAAGCATTTGAAACAATGATTACTAGAGACGAATCTCAAAAAACTTTTACTTCATTGTTAATGGTAAAATTTAAGCATTTCACATTCATTGTACTTGTACAACATTATTGCATTTCACACTTTCCTCCATTATTGTTTTTTCATAATATAGGCAACATTGGACAGCACCATGCCATATCTTGAGGCACTAGATTCGATTCAACCATTCTCTACAGGTACATTCTAACACAATATCTTTATAACTTTCACAAGAAAAGAAGCATTTAGATTTAAAATATTGCATTCATTAAATAGATGACATTACATAAGCATATTTACAGGTTTCTTTTCTGATCACAGGGGACCAAAATATTCCAATGATTACATTATAAGTTCCCAATGCAGTACAGCAAATCCCAATTCATCCCCCATTCAGTATAGTTTATCCCAATTCATACCCATCCAATATAGTATTTACCAGTTCATCCCAATTTAATACAACAATTCCTAGTTCATCCCAATTCCCAGTACAATCAGCTCCATCACAGCTCCAACCTTTGCAACTTGAATAATTACAACTTCAATCATTGCAGCTTTAACCTTTATAGCTTCAACAAGCACAGCTTCAATCATCCACTTCAATGCATCAACCTTTAAATTAGATCAATGCAATAGCCAGTTCTATTTTTGATTCAGCTCAGTTCTATTTTCAGATCAGTTCTATTATGTATTTTGTACAAGGCAGCAGCTATTTTGCAAAATGGGATGAGCTAGCTTGTTTTACATATATTTTGTTTAGCAATGCCTTGAAGTTATCCTTGCACTATGAAACTAAGGCAGCAACTAGCTTTGTTTTGTGTATATTTTGTACAAGGCAACAACTTTGTTTTATCTTTGCACAATGAAAGTAAGGCAACAACTTTTGTATATTTTGCATAGCAAAGCTGTAAAATTATTCCTGCACAATAAAATTGATATGATGTTAATAAATAAATAAATAAATAAATAAATAAATAAATAAATAAGAAATTACTTTATATGTAGTCTCTTATTAGTTTTTTGTGCTAAATATGCTTTAATGTGAATTTTTACTTTATATGCAATCTTACTTCCCAATTGCAGCAAAGCAAAAGAGCAATTATTTTACACAAGAAGATAACAAGCCATATGAGAGAGTAAAAAAAATACCAATGAAATTCAGAAACTCAAATTTGAGATCCGACACATTAATTTTATAAATTGCGGAAGGATGTGTGATAAAAAAACCAGGGATATATTTAATTATTTTAAGGACACAATCATACAAGAAATCATTCAATATCAGCTGTTAATATATTGACAAAAAAAGTGGTGTTTGTTTGGATGCGTCAAGATTTTCTTTCATTATCATTGAACATATGATACCTTTCTGAAATCCAGCATCCTCTCCATTAGTTCATGGTCATCTAAGTTTGTAAAGCTTCCATGCCATGTGAAGACTGTGGGCCCATCATGAAGTACGTAGCAATATGAGGAATTTAAGGAAGAAGAAACCTTATAAAAAATAAAAACAGAAAATTCAGTGAATGTAATTAAGAATATGTATATATGAAGAGCAATTTATCATAGTTTATCCAATTTCAGAAACCAACAAGCCTTATAAACAATAAAGTTTTGGAGGATTGCATAAAATTGAATTGTTTCATTTCCTTCATAAATACGACCCTAGGAATCAATAACACATGGATAACATCAAAAAATACATAAAAAAAAAAGCACAAATGATACATAAATAAAGTGAAAAATAGCACATTTAAACAAAAATCACCTTGGGCAGGAATAAACTTCACTGACTCAACTATTTTGCTTGCAAATGAAATAGCTGAAGCCTTTTCTTCCTATTTTCGACCACAAATTAAGAAACAAATAAAAACATAAGCAATGAAATAATAAATCACAGTATTGCAATGAATATTCATATCAAGACCAAAATAAATTCTCTATTATGAATTTAGAAATCACTTTCTGGTCCCAAAACACTGACCAATGCTATCTATGATGTAATCACATACAAATATTTAATCAGCTCCATATAAACATTGTGCTGCCATACTATTTAATCATTTAGTTATGCAGTGATAATTCATAACACATGCACAGAGAAAGACATAGCAATCACCACTAAAAGTTTTGTTTGATCAGAAGCTTGAAGGAGAATCACCATTCACACGTCAAACCTGTGAGATAATCAGAGTGAAGCTGCTGTTAACAACAGAAGCAACAAAGCAGTATGATAATGAAGATAATTCAAACTGAAATTGAAAAAACTCCATATAAAGTGCTTTCTATTTTGGGAATTTTAAAGAGAAACCAATTATCACAACAAAAATACTGAAGAAGAAGTTAAAGCAATGGCCACGTACCTCATTCTTCCTTTGGATCTTCTTCTTCGGTTGGGATTGTCGGTTCCCTCATTGTCAAATGAATCGCCATCGATGAAGACTCCGATTGCCTCTCCACCATGCCTAATGTCAATGCCGATAAGGAACGAGACCGATAGTCTCACCGCGGCGTGTAATATCCTGAAATTTCTCTTAAATGTTTAAGGTCTAATATTTTAAAATCTATAAGAAATTTGTAAAAATGGATATACACCGTTTTGCATGAAATAAGATAAAGAGGTCAATTATCTCGATCAGAAGGAAAAATGAGAAAATAACCATTTTACCCCTAAAAAAAGAGAAAAGAAAAGAAAAAAAAGGGGAAAGAAAAAAAAAGGAGAGAGAGAGAGAGGAATTCGAAGAAAGGCGGTGGACGTCACGCGTAGAATGTAACAAATTTTATAAATTTTGGTGAAAATTACACCTAATGGCTTGGAAGTTTTAAAAATTATAAATATGTCCCAGGTCAAGGGTATTTTTATAAATATGAAAAATTATAGTCAAAATGAAGCTCTCATTGAGTTAAGACTAATGGAATATAGTATGAAATTTATTAAGATTAAAATAATATTTATTAGGTAATTAGGATTTAATATTAATGTCTTACCCGATAAAGGTCAGTCTGGACTGCAGAAAGAGGCAATATTCATTCAAGAAAAATGTGTGAATTTTATATTTGGATCAATTGGGATAAGTATATTATGATAATTTTATATCCCAATGTAATTATAATTAGTATTCCAGCAATAGTAGAATATACTACTAAAGCAGCTTTATTTGTCCAGACCGGTTCAGAATATATCTGGATAAGTAAATACCTGAAATTTTTGGACCCAAATCCTCCCCATTTCGTGCTCCACAAGCTGCACATGTCAAATTAGCCATAGTTTATTATTTTTCATGAAAAAGTAAGAAAAATCAAGAGATTAAGTGGCAAATTTTCATTGGTTGGTGATTTTTATATATACTCCCTTCTTCCTCATGTTTTGGCCAATCAATTAGCAAGGAAATGAGGAAGAGAAGTCTGCAATTGGAGAAAGGAAAGGCAGCCACGTGAGGGAGAAAGAAAAATAGGAAAAAAATTGGAGGAAAATCCAAGAAAATTTGTAAGTGTTTCTCTTATGACTTACAAGTGTTTTAGTGTCTTTTCTTGGTTGTTTGGGTTAAGTTCCCATGAAATATTTCCTTTCCCATCTCTACACAATTTCGGTTTAAGCTTGTTTGAGTATGGGGAGTTATTTTAAAGTCATAAAATTATGATTTCGTATGAGATTTTGCAAGAGGAATCAAGTATAGTGTGATTTAAGTAAGTTTTGAGAAAAATCAATTTCTCTTCCTATAAGTCAGATTTTGGTGAGCTTATTATGATGGGAAAGAGTTGGATTTTCATTATTTTGATGCTAAAAATGGATTCCTTGGATCCAAATTAGCTAAAAATAAGTATTGGATTCAAGGAAAACTAAGAGATAAAGAATTTAGATTTTTAGGGCATTAGTGAGACTTTGTAAAGCAACCTTTGTTTTGAGTTGATTAAGTTGATATTGAATGATGTTTTAGGACTTGTGGGAGTTCAAGAAAGCTAGTGGAAGTTTTGGTTCCAAGTGCAAAAGTAAAGGAAAACATAAAAGGTAGCTAAGTTTCATATTCTTGCTTTATGTTCTTTCATTGTCTTTCTATGATTAAATTGTGTTGCCATATTGCAATTGTGATTTCTTTGATTGGTCTTGGCTGTAAAATGAGGGGTTTTATTCCCCGGGATGTCCATTTTCTAAGCCGTTATGCTGCCGAATTTTTTATGACCAATGTGGCAATTTATTGTTTAAAGGTGCTTGATATGATTAAATGTGAGTTATTTGACATGATTAATATAATTGCATGAAATGTAACTTGCTACTGAGATTTTCCCAAATCTCACCCCCAAGCATTAACATGATAGGTTCAAGTGATGGCAAGACTCCCAAGAAGACAAGAGGCAAAGAGAGGATTAATGATTATTAGATTTATAGCCATCTTGGTTGCTTGTTTTCTTATAATTACAGTTATAATTTGCTACTATAATGTTCCTTTAGAGTTATTGTGATGTTAAGAATACATTTTGGAAGAGTTTGAATCATGTAAGTAGGTTATGTATTTAGTTTTTGGAAGTTAGTATGTAAATCTGTCCATTATGCGCACTGATCAGTTATATGGTTACTGTTCATTCGAAATTCAGTTTCCTATATGAGTGTTATATATTCCTGAAAAGTAGACATAGAGATCTTTCCAAAGAGCCAAATATCACTTGATTTTCATAAGTATATGAATTGTTATGAATTTTTGAAGATGGCTCAAAAAATCTGGAAAAGTAGTTTTGACCAAATGAATAGTATACTTCAATAAATTTTATGAATGTATTAGCTCAATTAAGTTCCAGTTATATATTTTTCTCATGTAGGAAATGTTTTTAGCTATTTTTAGAGACTTGAATCATCCTCATACGATTTTCCTAAATTTAGTCATAATTTTTCAAAGTTTAACCGGGAAAATCAAATTACCAAATAAATAGTATTTTGTAAAATTGAATTTTTCTCATTCAATCTTCTAATGATTTAAGCTTCTAAATTAGCTCATTTAATATTAAATATGCTATCATACATAGGAAATAGTGGAAGAAGTAAGATATGACACAGCAACCACACTGTGAACATTAATTTGCAAGGAAAAGTAGGGCTTTTTTTTTTTGCCCCCTTCTCTGATATCATTTAATTAAATGACACTATTTTACAAATTTCTTATTACCTCCCATATAGCTAATGAAGTGACACTGTTTTGTATGCGCATCAGGCGCATATCAGCAAACTGGACAATAGACATTTGGAGTTCCTATCTCTCTCTCTCTCTCTCCTAATTGAGGGCATTTTAGTAAATGTTCAATAGAACATGAAAAAGAAAAAAGATATGCTGGGTCTTTAAATGTCATTGTTTATACGTTAAAGTGTAAAAAACATCCATTACATGCATTAAACTATAATTTTCCCATTATTAATTTTCATATTTAAAGTTTGCAAAAATGTCATGTGTTGTCCCCGTTGTTTATCTTAAACACACGCCCCTCCTCAACTAAACTACACTGTTCTTCCATTTTCATATCTTCCTCCTGCTCGTTCAAGAAGGCAGGTGATGGCTGAGCGCGAGACATGAAGAGGGACCGCCCGTAAGAAGCAAGGTATTAAAAACTAGATCGGCTATTGAATCGAATGAAACAATGGTTCAATGTTCAATGGTTAGACCGGAGTCGGACTGGTTATGAATAAATTAATATATTTTAAATAATGTAGATAAAAAATATGAAAGATATTTATCCATAATCATAAAATTAACATTCAATCTAGGATGAAAAATAAATTTAATAATATATAGAAAATTAAAAATATTATTAATAAGTTTTATAACCAAATATTAAAATCTAAACAAATTAATATTAATATATAATTATATTTTGAATTCAAAATAGTTAATTGATATTCTATTTTTATATTATTTGTTAAGTAAATTTATCATTATTTATAATTATGTATCATAATAATACTTATACCATATTATAATATCGAAAGAAAAAACTTATACAAAAAATAATACTATTTAGTACTAAAAATAATATTATTTTATCTTAAAAATTAAGAAAATATTTAAAAAATTTAAAAAAATAAAAAAAAAAGAGATCAAACCAATTTTGTATCGATTTTTGGCTGGTTCTTAACTGGTTTTATTGTTCACACTAGTTTCAAAGAGTTTCAGTTTTTATTTATGATTGAACCGGACTAGAGACCTATTCTTGATCGGACCGGTCTGAGAGACTGATTCTTGATCGGATCGGTGGAACTGATACATTGGTAGTAAGTGATGGAGACCTATTTTGCATATTCTTTTTATGATTATGTTGACCTTTTTTGTAATGAGGACGATGGCCCAGTTTATTGTCCCCATCTCCGTTCTCACCAAAGGATGTCTCCTCCACGGCACAGAAACTATTCTATTTCTATTCACCAGAATCATATAGAATCGATTACAGCCTCTTATTTTCCTTTGCTTTGCATTATTAGACTGTTTTATGAATAGGAGAAAGCTTTCGAAATGGCTAGCCCAGTCTTCTTCCCTGCACACATCCAAAGCAGATATCATTGTGGCCTCATCAAACCAAGCCATCCGTTCCCCAGCGGTATTCCTAGCCATTCCTTCCCTCTGTCTTTTTCTCTTCCCTTTCTCTCGCATAAGTCTCTTCGTCCTCGCCCCCCCTCCCTGAAACTTTCAAGCTCTTCTTCAGATTCTACTTCTACCTCTTCGCTTCCCACCATGGATTCCTCTGACGACATCGACGAATTAGCCAACGACCTCTCCCCCGTTTTGAAAGTCTACAAAGACGGTCGGGTAGAGAGATTGGCCGGCGTAGAAATTGTTCCTCCGGGCATTGACCCCGAAACCGATGTCGAATCCAAAGACGTTCAGATTTCTGAAGACGGAGCCATATCCGCGAGGATTTTCCTTCCCAAAATCACAAACCCAGATCAGAAATTACCTGTTCTCGTTTACTTCCATGGCGGTGCCTTCTGCATCGAAACCCCATTCTCCCCAAATTACCACAACTACCTCAACTCCGTCACTTCTCGGGCGAACGTCATTGGCGTCTCCGTCAATTATCGGAGAGCGCCGGAGCACCCGGTTCCGACTGGCCATGAAGATTCATGGACTGCTGTGAAATGGGTCGCTTCCCATTTCACCGGAAAAGGCCCCGACGAGTGGCTCAATCGTCATGCTGATTTGGGGAAAGTGTTCTTTGCCGGAGATAGTGCGGGTGGTAATATATCACACCACATGGCGATTCGGGTCGGGATGGAAAAACCATGGGGTCTAAAGCTCGAAGCTTTGGCTTTAGTGCATCCCTTTTTCTGGGGCGCAGAACGAACAGGTTCCGAACTGAGTCAAGCTGAATATTCGGCGAAGGTGGATAGTCTATGGAAGTTTGCTTGCCCGAGTGCGTCTGGGGCCGACGATCCATGGATTAACCCGGAGAAGAATCCGAACGTGAGAAGCATAGATTGTAAGAGGGTGCTAGTTTGTGTAGCGGAGCAAGACTTGTTGAGGGATAGAGGTTGGAATTACAGAGAAGTGCTGGAGAGGAATGGATTTTCGGGAGATGTGGAGGTGATGGAGACGAAAGAGGAAAACCACGTGTTTCATATGTTCAAGCCCACCTGTGAAAATGCTGTGTCTTTGCTTAATCGTATAGTTTCCTTCATCAAACATAACTAAGCATCAAGTTTCTCCCTTTTTTTTTTTTTCTCCCTTTGGGCTTAATTCATTGTTTTTACTATTAGCCTTTTTGTATTTTAATTGTACATTCAGGCTTTGTTGATTGTTAGTTGTGTTTTCAGCATCAATTTCAATTCAAAGATACACACTTAATTATATAATAGTCAATATCATCTATATAGATATAAATTAGTTAAAACCGTATTTTTTTTTTCATTTTTGCCATAGAAAAGTGCATTGTTTATCAATAATCATAGTATAAATTGCAACTAATTGGAGTTTCGTGGATTGTTAAAGTCTAGTTAGTAGTTGGTTTTATCTAGGAAGAGATAGGTGTATATTAGTAATTTTATTTTAATAGCAAGTGTATTTCTCAACTACCAATAAAAAATTAATTTTTGTAAGACGTAAATGAGTTTTGCCTTTGTTAATAAGATTTTTTTCATTCACACTCTGAGGTATATATTTATTAACCTAAAATCCCGTTCACAAATGGGTAACTTGAAGAAAAAGTTGAGATCAACGGGTATTGGTGGCGTTTTCCTTGCTGCAAGGTCTGGTCATATAGTGAGGGGGGCATCGAGCTAGGATGAAACCTGACCCATCCTAACCGGTGTAAACCCGTTATTATTTCGAGTTCATAACAAAGATTGAAGAAAAATGAAACATACCCAAAAGGAAAAAAAAAAAAACTATACCACAAGGAAGCCCCAACATTTTGCTCCACGCCTTTGCGTAAGCTCTTGGGACAAGAAAAATGGAATAAAGCAGAAGTCAAACGAATCATAACCACAACTCCATCATCATCCCGCAACACGAACTTCCTTTCCTCCTAATAACTTCCCTTGCTCATTTCTTTTTTTCTTGCGGAGAAATGTTTGCTATTTATCTATCTCGTAAGCCCAAGTGATTCTCAATTTTTAGGCCCAACAGTCCAAAAGAGAAAGCCTAATTCAGTTCTTATACCCTCTATCAATTTATGCGGCTCCATAGAGATCGATAACACTGGCCCAAATTTTTTTTAAAAGCAAAATATGTGGCTCTTTTCGGCTGTGCCTAGTACCCCATGCCCTACGTTACAACACTACACGGGATAAGGATCACTTGAATTCAGAGATTTCTGGGGAATATTTTGTTTGGTAAGAAAGCTTGGGAATGAGAGAAGAGGAGACGGTAAGAGAGAAATGAAAGAACTGTCGAGTTATGAGTATTATATAAATTGAAATGAAAATACATTTTCTTCTTTTACTGGCTAATTTCGTGAAAGAAAGAAAGAAAACTAAGTATGCATAAATAAGATGTGCATGTTTGTTGAACAATTTGAAGGACTTGAAAGAATTTGTGGGTGCAATTAAAGATAAAGTGCTTGCAGTTGGAGTGACATCTCCAAAGAATGTAAATGCAGCACACAAGGAAGGAACGTGCCAACTTGTTAATTTGGAATAAAGAGAGACCTTTTAGAATTTGTTGGGATTCATATTAAATTTGAGTATAAAAATGGATTCTCAAACTGTATATCTTTTGCCTTTCTTCCCCTTTTGTTTCCTTCTGATGTAGAATTTATAATTATATATAGGAGGCTATAGGTCTCTCTCTCTCTCTTTTCTTAAGCCATTAATTAAAAACTGTAAGATAGCAGCATTATGCATGCTTTGCCTTAAGTTCAATTCTCTCTCTCTCTTTCTCTGTGCAGAATGACTGATTTTAAAGCAGACAAGCATGGAGATCCTATTGATGATGAGATTGCCTATTATACTCATGCTAGTTGTCTGTTTATTTCTTCCGCTCCTCTGTTATTTAGGATTTCTAATATCCTCTTGTATCCTAACAAACTTTGTAATTGATCTTTTTGTGCTTAATGAGTTTGATTCTTTTATAATTAAGAAAATCTACATAGACAACTCCAAAATATCAATTGTTTTGAAACCGTAAAAATTACTATTGAATCTCAAATAATGTATATATAGTAAATTGATGGGTAGGGTTGGAGGTAGAGAGACTGCGTGCACAATTTGTGTAAAAAAGTAGGAGTAAATGGTTAAGAAGAAGGGGATATAGCATCAATTTGGGGATTGACGGTGGGTAGGGAGTAACTAACTCGGGGTAATAAATTAACAAGGCTGTACATCACATGTGGTGCATTGATGCAAAGCTTAGGTAGCTACTACTACTACTATTACAACACAGTACTACATTGCAGCGTCCCTCTTTCACAGCTCAACACCACCCAAATTTAGAAACCACACACAAACCCTTCCTTCCAAATTACATTCCTCTCTCTCATATTCCCCTTATTAAGGATGTTGGGTCGACAGTTGTTGGATCACTTCAAATCCCATACCTAATTAAAAGCCTCTATCAATCTACCCTCGCTAGCTTCAGTTTGGAGAAACATCTACTCTCACCAATCTTACCCTCAAATTATCTTCTTTCCTTTTGCCTCTCTTTCTCCAAAACACACCTTGTTTTCCCAGTTAATTTCCCTTCTCAATCATAGTAATTCGTAATCACACCACATGTGGAATATTTTATCTGAGATAATTAGTTTATGTTTTCTAGACCTCAACATCTGTTCAGATTTGTTTAACACGTTATCCAGTTATTAAGGTTAAATTATATGTGATTCTCTCAAAATTTTGATATAATGTGTAGATAATATCTGATCATCAAATTTGACAATAAGTCTTTTAAACACTGTAAATTTGTGCAAATAATTCTTTATTATTAACGAGCAATTATCTTATTAATAATGTGTGATATATATGTCAAGGGGTTATATATATAATCTTTCTTTTTTTTGTAAAAAAAGGCTAATCCAATTAATTGGTAAGGAAATGAGAATCCATACCCATAAGAGTGTGGATTTAAATCTTATTGCTAATGTATGTGAATTGTATTGTTTATAAGTTATGAATAATGCAATTTGTGTGTGTATGCGTTGAATATTGGCAGGATTAATTCATAATAATTAATGTGTGTTGATTTGGGGGATGTGGGTGGGAGAGGTAATTGAGAGAAAAGGTATATATATATATATATATACGAGAACAAAAGCTTCCTAACTAACTCGGCCTACTGTCTTTAGTTGAGGAACATATATGGTGTTGGCGTTGGCATTATGGCGCGATTGTCTGTACAGAAATTTTTGTTTTCTGGCTACCTCCTTTGGTTCATGTTCATTATGACACTATCTATCTATCTATCTAATATATCTATGGATCAACTCCATTTTTACCTCTCTCTCTCTCTCTACCAACCATATTAATCTCAGCATTCAAATGATTCCACAAATAGACACCTCTGTCTCTATGCTGTAACATACACTCCATCTTTATATACCCCGGCCATTTCTTTACTATTCACCCACCATTCCTACCTGTCACCTTGATTAATTGCCATGTCTACTCGACCTAACTCAGCTCTACCCTAACCTCCTCCTCCTTCCTTCTTTTATCTCTTTCTTAATTACCCATCTAATTTTAATCTAATCATTATCTAGCTCACTCATTTGGTTAATTTCCTTCCTTTGTCTTCCTACCTACTTCCTAATTGAAGCATTATATATGGAGGATTACCTCCGCTCCTTGTATAATATTAATATCACCACTCTCTCTGCTGCCCCCTTTTCTCCTTGGCAATTTACTTTTTCTTGTTTGTTTTCCTCTAGCTACTTCCTTAATTTAACATAACCATTGGTGGAACTTGGAAATCACAGGGATATATATATATATATATATGTCGTGATTAAGTACTACTCATCATCACAAACGGTGCATTCTAATAATGGAGGCTACAACCCAAAGTGGTCCATCTCTCCGGCTCCTCCATATCTCCACTGCTCTGTTTCCACATCAACCTCCCATATATCCCAATTTTTGAATTTGAACTTCCACTATCATCCATCAATGTCCCACTTTCTATTCTCATTATTATTATTTGGGAAGAATTGAAACACGGCTTCTTTCCAGCTTTCGAGGCAATTAATTAGTAATCATCATCAGCAGATTTTAAACCAAACATATATTCTCATCCATACAATTTGACCTTGCTTCCCAATTTGATACACAAAATCAATCACTTAATTATAACCAAATCGTATCAATTTGTGTCCCTTGGGACGAGGTCCAGTATTGAGGGACCTGAAGTCGTCCCCATATAAGCAACTAGGACCTTCTTCGGGGACACACACACACACACACATAAGACTCTCATTAAACATCTCACAGTTAATAACACCTTTTATTTAATATATATTTAGTTAAATAAATCGTGTTTTTGCCAATTCGGATAATCTGAAATTAAAATAAAAGATTTAAAAAAAAAAAAAAAGGAGTGAGAGTCTATGTGAGTCAGTGAGACACTTTCTTTTTTTCATTTTAAAAAATATTCCACAATATATATATATATATATATATTTTGGAGGCGGTTGTGAATAGGTCCGACTTCTAGGGTGACGTGGATTCAGAATTTGAGGATGTTTTGTTGATAGTAATAATAATATAATAATGGAGGAAAAGCTGAGGGGTGGAGGGATGCACGCGTCTGATTGACTTGTGGGGCATAGTGATATTGAAATTGAAATTGAAATTGAAATTGAAATGAAAAACAAAATGTGGGCATGCCAACGCAGAGGAGCCTACGGTGGGCTAGCGCTACCCACATTCTCAGTTCAGTGCCTAACGCCCCTCTGAAATCTCACTGTCACATCTACCTTTTCTCAAAAACAATACATTCCCTTCCCACAAAAAAAAAAAAAAACCTCCCTTTCGCCTCTCCCCTTTTCATAGTTTTTGACTTCACTAAATTAACTTTTACTTCTACAAATCCATCTCTTCGTTCTTCTTCTTCATCATACTACCTTCATTAACGAAATAATTAGATCAATCTAACCAAATCATCCACTCTTTTGATGCCCTATTCTTATTGTTCCGTGCACCCATCATATTTTATCCAAGAGTTTATTTTACAAAATGATTAGATGAACAGTTTTGTTTCTTATATATGGTATCTGTCACTGTCCACGTCACAATTTTATTGTTCAACTATTAAATTACATAACTTGAAAAACTAAATTTACTGGCTAATTTAATAGACAGTTTTTTTTAAAAAAAAATTGAAAATGGCATCTATATATCCATCATAAGAGTTGTCATGGAATAAGTCACATATAATCAATTGTAATGATATTTTTAATTAATTTTTCTCCTAAAGTTTTTGAAACTTCCCTTAAGTTCTTTAGATTTTCACACTAACACTTTGTTTGGTACGAGATAGAGATAGAGAAGAAATATTATGCATAATTTTTATTTTTTTACTATTAGTCACACCTTTTTTTTATTATTTATTTTAAAATCATGAGATAAATAATAATTTCATTTATCATTTATTTTAGTCTATTTTTTTCTAGAGTATCAATCTTAATATATTGGCGAGCCAAAACGACTGCACATAACATATGCATTGATCTAGAAAGTTTTAAAGATTTCACTAAAGTTGATTAACTCACGGAGAAAACTGCAAATACTTTGTACCTGAAGAATTTAATAAACGACAGTAGTTTTTTGGCCCAAAGAATTTAATAATAAAAACAGTTTAACTCTTAGAAAGTAGGGAAAAATAACTTTCAGTTTTCATTTTACATCTACACAGAAAAATTTTACTACTGGGGTGTGTAGCAGTTAGAACGAGGCGTTTCACTTCACATGGGCTCCTGCAAACGGCATGAGTGTGCGTTTTCGGCGTCTAGACGTCTCGTTACGTGGGTCCCACATCAATATTCTATTATACGAGTCACCATGACGATGACGTTTTCCCCCGCTATGAGGGAGTCAAATGGACCACCCCTACTTAAAAGCCATCTCAACCGTCCATCTAATCACCAGCTCATCTATTCATACATATTCATCTATGATCACCCACTTTTTAAGCTCCGTCTCTCTCTCTTTCTGGGCTTCCCACCATAACCAGAGTGAGCAAGTAAGGAGAGAAAGAGAGAGAAGAAGAAGAAGAAGAGAATGGGTGACTGTAAACGCAGCGTTTCAACGATTGCAGACATGGATACTTCAAGCGGAGCTTTCATGTTCAAGAAGAGGAAACCCAGCGTTGGTGGTTCTGGTTCTTGTGAATTGGAGTTATGCTCTTGCAGCGAACACCTCCGCAGCACGCATTTGCGTGAAGTTTTGCACGACGTGACGGTTTCACCTGCTAGTTCTGTGAATTCCGCCGGGACCGTGGTTTCCGGAGAAATTTTTCCCGACCCGTCGTTTTCCTGCTGCTCCAGCAACGCCAAAACTAGCCTAGGTGTTGTGGACAGCACGACCACAGCGTTGCCGCCGCCTTTAGATCTGGAGGTGCAAATTTTAATTTCTGAATATATTATGTACTTTCTTTGGTACTCTTCAGTTTGTGTCTGTTGGAATTACGCTTGGTTTCTGGGAACTGTAATTTTAAAGAGGTAAAAAGAACAAAACGAAAAACAAAACAAAATGCACAGTGCTGAGAAGTAGCTGTCCGTTCTTTTTAATACGGTTTGCAGTTTTGATACTTTCTCGATGTTCTTTTTCTTTTATTGTTCTTAGCTGCCAAGCAGGCAGTCAATCGGTCACACTTAGTAATTTAATGTTCCGTTTCTCTTTATGCTTCAATTTCTGTTATAAATTTTGTGGTTGTTTTATGAAGTTATTAAAACTAATGTGATCCTGCAGGTCAAGGGTTTCGAAACCGTAGAATCAACGCACAGCGACATCAAATTATTCAGGTTTTTTTAATAATGTTTCTCTTCGCGAGCGTTGAAATTTCATATCGTGCTTTTTTTTTTTTTCCTTCGCCTCTGATTATTACTTACTTTCGTGTGGTTTGTTCAGCAGAGACATGTACTTGTTAAGCGAATCTTCCGGAGACTCGGAAGAAACGATGATGTTACCGGCGAAGTCATTAGCTGTGAGCAAGAAGCGGAATATTCCGGGGGCGAATATGCCGCCAAAGGAGGAGATTGAGGAGTTCTTTGCAATGGCTGAGAAGTACGAGCAAAAGCGATTCGCAGAGAAGTAAGTGATTGCTTGTGGCGCAGGATAAGGAGGAGTGCGCACTCTAGTAGTGTATAAATCGAACCTCAACTAACTAACAACTTTCTCTTTCTTGCAGGTACAACTATGACATTGCTAAAGATATGCCCTTGGATGGCCGGTACCAATGGGTTCGTTTAAATTGAATCCACGATAAATCAGTGAGAGAGGGGGGAGAGAGACGGAGATTTCAGAGAACTAAAGGGTGGTGAGGAGGCTAACCTGACTCAAGGTAAAACGAAATTGAGCATGCGAATTCCGGTCGATCGCGTGTTGGTTTTTGTACAGCTAACCGCTTTCTCTTTATCTATGTTTTGGAATAGAAGGTACATCTCTCTGCCACATTGTCATTGGCACACGGTACCTGTATGGAACTTTCTTTCTGCAAGTGAAATCACGTAAATCAGAGATGTATGGGGGGGAAATTGCATTAATTTGATGTCCTGAATGCTGCTATTGAGCGTCTCTTTCATAGTTTCCAGTAGAGTACAAGGAGAATCGGCCAATTCCTAGGGTGGTTTTATTCATTGGGGGAAAAATTTATGGATAAATTGATAAATTTCTATGAATAATTTGTTTTTTTTTTCCGTTGGAATTTATTTTCTTTTGGTTGTTTCTTTTCAGCTTTTCGCAGCTTCAAGTCCTTTATGGAATTCTTTTCCATTTAACCATTTTAGAATATTCTCTTCATGCCATGGCTATGATTCCCCTATTTGGTGGGGACCATGTGCGTTGGCCATAAAGAAATGCCTGCATATATAAACTAATCAAGTCCTCTCTGCACCGTAAATGATTGAAAGTATCAGCCTATGAACATGCACAAAATTAACAATCGCTTTAACGATGACCACCCAACCCATAGCCTATATAGCTACCCTATATCGTAGGGACTCACTAACATCATATTGGCTGTACGCTATGTCCAAATTCTTGGATTATTTGTGTCGTCGCAAAAAACCACATTCACCTTCACTTTTTAACATGTGGTAGAATCATCCCGGGAGAATCTTATCTACTTTAGAATGGTTATCCTCTGTGCTTGATTATTGGTATTACAAATTACTCGATCAGACTCAATGAGCCATTGAATTTCATGTATTCTGTGTGTTGGACAGTATGTGCTTGAGAATTGATGTTGCAGATTACTCAGATCAGATGTGAGGGGCCATTTAATTTCACACCTCGAAAGTTAGCTTCATATTACTAGCATAATTTATGTGTTAATTAATAATGGGAGAAAATAGGCAAAGGACAGTAGCTTTTGTTGGCCTGTTTAATTTTTCTAATTATTTTAACGGTTGCTTGGAAAAAAAGCATATATACGTGACACAATATTCGTTATGAAAGGAAGATATGAGCGAGGCAAGAGAATAACAAAGAGTGGCAGAAGGTATTGTCGGAAGCTGGAGAAACAGGGTACCTAGCTCCCCTGAACAATGTCATCATTACACACGTGTCCAAAATGCCAGCACTACCACCCTCATCCATGTGACCATATCCATATATAATATTATGTTATATGCGTACTCCCTCCGATCTCTATTATAAGATATTTTTAACTATTACACGTGGATTAAGAAAAGTTGGTTATAGTCTAAAATTAATAAAAAAATTTCTGACATTCTCATTTTGTCCTTAAGGAGAGAATAAAAATACATTAAATAGGATAAAAGAGAAGTTAATTGAGACTTGTAATGAAAGCATTTAATAGGGGCAAAATTGAGACTAAAATTAAATTTATTACTTAACATCTTATATTTTGGACCAGATAAATTTTCTAAATAACACCCTATAATAGGGACCAGAGAGAGTATTTCATATATTATTAATATTAATAATAAAGAAAACCAAACAAAATGGAAAGAAAAAATGATGGAAGAAGAAGGGCTGCACGTGGTGTGGTGGAGTAATCGCGGGGGGATTAATTTACTTTGGATTAATTTACTTTGGATCTGATGCCATCTTTTTTAATTGCTGCAATATAGTAACATAGCTAGCAGAAATTGCAGAGAAAGAGAGACAGGTTTATAGGGGTGGTAGTAGTGGGGGACATAATGTTGCTATCAATTAAGAGGAAGGTGATTTGGGTTTTGATGCCTCTTACTACTACTACTACTACTTTTTCTCTTCTTACAAAACCGATTATGAGGCTAACAAGGAATTACTGTGGATTAACGTGGCCAAAACTATTGTTAATAATTTTCATGAATTATTACTGCTTTGGTTTAAGCAAATGAATATATAAAACCATTAATCCCAATCCCTATTATTCATGACTCTTATGTCTCGGATTTCAGGAACGTTATTGTAGTGGAATCATTCAAATTATTCCCTTTTAGCTACCTGTAATTGCTCTGCATAGAACCAATCCGTTGACGTGGTCAGAATATTTTCTTTTTTATTTTTCTTTGGTATAAACTAGATTTCATTTTCCGTACGTTTTAATTTTGGGATAAGAGCAGAATTATTTAGGTTGCAAACATGCCTTAGACGCTGAGTATTGTTTTTTTTTTTTATTAAATAGATCGGGTTTTATTACAAGAGGGGGCACATAAATGTTTTAAATAAAAATAACAAATCTTATTATAGATAGAATATCATATTTTGGAAATACAATACACAGTAATTTAGTGTTTTTTTCATTTTTGTTACGACAAAATCATTTTATAGCAATAGTGCCACTTAACACATGACTTGAACAATGTAGCCTGTTATAGCTAGCGAGGTGGATTAGCTTGTTTAACCCACCATAATATTTTTTTTCTTAAATAATCTCAAATAAAAAATAATCTCCCAAATTAATACACCGTGTTATTAAAAAAAATTCTAAATGAAATTTACAAAACAAAAAATCTCTTAAATCCCACGATTATCAATAGGAGTGTGCATGTGGGTGCCAATTATTCCATAATTTACAATATTACATTTTCTGAATTAGATAAACAAGAAGAATCATGAGTCTACCAAATTATTTAATAATTTAATATTTTATTTTTTATACATATATTATTATATGTAATATTATTTTTATTTAATTATTATATCATCAGTTGAACTGTTAGTCTAATTAAACTGTGAAAATCTGTAACCCAGTGAAATTTTTTATTTGTATTTGATTAGACAATAATACTTATATACACATTTTAATTATAAAAAATGCTTTTACATTTGTTTATTAAAATAATATAATATTACATTTTATTTTATTATTTATTTTATTTAAAAAATTATAGTATTGTTCATTTTGATGATGTGGGTCATTTATATAAAATTACACCTACATTACATTAAAATTATTCCCTTTTAGCTACCTGTAAATGCTCCACATTGAACCAATCCCGTTGACGTGGTCAGAATATTTTCCTTTCTATTTCTTTTTCGTATAAACTAAATTTTATTTTTATAATATATCAAATATACTTATATCATTCTATATACACACACGAGGACCCTTGTAAAACACGCCCGCCACCCAACCCCGCCGCAGTCTTTCGACATTGCAATATTGGTCAGAACACATCACCGTAGCTATTTACAGACGGAAGGCATGCAAAAATGAGATCAAAAGTATAAGGTTTCAGTGCGTTTGTTGTTTTATACACATAATTTATTATTATCAAATTGTCTCTTCTCATTTTATAAACTTATTCTTCAAAAAAAAAAAAACAGCTGTGCTAGATCCGTCACTAATTCTATGTGAACCTAGTTGGCTCACATTCACATTTTCATTTTTATCCCTGTTTTTTTAAAGTTGCGTCCCGAGTTTTGTTTCTCTTTTTTTTTTTATAACCCCGAGTTTTGTTTCTCCACCCGGGCGGGGGGGGGGGGTGGTGTGGGTCATTCATCAAGTTTTGTTTCTCTTTATTTTAACTTTTCTGGGATTTTACTTTTACTTCCTTTTCAAATTTTTTAATTCTAATTTTACTTTTAATTTTATTGTTTCATTTTCATTTCTAATCCCTTTTACATTTCATTTGATTATTCCATTCCATAATATTTTTACTTTGTTTGAGAAAATAATAAGTCCTTAATTAACTGAATTGGAAATAACTTGAGGTTATAATGAAATAAAAGGAATTTAATTTAATTTCAGCCCAAATTAGAGGTAATTCAAATCCTCATATATATATATATATAATATATAAAATTAAACATCTATTTTCACAGTTTTAAATGTCTTATTAACTTTTATTTTTTTCCTTACTATGAATGCTTCTTATTTTACAAAAGAAGTCTATTTAATCAAGCCATATTTTAAATTAAAATTTCTTTTATATAATATTTTTTATCTTTCCAAAAAACTCTTTATCATAAAGTAAAATTAAAAAAACACAATTATTTATTTTTTAAATAAAAATGATTTTTGTTACATTAAGAGAGTTTAAAGTTTGATCCATTCACCTCTACTCACACTCACCTCCTTTACTTTTTAAATAAAACTCTTAACATTTGGCGTTTTAGACATAAGATAAATGTATTCATTCATCTAAGAGCCCACTTGATTGCATGCAAATTGATATAATGTAAGGTAAATATTTTTTTTTTGGCCAAGTAAGGTAAAAGCTTTTACGTTACCCAGTTTATGCATTTGTTTGTCTAATACTTACTAACTAAAACTAATTATCACAAATCATGCAATTCCTTTTACCTCTAAAAACCTAATAAATCATCATTACATTAATGTAATTTGAGCAAAAATACAATTTTTTTTACCGCCGGCCACCCCTCTGTAACATTCCCATATTTCTTACTAAAAAATTTAGTATTTTATAATTACAAGAATTTATAATTGGATAACCAAGGAAGGATATATATTTAGAAGTTTAAGTCAAGGATGGGTTAAATTTCTTAGGATATAATTCATCCCGTGATGTAATTCTAGAAGGAAAATGAATATTTATTGGAGTTAAGTGGGATTCAAGAAGAGTCTTAAAATCATTTATTATTATTAATTTTCCTACTTAAAGAATTTTATTTATTTAAATTATGGGATTTATACTTAAATAAAATAATATTCAAGTTAAGCTTACTCCTCTTGATTGATAAGTGAATCTTGGTCAATTATTTGTAAATTAAGGAAGAGAGTTCAAGAATTTCTAGAGCCAAGATAATAGAGAAAAGAGTTTTGGAAGAATTTACTATAAGTTAATTATATATACTATCTAATTTTATAATTAAGATTAGTAGGGACCTCACGTCCCACTAATCTTTCCATTCCAAGTACTTAAGCCTTCGTACCATTCCCTTCCTTCTTCATTTAGCTAAGTCTGATTGAGTGAGTAAGAGGGAGAGGTTCTTCGACACCATTCATAGCGTTCCTGAGAGCTAGTAAGAGAGAGGTTGAATTTCGTCTTTAAACCACCTCTAAACACTATACTTCCTTCACAAAACTTGTTCCTCTCATCAAGAGCTTCTCAATGGTGTATTTATATGTGGGAAAGAGGCAAGTTTGATGATTGGGAGTCGGAGCAAGCATAGAGTTTCAAACAATCAAGAACCGTAGCGAAGAGGTAAGCTTGTTCTTAGTTTTAATCAGTTTAGTCTTTTGAAAATCTCAGAAAATCCCCCTCCATGCAAAGCTCTAAAATTTCGGCCTACAAAAAGAAAACATGATCTATGGAGCTTTTCTTCTATGCAAGAGTGTAAATAAGTGTTTTGGCATGTCTAGGGATGAGTAGGAGCTTGTGCATGTATGGATTTCTTGTTGGTCTTGAGTTGTTCGGCCAAGGAAAAATGTTCATAATGAGTGTTGATTTTTTTTGAGAAATGGATATTACGTACTGATGAATTCGTCTTGAAAAAATTGAGTAGGAAAGGGTTTAGAGTTTCGACCACAGAGTAGTAATCAATATTGTTAAGCAAATAAAATGGTACTACTAGGATTGAGGGATTTGTAGTTTTTTTTTTTTTTAATGTTTAGGACTTGGTGAAGAAGGAAGAATCAAGTGGAGGCCTTCCTAAGGAATCTCTAGGGTGCAAAAGGAGAATGAATGAAAATTGCAAGTTAGAGTTAGCAACTCAAGGTAGTAAAAACCTAAGCCTCATATATGATTGTGACTTGAACTGAATGACATGTTTGTTTGCACCAGCTGAGTTTGTTATATAAATCTTGACTGGAGTAAGTCATTGATCAATGATTATATAGCTGTGATTATTTGTGCATTATTGCAGAGATTTGTCCAAGTAATATGTCAAATACTTATTGTAACATGTCTATTTGTTTGAGTTGCTCTCTGTATGAGTGCTAGTGTACATGTATATTTACTATTGAGATTCTTTGAATCTCACTTCCCCATGACTATCAACATTTTAGGTGCAAGTTCAAGCACAGAGAACTGCTCAAAGTATGAGCTTGAGAAAGATTACTTGCTTTTGTATATTATATATCTCTTGGAAGTTTGTAATTATCCTGCTTGTGCGTATGACGATTACGATATCATGATAATGTATGTATGCATGAATATGAAGCAATGTCATAAAAGTAGACTTCCGTAAATAATGTATGTAAGATTTATAGACTCAAGAACCAAATTACTTACATGATTTTGGAGAGTTAATACATGTTGACTATATAGGTTTTTTATACGATGGGTTCTATGTGGAACTTATTCTAAAAGGTTCTAAATATATATATTGGAGTGTCCATTAGGTAAAGAAAAGGGATCAAGTCATACATTCCACACACAAAAAAGTTTAAAAACTATAATTTTTGAGACAAATAAAGCAGTTTCGGGAAAATAATGCACTGTATCCTTTGGGTGGGCCAACAAGTTTAAGCATGAATATTTTTCCTATGTTGAGGGTGTTTCAAGCTTTGAAATAAGCTAAGAAGTAAATTCAAATAATTTTATAAAATTAGTTATGAATTTACCAAGTTCAAATGAAATTTACTAAAAATGTAAAGTAACCAAATGAATAGTAATGCGAGAGAGAGAGAGAGAGAAAAAAAAAAGATGAAAAAACTTGGTTCTCTATGAGGTATTAAAGGCCCACTCATATGTATTAATAATATAGTTATTATAACTTATGACACCCTCCATTACCACTAGCCACCACCCACTGCAGTCGGCCACCCCCTCCAGTGTCGGCCATTGCCACTGTTGCCTGCCATCCTCTACCACTTATCACTACGACCACTCACCACCTTCCACCATTGGTTGCCGCCCACCATCTTCCCTCATTGCCAACGTTCATTGAGATACATTTCAATCTTTTTAATCTTATTTTTGTTTAATTCAAAAATAAATTGATTTACATGGTTTACCAAATAAAACTAGGTAATAATCATTACATTACCCTGTATTGGATTGCATTGCATTCCTTAACTTGAATCTTCTTATAAGTAACCAAACGGACCTTCAATGTGCATAGGGAATCTGTTCTAGTTTAAAATAAACTAGAATAATACCCTGTATATTATACAAACCATGTTCAAATTGTTTGGAAAAGAACATAAACGAAATTATTTATTTCATATAATATATTGATACAATGTCATGTCAACAAATATGGATTGAATAATTTCTTGTAGCTTTAGTGGAAATGGGATGGGAGAGGTAGTAGTAGTCAAGTAAAGTAAACATAGGGTGTGGTTATTGTGTTCTTTTTCCATTTCCTTTGGCTAGATTTCTTGCAAAGCAAAAATAGATTGTATGAGATATAAAATTATTTGGAATTGACAAGTTGTTAACAACTCATTCTTCGTTGGTTCAAAAAAACAACTCATTCTTCCAGCTTTGTGCCCAATTATTTAAAGCACAAAATAAGGTATTTGTCTTAAGGAAAACAACTCATGCACTTGACCTTATGTAGGTCAGGTTATTGATCATTTGCAATTTTTGTTCATTTCACTATCTTATTTATTAATTTTTGTTAATGATATATTCTTAAAAAATATTATAAAAGGCTACTAAGGAACCCTAATTATATTTATTGTCTTGTAACCTACACTGCTGAGTTCTTTGGTACGGCTTTCTTTACTTTTGCTCTCGTTCACTATATGACTTCTAATTGACTTCTTCGTTGACATTATTGTTGTTCCTCTAGATCTATGTCTGTTCATATTACATCAATTCCGGTTTGATCGGTAAGAATAATGATGAATTTGATTTCCTATTAATTGATCAAGCTTCTCCTAAATTCGATTTGGGGTTTCAGTTAATTTGGATTATTATTGTTTCCATGATTGATAGTTAAAACTTTTTCTAAAAATTTGAAAATCCATGCTTCATCTCCTAGTTATATTTAGTGTCTCCCTTCATTCTTTTGGTAGATAGGACTTTCTCTTTTTTCATTCTCATTCGCTATATGACTTTCGATTGACTTCGTTAACATTGTTGTTCCTCCAGATCTATGTTCAATCATATTACATCAATTCTAGTTTGATTAGTGAGTAATTTGATTTCCTATTCATTGATTTAGTTTCTCCTAAATTCAATTTGGGGTTTCTAATTAATTTGGATTACTATTATTTTCATGATAGATAGTTTAGACGTTTGTTAAAAAATTGAAAAATCCTTGTTCATCTCCTATATATTAGGCTATTCCTTTCATTAAAGAATTAAATTGATGGACTTGGTTTTCTTAGCTATTCGAGAAATTAAAGAAAATTTCTTTATCAGTGTTAGTACTGCATGAAGAGATGAAGGAACATGTTTAGGCTGTAAGAAAAGCTGGGATCACTATAGGCTGATGAAGTAGAAGGGAAAATTAGAACTTTTTAGAATTATTTAAAACAGTGACGAAACCAAAAATAATATTTGGGAGGGGGAATTTTTTCTTCAACCAAGTATTAAAGGACAAAACATCAAGGTACCGTTTTTTTTAATTTTAATTTTAATTTTAGAACTATTCTTTAGTATACTAAAGGAAAAAAGAATATTGTTGGGTGGCCAAAACCCCTCAACCCCCTTCGAATTTGTCACTGATTTAAAGATCTTTTTATATAGTTCTTTTAACAATTTTTACAAGGGGGTAATGATCAATAAGTTTGTGAGATGGAAAAATATAAATATTTTTTATTGACTTAACTAATTATATTGTAAGTATGTAAGATTTTTCCTTACCATAAAATTACATGGGCTTCTACATCATATGAGCTTATATAATGAGTCATGTTATTCATGATTTGTAATTGTTATAATTAATTATAAATTTTTTTATGATATTGATTTATTCATTGATTAATTTATTGGATCAAAGAGATATTTCTTGTCCTTGTCACGGTTGCCCGTGGAAGAAAACTAATATACTAAAGAATTGCATAATTTGAATTTTGGCCCCATTTTTATGTAAAACAACACTCATTGTTCTTTGATCAAATCAAATGCTCTATTTGCCTTCCTCATCTGTCCCTTCTCTATTTTACAGCCATTTTTAGTAAACTCCATAGAAGAAATATATTATACAAACCAAGAACTCGAGATTTGCCAATGGACTCAACTTGTAGACTAGGTAGGAAGCAGAAGCCATCGGCCACTCAAAAGGTTTCTATCTATCTCTCTCTCTCTATCCCTCAATGGTTTTCTTTTCTAATTTCCAGATTTGTTTCTACATTCCCAATAATGCAATATATTGCATTTCATGTCCAGAGTGGCAAAATACTGAAGAAGGAAAGACACATGCTCTGCAATGATCTTCTAAGTTTGTGTCCATTATACTATGATAGATAAGAGGTGTCGATAATGATAGTAATGTAGTTCCTATGAATGGGAAAAATGATAGATTCTTTGTCCAGAATGAGAGAGTTAATGTTTTGAAATATATAGCAGTTATGTGGAAGAAGAAAAGTAGAAAATATCCATAATCAAAGTTTCCTTTTTCCTTGAATTTGTATAGATTATCTGGAAATGCAAATAACAATAGTTATGACAAATTGCCAAGCCAAACTTCACTTATTTCATCATATATCATTATATCCATATTATGAGCTCTCTATAGAGGTCAGATACAGAGTCTAAATTACAGTTCGTTTCTAATTTAACATCTATAATTTGTTTTGCTGAACCATGTGGTGTCTATCTGATATAAATTGACAGGCTACAAGTAGAAATGCAGAGAAACCTTTAATAAGGTCAGTCAATTAATTATTTTGCTTGCATTGCTATCTATTCCCCAGATACATTGTAGAATGTACAAGACAATGACTACACATTTTCACTTGTACTCTATGTGTGAATATATAGGCATAAGAGATCGCGAGTAGATTCACAATCTCATGCTCTTGAAAGAGCTAAAGAAGTTCAGGCAAATCTACCCCAAGGATCTCGAAGCCTTATCAAATTCATGCTACCGTCACATGTTTCTGGAGGATTTTGGCTGGTAAAATCTTTTAGCACGAAGCTTATGTATTGTTTTATGTGTTTGTTATCAGGTTCACTAATAAGAACACTAACTAAAGGGCATCTTTTACAGCTAAGTATAGGATCTTTCAAAATATTTTTTTCACATGTTTTTATTGAAAAACCTGATAGCAAATTAACGCATGTGAGGTACAAGAATAATACACTTGCATGCACTATATTTTGTAATGGCAGGGCCTTCCTAAACACTTCTGCGAGAAGAATTTGCCCAAGGCCAATGCTAAGATTGTTTTGGAAGATGGGAGTAGAAGAGAATATGAAACGATGTATCTTACTGATAAGATGGGCTTAAGTGGTGGATGGAGAAGGTTTTCTATTGATCACAGTTTACTTGAGGGGGACGTCCTAGTTTTATGCTTAGTCGAGCCCTTGAAATTCAAGGTAGTAGTTTCTCCTTTATGTGAAAATTAGTAAGTGAGAATTTGTCACGATGCTTCATATGCTTCATGATTGCTTGAGTCAAGTTGGTAATCTTTAGTATCTTCTATGTCCAAAGGTGTACATTATAAGATCTCATGTTCCAAATGAAGTGGATGCTGCTCTCAACCTTCTTTCCTTGGATGTTTGCACGAAACAACATCATTCTAGTAAGTTTCCTATGATTCTCATTTCTCTTTGTTCACCCTTGACGTTCCTACGTTTCTTATTGCCTTTTGCTTTCTCATTTTTCTAGATGTTCCTCAAGAAAATGATCCAAACAGTTGCGAAATGATTTGTGATGCTAACATAGTTCCAGCAGATCAGCCTGAAAAAACCAGTGAACAAAATGAAAAATTCGGCTCTGAATTTTTGAATGGGATTAGATCATCAGAATCTACGATCACTTTCCAAGAAGTCACTAGTATTGAGAATTTCATCATTCTAGTTAATGGTTTGGTTATTGAGTCGGAACTCCCAGAACACCTAAAAACGAAGTACTATGAACTCTGCTGCAGACAGGGAATGTTTCTTCATGAGCATCTTCTTGAAGGTCTTAACAGCAAACTAGTTGCTGGAATAATCTCTGAGACTATTAATATTGCTGATGCCATTAGAGCAAGCAAGATCACCACCCCTCTAGATAGTTTTGGAGTGTGGTATAAAACACTAAAAGCCTTCGAAGGAATGGGCATGAACGTTGATTTCTTGCTCGCGAGGCTGGATAAGCTTGTTAATTTAGCATCAACATCTAAGAGGTGCGTGGATGCCAAACTTGAACTTGATCAAGCTCATGAGAAAAAGAGAGCTTTAGAAAGACAGCTTGAGGAAACAAGAACAACTATAAATAAACTCGATGACGAGATTAACTCTGAAAATTTGAACCAAGCGAGGTTGGAAGCTGAATTCCAAGAAGTGGCTAGTAGTCCTTGGTGATAATCATACATTGCTACTCTCCGAGCAGTCATTTTAAATTTGAATAATATACTTTTTTATTTAGAGTTTATGAAACCTAAGAAACTTCTGTATTTTGGTCTCTGCAAGCATGAGAAATTAGTGCACAAGGAAGAATATTAACATTAGTTGTTCCTATATGAGTAAGGAATGCATGTTATGAATATGGATAAAGATTTCACACTTTTTTCTTAACACTAATGGTATTTTTTAACCGACCAAAACTAAGATGCACAAATTTCAAACACATATATTGATATAGTGCCCGTTTGGATTACTTTTTTATAAAAAATCTTTTAAAATAATTACAGTTTACAAAAATAAAGTTTGGATAAAAGTAAAAAAATTTAGTATAAACTTATTTTGATAAAAAAAAATAAATGATAGTTAGAAATGATTTGGTTTACGAAAATATAACAGACATATAGTTCGTAAGAAATAAGAACTTCTCTTAGCCAATACAAAACGAGAATTTTCTTGGCCAATATAAAACAATAATCTATGTGCAGATACATAAATTTTCTTGGTCAATACAAAATGATGATATATGTGCAAATATAAGAATTTTCTTTGGCCAATACCAAATGATAATCTCTGTGCAGAATCCTGCATTACATTCAAAAGGACTAAAGTTAAAATGCCCCCACGCAGAATCTATGTGCAGATATAAGAATTTTCTTTGGCCAATACCAAATGATAATCTGTGTGCAGAATCCTACATTACATTGCTACTCTCCGAGCAGTCATTTTAAATTTGAATAATATACTTTTTTATTTAGAGTTTATGAAACCTAAGAAACTTCTGTATTTTGGTCTCTGCAAGCATGAGAAATTAGTGCACAAGGAAGAATATTAACATTAGTTGTTCCTATATGAGTAAGGAATGCATGTTATGAATATGGATAAAGATTTCACACTTTTTTCTTAACACTAATGGTATTTTTTAACCGACCAAAACTAAGATGCACAAATTTCAAACACATATATTGATATAGTGCCCGTTTGGATTACTTTTTTATAAAAAATCTTTTAAAATAATTACAGTTTACAAAAATAAAGTTTGGATAAAAGTAAAAAAATTTAGTATAAACTTATTTTGATAAAAAAAAATAAATGATAGTTAGAAATGATTTGGTTTACGAAAATACAACAGACATATAGTTCGTAAGAAATAAGAACTTCTCTTAGCCAATACAAAACGAGAATTTTCTTGGCCAATATAAAACAATAATCTATGTGCAGATACATAAATTTTCTTGGTCAATACAAAATGATGATATATGTGCAAATATAAGAATTTTCTTTGGCCAATACCAAATGATAATCTCTATGCAGAATCCTGCATTACATTCAAAAGGACTAAAGTTAAAATGCCCCCACGCAGAATCTATGTGCAGATATAAGAATTTTCTTTGGCCAATACATTCAAAAGGACTAAAGTTAAAAATGCCCCCATGCAGGATCGAACTACAGACCTTCAGTTTACAAGACTGACGCTCTACCACTGAGCTCTACCACTGAGCTATAGGGGCAATTACAAGTTCCATGGCAACACAAAAAACTAATCATAAAATGTAGAAAAATCCCTTTCATAAACTTTATATCGAGTGAAAAAATCTTTTGTTGTGAGTGACACACCAATAACACATAAAATCACTATATTAGCTCTTCTAAACATACACATAGTACCGATAACACATAAAATCATTATAGCGATGTGCTTTTACCCAAAAAAAAAAAAGTACAGCGATGTGCTTAAGTACAAAAGAAATTAACATTTTCAATTTATTCATTATTTTTCTTTCATTTTTAACATTTAATGTGTAAAATTTTAACCACCTTGGCTTGTAGAACTGTGCCTTGCCATGTCGGATTCTCTTTTTGAAAAAGCAAAGCCGCATGATGTGGTGGATAGAGACACATGATCAAACTTCTGTGAATGAAGAATCTATTCGTAGTGATATTCACATCTTTCCTCATTCCCTCTTTCTCATTGATTCTTAGTTCATAAGTAACTCTCTCCATATGTAAATCACATGAAAATCATTAATGGCGGGGTGGTTGTGTGTGTATAGATATTTATAATAATATTATCACAGACTGATTCTAATTGGATAACTGGCTATTTGATTCTAAAATATTTTATGATTTATGATATAATTTGATGACTAAATCTTAAATTTTAAAATGGTTTAATAGGATAACGAAATCCATATTCAAATTTTGGCATCATATCATACCTTCTTCTAGTTTTTGATATATTCATTCGTAATCATAATCTACCTAATTGATACGATGAGGATAATGTATTATTTAATGTTCAATAACAATAAAAATTTATACCAACATATTAGTATTGATGGATAATAAATCCCATATATCATAGGCCGGTTTATTTTAAGATTAATTTATTTTAAACATATTGTGACTTTTAATTTTTAGTTCCCATGCATTTACCTATTGTTTTTCTTCATTAGCTTACTTTTTTCTTAATTTGATTTTTCAAATTTTTTATCTTTTAATTTTGAATTTATAGCATATTCGGTTCTTAATTTTAGTTTTAGCATTTGAAAGTTATTTCTTCATTTTTAGCATTCAAAAAGAATTTGTTATGAATATAATATAATGGAATTGAACAAATATGACATAAATTAAAAACTAAAAAATTAAATTAAAATATAAAAATGTTATGGTATTAAATTTAACCTAAATAAATAAATTACTAGAATTAAAATTAAAATTAAAATTAAAAGTAATAATAATTGTTTCACTGTTAGAGTTTACAAATATGTATCTATTTAGTTTGGTGTTATAATCAGCACTTATAGAATTGTAATTAAAATTAAAATTAAAAGTAATAATAATTGTTTCACTGTTAGAGTTTACAAATATGTATCTATTTAGTTTGGTGTTATAATCAGCACTTATAGAATTGTTAATGTTTATTATCCAACAAATTCGATCCATTTGTAGATTGTAGGCATAGATATCTTTTAAAATCTTGTAAAATTTCCCCCAGCTGTACCAGATTTTTATATGAGGTTAAATTACAATCCGGCGAGGAGGATGATTTTGTCACGGAAACGCAATAGACCAAAACATTCTTGAAACTTTAAAATTAAAAAAAAAAGTCACACCTCTTCTGTCCAAATAATCGACCTAGAGCCTCCATTGTTGTTTTGTGTACTTCGTTTTAAACATTCTCAACCTCTTCGCGTTGCTTTTCATCTTTAGATGGAGCTTTATTGCCCATCCCGGAAAGCAACACCTGCAACAACAACAACACCATCAATAACAATTGAAACTCCAATCTTGCCGTTTCAATCGTTCAAGATATACCCCAAACCCTAAAACGCAGAATTTCCCCAATTTGTTGTTTCAGCCGCCATTATCATTGCAGCCATGTTTCGGAACATTGCGAAGTTGGCGGCGGAGGCGATGTTCTCCCGCTGGGCGGCGAAGAGGGTTTTCAAGTTCTTGCTAAAGAAGAAATTGGGGTTGGGGCAGTTTATTATGGGGGATATCGACCTCGACCAGCTGGACGTGCAACTGACTCAAGGCACGATTCAGCTCAGCGACCTTGCGCTTAATGTGGATTACATTAATAAGATGGTATTGACTGTTTTCCGGTTTCTTTGGCGCACATATAGAAGTTTAGAAGATATTCATATTATAATTGAATTGCATTAATTCGCGTGTTTATGATATTTTAATTTTTCTCAACAATTATATTGAACTACTGTACTTGTTTAGATTTCATTCCATCGGTGCTAGTTAATCGTGATAAAACTGAGGTTACTATGCTTGATAAAACTCATTGGACCTGGGTTTCCCAAGTGGTAAATGATCTTGTAATATATTGACCTAGTCAGAAGGCGGGAAAATTATAAAGTTGGTACTTTTTCTCAAGTATCAGAGTTAGAAGTAATTTGGGTTTATGAATTAAATTTCACAAGCATAACGTGTGTGAAATGGAATGGCTGGGGTTTTTAATGGATTATCTTGATTTTATATAAAATAGCTCTGTGATTATTTATTTTTGACCGTCTCTGCATCACTAACATTTTATTCATTAACTCATTGCTTTTTTCTGCTCGCCATTGCAGTTTGGCAAGGAAGCATCTTTAATGGTCAAAGAAGGATCAATTGGCTACCTATTGATTACATTGCCTTGGGGCGGTAAAGGTTGTCAAGTTGAAGTGAATGGGCTTGAACTAGTAATTTCTCCTTGCACAGATAAAATTTCAACAGGAGGGGATGAAACTTGTGATGTTGATGATAATGATAATGGTCATCTTGAATATAGCTCAACTAGGACTGACCAAGACATAACAAATGATGCTCTAAAATCATCCTTGACGGATGTTCATGAAGGTGTCAAAACTGTTGCAAAGATGGTAAAAGTTTTGCTTACAAGCTTCCATGTGAAAATAGAAAATGTAATTGTTGCATATGATCCGTGTTTAGATGAGGGTGACAAGAAAACAGAATGTCACAGTACCCTAGTTCTCCGCATTTCTGAAATAGAGTGTGGAACATGTTTGTCAGAAGATGCTGATTCAAATGCTGATGTTTTGGGAATAAGCCGGTTAACAAACTTTGTGAGGTTTCAAGGAGCTATGTTTGAGCTTCTTAAAATAGATGAGGATGATAATTGTGCATCTTCTTCACGTGAATTAGGAGCAACTAAGGCCATGTGTCCAGTCATGACTGGGAAAAAAGGAGGATTTGGTGGAGAGGTAAAGTTAAGTATTCCTTGGAAGAGTGGGTCTTTAGACATTCGCAAAGTAGATGCAGCTGTTTCTGTTGATCCTATAGTGTTAAGATTTCAACTTAGCACTATTAAGTGGTTCTTATGTGCATGGGGAAGTTATCGGAATCTGGAAAAGGATGGACAAGTTTGTACAAATCACAACTCAAGCGGATCTGTTCAGCTGAAATCTACTTTATCATGCCATTCGTCAAATTCAGTCTCTGTTACCAGTGCTGTTCATCACAGTTTTCCAGATGATTTCTCTAATTTGACCTTACTAGAACCACATACTGAACCTTTGGTTCCTGAGTCTCGTCTTATATCAAACTGGGTACCATTTTCTGCTGATATAAATCATAAAGATGGTATTCAAGAATTTGATTTGGGGGCTAGGTAGGCTCTTTTCCTATATGCTATAGATCACTTGAAATTCCTGTATGATTTTTTCTGTCAACTAGATCCTCATTACTAGTTGAATGTGTTAGCATACATATATCTCAAGTTTAGTGCCTCACTGATAAAAGTTTCATTTTGGTTACATTCTGGTATCTAATTTATTGTGTGTAATTTATTTATAATTTAATTATTCCGATAATATTGATTTCTCTGAATAACTGTTATTTATGTGAGAGCCAAAGCAAGTCTGCATATTTATCATATGTTAGACCTTTCCTAAATTTTTAATGACTCATCTATAATCTGCTTGGGTGACACTGGTAACTCTGTTGTTTACTTGGGATTCCTGCAGTGTGGACCAGTTTTTTGAATGTCTTGATGGAATGAGGAGTTCCCAATCAGCTTTAGGGAGCAGCGGAATGTGGAACTGGACTTGTTCTGTTTTTAGTGCTATTACTGCTGCATCCACCCTTGCTTCTGGATCTTTGCATACTACTTCTGGTACTTCTCTTCATTTTGTTAATATCTATAAGAGATAGAGGGTCAGCTTGAACCATGCGTTTTACTCCATTTTCTTTCAAATCATGCTCTGTTATAATTATCTGTTAGTTTGGCTTATAATTTATAGTTTGCCATCAATTTTGCTAACTGCATTTTTTATCTCAATGGATGTGAATATTTTCAAAATGTATATATATTTTTTTCCTTTTGATAGAGTTTTGGATACAGACTTGTCTTTTTTTATGCATGAACAGAACAGCAACATGTGGAAACCAATCTCAGAGCAACTTTTGCTGGAATATCTGTTGTGTTGTCTTTAAATGATGAAGAACCGAAGCACTGTTATGGGCCAAACACTGATATGGTTGGATTGTATGTTGATTATCTTGTTGCAGACTGCAATGAAATTCTTCTTTCTTTGCAGGTAATAATGTAGCTTAGATGCTTTTTTCTCTATCCCACTCTAACGCTTGCTTATCTTACTCTTTTTTGGCTTGTGAGACCTAGCTCTTTGCTATTTGATTTTGGACGTAGTCCCCCACTCTAACTTGAATTGCTTTATGTTTTAACAGGTGTGTCCTCAAGTTACAATTGTTGAGGGAATGATGAAGCATATGGAAGTTGCTAGTTTTTTGAATTCTGGAATTAATGCTACAGATTCTGATTTACAAGGATATAATAATGCTAAGAATCAAAGTGCTCTGGTTCAACATGTACAAGCTAAAGTCCTTGGTGCTCTACCATCATCTGTCTCTTATGATCTTGGTCCTGATTCTGATTCTTTATTTGGATCAGTTGCAACAGACTTTCCATTGGGAAATAATGAGAGCTTATTAAAAGTTACATTGTTTAGAACTTTTGGTGTCACGAATTGCAAATTCACTTTGCAATCAAGTTCTTCTGATGGAAGTCTAACAGGACCAGTATCATTTGCTTTGAGGTTGCCACTATTTACTTTCTGGGTAATATTTTCTGTGTTAAGTGTGTTCATTAACCTGCTCAAGGATGTTGGAAAATCAGTGGAAGTGCTCAATGAAGCAAAGGAAAGTACATCTAAAGCGTCAGATAAAAAGGGAGGTTCTGGTTCCTGTGTGACATCCCTCTCCACAACAGAATGTTTGTGTGGTGATATATCAATTTCTGGTGCCAGAGTAATACTGTGTTTTCCTTCGGAAAGAGGTGGAGATCTTGCGTGTTTCTTTTCTTGGGAAGAGTTTATTGCTCTTGATTTCACTTCACCACTGCCTTTGAAGAAGAGTTGCCCTGCAGATTGTATTCCAACATCAAATGCAAGCTCAAAGAGGGGATTTCCTTCAGCAGCTGCAAAATCTCTGCAACTTTGTTTCTGTGATTTGTGCATATACTCAATTACATCAACGATTAATGATTGCAGTAGAATCAGTTCCTGTAATTTGCAGAATGAAAAGTTTTCTGCTAGTTGCCTTCTGTCTGTTGCCAGCCGAACAGGTTGTTACTCAATCATTAATGTGGCTTGGCAGGAGGGTCTAGTGACTGGTCCTTGGATGACAAAGAAAGCCAGGTTGCTAGCAAATTCTGATCAATTCTTGGGTAGAAATGATTTTGCAGGAAGAGGCTATGAGTTTGCATCTGCATCAACGATCAAAGACCTGAAGGAATGGAAATCTCAAACTCAACAAGAGATGATTCTAAGTTCATCATTTTTCATTCATGTTCAGCTGTCTCAAGTTATGGTCAACCTGAGTGATTCTCAATATAAAGATATACATCACCTTGTACCTAAGATACTAAATGGATTGGAATGTGTGGATTCTCAGGCAATCGATGTTGAGAAAGAGTCTTTTGGTTCACAAGCATCGGTATTTGTGGAATGTGGTTCTCTAGAAATTCTGATTAGCATGGAGACAACTGAGAGTATTAGGAGCTCATTGCAAAGTGAACTTCCAGGATCATGGCATCGATTTAAACTGAAAGTTCAAAACTTTGAGTTGCTGTCTGTCACAAATACTGGTGGTATTAGGGGTGCTGAATTTTTCCGGTTAACTCATGGTGAGGGCAAGTTGTGGGGTTTCGTCAGTGGGGCTCCTGATCATGAGTTTCTTCTTGTTAACTGTGACAACTCCACCATGAAACGAGGTGATGGAGGAGGCTCTAATCCAGTGTCCTCTAGACATGCTGGTTCTGATATCATGCATCTATCTGACCCAGAGATTTCTTATGTTTCTACATCTATAACCGTCACATGTGGTACAGTTGTTGCTGTAGGTGGTCGCTTGGATTGGTTCAGTGCAATATCATCCTTTTTCAGTTTTCCCTCTTCTGACACCAAAGAAGCAGGTGATAATACTGTGCTGAATGGGGAAGTGAAAGAATATTGCAAGACTTATTTTGTTCTCAACTTAATTGATATTGCATTGAGCTATGAGCCCTATGTGATGAAGCCAGTGGTTGAAAGTGAAGTCAAAGATTCAGAGTTTGGCTTTTCTTATTCCAATGAAGATATGGGTGAACGATACACTTCTTGTCTATTAGCTGCATCCTTGTTGACGCTTTCAACTATGGCTTTGGGAGATTCAATTGAGAATTCTTACCAAATTATAGTGCAAGATCTGGGTCTTCATGTAGTGTCAGGGACGAATAGACTCTGTGGCACTTATAGCGTAGAGCATCTTCAGAAGATTGGTTTCATTAAAGTCGCTCAGGAAGCATTTATGGAGGCTAATTTTAAAACTAACTGTGCTAATGGTACTCTTTGGGTGCTGGAATTGTCTAATACTCACATCTGTGTGGATACTTGCCATGATACAACTGCTAGTCTGATTCGTTTGGTTACTCAACTTCAACAATTATTCGCCCCTGATGTGGAGGAATCGATTGTGCATTTGCAAAACAGGTGGGATAATGTTCAGCAGGAAAAGCAGAGAAATGACCTTAATTATGAAATTAATAACCTTAGCTGTGATATCTTTGCAACAACTTCCCAACAAAGCCCTTCTAAAGCATTTTTGGAAGGTGGATCTAGAATGACTGGCTTAATGGATGAGATATGTGATGATGCATTTCAAGTGAATGACAATAATACATGGCAACCTTGTTCTTCTGAAGCAGGAATTTACCCACTTAATGGTATCTTTGTAGATGATATGATCAAGATGAGTATGGATGAACCTGAGGTCCTCTCTCATAATGGGTCATTGTCTGAGTCAATGCCTGTGGTGGGACCAGAAGGTAGTCACACTTTGTTTTTCCAGGAGGGTTGCTTTCCAGAGATTATAGAAGAATATTGTTTCCCTGAATTATGCCCTCTATCTGAGTTATCTGTGGGTATACATTCCGATGAACTATGTAGATGCAACCTGAGCAACGCTGAAGGTAGAGAGACTGAAAGAGGAAGTGGTGGATGGTATCAGGGCAACTCTCTAAAAGTTTTAGAAAATCACATTTCAGATAAAAGTGAACAAACTGAATGGAAACATTCTGCAGATGGCATACTTCCATCTAATGATAGTTCCTTGCAAAATAAGGCCTGTGGATGTGTGATTCTTAAGAGAATTGATCTTAGGTGGAGAATATATGGCGGTTCTGACTGGCCTAGGGAAAATCAACAGCCTTCTTGGAGAGATACAGCTGTTTGCTTGGAACTTGCATTCTCTGGGATGAAATTTCAGTATGATATATTTCCGGTTGGTGGAGTAAGTTTATCGAAGATTTCTGTATCTGTTCAAGACTTTAAGCTGTATGACAGAAGCAGAGATGCACCATGGAAGCTGGTAGGAGGGAAAACATAATTACTCTGAAATATCTCTCGTTTCGTTTAGTATTTTATGACAGGTAAGAACACATTTTTATGATTCTCTACTTTTTGAATTGGAAGGTGCTCGGATATTATCATTCAAAAGGCCATCCTAGAGAATCTTCCTCAAAAGCATTTAGGTTGGACTTGGAGGCGGTCAGACCAGATCCTCTAACTCCTCTTGAGGAGTATAGGTAAGAGTATTTAATATTTATGCTATCTATTTTGGATGGTCTGTGATAAATTATGTCATTAAGCCTTGGGAGATGTATCAACTCCCTCAAGGAGTCCTAGAATTATTGGTCCTGTTGGGTAGTGATACGCATCATGATGTTCTTATGAGATTCTAAACCTCATTCAATGTAGCTTTGCAGAAAGCTGATGCTGAACAGATCATAATATATTTGTTTGAGTTTCTGATGACCATTGGGTGCTATCTAGTTTTCAGAGGTCTAATTGTTTCTTTTGCCAAAACAGATGCTGATATCTAACTCATGATTTTGGATTATGGATAAGAATTAGAGCCTTGGCTTCCTTATGATTGAAATGTCTGAGGTGAAAATCCAAGGACATCCTGCAAAACAAGTATGCTAAAAGTATAACTGTTTTCCAACTAAAACAGTAAAAGAAAACTAGTAGATACTAGTGCATTACCAAATGAGCGGCCCTCACATTAAATAAAACCTAAAAATTGGTCTTTGCAATTCCTTTTCTTCCTCAGTGTTTCCATTTTCACCTTGAAATCCTTATTTGCAGGTGTCTGACTGTATTAGACTCTTTCCGAGGTGGAATCTTTGTTTGGTTTGAGCTACATCAAAAGTTTTACACTTGTAACGTGTTGAACTCCACTAGTCTCTTTTGTTTGAAATTTGCATTATGCAGCTATGTGCTACAGCAATGAGACCCTTGTTCATTTTACATAAAAACATGTTTCTGGAATTCTTTGCTTGGCACAAGCTTTTACTTGTTAAAATATAGGCTGCGATCCCCGTTCCACCATGAAGCTCTTTTTGGTCAGTCATGGATTTGTCTGGAAGCTTGTTGAATTTTTAAGTAAATTTGTTAGGCAAATTTTTCCTCCACATAAAACTAGAAGCTTAGTACACGAGTCATTGTAAGAGGCAAAATTTTTCCTCCACATAAAACTAGAAGCTTAGCACCCGAGTCGTTGTAAGAGGCTGTCTTGTTTCAAGCACCAACTGATTTTTAAGCCCTTTTCTGTTATGGTCAGTGTTTTTTTTTTTTTTTTCTTGAATAGAAATGTAATCTTTTATTTGCATATTCCCATTAGTGGGATGGGGCTTGTATTGTTGTTGTATCTACGTATTCCCGTTCTCCTATATCAATATACAAATGTCCTTTTCTGATATGATCTACTTTTGCACACTAAAAGGAACCACTGATGCTCAATCATGTCAAAAGTTTATATTTATTGAATAATCTGGATAGGTTTGTGTTGTGCTACCGCTCAACTTTGCTCAGTAATTATCCGAAATGATATTGTATTGTTGTATTCATGGGAAAATTAGCTCTAGTATGAATTACAGCTACATAGCAGTAGATAAAATAAAAAGAAAATGGGGACACAGCACAAGAAAAGGTGATACAGTGCCTCCCTACTCTGGTTTTAGGGAGACCAGACCTCTCCACTCACTCCCATACAGAATTCGTACCCCTGTCATGGTCCCCTACTACCCATCCTTAATTCCCTGACATGCCAGCATTAGCCTCCTTCTGATTCTCCCCATTTTGCCCTTCAACATCTAAAGTATTACCCTGGACTTCTTGGGCTGACTTACCGTTTTCTTTCTCTCTTTTTCAGGTTGCATCTTGCCTTCCTTCCCATAAAATTGCATCTACATCAATCCCAGCTTGATTTTCTTGTTGAGTTTTTTGGGAGTAAAAGCTTGCCACCTGATCAATCTCCTGATCATCATCAAGATGTGGAGGGTTCACAATTTTTGCCAGACAGGAGGAAAAATCTTGTATCTCTTTCTATTGCATGTGAGGCATTGCTTCCTTACTTTCAGGTAAGTGGTGTTCTGTTTTCCGTCTCCCTAAATTTGTAAATTCTTGATTTTTTTGGGGGTAATTTAGTATACAGTAGTGATTTGTAAAGAAGAGTGTTACGTCGAGCTTTAGAAGGGCTATTCCCTATTTAATTCATCATGTTGCTCTGAACAATGTTCTCAACTCATTAATGTAGTTTAGAGACTGACCTGTTTGAGAAGATATATGATCTAGTCCGCTTCTAACTTAATCTTGATTTTATGAAATGTTCATTGCTGGACAATCTGTTCTGTATTTGTTCTAACTGATCATAAAAATATATTTATATATTGATTTTGGTTACAGAAGCTTGATATACGGCCTATTCTTGTTCGGGTGGACTACAGTCCCCGTCATGTAGATCTAGCTGCATTAAGATGTGGGAAGTATGTAGAACTTGTAAATCTTGTTCCTTGGAAGGTAATATTTGCTCTTTATGTCCTGTTTTGATTAGGAATACAGCTTCCCTTGTGTTTATTTCATTTACTACCTATTTTGCCACCTGGTAGATTTGGTGTTGTAAATAGTGAAGGATTATTATTGCTTCATCAGTCATAGGTCATATCATTGGAAATATCTGATAATATGTTTACTAAATTTGCCCAGGGGGTTGAGCTAAATCTGAAGCATGTTCATGCAGCTGGCATCTATGGTTGGGGCAGTGTTTGTGAAACGATTATTGGGGAGTGGTTGGAAGATATATCACATAATCAGGTTTGGTGACAAATTATTTTCCTTGAAACTGAGGTTGTGACGATTCTTTCCTCCTGAGTAATAGTTGTTATGTCATATTTCAATCTGTAGATTCATAAAATACTGCGTGGCCTTCCTACTGTACGATCATTAATTGCAGTTGGTGCTGGTCCTTCTAAGCTGGTTTCATCCCCGGTAGAGAACTACAAGAAGGAGCGGAGGGTGCTCAAGGGTATGCAGAGAGGTATGTTAGATAACATTTTCTTCATAAATTGACCTGTATAATTTGGCTTCTTTTCGGAAGAAGAAAAGGTTGGATTCTCAAGTAATATTAGGTCTTTCTCAGTTTTAGTTTTATTAATCTATTAAATTATTTTTTGAATGATCTGTTGGTAGGGCAAGCAATGTTAAAAGACAATATTCCACATGTATATATCCATTAATTGTTGTGGCAATGACCGGATAATTGACAATATCCCAAAAAATAATATGGGAACATAGGACTTTCGTCTTTACTCCATTAATATTTGCTGGAATCTTATTCTGCTGCTGAATTTAGTATCTATATTACTGCACATATTACCATGGATACAGAATCAGCTACATGTATAATAAATCTCAAAATTGAATTTAGCGAAGTATGAGAGATATCAGTTATGGTTGAATAGGCATTCATTCCATCCCCTACTGTTATAATTAGGGATTCATCGAGTTTAGTTCAACCCACTCAACAAAATTCTGTGATATATGTTTTATAGTAAGTGGCAAACTTTCTAAATTATACAGTAAGGTCTCGATGGTTATTAAATTTGTATTTGAAACAGTTTAATACAACAACAACATTAACCTTATCCCATTATGTGGGGTTGGCTATATGGATTATATAATGCCAATGAGCTCTATTAAACACCATCTTTTCAGATGAATCGTTTCTCAAAAGGTCATTTCTTATAACTTCCCTTAGTGTCTTTTTTGGTCTTCCTCTACGCCTTTTGTTAGGGTTCTAAGCCATTTGATCAACTCTCTTCACTAACTCCTCTTGGCCTCTTCTTTGTACATGCCTAAACCACCTTAAACAAATTTTTACCATTTTTTCCTCGATAGGTGCTAATCCAACTTTCCTTTATATACAGTCATTTCGTATCTTATCCAATTTTGTATGATCACACATCCATTTCAACATTCTCATCTCTGCTACTCCCATCTTATGTTCTTATTGTCTTTTCAAAGCCTAAAATTCACTACTATATACCATCGCTGGCTTTATAACTGTTTGATAAAATTTTCTTTTAAGTTTAATAGGTATCTTGCGGTCACAAATAACTCCTGATACTTTCCTTCACTTTAATCACCCGGCTTGTATCCTATACATAACATTCCCATCAATTTCACCATCACTCTATAAAATTAACCCCAAATATATAAATTTTGACACTTCTGGAATGATTTGCTCTCCAATTTTTACCTTTGAATCATGTCTAATTGGTCTCTTATTAAATTTGCAATGCATATATTCCGTCTTACTTTTACTCAAGCGGAAACCTTTTGATTCCAAAGTGTCTCCATAACTCAAGTTTAGAGTTGATCTCTTCTCTTGAGTTCTCAATTAAAATTATATCATCCGAGAAGAGCATACATTTTAAAATTATATCATCCAAAACCAGATCAAACAGATGTGGACTCAAGGAACATTCTTGATGTAAGCTAATCGTTATAGGGAAGTCTTTTATCACATTTCCAGAGGTTCTCACACTTATTGTTACCCTCTCCTATATATCCTTTATGGCTTGAATATAAGCCACACGGACACCTTTCTTCTCTATTGCTTTCCACAATACATCTCTTGGTACTCTATCATAGACTTTTTCCAAATCAATGAAAACAATATGCATGTCTCTCTCTTTACTCTGATATCTTTCAACCAAATTCCTTAATAAATAAAGCCTCTATTGTAGACCGTCTTGGCATAAATCCAAATTGGTTTTCCGAAATACGACTCTTTTCTGAGTCTATGTTCAATCACTTTTTCCCAAAGTTTTATGGTGTGACTTATGAGTTTTATCCCCCGATAATTAGTACAATTTTAAATATCCCCCTTGTTCTTATATATAAGTACTAGAGTGCTCTTTTTCCACTCCTCTGACATTTTTTTGGATTTTAAAATCTCGTTAAATAACTTAGTGATCCACAAAACCTCTTTCTCTCCTAAGCATTTTCAAACTTTGATAGGAGTACCATCGGAACCAATAACTTTACCATTATCTATTCTTTTAGGAGCTTCTTTTACCTCTTCAACCCAAATCCTACGGTAGAAGTTCAAATTGAGGTCATCTTTATGGGTTGTTAATTCTTCGGTATCAATAGTTATATTCAATCCATTATTGAAAAACTTATAAAAGTAGCTCTCCCATCTTTCTTTGATATCATCATCTGTAACCAAAATTTTTCCTTTCTCATCGTTAATACATCTTACTTGGTCCAAATCTCTTGACTTTCTTTCCCTTCTCTTGGCAATTTCGTAAATCTTACGTTCACTATTCTTCATTCCTAAATCCTGGTAGAATTCCTCAAAAGCTTTAGATTTAGTCTCAATCACTGCTTTCTTAGTCTCCTTTTTAGCTAACTGATTACATTTCCAATTTTCATCGTTATTGCACAAATGTAAGGCTTTGAAACACTCCTCCTTATGTTTGACCTTCTACATACTCTCATTCCACCACCTAGATTCTTTATCTTTAGGTCCAACACCTTTGGATTCATCTAATACTGTCTTAGCGGTATCCATGATTATTTTAGCTATTTCATCCCACAAGATGTTAGCACTTCCTTGCGAGTCCCCAGTAAATGTCACTTGTTTCTCACCTTTTAGTTGCCACCACTTAATTCTAGGATTTAAGGCTTTTCGACTTTTCAATTTACGGTTTTTAACTAGCACATCAAGGACCAAGACCCTATATTATGAGGTTAAGCTCTAACTAAGGATTACTTTACAGTCTTTACAAGTTCTTCTATCTGAGTTCCTTACCAAAAAAAAAAGTCAATTTGCTACCTTTGGACTCCACTCTTATATTATGATTAAATGCTCCTCCCGCTTCTTGAAACAGGTGTTTACAATCGTGAGGTTGTAAGCCATTGAAAAATCAAGAATGGAACGCCCCTCCTCATTTGCTTCTCCAAAACCATGATCGCCATGAGCTCCCATATACTGCCTTGTCTCTTTTCCCACATGACCATTAAGATTCCCCCCAGTGAGGATCTTTTCCTCCTATAGGATATCTTGAATCAAGCCCTCCAAATCTTCCCAAAATTTTTCTTTAATATGTGCTTTCAACTCTACTTGAGATGCATAAGCACTAATAACATTGAGAGTATCGTGTACAATAGTCAATTTTAAGGATAAGATTCTATTTTCAATTCTTTTGACTCCTACCGCATTCTTTTTCCAATCTTTGTCCACAATAATACCAACTCCATTCCTTGTTCTAACCTTCCCTACGTACCAAAGTTTAAAACCAGTAGTGTTTAACTCCTTAACCTTTTCTCCAACTCATTTAGTTTCTTGAAGACATAAGATGTTAATTCTCTTTCGAATCTTAGCATCCATCACCTCCATAAATTTACCTATTAACGTACCAATATTCCAAGAACCAAATTGAATCTTGCTCTCCTAGGCTAACTTCTTTACCCACATCCGTCTAGAATTATGTGGGAACCCTTGCTCATTTAAAACTACACTCAGGTGCCGATGTAGCGGCTCTAGCTCATTTGACACTGCATTCGAGTCATACAGCGCGTTATTTCTGGGCAACGACCTAGCCTTAGCACATATATGTCTTTGATTCATATCATAAAGAGTCGACATATTTTTTCGTTGGTTGTGGAAGGCCTAACACAACCCTTCTCCTTTACCTGGGCTTGGGACCGGCTTTGAAACAGTTTAATATTTACATTTATATCAATCTTTAGTTTGAGGGTGAAACTTTCACTTAAGAAGATTATTCTACTTCATCAGTGTTTCTGAAAGTGTGCTTTAGGGGTAGGGCAATTGTAGACCCTCTTGTGGCTAAAAAAAGAATCCTGATTTTACTTGTCAATGTGTATAGTGTCTTCATTGGCAAGAATTTGTGCAATTTCATTTTTGCTGCCCTTTTTAACTGTATTTTTGAAGTTTCCTTTAGTAATTTTTACATCAATTTCAACTTTTGTAATTCTAAACTTGTTTTATTTTTTGGCCATTAGCCAATCTCTTCTATTTTTGGTTAGTTATCATCATAATAGTTAATCTGCTTTGTAGGTACAATTGCATTTCTTAGAAGCATTTCTCTTGAAGCTGTTGGACTTGGAGTACATTTAGCTGCTGGAGCCCATGACATTCTGCTTCAAGCAGAATATATCCTCGCAAGCATACCTACTTCTGTAACGTCGCCTGTAATGGATAAACCAAAGACAGATGTTCGATCGAATCAGCCTCAGGATGCCCACCATGGAATTAAACAGGTGAAGTTTCAAACAAGTTGAGATCTATACTTCCTTTTTAAGTCTACTGATGCTGTGTTTATCCTTATTCCTGCATTTGTTAAATGAGAAAGGAAAAGAAAAAAGATGTTAGCTATAACAAAACTAGTAAGGAGCCTTCTCTCGCTCTCTCTTTTTGTATATTCTGTTTGCTTTAAGGATGATCCCCTACCCTTAACTATTTTTTCTCCCATGGCCCAAAAAAAGTATTTCTTTCTTCCAGTGCTTTCTATGAAACTATTCCCTCTTTCTTTTTTGTCCCATCCTTTTTATGAAAGTATCTGAAAATAAAAAGCAAATTCAAAGTAGGCAAAAATTCACAGCAATTTCAAACAGTCCTTAATTGCCAAACAGTTAATCTATGTTCTTCTAAAAGAGAAGTAATCTGTCTTATGTTTGTACTTTATTTGTGTTTTGTCACTCTCCCCCTTAAAAATATCTTAGTGGTTTCAAATGAATGATAAGATCATCAGGCCACAAAACAATTGAATGTTGAGAATTTTCCAATTGATAATTTCAGCTTTATTCTTGGGGGTTCTCTGGCCTTCTTCAAGTGATAGTTATGTTTTATCAAGGTTGAAGTGTCTTGAAATTCAAAAGGATTGCTTCTAAATACATGTCAAAGTCGAATTTGGTTCACTCATCTTCTGTTTTAACTGTGGCTGGCTGTTATTACATTGCTGTGATCAAGAAAGGTTTATATGTTTGATCCTCATGAACATCAATAGTGTATTGCATTGAGAGGTTTTATTTGGTCTGCACCAGCTTTGCGGGGGTAGGATAATAATAAAAATTAACAGTATACATTAAGCTTTTTCCCTGACTATGTAAGATTTTCTTGATTTCACAGGCTTATGAGAGCCTGAGTGATGGCCTTGGAAAATCTGCTGCTGTGTTAGTTCAGAGCCCCCTGAAAAAATATCGATGTGGCTCAGGTGCAGGGCCTGCCCTGGCGGCTGCTGTTCGGGCTGTTCCTGCAGCTGCCATGGCTCCTATGTCTGCTTGTGCAAGTGCCGTGCATTATGCTCTTCTTGGCATCAGAAATAGGTCGGATAAAATTCCCTTGATTCAAAGCAATTCTTATATTTCCATTTTGGTAACTCCTAAATTCTCTGAAGCTTTTGTACACAATTTTTTTTTTGTTCAATTTTTGTAGCCTTGATCCTGAACGTAAGAAGGAGTCCATGGAGAAATATTGTCCAACACAAGCCTGGAAAGAAGACTGATTAAAGGTGCTGTTAGCAACAGATGACTTTGTCTTCGTATTGAATTCATGGTGTTATAACTGTGGAATGAAATATTTTCTTTTTAATTCTACATGCAGAATGTGTAAGGATTGACTGATCGATGCTTTTGCTTCGCTGACCAAGCGAGGAGAGCCAAAGGAGCTCTCAATGAAGTGAAGTGCCATGTATTATGTGAGTTGGACCTCCTTTTAGCTAATATATGCTTGTATGGTAAATTTTTATCAAGCAGAAGGAATAAAGAACTTCATCAATAATGTCAAATGGGCGAGCACTGAGCTATTGGATCATTTGCTGTGAATGTCTATGCCATATAACAGCAGTGATAGTTGCTATCAAGCTAATTTTTTTTCTCCTCATATCATTCTCATTATAAACAATTTTGGGTAAGATGTGTGAGATGTCTTGGGGATAATTCACTTGAGCATTGTTTTGTGAAGATAATACTTTGTGATGAAATAATTTCCCTAGCTTCGTTAGATCTTTCTTATGTTTTTTAATATTTTGATTGGCTGCAGATGTACAGTAGCGGAACCAGTAAGCGTATTCTTTTACCGGAGGAATTGTATATGCTGTAAATAATGGAGAGTGCTTTCTATTCTCATTAACTGGAATACCTTTTTAGTTATAGTGCTTCCATTTGAAATTTAGCATAACTTGCTGTACATAGTATCATTCTTTTTAATATCAAGATATCGATGTGTATATATATATATTGCCGTTATTTGTTGTAAATAGCGCACGCTTATATTCAATTGTATAAGAGTGATTTTTAGTACTTGGACTGCTTGTAATGCAGGGTTTTTCATTCTTTCTTGCTTGTGTTTGAGCTGGCAAGTATATTCATAATAACAATGCAGAAAACTATTCACTTATCACTGCTTTTGATAATACCATGCGAAATTGCTCAGTGGTAATCCATAATTTTGTAGAAATTTTTTTTTAGGAGTTGGGCAGTGTTTTTATTAATTAAATTCCTATATACTCTGTTATTAGTATTTGGTACCTCGCTCTAATGGAAAACCTCACCATGAGATGTCTTCAAATTCTCGTCTGCTACTAATGCTTTGATTCTGTCTGTCTTCGTTTTCGAAGAACAGAAAATGTTTTATTATATTTTTAAATAGAAAGTTGTTTTTAGACGTTTTGTTTTGGCAAATGAAAATTGTGGGCGAATTTTTGTCATTAGATTTTGATTTGAAAGAATTTATTTTCCCCAGCCAAAGGAAAGTTGATGGGCATGAATCAAAATGGTTGCCATATTCAAAAAGCGTTACTTTACAATGAAAAATTCTGAATCATGTCTCATGTTCAAAATGTTACTTGTGACTAATGTCTGAAAAGCTGGACCCAGCCACGAACTATACCTTGGTCTGGTCTGGAATTTAGCCTAAGCTGGAGGCATTAAGAACCGGTCAACTCAGTAAAAAACTGAGTTGAACCAGGATGGCATTAAACTGCCTTTTATAGTAAGTCCCCAAAGTGTCAGGCCTCAACCTACAACATTTTGCACGCTTGAGTGCCTCTCAGATCATGGGTCCACGATTTCTTGTTTGCTAAATGATGGCAATATATATATATATATATAGAGAGAGAGAGAGAGAGAGCATATAAGGTGAAAATACCTCAAACTATGTCCTTGAACTTGTGACCTTTTGCATGCTTGAGTGCCCCAAACTATGCATCTACATGATCTTATTTGCTAAACAACGGCAATATATATAGCATATAAAGTGAATATTTGAGAAAATTAAAAAAAATGACATAATGAATTTGAACTTTATAAAATATATAATTTAAATATATTTAATTATTACCGGTTACCGGTTTGACCTTATAATTTAACCACTAAATTTTGAACCAGTATTTTGGTTGATTTAATAATTGATTCGATTTTTAATATCTAATAATTATCCAAAAAGAATTATTTTAAAATTTGCATCGTTATTCATTAGTTTGGAACCGAACACATTCTGAAAGGAAAGGTTTTTTGTTTTTTTCTTGGGACCAACTTTGATTCTTTGAAAGAAAAGTTTGACCAACGATTAGACATTATTCCATGTACTAGTTCCATCGTTGAATCACGCAAATTCAGAATTTTTCTTCTATCTCGTCCTCAGATACATGACATGATAGTATGATACGTATTTATAAAATTTCAGAATCTCAATCCTTATAGTATCATGTATAAAAAATTCTCGAAAATCTCTAACCTATATGCATGAAATTTAAACAATTTGTGCAGTATTTTATTTTCTCATACAGGATTCTTCTGTGTTATGAATTTTGTGGCTTCCTGACCGGTAAAATATGAGCAAGTAATACTTGTCGGAATCTTCTGAAATAAGCCTCGTATGATTGTGTTAAAATTCTCAGGTTCCCAGGTGATGTTCAAACATGATTCAGTCAAGTTGGAGTTCAGATGTTCAAAGCTCACCGCTGGTTTCTCAATTGTGCAACTTTGTGGTATCTACAAGAACAGTTGCTGGCTACGGTTAATTGCTCTTCACACTGCAGCTTTTTGTTTTGAAAAGACGTGCACGTTATGTAAGATTTTTTTTTCGGCCACCCGTTTTGTTAGATTTATTTGTCATATTTTTATTAGAGAAACTTCTAACACAGCTGTAAAACTTAAAAAATGTATGTCCCATGATATAAAGCTAGCAGTTTAGCAAAAGAAGAGGTAGAGAACAGATAAACTAGTAGAAAAATAGGTGCCCTCTCCCCGTAACAAGAACTGGATATAATTAAGTACAATATATATAAACCAATACCGAATGACACATGGCGTAGTTCTTCAGCTGCAAGCATTTGTACAATGATCCAAACGCTAAAGGTACTATTCGTCTACTTCTAATTAAAGGATAAGAAACATCTCTTGACTCGCAAGTTAATCTAAATTGTTCTGGATAAAGTCAGCACAAATTAATTCTAACAACGCTTTAGAAAATCATCAGAAGAATGAAACCCCCACCGAAAGATTCAGCCAGTACTTCCGCTACTATATATGTATATTAATTAATTATAGTTCAACACATCTTCTGACCTCCTTCATAAAACAATCCCTGTGACAAAGAAAGGAACTGGTTTAATAATATGTGGCTGCGAAAATTTACTACACTTTCTAGTCTCTACTGCTCAGTAAGTAACTAAGCACATATTAATAGTGAACAGAAAAAGATAAATATACTCAAATAGGTGTGCTCACTTGGTAAGAGAAGATAATGTCTCTCTTTATCAACTTGGGTTCAATTCTTCTAAACAAGCAATATGAAAATGAAGTCCTAGCTAGAGATGCATCACTTTAATATAGTCAAGTAACGAGGAATAGCCAGTCAAAAAATTTAGGGATTTAGGGATAAAAAAGATGTATGTTGGGTAGATAAAGGCATTACCAGATTGTCTTTGCTAGGTCTTTCTTCTTCTGCTACTCTCTGCAGAGACCCATCAGTACTACAACTCTTCTTATCTTTCTTATTAGAAGTAGTCTTCCTTAAGCCCAATCTCTCCTTCCATCTGCTTAAACTCTTGGGGACTCTTGGCAATACGTCATCGTACAAGTCATCACTCACAAGAAGCTCATCTCTCAGAGTAGTCGTCATCTTCTTAGACGTCATGGATTTGTTGTTAGGCACCAACATGCCTTGGGAAAACACTTCATCTGCTGAGATCATAGCATAGTTCTTCACACAGAATTCGAAATCTGAAGACACAGGAGCTTCTCTGTATGTGCTTTCACGCTTCAAATTGATGGCTTGCTGGATATCCACAAAATCGTTGGAGAAGGAGATCCTCGGGTCCATAGTTGAATGAAGTAGCTAGCTAGCTTGAAGCTAAGGATAATGCACTGTACAGTGCAAGGCTTAGTAATATTGTTGCTTATAGTTCAAACATGTTTAAGCATGGCAAGGACAGATTCATGTGAGGGCTAGGACAACTTTTGCTTTTTGTGTGTTCCTTCAAGCTGAAGGTTGGAATTCACATGAAGATGTTTGGTCATTTATATAATGGAGGGGTGGATTCTCGTGTTTGTTCCTTTTAGTGGACATAACATGTTGCTTGGATTTATCATTTTATGTTAGGAATGTGGGTCTTGTTCACTTTTCTTTTGGTATATATAACAAAAACAATTATTGACCCATCGCAAGAAATATGTTTTTAAATTATGGAGCAGTTAGGACATGTTTTGCCGATGATTTTGACCATTAAGGCTAGATGATGCCCTTATTTTAATTAAATTTTTCCAATCTAAAGCTTCCATTTATTTTATAACCAAGTGTTTGAGTTAAGCTGTCAAGTAGATTAATCTCCTTAAACATGCATTGCAAATGCAAACTTGCTCTTGATGTGTATATTGCCAAACAAAAAAAAAATCTCTTGATGTAAAAAAACTGAGGTGCTTTTGTCTAGGTTACATGAAAGTACGTACGTAGGATAAGTTTATCCAAAGAAGTTAGCTCAATTAATAACTTAATCTTTTTCTTTATCAATTTGGAATGAGGAATATGATAGAGTGAACCATTGAGATCGTTTAAGCAATAGATAAAACTCGGAAAATTTTTTAAAGAATTCTTTATCCTAGTAATTAAAACTTTGGTATAAATTTATCAATTAATTATATGTTAGACAAAGTATTATATTACAGTTTTAATTTTTATTTTTAAATTCCGTTCAGTTTACCATTTTTTGGCCAATATTCAGTTTACAAATATATGATATTAACACACAAAAAATCAAACTTTCCAAAAAAATAATAGTCTCAATCAGTTTTACAAATTAAGCAATTTCTGAACCAGTGTTCTCAAGGTGGCGTTTGCTATGTAGATATATAAATTTCAAAACTTTTTAGAAGCCTAGCTACTTCTGAAATATATATTTGAGCTTGACTTTAATATTTTATAAAATATATTTTCAAATCCTTAATATTTTTATGCATAATTAAAAAAGTTCTCTAACTTATATAATATGATCATTTCCAATCATATATATATATATATATATTCCAGCCAGCTCAATAAACAGCTAGTAAAGATTAAGAACAAAAAAGTTGAAGAGGAAATTAAGAAATGAACTTCTTTGTCTTAAAGAACATGTTGTAATTTTTTACATAAGAGGATTCGATTTTGCACTTTGAAGGAGCTAACTAGGTAGATAGAGATGTTCATACTAGTGTTTGAATTTTGAATGCGATGTGGGATAGGGATTCCCAACAAAACATGCACATAGCATGGCTATACTCTTGCTTTTGTCTATTAATTAGAAAAAGCAAGTTGTAAGCACAAGGATGGAAACTGTATATACGTACAAAGCATGCAACTTTAACTCCATTATTATACTCCCTAATCATAATTCATTTGTCTCAAGAATCTTTCTCTCTTGTTGAACGATCTATTGACCTTCACGTGTCTCCTTTTCATGTGTCTTTCACATGCATTTTCATATATATCCTCCAAAAAGTATTCAACCAAATCTAATCTATAAAAAAAAACCAAATCATAAAGTAGGTTAATCCTACTTAAATACATACGTGGTAATTTTAATTTCTCTCCTATATTTAAATTTATTAGTTTATTATACTACTTATGTAATCTATTAATTTTCAAGATCAGGTTGAATGTGTGTGTGTGTGTGTGTGTATGAATATGAACTCCATATATGCATAATTAAACTTTTTTATTCACTATTTGATCAAATTTATCTATAGTTTACGGAACACTTATTTTTATGAGAATCATTAGCTTGAAAACACATAATGGAGTTCATAGGGGAAAGCAAATGGTCAAATCCTAGATGGAAGGAGATTGCATGTTAAGATTAAATTTAAGGAAAACTAAAAAAGGTCCTCATATATATATATATATATGTACATATATAGAGGTTGCACCTGCTGGACAGAAGGTTAGAACTGAGTGCTTGTCTCCCTTTTGGTTTCCTATCTAGTTAGCAATACTTGTCTCTTGCAATCCAATTGATGATGCTTTGCTCTTAATCTTTTAATTAATATATTAATTACTCTCTAATTAAACACTCTCAAACATCGAGGCTCATTTTACTATGTCAGATCAAGAAACCCCTAAATTATTTGTTGGATGCTCTGTATCTTGCCCCTGAATGTAACCTAGCTATACATTAAATCATGATTTCTCTCAAACAAGTTAATTATTTAAGGGAATAGTTTTAATTATGTGCTCTCAGCCTTGCTTCCTTTAACTCCATGTTTAGTATATTCATAAAATGATATATGTTCTGTATATATTTAATGGGGTCTTTCTATTTTATCCCTAGTATTTTAAATTTAAACATTATATACATGATTGAGACTAATAATTAAGTTTGTAGCAGCTGGTTTAAGGAAGTTTGTAATGTTGCATAACATCAGATAGATAGATATAGTATATAATTTTAATTAGGCTCAAGAGTAACTCTAGTTTACTAATATCACCACGGCATGCCCGTGTAGACTCCCTCTATATATACAAAAATAGTTCTTTTTTTTTTCTTTGCTATTGACTCACATTGATTTATATATTAATGGAGTTCGTAATAACATAATTAATAAACTTAGTCCGCAAGTCATGTCAGACAAATTAAACAAAAGTACATTAATATAGTTTTTCATTCACATATCTTACCCCACTTATTAATCATATTAATTCAATTAAGCAAGCACACATCCTTATGATTAAAGTTAATTCAAGGTTTACATTCATTTTAGGCTCAACAAGTACCGAACTTCAATTTGTTTCCTACTCGAATATTTCTCAACTTTTCTTACTATATTCTCCTCCTTTTTTATGTTGGCTTTGTGTGTGTGTGTGTGTGTAATCTTTGTGATGCACAACACAAATAATATATACTCCCTCCGGTCCCTATTATAGGGTGTTATTTAGAAAACTTATCTAGTCCAAAATATAAGATTTTAAGTAATAAATTTAATTTTAGTCTCAATTTTACCCCTATTAAATGCTTTCTTTACAAGTCTCAATTAACTTCTCTCTCATCTTATTTAATGTATTTTTATTCTCTCCTTAAGGATAAAATGAGAATGTCAGAAATTTTTTTTATTAATTTTAGACTGTAACCAACTTTTCTTAATTCACGTGTGATAGTTAAAAATATCTTATAATAGGGACGGGTGAAAAAATAACATAAGCCATAAACATAAGTGATGATGGCTCAATAATGAAAGGTAGCCACATCTAGAAAAGAATTTATTCCCACTTCCTCGAGACACTCGAACCTCTGAACAAAAAACAAAACTACAAATATACTATCAGAAAGATCAGAGCCCTACTTTATAGCTAGCACGTCTACACAGCCAAGCCATTTCTGTCTCTAGGGAATGACTATGGCAACCTACGAAAGCAACGAATTTTACCCACCCTAGACACACAACCAGCTTTAAAGTTACTATCTGATTACCATGTAATTAACATCACATAATTGGGTCTTCATTAAATATTTTTTTATTGAAAGTTCTGGTTTGTGAATAACTTTGCCTTTCTCATTTTTAATTCTTTTTTTTTTTCCAAATAAAACCCATCAGGCTGAAGGGTTCAATTATTCAGGGTTATGGGACAACATATGCTCGTCGCTAGCAAGCTTGCATTGTCTTATTGTTTGGGTTGAAAACAAAAGGAAAAGAGTAGAATAATGATACTGTGGATTGATATTGTACACTAATGGTCAAAAACCAAGACATGATTGATTTCTAATGATAATGATCGCTTCAGATAGAAACACCAAAAAAAAAAAACCACTAATTTAGAACAAGTTACAGCACACAGCACTAATAAATTTGAGATACGTCATATGAAGATAAGTTGGTTGCTGTTTATTTTTTTTCTTGTGAGTGAACTGTCAACGTAGAAAACTAATTCAAGGCAGGAACCACTGATCAAGGGTACATGGAATTATAAAATTTATTTTCATCTGTCAAAATTATATATTGTAATTTTGGTAAGAGATCATCGTGAATAATATAATTACATATGTCCCCAGTGGCTTTTTTTATTAATTAATTTATTTTATACCGTTTTATTCTCATTTTCTCATAAACTGCGGGTCTACCCGAATGATAAAACCCAGGTTTGGTCTAGTTCCAAATGTCAACTAATTAACCGTTTTTATTTTGTTTTCAATGTTTTGCATGGATGGAGATTAATGGATAATTATCTTTAACAAGACGTGTGTGTATATATATATTCAGAGTATTATAAAAATCTTGTTATACGTGTTAAGGACTTAAGGTCGTTCCACAGTCACAAGACAACTATTTATAGGACAAATTGTGCCACCAACACTTCCTTGTAAATTCAAGCAGCATGCTCTAACTAATTGATGTATCTATTTTATATCTATAAAATACTCATATTTAATATTTATTTTTATTTCAATATATTGTGATTTGATGCTTGTAGGTATGATTTTATATAAATTGAGGTATAGTTATATTGTAAGAATATTTATGAGGATTTCAGAGTTATATAGAGTCAAAAAAATTGGAGTAAAACAGAAAAAAATGAAATACAATCGTTCCCCGATAAAAAGGGACGCGATAAAAACACCAAGGGGGCATTTATAAAAGCACTTGGAGGTAAGAGAATACAGTTAAAATGTATCTAGGAGCAACTAGAAGTGATTTATAGGAGTGAGCAAGGAAATCTAGGAAGTATTGGAGCAAGATTATCTTTTCTTCCATTATGAACTCTTTCGTCTTGTTATTTTTATCATGATTTAGGATTTTAGTTTTGTTTTGATTTTTATTTCCATGTGTGGATAAATTTCCCAATCAAGGGTAGGGATGTAGTTTGACTGGAGTTATTTTATTTAGTTATAATTCTCTGAATTTATTCTTCAAGTTATATTTAATTTGTTTTTTCATTATATTTATCTCTCTTATTCGTTCATGTGGATTTTATGCTTGATCACTAGAGTCTAATTAATGGATAAGCTTAATGGACTAAGAGGTGAAGAATAAACATAAATCTAAATAGATAAACACGAATAATTAATCTGGAGATAGAATTAAGATTTCATGGTGACTTATGTTGTGGTTTTAAGGTTTGATTAGGAACTTTAGTTGCGCGATAGCCAATTAAATCCTAGTTAAATAAGGACTAGTTGACTGAGAGATAATTAGGATACTTTTAGAACAATGATCACTATAATTGTGAAGAGTCTAACTAAAGAATAGAATTTAGTTATCTGATAAGGTGAATCCCGATCTCTTGACACTTCTAGTAACTGAATCAAAACTCATACATCAATTTACTTTCTATTTCTTTTCTTTTTAATCCAAGTTTCTCAATTTGATTGTTATTCATTTTTGGGATTAAAATTTTGAACTGATAGATTTACTATTTCCTTTGGGTTCGACCTCTGGAATACTCCAGAGAATTTTCTACTATTACGATCAACCCAGTATATTTGCAAAATCCCAATGACTAATTTTTGCATTGACTTATTAATTAACAAGAACATTGCTATCAAGCCAATACCAAAAAAACCCATCCTAGTCGACATAAAATTGACTGATAGCCTTATGACATTAGTAAATGATTTCTTATCTCGCACATTGCATATAATAAAACCATTAATTCTAGAGTATCATCTTTGAACTTTGAATGCCTACATTGGGAATCCATGACCAATTCAACAATAATGATTGAAAATGAGGATCGCTTCCTCTTCCTATCATCTTCCAGTGTGATTGTTCAAGGAAATTGCAGAGCCAAGAAGAAGCAGGGTAAAGTAATGCCTACTTCTTTCTATGAAACTACCCATATATTAAAGTAAGTTAAGCTGATACTATTTATACCCTGCAATATTACTTTCTGGTTATCTGCTAAATTCTCAGAAAAAATATGTACCCAACAATAGATGAAACTGAGATGTATTCAGAGTATAGCCATCCAGGTTATGTCCTTCCAAATTATGGGACTCCACAAGTTTCTTCTGCTCCTCCCACCGTCATGAGGATGTCTGTCAGGCCAAATCAGTGGTCAAGTGATCTTTTCCATTGTGTTGACGATCCTGCCTCTCTATCTATATATTCAACGTTTTGCTATTCACAATTCACATGTTGACTTTGATTCTTCTTTTCTTTTTGAAGGTTTAGTCACTTGCTTCTGCCCTTGCTTTACGTTTGGACACATCGCAGAGATTGTAGATAAAGGCACTCGATGTAAGCCTCTGCAGCATAATGATCAATGGTTTGATCTGAAATCAGTTTGCCAATTTATAGTTTGACAAACAAACTTTTAATGTACAACTTTTCATCATTTTATCAACAACTTAATTATTTCCATTAGAAGTTACATGGTAGAGTTGATCAATGGCACTAAAATCATAAGGGAATAAGTTGACTCTAGACCAATCTATAAGGGGTAAACTGTAACAAAATTTACAAGAGGATGATTGGAAATTGCCTAATTGAGTAATACGCTTGGTGCTATTTTTTAAAATTATGTGTAGTTTGTGCTTCTAGTAGTATCACTTTTGGGTTAATAGCTCTCACTGGATTGGCATGCTTGTACTCTTGCTATTATCGTTCTAGAATGAGGGCACAATATGACTTACCAGAAGCCCCATGTATGGATTGCTTAGTCCATTTCTGCTGTGAGGGTTGTGCTGTGTGTCAGGAATACAGACAGCTAAAACATCTTGGGTTTGATCTCAGCTTAGGTAATCAACAAAGGATGATCCATTCAAACATTAAATTGCTTGCTGCCATTATAGTTTAGTGTTTTTTTTTCGGCCTCCTCTAAATATGACAATGATTTGTTTTTGGACATTGAATTGAAGTATACGGTGGGAAGCCAGCTTGGAAATGTTAAGAAGGCATGGAGTTATAGAAGCTCCAGCAATTCAACCAGGCATGACAAGATGAAAGTGAAGCATTTAATTGGGAGGTTTAAGTTTTCTGCTAGCATGGGGCCTCTTAATGCTGATTCAAACTTTTATTGTATGAATTCTGTTTTGCAGTTAGGTTTGTGTGCTTTTTATCAATGTCAAAAACAAAAATAAAATGTTCCTCAGTCCAGAATCTTCCTTTGCCTTATCAGTCTCCTACAGTTTTTCTTTTTCTTTTTTTTTTTGAAGATTTTTGGTGAGGGAGCTAACAAACAAGAAAAAGAAATAATGTATGAGTTAATGTTTTAAATTATTACATTTACAATGAATGAACTAATAACTCAATCTATTAGTATTTCTTAACACTCCTTGATTCTCTACAGCAGCAGCCTGGTGTTGCAATGAGAGAAATAGAAGATCTCAAACAACTTTGCCACTAATACGGCATCATTCGTAATGGTTCTATTTAGTAAGATGAACATCCAGTATGGTTATTAACTTACTAGATGATTTTAAGAGGTTTATCTCAGAACATTTTAAATAATAAAGATCCATAAATACTTAATATTGTCGAAACTCGCTCAAGCTTGATTGTTCATTAGTGTTTTTCCGATGAACAGGTCATTAGTGTTTTTTAACACAAATTTACAAGCAGGAAATTAGACCTCTCACCCTTAAATTTTTAACTAGATGATACAGTAATGTATTTCATTAAGGAGCTCTCCATTCCATGAAATAATGACATAAATATGTCGTACACTATCTTTTTTAAAAAAAAAAAGAGTACATTCAAATTTTATTAGTGAATCATAAGTTTGGCTCTAAAACTCATTGGTCTGATCGGTTGAATGGAAGAACAGAGTCTCTAGAGGAATTGGTGAGTTCCCATTCTTCTTACACTAGGCATCAAGCAAATCTTTGGTTATCAGTTATTCCTCGACAAATTGATTCTACAAGACAAAGCAGGATAGAAAAAGAATACATTCTTTCCAAAAGCTACAAGTAACTGTTGTATTTTCTTTCATTGAGTTTTCTTTTTTCAGTCCACAATTGTAAGAGGTTGATTTACATGAACAAGTTAAAGACTATTTCAGCAACTAAAGAATACAACTCATCAAGTCGGTTACAGTATAAATTCCCGAGGAAAAGAAAGAGAATAAAGGAAAGGAGGAGAAACCTAGAAGAAAACTACAAGTTATTTTGTCACGGTGGCTTTCCATTATCCAAATCCTCCATTACATCAATGTCTTTCCGAGCTGTTATCTTCTGCACATATCCTGCAAAACAAACACTCTGCTGATGACTGCAAGTTCAAATTCCTAAAACCATGGGTTTTTTTCCGGTGAAAAGGAGATGTCTTAACAACCAAAAAATTACAACGGAGTTAGCCTTGTTACACAAAACCACGGTTTTTTTTTTGGTAGCTAACAAAAACCACAAGTGAAATTAAGTTTCCGTAGTTACACCAAAATGGCATTTTAAGCAGTTGACTCAGGATGAAGGCCACTTGGGCACTTAGTTGAATATAGTAACATCATGCCATTTCCCTCAAGGTAACAGTTGGGAAAAGGCATATTGTCCACACTCAGACTCAGTTTCAAAAATAACTTCACAGTGACGTAAAAAAATGAAAAAACAAATTAGGGAATAGCCCGCTGATATGGATGGTATACCCACCAAAGCGAAGCGTGGGCAGAAACTGAAGCACGAACTACTAGTTCACAACTCATACAATCTATCCTACACTGAATAAATTCTAAATTAAAGCCTCAATATCATCAACCATTCTCCCACAGTTTACCTTTGTATGTGGCAAGGTAGAACACCCTTGAAGACATTTTAAATACTCAACATAGTAAAGAGCAATAGAAACAAGAAGATCAAGGGAACTTTTTTTTTCTTATTAAAAAAAATCCCATATAAGAATAAGAAAAGCCTGCAAGTTCCAGACACCAAAAAATTTTACACAAATGTTCACTTGGTAAAATCCGGAAGCATCTCATGCAGAAAGCATTTCTGAATCTTTTTGGCACATCGAAAGATGAAAGAGATAAGAAGAGAAAATTGGGGTCATCTTTTTCTTGCACATATGCTATGAATTTCACTCAATAGAACTCTTATTTACCTTCAAATTTGTCGTTTTTGTGTGTGGGGAGGGGGAGGGAGGGAGAAGAAAAAAGGGAAAAAGAAGGGGGAGAAGGTGGGCGGGGGGCGCGGGGTGTAAAGAAAAATCATAAACTGTATAGTCAGAAGTCCCGTGTCCTGTGTAAGTTAAATGCTGATATGAATTCATATGAACATGGGATTCCAAGTGTCCCATCATAATAATTTGAGATATCTGAATTGATTGCATGGCAGAACAAAGCCCCATTGTCAAGCAAAAGAAAAATGCTATTTCCAACAGGATCAATCAGCTTTCACCACATAATGAAGCAGAGAATATGTTAAGTGGGACTGAAGTATAAGTGAGAATTTCCTAGATCTTTCATTTAAATTTAAATAAAAAAGACTGGAAAGTGAAAAGTTAACCAAGCCTGTCATTTCATTAAGTCAGGGACAGAATTCCATCTCCCTCCCTCCCTTCCTCTCTCTCTCTCTCTCTCTCTCTCTCTCTCTCTCATAGACTAGCTAAAACTTCAGGGGGAAAAAATCAGAGACTCCAAATCCATATTATGGAAAGATGGCTTTCCAATATCACGCATTGGATATCATCATCAGGGAAAAGCTAAAAGCCGAAAACAATGCACTAGATCACAAGTTCACAATCAAGATGCATTCAATGCAAAAGCTTCAGTAACAGCAAAGTCTTCATTAATGCTTCATGATTCAAAGTAGCATGTCCACAGTCCACTTGACTACAGATATATCATAAATAGCTAACAGATAAACTAAAATTATGACAAAATCCTTTTTCTTTCTGATAACTGTTGCATTATTAAATATTAGCTGCTTATCAAGCCAAAATAAAAATTTCCAAGACAATTACAGCTAAAATTATTTGGGATCTTTTAGGATCATCATAATTTAACTAACCATTTGTGTTTAAAGACTGCTGCACTCAAGCATACCTAGATGCAGATATTCCACGAAGTAAAATGCCATATATCTCATAAATTACAATAGATGGTAATCTATCTTTACACGTATGCACAATATTCTGATAAACTCAACATTTGCGTATATCCCTGAAGGCCATATCATACATATACGCAAGCTTCAGACCAAAAAGTTGCTGCCTTAGAATCCAAGAGTACACAAAAGCAACAAAAATATTACACGGACATAATGATTTTCCATTGCTAACTTCATAAGAATAAGAATATGCTCTCAAAATGATCAGCATTAAACCAAATATGCAGGATGAAAGACAAAAAATAGGATAGCACATCATGAAAGCACAGTAGAATAATCAAGGTTATGTTACACACATAAAGGACTAACATATTTTTGCAGCAATGACCTTTTCAATAGAGAATGCCGGACCATAAAGTTCAATATTTTTTCATCCAAAACATCAATTCCCAACCTCGTTGCTAACAACCCTCTTTCTCTGTTTCACACACAGACAGCTATCTTTCAGTTCAGTCTAGGAATAAAAAGACATAAAGCAAACTAAGGTGTGTCTGAAAGGAACAGAAAAGACCTAACAGAAACGTAAGGGATTTACATGTGAAGAAAACAGTACCAATTCCCATGCAAGGTATGCATTTGCAGGTAGTCGCTTTTCCTCTTTTGTTATAGTAGCTTACATATCCCGACCCTTGGCAACTACGGCACTTGCCAGTCCATTCATAGACCACTTCTTTACAATCCTACAGGTAAAAGGACAATGGAAAAGAAAAGTGCATATCTTCAATTTCATTATGAAGAGAAAGAAAGCCGAAAGGAAAGGCATAGGGAGATCAAGTCCTTCGAAAGCACCCCCTAATCTCCCTTTCCCCAAATACAAATTCTCCAAACTCTGGAACACAATCAGTAATCATATACGTAGGTCAATACAGGAAAAAGGGGGAAAAAAAGGAAATTAACCTCAACTTGGGGATCGCATCGAAGCCGCTTATCGATCTCTTCAGCGGAAACCGGCGAGGAATCCGGGTACGTCATTGGAAGTGGAAGAGCGTCACTATCATCCGCCAAGTAGCTCTCTGTATTACGCGACCATTTCCTCTCCTTCGCCTTCACTTTTATGCCGTCATTCCCGCCGGCGCGTCTCGCAGCAACACCGCCGTCCACGACGCCTCCTTTATCGGTATCTTCTCCAATTCTCACACCTCCGGCGACGCCAGCGGCTGAAGCCAGGGATTGGAACCACCGAGGGAATGAGGGTCCTGGCAAGACATCTCCAGCGGCGGCCCGGCAGCGGAAGGCGGAAGGTGAGAGGCGGAAGGAGAGTGACGGCTTGGAGGGGAAGAAAAGGGAGGCTGAATTGGTATAGAACATTAGTAGAAAATTAGCCCACGTTTAATGCGTGTCTGGGATATGGGAGTTCAAAGGGAAGTTTGGAGACCCTGAGAAATGGAATAGATGGGTTGGATTTGACGACGAAGGCTCAGAGGATTTATATAGATTATGCTCTTGGTCAGCTGCTCAACAGTGGAGTGGAAAGTGGAAAACTTTAGCATGGTGAAGCCGTGTCCCTATCCAATAGACATTGCACATTGGTGTTATTGCTTGTTACGGCTTCTTGCTTGGTAAGAACAAAATGAAGAAGGAAAAAAAAATGTTTAAACCCAAAAAAAAAACAGAAAAGGATTTTTTTTAAATACTCAATAATGGATTTGCTTTTGCTAAATTAGTCTCAACTGTTAAATAAAGTTCTGATTACAAAATTTAAGAATTTTAATTAAATGAACTGCCAATACATTTTAATTTTTAAAATATCAAATATTGCTTTAAAAAACTGGTCGCCTAGGTAGAAGCATATACTATTATTGGTTTCAATTTTTTTTATTTTAAGACTCTTCGTTACTTTACAGAGAATTTTTGGATTGCTTACTCATATATAGTTAACACATAATATTTTATCTCATATCCCTTACATATTTTGACAATTAAGTGGGGCTCTTATATGTAATAATAAAATACGTTCTTTTCATGTACAGATTTAAAGAATGAGTGGAATCATTTATAGCTTATCTAATGATAAATTTATATTTTATATAATAACTAGAGTGGATCCAACCTTTTTTTTTTTGGCCAAAGTGAATCCCAACAATTGCACCAACTCAAAATGTGACTTTATATACTTGTAAAGGATCAGTCGGATACCTCTAAAGAATTAATCTCCGATTATTAGCTTTGACGCTCATGAAAAAAAATGTAACTTTATATAAAATACCTTTTTCTTATATCTTATATTGATAATAATATTAATTTCGATGCATGTACTAATAAAAAGATTCTGTGAGGAGTTCTTCATGGAATATTGGGATCAATTTACCAACAAGAGAAACTCTGTTATAGACTTACAGTTAGCAATGATCTTAGAATCGGACCAAACCGAACGATCGGACCGATTAGATTATCATTCGGAGTAAACAACAACTAAGTTTTTAGCTTTAGACCATTTTAGATATTTGACTGAATTGGACCGCTTTGACCTAGCTTTTGAGTCGGAAACCAGAGCAGTTTTTAAAGAATCAGATAGTTTTTTAAATTGGGTAAAATTTAACTTAAATTTAATTTTTTTTACCAAAATTATTAATTATAAAAATTATTAGAGAGTAAAACACTATTTCCCTTTTTATTTTAAAGTTACTAATTATAAAAACGAAACTTTTCATTGTAATATACTCCCTCCTTCCCAAATTATAAGAGACATGGATAAAATTTGTGAAATAATTAATATCATTTTTCTTTTATACCTTTGAGTAATTAAGGTTATATTAATAATTACTAATAATTAATTATTCTTACTTCAGACTTTTAATGTGGGTAATTCTGGAAAAAAATTGAAATTATAGTACAATCAATGAATTTAACTACTAAAACTATTTTTTTCTTGATACTGATGAAGTAATTATTTATTTTTTATAATGGGGGACGGAGAGAGTATAGTTATTTTATAATATTATGATCATCTAGTATTATTATGTTAAAATATTTTAACATTATTTTCAATGATTTAACATATATTATTACTATATGAGTTTATTAACTTATTATGAACTTAAACTACTAAAATTTATTTTCTTAACAATTTCATATTTTATTTTTATAAATATATTATTATATATAATATTATTTTTACTTAATTATTACATCACCAATTCAACCACCAATCTAACCGATTGAACCATAAAAACCATAACACAGTGATATTTTTGGTTTGACGTCCAGTCTGATTTTTAAAACATTTAAAGTTAGATGAGAATGAAAGTTTACAAGGTTTTTATTTAATTAGATTAACAATCTTGATATTATCGGTGAATCATTAATAATGAAATTTAATAATTTAGAATAAATTAATAGAGATTTTTTTTTTAGAAAATAATGGTTTTCATTTGGTTCTTAAAAAATAAAAAATTTGAATTCAGCTCTTAAAATGCAACTTTTTTTTGGACCAAACAACTTTCTGATAATTCAGTTCTAAAAATTCAAGCCTCTTTTTTTAAAAATATTTTTACAATTAATATGATTCATTCAATGAGTTAAAAAAGGATCTTATAATACAGTTAACTAATTATGTAAACTTCTCGTACTTGTTCAACTCTCCAAACCAAGGTTTGTATCAAAATTAGATATTAATTAATATATTAGATTGTTCACGAACACTCAATAAAAAGAAGATTTTAAATGAGAAACAGCTTGGATGACAAAATTAAATAGCTTTATCCTGGAACAACTAATCTTTTGTAAGTATAACTTCTTAAAAAAATTAATTAGAAGACTCTATCTTAAAAAACTAAATTCAAAAAATAATATTTTATTGATTCATTAATTTAATCAATGATTTAATTTGACCTTCACTCTTGAAGGAATATTTTATACAAACAAATCCATTTGAAATGTGTGTGACAACACAAGGAAACAATATCTTGGAAGATTCGCCTGTTTTGTGAAGTCTATATGGCTTCAATAGTTGTTAGCAGATTATAAGGCAGGGAGCTCACTGGAAAATTTATGAGCATTACACTATATCAGTGCAATAATTTTCCCTCCCTTCCAACAGTACTTTCGGTCCGATCAAATTGGAATCATATCCCATTTAAAGAATCTCTTATCCTTTATATAAGCCAAATTTGGAGAGTCACCCAACTTCCATCCGATAAAGATTTCAAGCAAAAGCAAATAAACTACCAAAATTCTGATATTTAGAATATGCTTTCTGCTTTCATTGCCAATTTTCACTGTTTCAGAGCATTTCTTTTGATTGACAATTCAAGACAACAATATAAAAGCAGAAATCTAATTTGATCATGTTGATCCTTATGGTATTTGGCTCCTATTCTCCATAAGCCGTGATGATCCGTGGTCACTTAATCTGCAGGCAATCTGTACAGCTGTATTGAACACCTATATAAGCTTCCCAATCACATGCTTACATAGAAAAAGTGAGTTACTCCTCTTTTATGCTTTGACATTATTCTGCTTCTGGTTGATGATAATCAGGAGCCACTCTAAAACCAGAAAAGCCATAATATCAGTAATAGCAACATAGACTTAAGCTTCAGATGACCCCAAAACTTAGCAGCTTTATTTGCGGTAATTTCAAGCCTTGTTTTCCTGGGTACTTAGCAATAGGAACTAAGAGAAACTAGAAGTGGGTATCATGAGTTGTAGGGAGTATAAGGTGAACCATACTATTCATGATTAATGAATAGTATAGCTTCCTATAGATTTTAGTATATAAATTGGTACCACTGTGCTTACTTATATTTTGACAACACTTCGCATTTTGAGTCCTTCAGGAATCTTCCCATCAAGTTTGTTATTTTGGAGAAATCTGTTAAACCAAAACCAGAGGCTATATAGTTAGTGAAAAGACATAATAAGAGAAAGAAGAGCAACAAAATGTTTAGCTTTTGTCCTGCAATGCCAAAATCTTACATCTCACGCAGTTTTGGGAGTTGTCCTAGTGATGGAGGAATTGATCCTTCAAGCTTATTGTTTTCCAAATGTCTTACATTGTAGAAAGTGATCAAAGAAAATGGATGAAGAAAGATCAGATTAATGCAGACGTTTTAAGAAATCTCAAAAGCAATTAAGAGTAAACAATTGAATATGAAGCATCTTTTTATTCACATACAAAGTTTGTAGCTCCTTCATTCCACGGAAGTCAGGAATAGTGCCAGAGATGTTGTTTCCCCCAAGCCAACTGTAATAAAATATTCAGATCACAAAGAATCATGATTTAGTGCCTTAGTGGCAACAGAAGGGAATGAATCACCGAATTTTAAAATATGGCTTGTTGGACTTATCCTTTTAACATGGCTAGATTCCTTACAGATGAGCAAGTGTCGTGAGATTGGCAATATTTGAAGGCAGAGACCCAGACAGCCCAGCATTTGTTAAGTCCCTTCATATTCAAACCAAAACATGTGAATACACCTATAAACATGAAGGACACTACATAATTTACATAAACAGAATCATGCACACTTCATCCATAAAATAAGAATTTCAATAGGTCGCAGGAATAAGTGAACTTACACTGAGGTGACTCGAGCAAACTTTTTGTAAGAGCATGTAACTCCAGTCCATGAATTCTCTTTTGGTAGGCAAGGATCACCGCTCCAGTCAGGAGGTGGATTCTTAATGCTCCTTGCCAAACTTTCCATTGCCATCACTATATATTGCCATAGCAATTAAATGATGTAAGCAAATAGCTTCACGGTTGTGAGTTTAGTCAAAGACTTATAAGTTAGGAAAATCCTTGGGCATCCCCTATGTATGAAATGTAAGTAGACCTAGAAGTATGTAAAGCACTTATTTAATACAATTCACTCATCATATCCCTACAAATTTATGAATGGTTGACTTTATCTACTTATTTTCGTAAATTGATTCAGGATAAGAATCTCTCTATAACTTACCGTCCCTTGGCAGAGTCTGGCCTCCAAGAGGAAGAATCTGCAAAATTTCTCCAGCGTTGATCACAGGTCCGACAGCCATACCGTCTGCTGGGGTCATGGTAATATTGGTCATCCCAGAAAGTGGCCACTCATGAGCATACACTGTGACACCCTTGACCGTAGCATTAAGTTTGGAGTAGTATGTCTGGCCATTAATAGCAACATCAAAGACTCTCCAGCTGAAAGGGCTTGGGCTCCTATTGTCCTGAAAATAGAGAGATATGTAGTAGTTGGTGTCTGGAAGAGACACAGCTGGCCACTGAATTTCAAGTTTCTTCCCTCTGCTTGTGGCAATTCCAGAACTGAATGCTTTAGCTGGTGGGAGATTCCAGAAATCTGAAGAATTTACATTGGATTGGCTTGTCACAACAGGGTTCTGGTCCCTAAATGGTTGCCACATCCGGTTGAACTTATCATCTGGAAAGCTAGTTTCACGGATACACATTATGACCATCAGAATTTTCTCAAGGAATATGTAATTTCAGATAGTTCTGCCTAGGTTGAGCTTTCTCACCATTAGCCTCAACTCCTTGTTAGGTAGAACTTTTCATAGAGCAACACCCAAATAAACTTTTTTTATAAAAAGTTGATGATTTAACTCACGCGTGCGTGAATTTTTCCTTCTCGACTGACTTTTTCGAACTAAGTAGACGCTAACAAAAATTTAAAACCAAAGACTATAAGCTTGTGCATAATCAGTTTTTACCTAATGATATCTTCATCTGCTCCAAATGTATGTCTAGCGACAGTCACAAGGGCATACTTGCTAAAATCAGTGGGATTATAGACAGAGCCATCCAAGTTCTCCACCTGCAAGGCAGAAATAAACGGGCTCGAATGTCCAGTGTGTGCATTCCTCGCCAAGCACACACTCAAAGTTTTCCTCACTGACACCACCACAACTTCATAGTAAGAAGTCAATCCTCTTGCAAATTCCTGTGTGGTATTAACAATGCTCCATTTGGTCCCATCAACAATTTGGTCAAACACTGGAGGCTGCATCCCTCCATCATATCTTCCATAGTAGTATATGGTCCTAACAAGGTATTTGCCACCCCTGATGACGGGTATGGAGTAGCAGAATTTTCTGGCTGAAGTATCAGGAAAGTAACGCACTGTGGACAGTATTGGCAGCACGTTCGGTGCGTTAATAGCGATGGTCTTGCCTACAGTGATGAAGCCCTCATCAGGCACGTATGTTAGACTGCCTAATGTTACATTTTTCGAGCCTCCGCAATCTAACAAATACCCTGTGTTCATTAGAAATGTCCCATGTTATATATGCATATACTCTTCTGCAATGGATAACATTATTTGAATCCACCACGAAAAAACAAATTATGCAGGTCTAGATACAGATAGAGAAAAAACCACCATAACCCCATAAATTATTTGAGCACAAATGATTGAAATCGGTATACTGCATTGTGTCTTGACATATCAGATATCACCTAATAATTTTTGTAAATATTGAAATATCTTCTCAAATCTATCACACCTGGATCAGAGGCTAGGCCTGAGTGGGCGAGGATGGGGACTATGACGAGGCATAGGAATATGGCGGAGGGGCTCATATCGTCATAACCCACCACCCGACCTGAAAGCATGTGATTTGTCAAGCTTCTCAACGTGCGTATGCCGAGAATGGAGAAGGGAACGTGAAGGTGGTGTATGTACAGTGGTTTTTATATTCAACAATTGACGCGTGGAATGCTATGCTATAAGATAGACATATTCATATGGCTTGACTTGGTCAAACATCCAGTGTGGCGGTGTTTGGCAAACGTTAATTGGTTGCAAACTTCGAATTTGGCCCATCGGGAAGTAGCTCGTTGAAATCATCCATGCACGATGTCTTACTAAATCGGATTAAAATATTTTAATTCTATCTAGTATGATTTAAAATATTGGAGTTGGTAGCCACTCAATAAATAATTGGATAATTTTATGATTTCATCATTTCAAGAGATTGGCTGAATTTTTCGTTATTACATTAGATACATTTAAAACTATTATTTTAATAACAATTATTATTATTATTATTATTATTATTATTATTATTATTATTATGGAGTAAGAATATTCACGTATGGCTAATAGTGAGGAAGTTTCATGAGAATTGCCATAAAATTAGCCTTTGGAATTGTTATTTGATTAGATGAACAGTAAAAAATTAAAATTAATAATATATATCAGCATATGAAATGTATTCAACACCTTGAAATTATTCTAAAACATGACTTTAAATATTGGACTTCTACATACATTGGCAAATGTATGAGCCATGAAAGGTTAAAAAATCAACCACACCAATTGCGACATTTGAAAAATACTGTTTATTATAAATACTATATTTGATATTTTTTTGTCATTCATTGGGACTTTGTTGAGAATGAAAGGAAAATAGAAAAAGGAGAATACTAGAAAGGAAAATAAAGATGAATCTAAATAGAAAATGTCTAGGTTTTCTCTTATTTTTCCCCTAAATTTTTCTCTCTTCCTATTTTTTTTTCATTCAAATAAAAGGTGAAAGTATGATATTGAAAATAAAGACTAATATTTCTCAAGGTACCACGAGCAAAGATTGTACCCTCCTAATTAAGTTTGTTTCATATAAAATATAATCCCAATTAGGTTTGATATTGAAACAACCATATTGATTGTTTTAGGATATTCTCATATTTATCAATTTTTAATTGTCATAAATTATTATCACTTAATAAAAACTTGAAAAGAACTGGATAATTTTGTTCTTTTGTCTTTATCATCTTAGTTTTGATTAATTGGTAATATCCACTTTATTTTCATAAAAAAATCTTAAAATTTTAATAAAAAATGAAAAAATAACACGAGAATTTGAATATGTTACCCACAGTTCATAGGTTCACAGATTAAAAAAATACAAATCCAAATAAAAATGCGAAAATAAAAAAAATACCTAATCATCTCTCCTGGGAGGGAAATTTTTGGTTCAATATTTCGCGGGATGACCCTCCTTTTTTTTTTTTTTATTGCCAATGTAGGATGACCTTTTCATAGCCAGACCACTTAGAGACGTTTTGTTGTTTAGGCCGACAACCACTTGAGACTTTGGAACCTAATATGGTCATGGGGTCAGACGCGGCGCCAATCCAATCCATTGACTAAAGTTAAAGTAGCTTTCTTTCTCAGAGAGAGAAAGGAAGGGGGCGGACGAGGGGGGTGGGGAAGAGGACACTAAACTGGATACTCTCTGACGGAAAATACCAAATTTTCTTACTATGAAGTACTTCTTATCCCCTTCCTCAGATTATTGAATCGAATGGTTTGAAATTGCATTCACAATTTAACATAACGCATTATTTTATTCTATTTAAATTAAATGATGCGTTAAATTGTTGAATAATGATTTTTTACTTTGACTCATGAGATCAATATAATAGCTTATATGAAGGCTAGACCAAAAAAAAATGTATATTCATAATTGGTAGCAATCATGCTGACAAAATTTTGAGAAACTAAATGGACAATCATCTGGGAATTTATTTTTTGGATTTTTCTTTTACTCATTGGCTTTATTTTGTGAACTTTTAAGTTCCTTGAGTTTTGTTTTGTTGGGATTGGGCTTGAGGGGAAATTCAGTTCAAATTTTCTCAAAAGAAAAAAAGAAAGGAATTGATTTAATAATTATTAAATGAAACTATTTTATAAATTTTTGTTTGGGCCAATATTAAAAATTTAAGATGTGATGGTAAGAACATTCACATATTTGATATAATGGTGAGGAAGTTCTATGAGAAGTAGCCATTGGAATTATTATTCGATATAAGAACAGTGAAAAATTAAAACTAATAACATAAGCATATCAAATGTGTTCCACATCTTAAAATTATACTAAGTGCTCGTTTGGTTTATCTTTTTGTATAAGTAATTTTAAGATAACCATAGTTTACAAAAATGAAGTTTGGATAAAAGTAGAGAAGTTTACTGAAAAGCTGTTTAGATGAAAAAGAAAAAAATAATTATTAGAAAATACAGTTTGGTTTGCAAAAATGCAAACCAAACACCCCCTAAAATGTGACTATAAATATTGGACTTCTACATACATTGGCAGATATATGAGCCATCGAAGGTTTACAAAATAGATAAATTTGTTTTAAAATATTGTATGGAATTTAAAATATCAACCACACCATTTGTGCCACGTAAATAATACTATTTATTGTAAATATTTAGTATATCATCAATAATAATGACTAATCTTTGTCCAGGTACCTTATAATTAAATTTACTTCATATACAACCCCCAATTAGATTTGATATTGATATACTCATATTGATTGTCTCATGATATTCTTATATTTATCAAATTTTAATAGACATAAATTATTACTTCCTCCATCCTCAATTATAAGAAATAAATAACTACTTTATTAGTATTAAGGAAAATGCAATTTTGGTAGTTACACTCATTAATTGTGTTACAATTTCAATTTTTTTTTTAAAATTATCCACATTAAAAGTCTGGAGTGAAGCTAATTAATTACTAATAATTATCAATACAGTTTTAATTACTCAATAGTATAAAAGAAAAATAATATTAATTACTCTACAAATTTTTTCAATATCCCTTATATTTTGGGATAAATTAAAAGTCCTAAAATTCTTTTATAGTTGAGAACGGAAAGAGTATTATTTAATAAAAATTTGAAAAGAACTAGATAAATTTTTTTGTCTTTTATCATCTTAGTTTTGATTAATTTGTAATATCCAGAGTATTTTTATAAAAAAATTCTTAAAATTAAAATAAAAATTGAAAAAATAACACGGGAAAACAAAAAATACAAATACAAATAAAAAAGTGAAACAAAAGATTTATCTCTCCTTGGACTTGGCCAGATATTTTTTATTCAATATTTTGTAGGATGACCATTTCACGACCAGACCACTTGAGACTTTTTTGCTTTTTAGGCCAATAACCACTTGAGACTTTGGAACTTAATAAATGTGAACCAGAGAAGAGGCCCATAATAGGCAACGTGGGCGTATCTTAATGCATTGGGCATTGGAATCAGACGCAACGCGAATCTGTCGATTTTCCCCGTTGGTCGTAACACCTAATTTTAATTTTTAACCTCTCAGATTATTATTATTATTTTCGGTGTTAGGAGTAGGAAAAAAGAGGAGGAAGAGAACTGAAAAACAACACCGATGTTTTCCTGTTTCAAAATGTATCAGATATTTTTATATATATTTTATTTTAAAATATAAGAAATAAATAATTTTTATCTGATAAATTAATTTAATTTTTTCTTAATTGGAGTAAACTTATTACATGTGACATGAATTAAAGAAGAATTAAGTGAGAATATTAGATAAGAGTATTTATGAAAAAAAATTCTTTTGTGGCATATTTATGATATTTGAGTGTTTACTTAATTCTAATAATTTAGTTATTTATTTTTTATATTTTAGAATGGGGGAGCAAAGATTTTTACTTTGAATAATGAGATGAATATAAAAGCTCATATGAAGGCTAGAAAAAAAAAACCCTGAATTCATGGTTAGAGAAAACTCTATTTTCTTTTAAATTAGAGACGACTCAAATTTCAAACAATTCAAATCAAATTACTTTTTCCATTTTAAAACAATTATTACTTTAAGATTTTTTTTTTATGTTTCAAAGTAATTGTCACTTTACAATTTATAAAATAACATTAATTATTTTTTATAAGTTTACCCTTCAATAATAATGAAATAAAATAAAAATATTGAAGAGTATTATATAATTAATGAGGATATTTTTAAATATGTTTTATTCTAAAAATATAAGAAACAAATGACTTTTATTTGATAAATTAATTTAATTTTTTAATTTTTTCTTAATTAAAGTAAATTTATTATTACGAGACATGAGTTGAAGAAGAATTAAATGAGAATATTAAATAAAGACATTTATGGAAAAAAAAATTCCTTTGTGACATATTTATGATATTTGACTACTTTCTTGATTATAATAATTTAATTATTTATTTTTTACATTTTGAAATGGGGGACTAAAAAATTTTACTTTGAATCATGAGATGAATATAAAAGCTTATACAAAGGCTAGAAAAAAAAACCCTATATTCATGATTAGAGAAAACTCTATTTTCTTTTAAATTAGAGAAAACTCAAATTTCAAACAACTTATATCAAAGTACTCTTTCCATTTTAAAATAATTATTACTTTTAGATTTTTTTTTCATGTCTCAAAGCAATTGTCATTTTACAATTTCTAAAATAACATTAATTATTTTTGATAAATTTATCTTTCAATAATAATGAAATAAGAAAAAAGAATTAAAGAATATTATATAATTAATGAGGGTACTATAGTAAAATATAATCAAACTTTGTTAATTCTTAAATTATTTATTAGCTTTTTGTTAATTTACGTATGTAACTCTAAAATCACCATTATTGTTTTGAAATAAAAAGAGTAATAAATTACTTTTATTATGGTCATTAATGTAATGGACGACTTCAAGAAGTAAAAAATATTTAAAAAATAAATATGAAATTCATAAATTATTTTTATATTTTATGTTTTTAATTTTTAAATATCTTACATAAATTGGGAATATAACTGGATGCATGTTCTGTATGAAGTTTGAGATTATTCATGATTAATAAAAAACGTGCTTCTTATAAATTTGGTTATATATTGATTGATAAATATGAGAACTTTAAATTTAAATTTAACATGAGTTTTATTTGTCTTAAACATAATTTATTGTGAATTAGTTACTTTTCTGCCTTGCGTTGAATGGAATTTTGATAAATATTAATAACATGAAAAAAATTAAATAAATATATTAGTAACAAGGAAAAGGAAAATTGAAATGCCACAAATTTCAATATCGACAATAGTGTATGTATAGTAATTTGGATTTTATTATATTCTCTCCGATTTAAAATATAAGATTTATTTTAATTCAAAATTTAAATTTTATTTGGTGATTTTTAAAATATTAAATATATTTTTTTTATTTTTAATTAAATATAAAAAAAATAACAGATTTTAAATATAATATATTAAATAGACATATTACTAAAAAATAATATATTTTTTAATAAATTTAATAAATATAATTATTTTTTATTTTTATATAATTAATTAAATAAAATTTATATTTTAAAAAATAGGAAATATATATATATATATATATATCCACATGTGTGATGCATTTATTATATATGAAGCCCGATGGTCCACGACACTTTGACTATGTCTGCTCCGAAAAGTGCAAAACTGTCTTGTTGTGTGGGGTGTGCGTGATGTTAAGTTCAACCATTCCGAAGTGTTCCATTAGGACACAGACAAACAGTGCTCCAACCGCCATCATACATTCATTCATTAATCATTCACATTCCCATTCCCATTCCCATAAATGTTTATACGGAGCAGCATATTATTCCTTCTATATTTTTATGATAAATTTTTAATTTAAAATATAAGTTATTGAATGTTTTTCATTTTATTTTACTTATATTTTTAAATTTTTTTATTTCTTATTTATAACCCTACAATAATAATAAAATAAGATATTTAATAAGGATAAAATAGAAAATATTAGTATTTTTTATGTTAATTTTTGATAAAAAATAATTTTCTTAATATGCATATAATTAATACAAAATATTTTATAATGTGAATTGGAGGGAGTATATTACACAATTTGCTCCCATCAACTAACTTTTATATATTTATATCAACATAATGACATTAAAAAAATTATACTATCCATAATTTACAACTAGTGTAGTTCATTTCAAACATTAATTACTTCTTCTTTTTCCCCAATTATATTATTATTTATTTTTTAAAGTAAAAAATAATATATTAATATGGATTGTGCTTTTTTTATCAATTTATTAAATGATATATTAGAAAATTTTAAAAAAATTAATATATTAGAAAATTTTAAAAAAAATTAACATATTAATTGTGTTCCTTAATTTATGTGTTAAAATATTAAATAGCAAATAAAAAGAAATGGATGAAGTAGATATATAAATTATATTTTCTATATTTAAAATTTCTGTAATTTTTATTCTGGCACTGGCTTTGGTCTAACTATGCTGTACGTTTACTTTTCTAATATTGTAGTGTAGCTGTCAAACTTGGCTGTTAATTTATGACTTGAGTGACAAAACAAAAAATATTTTAGAAATTGTGAAAGTGATTCATGGATGCCAATTCGAACTCATGACGGACAAATTAAGTGAAAAATCAATATGCTGGCGCTGGCGAGTCACAAGTTCGATTCCATGGGCGCGTGATTGCGTCACTGATCATGTCATGTCCATACGCGGTATTCTCGAGTTGTGAGCGACTACAACATCTCATTGACATTCCAACTTCAAAACTCGCTACCTCGCTTTCTTTTTTTTTTTTTTATCTTTCTTTCCATTGGGTCAGGTCAATCACATTTACATTTACTACTACTACTACTTCGTCCTATATATAAGACCTTTTATCTTGATCCTAAATATAAGATCTTTTACAATATACGAGGTGGTATTTATTATGCATTTCCACAAAAATACCCCTATTTAATGTATTCAAAGAGAAAAAGAGAGAGATTAAATAAGGGTAGTTTTAGAAAAATATTGAAATTTTCAGAGAAATCGAGGTAGTTAATTAGTTTTAACTCCCTTTCTTAATTCGTGTGATTCGGTTAAAATGGTCTTATATATAGAATCAGAGAGAGAGTATATATTATTCCCTTGATTTGATCTAGCACGCGACCAAAATAAGTTGTTGAGCACCTGGCAAGCTTGCCTGGTTTCATGCATTACGTGGCACAATGATGGGCTCTACGCGGTCCTACTCATGCCTGAGTGAATCAGTTCCATTTAAGGGCATCAGTCAATAATTTTGTGACAACTCATCAACAAACTGAACAGAATCTAAATAGATAATGAGTTGGTGAGCACATGTTTTAAATCACAACTTGCATGCTTTCATAGTATTGCCAAAATAGACACACAGACAGTTTTAACAAGTGACACATCTTAAGCTTTTCTAGCTAGGTCCCACCTGAAGGCAACCAGACACATAACTGATTTTGCTGATTTGAGCAAACACGAAGGACATAACTGACTCTGATTCTATAGCCAGCAGTGGAATGAATTTTTCATCCCTTGTTTGTGCTTGTTCATGGATACTTATTCAGTTTACATTTCCTCCAAGAATAACGACCATCGATCACTACAAACTTTACACAAAAAAACGTTAGAAATTAACATGTGTGTGTGTGTGTGTATATATATATATTTAATTTGTACCCTTCATCTTCCATTGACATGCATAAAACTGACTGGAATCCGATACAAGGTTTATCTCAGACTAATCACTCTTAAATAGATCCTAGTCACGAGTCCGCAAGCTGATTGACCGTGACTCATTATATATATACCTCTAGCTAATAACTTCTACGTCACATATATCAATTGGCTTCTCCAAGGCATAAAATTAAACACACTGTTTATTCTGACCAGAAGCAAATTTACTTTTAGAATTTCACCAACTCTGGGTAGTTCCAGGCACTGAGTCCGAAGAGTCTCCAGCAGGAAAATCCAACACCCATTGCTCCAAATCGGCTTTTCCGATCCTATCCCAGAATTCACCATCCTCAAGCACCGTCGCTTCCATTCCGGAGTTCGGATTCACGGTATTCATCCCCTGCTCAGCCACCGTCGCTGGTGGGCTCGCCATTACCGAAGCTTCTGGTTGCTGACTGGCTTGCAAATTCAGAAGGGAGTCATCAGAGAACGGGAAATTGAGCTTGGCGCGGGGCCCACGGAACTCGATGGCTGCTTTATCGTACGCGAGAGCTGCTTCCTCGGCTGTCTTGAACGTTCCCAGCCACACCCGGGTCGCCCGTCTCGGGTCTCGGATCTCCGCCGCCCATTTCCCCCAGGGCCTCTGTCTCACTCCCCTGTACTTCTTCTTCGCCCTCTTCTGCGGCTGCTTGTTCCCGCCATTTTTGGTCTTCTCTTCTTCAGGTAACAACTTGGAGCCCGAGCAAGAGGCCATGGAGAAATCTGGCGCAGTACTGTGATTGACGTTGTCAACGATGTTCCCGGCTGGGGCGGAGGAGGCGGGTAGTGCCGAAGTATGGGGTAAGTTGAATTGAAGGGTGAGATCGGCGGTTGAGCCGACGACAACGTTGGTGAGTGCAGCGACGATGACAGAGAGTTCTTGGTCGGGAGTGAGGGTGGTGGGTAGGTGCGGGGGAGAGGAGGAGGAGGAGGAGGGAGGTCCGGCGAGCCTGGATGGCCTGTGGGAGGACATGTCGTTGGCAAGAGTGTGGAAAGTGAGGGAGGACGCTAATGGGAATTGACGGCGCGTTTTGAGTCGAGTATGATGGGGGAAGCGAATGAGTAAGGGAAGGTTGGGAGGCTTATATACCGTTTGGGGGTGACGTGGCAGGGGAAGTGCCAGCTGTCGACGGACACCGTTCATACGCGGGTTTGAAGGGGCGGTAGGATATGTAAATGCGACATATCGTGTCACTGTTTTGAAGCAGTCCAAAAGGTCATAAAATGATCCAATCCGACACGACCCCAGTACAACACAAAAGGTCCAGGTAAGCTCTTCGATATGACATTCCCACTGATCCTGTCACAGTGGACGGTCACGGCTGCAATATATTATCCTCTCCAAATTACTACTCCGTTGCCATTTTTAGTGCATTTTTAATTATCGTATATAAATTAAAATAATAATTAATAACTAATAAAATTTTTTATTTTTTCTCAAATTATCCTTATTAAATGCTTTGAAAATGAAATATTTTAATAATAAATAAGTATTTGAATTTATTAATTAGGGATAATCTTGAAAAGAGAAAAAAATTATACTATGTAATCCGTAAAGTGTACTATATTATGAAACATTAATTTCTCAAAAAAGTGCACTATATAGCGAAATGGAGGGAATATTATTATTATATTATTAGCCATAACAATAAATATTTTTATTTTTTATTAGAAATCTTTTTTATGATATATTCTGTCACTTATTTTTTTGGTAACAAAAATGTTAAGTGAGTTGGGTGTTGAATACTTAATAAAATTACAATCCTTAATTTTTACTCATATCTTATCTCACTTTCATTACCTAAACTAATTTTAAGTGAAAAAACATTACTTGCAGAAATATTTATATATTATCCTCTGACGTGGTCTTTCCATTGATAGCAAAATTATGTTGTATCATTTTTATCAACATAAAATATAAGTTTTCTATAACATTGTCCGCGCATAATGTAAACAATATTAAAAATTTAGTCCCCAAAGTGTTATAGTCACTTAATCTATTCATCTGTTAATGCTGTCATAATATCAGAATAATAAGCAATGTTTCAGCATAACATGCACTACTAATATTGTCATCCACGGGGGAAGGTAGATAGATGCACAGGGAGTTAATTCGGTATAGTAGTTTAACCTGGTTAATATTATTTGATTAAGTTGGAATTTTTATTCCAAAAGAAAAGAAGCAGCGACTACAATTAGGTCAGGATATCAAGTTAAAATAAAACGAGAGGTCATTTTATATATTGTTAGCAAGAAATTTGTAAATGTCATTTTATAAATTATAAATAATTAGAGGGGTCAAATTTTTATCAAACTTAGAATATAATTATCACATTCAGATAAACACAATGACTTGAAAAAGAGCGAAAAATAAGAAACTCTTTTTGTACTATGTTTATCTTTTTCTTAAAAAAAAATTAAGCACACATTCAACGATTTGTACTGTGTTTATCTTTTTTTTGTTAAGCAGTTTGCAATTGATTACATATGGGCCCAAAACTGTCTCTCATGTCACAAGGGCATATCCTATACCTATTGATTGCTCCATTTTTTTTTTATGTCCTATTTAAGATTTTTTTATATAAATTAAGAAATATAATTAATGTGTTAAAATTTATTTTAAATTTTTTAATATGTCCTCCAATAAATAAAAAGATATTTTTTCTTGTCTATATTATAAAATATACTTCTCATTTATAACTCTATAATGATAATAAAATGAGATATTTAATAAAGATAAAATAGGAAAGTTAAGGTACTTTTTGTATTGATTTTATGTGAAAAAATGATTTTCTTAATATACATATAATTGATATAAAATATTTTATAATGTGGGTTAGAAAGAGTAAAAAAATAATTAATGTCATTTTTTATTTTTAAAAGAATAGAAAAGGGTATAAATGAAAAAATAATAATTAATGTTATCTTGAAATTTAAAAATGATAAATAAATAAAAATAATTTTTTTTAAAAAATGATAAATAAGAAGAAATAGAGAGGGAGCATATAGATATAGAGAGAGAGATGGTATCCTTTATTACGTGTAATTGTTTATTACTCCCTCTGTAAAAAAAGCGAAGATGATTGGTAGGAAAGAATACAAATGGAGGGTGAAGCAAATGAACACTTAAGCGGATGACAAAATGGAAGGTAGTAGGGTCCAGGGGAGGTCATAGATGGCGACTTTCTTGGACGGAGGAGGAGGAGGAGGGAGATTTTGGATAAGAAAGGTTCTATTGACCCAAAAAAAAAAAATGAAGAAGAAGAATTGGTTAGGCAGTTGAAGGAGAAACTGAGACAGGGGGTTGACAACTGTCTGTGTAGAAGAGAGGTTAGTTTGACATGTTACGTATTTTGACTCCGTGTGTTTAAATGATGACAGCCAGGTGCTCCATGGGCAAAGGGCAAGGGCAGACCTGGTCCTTGTTCGTTCTCGTTCGTTCATTTATTATTTTTCTTTTCGGGGTCTACATCATTCCCTCACTCGACCACTCTCTTCTTCTGCAACATATTACGACAAACGTTGTTTCTAGTCAGGAATGCTTTCTCTAATATTTAATATAAATTTTTTTTAATTAAATTAAAATTAATTAGTTATTTCAATTTTTTTAAAAATCATAATATTTTTTTAAAATCATTCTTATTTAATCTCTCTCTTTATAATATATTAAATAAAAATATTTTTTAAAAATATATAATAAATATTATCTTATATATTATAAAAAATTTTAAATTTAAAATCAGAATAAAAAATTTTATAATTAGAAGCAGAAGTAATATCATTCTCATGGTCATAACTCCCTTTTATCACCACTGTTCAGTCAAACTATGGATCCTAAAGTGTATGAAAACCAGGCGGGCAATGTTTTTTGTCAACTTGTATTAATTAAAACTCTAGAGTATATAGTATATATATGTATATGCAATCTGTCAATATTCATATTCTTAAGCTTGTACTCAATAGTACCACCCACTTATCTTCTCCCATCCAAAAACGCACCCCCCAACCAATCACCACCTATTAATTAATTATTACTCTATCATCATCTTTACTTATTTATCCGTTTATTTACTTTATTTATCTCATATTATAAGGTAATAAGAAAAATTTTACATGTATTAAAAATATTTATTATATCCTTAAATTTCTAAAAAAATTTAAAATTTTCAATTTTACCTCTATTAATTTTATCTCTTTCATTAAATATGATACAAGTTATAATATTAATAATATAATAAATGAGAAGTAAATATAGCAAATTATTATATATTACCTTATATTATGGGATAAAAAAATTTTATATTACTTAATAATATGAGATGGAGGAAGTATTTACCTTGTGCATCTTCGAATCTTATACTATATCTATGGTCATAACTGTCAATCACTCGTACACATATGCTAATTAACTCAACTCAAACATTTTTATTTAAATTATATTTTATTTTAAAATTTATATACTTTAATTTACGTTCTTTAAACTAAAATATCCTCCATACAAAAATTATGTACTTAGTTTATGAAAAGTATTTTTACTAAATATTTAAAATAACACGGATCTCAATAATTTCAACCAAACTTAATTTAAATATAGTTACTATTTTAAATTCTCAAAATTAGAACACAAACAATTTTTTTAATTTCTTTCACAGTAAAAAAGTGAAAGAGGTAATCTATTAACCTGTCATATATTTCAAACCCTATTCCCAACTACTCTCGTTTGTGCCCTCAAATGCTTAAATTAATCTAACTTGATAATATCAAATACCATATAAATCATACATTAAAAAAACCTCAAACCTCCAAGAAATTATTAATTATTAATTATATCCTTTACAATAAATTATGAGAATAGATCATCTCTATTAATGGAAGAAGACAGAAGAGATAGCAAGTGATACTCACCTTCAGTTGACTACAAATCTGATTATTATTATCTCTTTTATTTCTCTTGAATTATACCTCTTTCATTTTCTGAGTCCAAGATTAGAATTACTATGCACCAGGTTCATAAGCTAATTTATTTACTTTTATATTACATGTTAAGGTTCATTATTTTATTTATTTCTTTTTTTACTACATTTTATTCTATCTTCTATTTATAACACCTGGTTAATCTAAACAGGTTTCTGGGAAGAAACTACTATTATGCAGGAAGGCATGCCATTTATACAGAAAAATTACACGCAAAACGTGCTTGATGGCCTCCCTACCTCATTTTACCCAGTAATCAGTGAAAATTTTGAAGACTAGACAAAACCTTTTACCTTCTTCGATGGATTGAATTGAGCAAACTAATACCTGAGAAATTCACTAAAATGTCAAAAGCAGTATTTTGCATACTAATTCAAGCGTAAGTGAAAGTCTGACGTTACGAAAAAAATTGGATTAAATTTGAGTTTGTGAATTGACCCGTAAACTTAGTCTGAGCTCTAACAATATCAGCCAGTTGGAGCAAAGAATACTCAGACATAATGCTCCACCTATTCATCGTCCTCTGAATCTGCAAGAAACAGAAACCTTCAACAAAAATAACTACAAAATGGCAAGCAAAGTGAAGATTTCTCGGCTCTGTATTTAGATGCTCGTAAAGAGCATAATTCTGCTGTGATGGTGGTCACAGTTAATAACAAGCAAGAATGTTTAAGAATTAGCTTATAATCATGATTCAGCTTCTTCAATATAATGATTGAGAGTTGAATTATCATAATAATAAAATCCATGTTGAAAAGCCTGGCAGCCTCCATGAACACGCCACTGGCATCGTGAAGGGCAAGGATTATGAAACCAATCCTGTAGATGCAGTATCTGCAACTTATCTCTTCGATAGGAGTAAGATCTTCAGCATTCATGGTCTATTGTAATAAAAAATCCAAGGCCAAGAAGTTTGAAGAAATAGCAAAAGCTTTTAATATGTGTTAGCAACAAGAAGCTATATGGCATAAGCATGACAGGGCCAAGTAAACACATTTAAGAAAGTCTTTTTCACACATTCAAAAGCAACTCTCCAAATGACATGAAACAGATTTGCGGAATCAACCAACATAATCTGCCATGTAAGAATGCTTATGCTTAAGGAAAAGAATAACAGTAAAAATAACAAAGCCTGTACACTTTACATTCAATTCTAGCTTCGTATTGATGATTATATGTTGTTCTGTTGAGCCCTAACACGTCAGTGTGTTACGTTCGATGTTACCTCATAACAATTTTGGCTGTTTCAAGGGACTTTTGAAATCTAGATTATTTCCCCACAGATTGTGCTCCATATTCTTCAGAGAACTGTCAGAAATTTTCTGAATGGGTTTTAATTATTCCATGTTATGTTTCCAAAAACTCACCTTCTGGATTGTGGTAAGTTGTCTTCTATAATCAATAGATTAATCCAGCATGTGGTTTTCTTTTATAATCAATGGACTATTCCTGCATCTGGGTGTCTTCTATAATCAACAAATTAATTCTCCATGACGGTGTCTTTTCTGTTCAATAAATTAATTCAATGCTCTGACTGCTTTGGATTAGCCATTGTCAAGAAAATAGATTTAAGGCAAGGCCTAAGTAATAACTAGTTATCAAGCATCTCTCCTTTGAGATTGAAGATAGTGTAATAAAGGGCTTGGCAACTGTAAGTTGTGAGAAAACCAACCCAAAGCTTAACTTTTCCATGTATAAATCAGGTCAACCACTTGAGAAGCAAACAGTCCCAGAGGTCAAGTTCTCAATGCCAATAAAAGACTCTAGAGACCAAGTGCCCTTGTAGAATAGAAGCTTTGTTCATTATAACAAGCTTCTTCAATACTGGCTCTATGTCCTGGTTTGTGTACTGTTGAATTGCACACTTTAGCTTAAGATAATTCTGTTGAAATTGTCTCTGAACTTTATAATTGCTATGTTCCTGAATCTAAAATTGTAAATCTTGTACTATATTTGCGCCTTTGATTGGTCCCTTTTATAAACTTACACGCTTGCACACAGATATTAGTTCTGTAAGTTTTGAGTGATTGAGCTTTATGCTCAAATAACAGAACATTTCTAGAACTTTTGGTAGAGTAAAAAAATGAACAGCATTTATTCTAACTACAACATTAATTAAAGATTAATATATCATACAAGTTATGGCACCCTACCACTTAGAGTATAAAATGTTACACATATGATGTTGCTCAGAAAGAAGACATGACCATTAGAATGGAACCTTAATAAGGATAAACAGTTGAAAAGTTAATTAAAGAAGATACAAGGAAAAATGACACTTAAAAATTCATAACTTACAATATTGATAGTTAAGCTTTAAAAGTCAAAATTCCTCTCAATGACTATACAAATAAGTTATTGTCGATACTCCTCGAAGTTATAATTCATGCTCTCTTTAAATTACAACACGATATTTTCAATGTTATAAGGGTGATATCATTTGAAAACAGTAACAAATCCAAATTACTCTCAGGAATATCATATTGTGACTTTAGGATGAGTGATATCCTTGGAAAGTGCTAGTTTTAACTGATTCTTATAGTGCAGGAAGAATTTTAATTTTTAAGATTTTTAATTATCAATATTATAAGTTATAGATCTTTAAATGTCATTTTTGCAAGATCCAACCGTTGGGAATCTCGATACACGTGCAATGGAATAACACAGCCGAATCCCTCCTGTGGATCCTAGGAACTGATGCGTCCATACTTTTTTCTCTATGTGTGTCCGTATACTTTTTTTTCTCTAAGTGTGTGGCCGCTCTCTCTCTAGGGTGGGAGAAGACTCTCTTAATTCTATATAAGATAACCCTACACTCTATCATTATATAGATAGAATTTATTATTATTTGATTAATTTAAATCAATTATTTAAATTAAATAAAATCAAATATTAATTAAATAGATTAGTTTAAATTTAAATCTATCTGATAGATTAAATCTAACTAACTATTTAATCTAAATTCAGAATCAAATATAAATCAAATTCAAATTATTAGTTTAAATTAAAATCTATCACATAGAATTAAATTTAAAATAAATTCATTTAAATTGATTAAATGATATATATATATATTTCGAATTTTATAAGATATATCAAATATATTTATAAAATTCTTTTATCATAAATTAAACATTAAATTTATCAAATCTAGACATATTTTAGGTTCAATGAATTTAGACATTCTAATTTAAGTTGGCCAATTTTTATGTGTGACCCTGTAGATCCATATAATGTTGGCAGTGAGCCAATCATACTATTGAATCCACAAGTCACAAGTGACCTCTAACAAGATATTATGACTACCCAAATCATAGGAAATCGGTGATCCAATGCAACCTATCATATAACTTTATCACATCCTTTTTGTCTCACGATATATAGGTTATGGAAACTTCATCCTCATTTTACTCGACTATAACTTTCTTGATTTTCAAATAGGCTGACGGAACAAATAAAAACTCTTCCATTTGAACACGGTCATGCATTTCTCAGTCTCACTCATCGAGGAATCCATATATATCTCTCTATTAATTAGAAAGACAAATTTCATCTTGATCATTCATCTTTCTCTATATAAATTTCACCATACCTGATCATAGCCTTTATGATTTCCCGATTAAAGGTGATTTTTGACTATGCCAAAATATAGTGTTCCCAATGTAGAAATCCATGATGATCTCATGTCTGAGGGCTTAGTAACATAGTTATATATATGAGATATGTTTATGACCTATCTCGTGATAGGTCGATCTAGCGCCTGTTCCCTAACAGGTACTTATGATTTTGATTTGTATCTTCATATATAATTAATCCATAATTATCAATCAAAATCATACTAGTCTTAATTCATCATTATTCTTACAAAGATGAATAACTATGAACGTTTAGGATAAAATGATTTATCCAAGGATAGTATTATAAAGAAAAACATGCAAATAATAAAATAATGTAATAAAAAGAAAAAAACCTTCTTTTTCATATTGAAGTACAATATTTATAATATAATAATTGGCTTAGAGCACAATTTCCAACACCAACATATGTCATTATGTTGAGACTAGTGGTTCATCCAAAATCTTGCAGGTAGACCATGCAGAGGAACTGGAAATGGGCTATACTGAACTCCACTCTGATATCCTTCCACTTCCCACCTGCCAACCAAAGTGAGTCCAAAGTTGATTTCTTTAGTAGATTTGTACTCAAAAAGTAACTACACTGATTTAGTTATGATTGACTAAATAAAAATGTCGAATGCTTTATTTTAATAAAAAAGCAATCTCAAAATTTTATCACTACAAAAGATTAGAGATGTTACCTTAATTTGGTTACCAAGTGGTGAACTAAAATCAGCATGTTCAGCTTGGCAAGCTCATTTCCAGGACAAGAGTGCACTCCATTCCCAAATGGCATAAAGGTATTGGGCTTTGGTGCACCCTGAATTCATCCACAGGTGATATATATATATATAGAATTTTTTAATACTCTCATGATTAATTAAGAACTAATTAACTCATGTTTCTTCAGTATAGTATTATTACCTGAAACCTTGATGGGTCAAAATTGTGAGGATCTGGGAAGTATTCTGGATTATGATGGATGTTCCTGAACAGTGGCATCACTTTCCAACCCTTTGGAATGAGATATCCTGAGCAGTTCAAACAAAGTTTAGAAAGCAATGAAACTTATTATTAAGAATAGCTTCTCGTATTTTAGTAAAAGAATATTCTGTTTAAAATCCTAAATTACCCTCGTACACTACATCAACCGTAGCTTCCCTAAAGGTAAAAGATATGATGCTTGCCATCCTCAAGCTTTCTAGTATTGCCTGCACAAACATGATCCTCCTCTTTTGAGAAATTCATTTATGAAGTTGCTTTAAAACTTAAACTAGGAATCAAGTATTGTAATAGCAGCACATACCCTATAAGTAAATGGCATCCTTCTGGTCTGACCCCACGTCAAGGGTTTCTTCCCTCCTTCATTGGCTTCATAAATTGCCATTTGCTCATCCTGTATATATTACAATTGGTTGGTTAGCTAAGAGGCATAGAGACAAACATGGGTCATGATACAGAACCATAATGTCTCAGACAAAAATGTTTAACACTTAACACTTAAGAGTCAATCCTACTTTTATTGCTTCAAGAAGTTTCTGGTGGTCATGCAAATACTTGAGAATCCATGTCAGAACACTAGCTGTTGTGTCCTGAGCTGCAAATAGAACCCCAATTAGATTATCAGCTATTTGGTTATCAGTTAGTTTTTGTCCCTTTTCATCCTTGTAGTTCAACAAGTGACCCAAGAGGTCTTCCTCTATCAATCTCTTCTCTTTTCTCTTACAAATAATCTCCCTGATAATCTCTCGGATTCTCCTTCTCGCCTATCAGAATTCATCAGATACGAAAAGACATAAAGAATAAGATCTATGTTCTCAACGATTTACTATCAAGCATTTTCTGAGTTATCAAATTTACCGAGAATGCCAGGGAGTATGCAGTTCCTGGTATCCTGTTTGGGAAAGAATTGTAGCCTTTTTCTACTATGCAGTAGTTCTCCTTAAGCTGCTCTCTATAATTGCTGTCCAAGTGACCGAACACCGACAGGATACCGATATTGAAAGAGAACTTTTAAGAACGAAGAAAAGCTATATAAGTTGGAAATGTCAAACATCGATTTGATCTACAAAGCTGAAGTTCTATGTAAATGCAGAATAAAAATTCTGTGACATCGTACAAGTAGAACTTACTATATAGTTTGCAACTAACCTTTTTCATGCTCTGAAAAACATTAATGACTCGACCAGCAGAAACCCAGGATTCCAAATTGGAAACGGCCTGGGCTTCTATATAAGGAATTAGTTTTCTGACATTTTCAGGAGACAAAGAGGTTTGGACCAGCTTCCTAATCCTTGTATGGTAGTCTCCTTTGTGGAAGAACAATGCAGAAGGGCCTATGAGCATCTCTTTGCTTTTGGGGTATGTAGGCTTGAACAAGTAAGCATGGGTGACAAGCACAAACCTTGCAGCCTCAGGGCTAGCCAGCATCACACAGGGACAACCTAGTATGTGGGTTTTAAAAATCTCTCCATATCTGATCAACATAAAGACAAACAAGTGAATTATACAGAAGCTCCATGCATGCAAGATCAAGAACACCTGAAAAAGATGAGAACCTTTTTTGCTTTAGAGCAAAAAAGACATTTGGGTCCTCAGAGTAGAGTTGAGGAGTCTCTCCAATGTAAGGCCAACCCATGGAACCTGGGGGAAGACTTGGGGCGCCTTTGGGTTTCTTGTGTTTCTTTATAAAGAGACACCAGAGGATCAGAAGTGAGAAAAAGAGAAAAATGTATACCAATAAATCCATACACACTGATCTCTGAATATGAATTTCCGCTGGCGAAAGGAATTGTGAAGTCCCCTTATCTAAATATGGAAGCCAACCATGTGTTAGCTATATATAGAAGCAGCAAGAAGAAGATAGGGACAACTAACTACCTTCATTAATCTTTCTAAATAAGGTTAAGTAGTACAATTTTCTCCAAAATCTGATTCTGATACGAAACTGTGATCAATCACTGTTCATATAACTGCGGAGGAAAAGTCAGTAGAAGCAAAAAAATATATCTATATCAAATTCGATTTTTTTTAGAGAGAAAATAATGGAAAATTTAAATTTAGGATAACTGGGATTCAGAAAACGACAGCTAACTGAGCAAAGATGCGTCTCGAGATAAATAAAGTTGAGTTTGATCTGCTGAGCAGTGTATTTGAATCTAGCATTATCATACTTAATTAATAAAGCTATACAGGTGGCTTACTGATATTCTTCTTCCCTCCCCATGACATGCGAGCTCCGCAAAAAGTGCCGGAGAAAGTTTGAGAATATCAAGCAGGCTGAATTAATGATGCTACGTGCAAATTTCCTGTCACAAATATATACTGTATTGGTGCACCATATTGCGGAAGTGGCTGCGGCTGCATTGAGCTTTACGAAATGCACTCTCCTTTAGGATCTACTATCCATAAAGAGACACATGTCATGAATTATTTAATTTGTTGACAAGAGGATATATTCATGAATAACTTGATAGACTGAACTTACACTCCAAAAATCAAGCAACTCTACCGTGTAATATTTATGGTTCGAAGTAGAAAGTTCAAAAAGGGTAGAAGAGCGTCTGTTTCATTTAAATAAAAATAATAATAAAATAAAATAACTTGAGCTATGTTTGGATCCCTTGTGTGTTATATTTGTAGGTTGTTAAAGAGAGTCGCAAACACAACCAGAGACATGAAATGGAGGCGGGATTATTTGTGACAGCTGTGGAAAATTCATTGCAGGATTTATAGTATATATACTCTGTAGAAGTAAGAGCACTAGTTCATAATTGGTACTATATCTCAATGGTGTCCAACTTAAGTTAAGCATCAACAATGTGGAAATAGAATGAGATTATTCACTCATAGTATTATGGTTGACCAAAGGAGAATGTGGGGTGTGGAGTCTATGGAAGTAGTGGGAGGAGCTAGAAAAACTGCCAAAAGGAAACACATTTACAATCCAACACTACGAAAAAAACAGGGTGAAAGAGCCTGAGATGAAACTTTTAGTAGCTTCGATGTGCTGCTTACTATGGTTAGAGAATGCATCAAAATAGATAGGATGGATCTCCCTAGAATTCGAAAAAGAGTACGTAGTAGGTTTTATTTTGTTCATTTTTTGTATATATTATCATGACGTACAAAATTGTATGTGTTTGTAATAGAGTATTTAAGATATATTTTCACGTAAGTCTCACATGTGGAGAATGAATATTAATCCTTGTAGTCACAATTATTCTGTGTACAGTTTATTTAACAGTTGTCAACCAGAGTGGGGATCATTAGAGAGGTTTGAAGAGGGCAAAGTCAAAAAAGGGCCTTCATTATGCTAATCAATTCCAAAGCTGATGCGCAGAGAATTGATTGGATCGATCTGATCGAGTCTATTAGGCCGAGTAGACTTTCTATTCATGATGAGTTTAATCACACCGTGGGACCACTATAATCCAATGGTGTATCACAACTCACATATTATTAGCGATGCTATATTTTCCTTGAAATTCACAGATCAGATGACCCCACATTAATATCTTGTACAGATAAACGTCGACGTGGGACGCCGGCGAACGTGGTCCCCGTGACTTTTATTCCAAGAAAGCCGAAGAAGCCAGTCGCTAATAAAAAAAAAACCATACGTGGCGGCTAGAGAGATGGATGAGTTGCCACGTGTCAATATCATGGTGGTCCAGGTCCCACAGAGTTCGGAGACGAGAAGGAACTCACATCATTAGTTAGATAGGATGGGAGTGGGAAGACATGTCGCCTCTAGATAGCTTGTTTTTATCTCCATTACGGTGTCACAGAGCCACAGAGATGCTAGCAATATTGCATTTGCCTTTTTAATGAGGATTTTATGTATGAGAAAGTAATGGTTTACTTCTCCTAGCCTTAAGGATACATTTCAACATAAGGACAACACCATGTCCTCTCGCGTTCTTATTTTTAAAAGGCTCATTTTTTATGATCAAGAAATTCTTGAATCACAAGGAGTCCAGAGATTCATAGTGAAAGAATTTTACCAATGACATGATCTTGAACAATCAATCTAAAACATAATTTTTGATTAGTTGTACACATTATTTATAAGCTATACAAATCATTTCTTAAATTCTATTCAGTACAAGAAAAATATATTTACAAGCTGTGACCGGACACCAGAGATTATTTATAGGAAAAATATATTTAATTTAATGAATTAGCGTGACATTTGGTTATATAGCGCATGTTTCAAACAGACCACTCTAATTGTGGTTGTCAAAAATCTTGCTGTCTGTGACTGATAACTTGTAGTGAGTATAATCCCTCCAAATATTAATTAGGGACATCCCTCTGTTTTTGCAAATCCCGTTACGGATATTTGTAAATTTATATCTATTTGAAATAACCGTCTCACTTTTTACGTTAATCAAATGTCAAAATAATGGTTTGCAAAAATTCCCCCAGTGAGAACCAACGTTGGTAAACATTCCACGTACAAAAGTATCACGAGGGTTAAAGGACAGAATAAACCAAACACACAACTATTCCATACCATGCGCAGCCTAACAAGCCACTATCGTGCAGCTGCTCAATCACACGGAAATGTACAGACATTATTCTTTTCCCTATCCTCTTTTTTATCTCCAACTTGTTTTGTTTCCATACCATAAAGTTTGAACTTTTAAAATTTTGAACTCGAATCTTCTAAATGCTATTCATATTCAAGCTTACAATCAGGCTGATAATAGGTCTGCTTCCTTTATAACTCGGCAGCCTATTCCTATTTTGTTTATTAGGAAAAAAAAACAGAGAGAGGAAGAGAGAGAGAGAGAGAGAGATGTCAGTTTCCCCTGCTAGTGCAAAGATACATTGGCAAATTTTGATGACAGCTCAAAATTTCGAATAGAACTTCTGTTCTAATCTTTAAGGTAAACTTGATATTGAAAGTTTGATCACTATCATGCTTTTTCTCCTGCTTTCTGCTCCAAAACTACTTTAAGCCTTCAATCTTTATTTTTTTCTAAAAGATGAGATGCAAATTTTGCTTCTTCCCTTGCCAGCATTAACTTAAATCTCTTAATTACAGGGTGGGCATCACATAAGTACACTAGTACAATTAAAATTCAACATTTTAGGGGGTGTTTGGTTTATTTTTTTCAAAAAGAAATTATGGTTTTCTAAAAAATGTGTTTGGCCAAACACAGGTGAAACACAAATTGACTTTTTGAAAAATGAAAAGTGGGTTAAACTATAATTTTGAAAAATGAGGGGAAAAGTTACATTTTCTTTAACAAAATATGGATTTTTAAAAAGTCAAAATAAATTTACTTTATATTATACATCTAAAAATATTTTTAACCCATATCATCCAAATAGATTTTTTATCAAACTTACTTTTACAAAAAAAATATTAAAATATAACAACTTCCAACAAACTTACTTTATCTAAATTTTATTTTTATAAATTTTATTTATTTTAACTTAATTTTATAAAACAGATAATCAAACGCACCCTTACAACAGATAACCTAAGATCTTCCGTTTAAGTCTATTTCTTGCATCTATGGATACTGCAGTTTCCTACGTAACATGCTTTTCAACTTCTAATTTGTCAGATTCATAGGGGCAGCTAATAATAAAAGTCTTCTTTTTTTTCCTTTACATGTGGGTTTGTGTTGTGAAGGTCGATAACAGTTGCCACAATATCTGCAATTAATTTAGTGATTTCAATGAAGGCAAAAAAAAAATAAATAAATAAAAATGGAATATAGAGGTCCGGAGACAAAATACAGCTATTCCAGTTTTTAGGTACCATTCTTTAATGGATTAGAGTGTTCCCTATGACTGATTTTCCAATCTTATCAACTTTCTTTCCCATCCCTATTATTGCGTCTGAGCAGAAAACGAAAGGAACAAATTTATGTCTAGTGATGCATACTGTCCAACCATGATAAAAAAAGCAGAGAAAAAAACGAATCCAATCTATCATCTCTTTCAAACAGATCTGGGTAATCTATAAAGAGCCCGTAGATATCATATCATTCATTTCAAATGTAGTGTTATTTTTTACTTTTATTAAAAATATAAACATGATGAATAGAAGAATATACAGACTAAGTTAACCATTAATGAACAAGTATATCTTACATGTTTAATAGAACTGTATACTTGTATGTTTACTTGATTTAGTGTGTTTTCATCTTCTATATAACTAGATTATGGGATCCATATTTTACATAAACTACAAGATGAATCCCACCGTTTATAACTTATAAATATATAATATTTTGTAAATTTAATATAAAAACATGATTTTCCATGTGTCTATATTAAATTTGAAGTGAATAGTACTTTCATGATTTATAAACAGTAAAAGGTGGGAAAGATTTTATATTCTATAATGTAAATAAATCTCTCCAATTATTCTTCCACAGTGCAAGCAATCATGACCAAGTTCAAAGTAAGCGAAATTAATTTTGGAACTTACAGGTTGACGTGGCTAGCTAGCTAGGCCATGTCCATAATCAACAGAGGCATCACCAATGAATCTTCTCATTAGATATGCGAAGAGATTGCAAAAGATGAAAGCCAAACCAGTACGACTCTGCCATATTCGTCTCCTTTGGAATTCGGAATATATTACTGATTCCTTGGTGGGTTTGCACTTTTTCCCTACACTCAAATCACCACAAACGTGCCGCGTCCACAGAGCTCTTTATTGCTTCAAGCTGTGCCAAATCCAAGGCCACTTTCGCTCCACTGCAACTAGTACCCTTCGACAGATGCTAGCACACTTTGTGCTTAGCTCAATTGAATGGATGAAATCATCAAACACATGATGTGCAATACAGCTTTTGCAGTTCTTATGTGCTTGATGAAGTACAAAATGCAATTCAGTGAACAACTACAAATCTTCAAGTAACACTGTTCTTTATACAATCAGATACCCTTTTGCTTCTTTCTTTTGATCCGTATAAGCCTAAATCCATATCGGCTATAATCTTTGGTTATCCTTTTCAATGGACCAAATCATTAAACACCTAACGTGCTTTTGAAGTTCTTCTGAACTTAAACACCTATAGATCCACAACTAACACTGTTCTTTGAACAATTAGATACCCTTTTGTTGCTTCTTTTGACTAGTAGATGCCCTATCTCATATAGCTATATAATCTGAGCTTATCCTCATCTGGGGCGGCTAAGTCAAAATTCCATCCCCATCAGAGAATAGGGAAGTGCAGCGAGCACATTAGCAGAATATAAATAGAAAAGCAATGAAAATGCCACCATTCATTCATTCATCCATTCACAGCAGCAATCTGAGTTTGCTTATGAACCCTCTATAAAGGAATGTAGGTTGAACACGGCACTTGTTGCTGTGATCTACGAGGCACAAGTTGAAACAAATGGGTTCCTGTGAAAGGCTTCAGAAATTAGCATCACTACTAGACCCAAAAAAAAAAAAAAAATCACTACGCGTGTGACATTCCCTGAGGTTGCTTACATTCTCCCTCATTATTGCTCTGTCCTTTTCTATATTGGCCGTCGCTTTCATGCAAGATTAAAAAAAAACATGTCCTGTATGCTTCAAAATGGTCGGTAAGTCTATTGTGCTATTTAGCGAAAGAAGACAACAGAGATCTATGAAGCTGGTGCCCTTTTGATTCCAATTTTTGGAACATCTGAGTACCTTCCATACACAACCTTAATTAATCATGGGAGCTTAGAAAAGGCTGTCAACTAATTATATTTCCTTATTATTATGGCCACCTGCAATGCAATAGTATTTTAAGGATATACTCATTTTTTTTCTTGTTTAGAAATTGGCATTTGCAGGTGAAAACGGTGATTTCTTAGTCCTACCGTCCATATTAAACTCTTATTTGCATCAATGTGTGCCTTGATCAAAATTGATAACTTCAACCAATTCATGTATGTTAGTTTGAGTAGTATGAGCTCTCGTCTTTTTAACAATTGATTGGGGTTATGATGAGGATTTGGTAGTATAGGATATTCAAGTTTTATATCAAGTAGTATGGAATACTTAATGGGATATTTAAGTGGTTTAGTTCTCTTATAACAGTTAATTTGTTGGGGAGGGTTTTCTATCTCACTTAGGTATCTATTAATAGTATTAGAGCCTAGGTATCAATGGTTTTGGAGTCTATAAAGGGTTCTAGCCACTGGAGGATCCTTCGACAAAGGAGTCGAGTGAAATGTGGGGTAGGGTCCTTCGACGAAGGTGTCAAGTGAAGTGTGGTAGGGTTCTTCAATGAAGGAGTCAAGTGAAATGTGGTGAAGGGTCTTTCGATGAAGGTGTCAAGTGAAGTGTCATCGAGTAAAATGTGATAGTATACAGCTGCCGGGATATCAAGAAAAAAATTATAACTTCATACATTTTTTTTTTGTGTGAGTACCACATGATCTTGTTGGTAACTTCATACATTTTTTTTATGAGGGTAACTTCAGACATTAGATGCATACAAAGAAGGAAATTTATGCGTTGACTATTAACCAATTATTGTCATGAGAATGGTTTGAGTTTCCTATTTCAGCCTCGTAAAGATTTATAGCTGAATATCCCATTACAGACATTGTGAAACTGAATTGCTATTCCAACCTTAGTTTTATTTTATTTGTTTTTCCTCTTTTATTTGGGCATTGGATCATTATATCACAAAAAACAGAAAGTCTGGTCTTTCTATAACAAGGTGATTTATTTTAGGGCAGTCTTATATGTTTCTCAAGATCGCTTCTTCCTGGGCTTAATTCCTGAAGTCCACATGGGTGAGCCCCATGTCAAGTGCAGGTCCGCATTTAAGAAAAATGATTTTAAATGTTAACGATAACTTTTTACATTAATAATTTTTCAGTCTTTTCTTCTTCCGTATACAAAGTTTATCATAAAAAACTTGAATTATTGATATCAATTATAACTTTTTAACCGTTTAAATATTAACTGAAAAAAATTTCAGAACTTGTATATATGCTAAAATATATCCTTAAGCGGATTTAACAATATTATGAAAGTCAAAATGAACGGGCCAAAAACTAATAAATTGACATCAGAATTAGTCAAAAATTGGGGGAAGAAATGGAGAAAAACAGCCAAGTTAAATCAAAACAGCCAAGCTACTGATTTAACCAGTTCAATTTTGTTTTAATTTTAGTTATTAGTACAAAAAGCAAACATTTTTATATAAATTTGTTTTTTCCAGTATTCTAATATTATATAAGCTTTATTTTTTTAGCATAATTGTTAATAGTTATCTATATAATCATTAGTGAAGTCATTCCATGTTCAATATGTGACCATAATGGAAGTTAATTTATTAAAATTTAATTATTAAATTATGAAATTTAGTAATATCACTGGCCTCACTTTCTTTTTAATTATCACTTTTTTAAAAAAAAAATTTTATCTTTCATCTTTAAATTCTAAAACAGTAATAATTGCCTTTTTTTTTCCAACTATATTTTCATCTATCATTTTAAAAGTCAAAAGTAACATTAATTATCATTTTCTATTTATTTATTTCTTTAAAAATAAATTTAAAAATTCAAAATAAATTTCAACATATTAATTACATTTCTTAATCTTCATATAAAAACCTTAAATGTAATATATATACTCTCTCTAGTTTATTAAACCTTATCCTAGATTAGGGCCGACTATCACACTATATAGGCATAATTAAATTAAATATTAAAATATTTTTTAAAATTATTATTATTTAATATTTTTCTTTTTAATACAAGTTAAATAGAAATTTTTTTAATATATATAATAAATATTATATGTTATATTTAGAATAAAAAAATCTAATATTAAGAAAAAAAAGGAATAGAATACAAATACAACACATAAATTATTAATCCTATCTTGTGCGATACTGTTTTAATGTTTAATTTAATTTCTTCGCATCAATCTCAAGTCCGTGATCAGAGAATTCAAATCCGAGTAGGATGAACCGCCTTTGTCCACTGCCATCCTTGCTTTCAGAGCAAGCACCTTCGCTCTGTTTCTCATTTCCTCTGCTTCTTCCCCTTCCATGGCTCTCCGCACACCCTTCTCTATAGCATCCCACTTTACACCCTCTCCTGAAAATCTCACCCATCTCTTCACACCAACCGGAACGCCAATTTTAAGTACCTCAGTCACCAATTTCTCGTTGTAAAATTGCTCAGCAAACACAGGCCACGTCACCATGGCCACTCCTGCACTAACTGCCTCCAACGTCGAATTCCAACCACAGTGCGTCACAAACGCTCCAATGGCTTCGTGTTCAAGAATCTTCACTTGTGGTGCCCATCCTCTTATTACTACTCCCTTGTCATGTGCTCTTTTCTCAAATCCTTCAGGAAGCCATTCCTCTGTATCTTGTTCGTATTTCTTGCTTTTTCTAACCACCCAGATGAAGTGTTGGCCCGAAGCTTCAAGACCCATGGCTATTTCTCTAAGCTGAGATTCTGGGAAGTTTGTTACACTTCCGAAGCACAAGTAAACAACAGAGTTGGGTTTCTTCGTATCAAGCCACTTCAAGCACTCGTGCTCCTGAATGGCTGCATTTTGCTGTGTTTTCATATTGCAGAGACAAAGAGGGCCGATATGCCAAGCTTTTCTTCCAAGTACACTCCTGTAATGATCGGCATAGTCCTTCTCCAGTTCGTAGAAGCTATTAACAACCACTCCATAGCTCGTAAGCTCCGATTCCTTGGAAGCAGTCAGCAATCTACTCAATAGAGTGTCTTCATTCCTTTGGAGAAAATCTGGCACCTGTGACCTCGTCATCGTGATTTCTCCGGGAAGATTAGGAATAACGAATGGCTCTGAATCTGAAGAAACATGGTCGTAAGGCTTGTAGAGTCTGACACATTCGGAAGCACACAAGGAAAAGAAACCAGTCCCGTGAAACACGATGGTAGGAATTCCGAACTTAGCTGCTGAATCAGTGGCCCATGGGAAGAACATATCAGCAACGAGACAATCAGGAAGGGATTGCTGCAGCACTTGCTCCAGTGGCTCTTGAAGCATAGTGGTGGCTTCGAAGAATGTGAGAATCAAATCTGGGGAAGGGATTGAGTTCATATTCTCACAGCCTTGAGGTAAACCAGCCTTTGCATAAGGGAAATCGATGGTTTGTATATGAATGGAAGCATGGAACTTTGCAAGTGATTTGATGACAAGAGGAGCATTAAGTGGTGTAGTGATAATGGTGGCCTTAACCCATCTGGATGCAAATAACTTGGCCATGTCAGTGGTTGGAATTATGTGACCATGGGCAAGGAAGGGGAAGAAGAATATGTGGAGAGGACGATTCTCAGAACCCATACTTTGAAGGAAGCAAGTTCAGATTTTGCAATAAAATTCAAGAAAAAGAGAAAATGAGTATGATACTGAGTTGCAGACAGAGGCAATGATGTGTATAAGCATTCAGTATTCGTCTCTTGAAGGAGCCGTGGTGCCCCGAGTAATTTATAATCGAATATAATAGAATAGAATATTTCTCTTAATCTAAAGAGAGCAAAAAGGCTCCCCTTTGGTTATCTTGAATTTAACTTTTTACTCCTTCTACCTAATTTCACAACTATAGTTGAAACTTTATTTTCTTTCTTTTTTTTTTATTTTTATATGATCAGGCTTGAAACATTTCGACTTACATATACTTCGTTTTCTTAGTTTTATAAAAAAATTATTTGGTTTACAAGATACACAATGTTATTATCTTATTTTAAAAAATATTATTAAAATTTGCCCTTCTCACGAACCTGTGAAATATTTAATTTCAAATTTAATAATATATTGGTTTGCATGTTACTCCCTCCATTTCGTTATATAAGACATTTTTAAAAAAAAATTATGTTTCTTAATATAAAATATTTTATAGATTACGTAGTGTATTAAATTTGCTTTTACCCAAAATATCCTTAAAAAATGATAAAATTTAATTAATATTAAAAAATTTAATTCATGAGTCAATTATATTAAATAAGGATAATTTTAAAAATAGTAACTTTTAGTTATTAAATATTATCATTGATCCATATGTAATAGTTAAAAACACCTTATAAATTAGAATGGATGGAATACATATTAATACGAATTAATGATATCCAGTGAAAAAAGAGTTTAAACAGTAACTTGTCAAATCTTCAATGCAAAATAGTATCTTCATTCCTTATTTATAAGTTACATTTTAAAAAATTTGTATGATTATAAATATAAATCACATTGTTAAATGTTTGGAGTATTGATTTTTTTCCACAAATTGATACTATAAAATAATACCATATTTTTTAAATTTAAAATTTGAGAGGTGGATTCATTAAGAAGGACTATAAACGACCTTTAATAGATTTAATGAATTTAACTAAAGACAATTTTGAAAAGTAGGGACAATTTTTTAAAAATTTAGGCCCGTACTCCCTCGAGTAGTTAATATATATGACACCTGATAGAAAAGTTTTTATTTTTTAATACTTTCTTTAATTCAAAATATAAGTTATATTTTACTAGTTGTATAGAAACTAAGAAAGTTAATTTTATTCATTAAATTTATTAAAAATTTATTATTTTTTAATAATACTCATATTTAATACATTATATTTCAAATGTACTATTTTTCCTACATTTAGTTGCAAATAATGGCAAAACAGGAAAAAGAACATTTAACGATATAGAAATTATCAAATGGAACTTATATTTTGAATGAAAACAAACTTTTAAAATAATACTTATATTTTAAACAGGAAAGAGTCCATAGCAATTCACAAATTGTCTAAATTATTAATTATTTTTTCCAATAAGGCCCTTGATTGTTTTATGTGCAATGAAAGAAGTGCCACCTTAATTACCTCATAGGGAGTAGCTAGAAGGAATGTTAAAATAATTAATTTGATGTCAAAATTGAATGGACTTAATAAGTGCAATGTTGGAAACTACTGAAATTTTTAGATAAATTTAATGATATGATTAGTTTTTCTTAATATGTATGAAGTAGTTGAAAATTATTTATATTTAGAACTGGATGAAGTAAACTACTTTTTTTTTAAATCTGTATGAAGTAATTAAAAATAATTTATAATAAGAAAAATATTGACAAAAAAAAAATTTACATTAAGAATCAAAGGTTGTATAAAATTTATATTCTCCCTTAGAATAGGGAGATGAAACGTACATCTATTCCAACTAAATTTATTTTATATTATGTATAAGTTAGGAATTAAATTTTTAAGGAGTTGTTTAAAACACAAAATTCCCTAACACTAATCTTAACATGTTGAGTTAAATATTAAATTTGATTGTATTAATTTTTTTTCTTGAAAAAAAATCATTTACGCATTTTTTTAATATATATTTTTTGGGTATCATTCTTGTCGTAGTTTGATGGACTTGTAGATAGAATATCCAGAAGAGACGCACACCACCCATGAGCGTGCAGTATGTATGATCACAACACGATCAATGACTTTGGGGTTGGACAAGAATGATGACCTCTACGTCATGCTATACGTATCCTGAGTTCAATGATTGAGAGGGATCGTCACTACACTCCACGAGATTCTAGAAGAAAGAACCCCCAAATTATTCGTCCAAACTGTGACCACACATATATGCCACCATGGGCGGATACACAGACAGATTATTTATTTATTTATAGAAGAGCAATGTTGAGCTTAATTATTGTGGATTGACATTGAAACTCAGCTTCTGAGTTATCATGTTTTTTTTTTTTGACGCCAACCTTACATCTATTTCTGTGGAGCTCAAACTTTCTTTTTGATTTAGATTAAACCTAATATTTAATTCAAACTTAAAATTACTAGTTAAATTATCAACTATATGGAGCTCAAACTTTGTCAAAGAAAATTACTGCATGACCCAAGAGACAGCGATGAATTTGGCTGTTACAGAAAAGTATTTTTCAAGGAGTTCATTGTCACCGGAAGTCCTCTATTTAAGGGTAAGGTTTGAATAATTAGATGAAATAAGTAAAGGCATCCACACGTTTAACGTACGGGGACTTACTCCTGGACAAACCGTCAGGCATAATAAGCACATGGTCCCCGTGTCAATGGCTTTCAAGCCATTATTAAACTTTGAACCTGGCAGGATTTCAGGCCAAAAAAAGACGGATTGGAAATAACTTGAATTTAATGTCATATAGTAATTCTTAATTTATACATATGATCAATGTGTGAATAATTTGAATCATCATCATTCGTGCCCGGACAACTAAAAATATCATAAACATAACTGTAAGTTCTATTGATTTAAAAATAAGAGGATCCTACATTAGATGCATGTACCAGCAACAAAAAATTGGGCAGTCCAAATTCTATTTTATTGATATTTTTATTTCATTAGAAGCAAACTATCAAATGAAGATAATTTTTTAACTTTCCATTTTCTTTAGAAAAAAATTGAATTTATCACTTGAACGATAACAAATTTGAAAACTTTGAATCTGGTGTCCGGATCTTATCTTAAGAATGAACACACATTGAAAACCCTTTAAGATGAGCAGTCAATTAATTTGGATCTACGCATATTTTCATTAATAAAATTGTTCAGGTTATTTGAAATTAAAAAAAGAAAGAACTGTGTATGCTTCTGATCAAGAAAAAGGTGTAGATGCGTCAAATACAAGATTATTCCTTAGCACTAGTGGTTCAGTTCAAATGATTTTTTTTTCTTCTTGGGAAATTGGTTTTTGGAACAAGAAAATAAAGATATTTGGTTTTCTATGCCAAAGGTAATGTTTTTGGGTTAAGAATCGATTTTTTTAAAATTAATTTAATACCAAAAACCAAATATCTTCATTTTTTTAATCCAAAAACACAATTTTCCCTTTTTTTTTTATCAAGAGTATTCTCCAACTTATAATTAAAAACTAATTTTTTTGAGATGTAAAGATTACCAAAACAGATTTTGACTTTCCCAACAAAACTTTTTTTCATATACATGACCTAAAATTGAACTTAGAACAGTATGATTAAAACACGTAATTATCTGTCAACCTTGTGTCAAATGATTAGCTTTTATTTAGGCACTCCTACGGAAACTGATCCTAACGATGAATTCTAATGAGTCTGCCGCAGCTCGTAATAATTATTACTCCCCTACCTCCCATAATTCCATTATTTTCTCATATACTCCTTTTCATTCCTGAAAACTGCCATTTTAGAATTTTTCACATATATTAAAAAAATTATTAAATAATCTTGAATATTGTGTAATTTAATATAATGTTTTATTAAAATCACCTTAATTTAAATGCTCTCTCATCTATTTAATAATAATAAAGGGTAAAATAATAAAATAAAAAATCAATATTTCTTTGAAATTTTAAAGTGAGAAATATTATGAAAAATTTTAAAAAGCTTAAAAGTGAACTTTTACAAATCCAAAGGAGTAGTTCCGGGGAGCCCTTCCCTTCGTAAGAGGAGCACTGAGAGGGGTGGTGACACACATACACAGTGGCTTTGAGCCCTCGGGAGGCGAATAATTTGACATGTCAATGGTAGGAATGATATGGCCATGAGATGAGCAGGAAAAGGGAAGAAGAACATGTGGAGAGTAGTCGTTTTAGGTATATCTAACGCAGCGTTTGGAGGTGGAAAACATTATAGTAATATAATGTGGTGATATTTCCCGCCATCCTTTGTTCATTTGGGATGTGCGATGTGGATGGTCACGGATGAAGGAGTAATAACTAATAATTGACAATGAAGGCCGCTTTTAACCTCTTGGAATCTAGAACTGAAGGGAAAGATGAAGAAGGCAACAGGGCACATGCATCTCACGTGGTGCTGTGCTGAACCTGAATAAAGGGGAATGCACGAATAGGGTTTTCCCCGCAAGTACCTTTTGATCATCTTGAAACACCTACACATGTAGATGCAAGTCATAGCACAGGTGAGACACGTGTAAAGCTAACGATAAATTACTTCAACTGCTCTCATAAAGCACTTTTGCATGAAGGTGTGCTTTCATATTTACTATATATTCATCTGCAATTTACAAGAACTGGCATGCTGTTCATTTATGACTTCATCCACATAAATCAAATCCAACAATTGTAGTTAAACATTCAAAAGGTATCTTTTCCTGGAAACTTCTCACTCACAAATTTATGTTAGTTAAAAAATAAAGTTAAATATAATATTTCGGTGTAACGAACCCTATATGAGTTAGTCAAGAGGGTAGGCAGTGATAAGGGCATGACTATTCCATCGCCAAACCAAACTCATGCCCAACCCCTTCATCATCAGTGATCCTAGAAATCAGTGCCCCAAAGGTGTCTGAAGAGATAAAGGCCAAAAGAAATAGATTACCTTGATTATCCTTCAAAAATGTCCAGCAAGTAGCGGTGCTTAATATTCACATAAACTGGAAGAACCATAAGGCATAAGAATGTGCTAGACAAATATGACTTCAAACTTTGCACAAGCATTGCTTGCCAAATGACTTCTAAAATCATCATCCCCATTAAAGCTGAAGGTATAAAGAGCTTGTCTCTGGGTCATGCCAAGGGGGTAAATTCTGTAAATTTTCAATTCACTGCTTTCTCTTATGCTTTCAGGTCTCTCGGACCTCCAAATGGGAACATGATTCAGGGATGTAAACTTGGAAACAACAGCAGACTTCAAGGCCTTCAGTGTTAAATAGCTAGACCTGCCCATTGGTGTCAGTGATGAGTTCTTACCATGTTATCTCATGATCTTCTTAATAAAGTTAAACATGTAATATGGGAAGAGGCATGAAACATCTCTCTTTACCAAGTGGATTGAAGTCTGAATGCATACAAGAAGACCTAATGATATTATTTTTTTTATAGGAAGTTTCACTACTGCTTGTTATTGTTAAGCAAGCAGGAGATACAGTCAAGTCTGTTAGCAAGTCTTTGAAGCCTAGCATAACTGATGTAATTGTTAATTTACATAAAACGTAACTTCGAAAAAATCAGCGCTGAAAAAAAGTAGCATACCTCAAGTAAATCGATTCCATCTCAAACCTTCCTCTTTCTCTCACATATACGTGATACACAGTTTCTGAGCCTCTAGTGCAAATGCAAGGGCGTTTCTTAAACCCTGAGCTCTTTTCTTCCTCTTCTCTAATCATTGAAGCCAAGTGAATGCAAAGGCGGCATGATGAATGCACCACTGCCATATCCAAAAGTGCCTTGAAAGAATCAGATGGGCCCTCGTACTTCCACCTAATAATCAATAGACATCTAAGTGTATAGCCCGATGGTAATGAATTAAATAGAGAACAAAATGCACCATGACATCACATTTTAAAACCAGAGCTGACTTTATACAGTCCAATTTTGCCACTAAATCCATTAGAATTTGGGGACAACATCAAAACAATAATTAGGAAGAACTGCCAGTCAACAGTTAATTCTAAAATACACACTTTATGCACAAGAAGGATACAGATGAGGTAGAGGGGCAATAGTTTTAGCACCCACCTGCAAGAAAAAAGGGGGGGCAGGAGGTGGTGCTCAAGAAATCTCTTTATTTTCATCTTTCACCGCATGCAATTATAATTTACCTCAAATATTGATTATATGCCTCAGTATTTTCTGCTAGCAGCTTCATGGTCTTAGCAACTGACTCAACATCTGTCAGCTCTTTGATATGTAAAACTGAAACAGGGGAAGGAGCAAAATCTTGAATATTTGGAGCACCAACAACCACTGGGACAGATCCTGTTATAAAAGAGAGATTAATTTCTAGAAGCAGCATGGAAAGTGGGTTATGATTATATTTTAAGATGTGTAAAAATTTTACAAATTATGAACCCATAAAATTCCAGCATTTACAGTAAATTGCATTTTCCTCTTTCACAGACCAGACATAGCTAGAAGGCATGTTGTTGTATATCAAAAGAAAATGTTTTAATTATCTATCATTATCAATGAAATTCATTTAATGTATGATTGTAATCAATACCCAACGCCCAAATCTTTTTAGTAATCTTGAAAGACCATTCACACTTGCAAAGTATTAATGCCATTAGTTTCAATTAATTTATAGCAATGGACTCAAGATACTGAGCATGAGGACTTGCCGAGTTATATGTAAAAATGCACATAAAATTTAAAATAAAAATTTTCAATTAAAATGCCAAAATAGAATATTCTGACAATTGATGGAACTAATTGCGCCAAACAACAGAGAGGAAAAAATAGATGGGATGTAATGGCCATCTTAGTTGTGAAGCTCATTAAAGAAAGAGGTCTTGCATTAGCATTTAGGCTTTGGCCATTTTTTCTAAAAACTGTAATATAGAGATAAAGAAGGGGAGATAATCAAATTCCACACCAGCAACCAGGGATTGGAAGAATTTTTCAGTTACGTAATCCTCCACATTGGAATTTTCAAATGATAAGCTAAATTTGTAGCGCTTCAGAGCTTCCACTTTGTTCACTGTGAAAAAATAAAATAAGAATAATCATTAACAGTTCAGATAATGCTGAACAAAAGGTTTTAATTAAATGACAGTAGATTAACTGATTCTCACAACAAAAGTTTCAGAACATAATGGTGGATGCTGACCTGATAGCTTAGACATTCAGTTTAGATGTTTTTCATGAGTAAAATGAAAACAGGTATCGCATAGACCTAGAAATTAGATGTCAGGGCCCTCTTTTTTATGATGGCATCTCAACGAAGTGTAAGTTTTGTATTTGTGCTCAGTTTATGCTTTCAAATCAAATGAAATCAACATGTCAGAGCACATTTTGTAAATAAAAAAATAAATATTCTAGGCACATTCTCAAGCACATTTAGACTGGGTTAAAAGTTTTAATGCCTAAAATTGTGATCCAATGACTTATCCATCTCAGATATTCAAAGAACCAATCCAGAAGATCATCAATTAATAAAGTAGAATTTCTTATCGCATCTGGAATAATAAGAGCCATCATCTAAAAGATAGAAGGGACTAAGGATGTGCTTCAAATTTGAGAAGAACAAGACAGGATCAGCAAAAAGAAAAGGAGATAGCATTTGAGATGTTGATAAGATTATCATTTACTAAAAGAGGTACCAAGAGATAATAACAAACATTTATGCTTTAATCAATTAAAATTCCCAGAAACCTACCTTTTTCATCACGATTCCTATGGCATCCACCATAAGAATCAATCTTGATGTTGAAATTTTCAAGGGCCTCAAGAGCTTGCAACCGAAAATTTGGAGCACCACAATTGGAAATGAATGCTACAGCAAGAGCACTTTCAGTTTTTGGCTGTACAGGTGCCATGATGTCATACTCAGCCCAGGAAAAATACCCGACTGGAACATCAGATGACAAACTGGTCGTCATTACAATATTATATCCCCTCCTAGTACACAAGGATACTGTAATATTAGTTTGAAACATTAACAAATTTTTCACTTCAGGAAATACTCTTAGTATTACTTGAATAATAATTACAAATTAACAGCCTCTATGGCATTAACCTCATCATGTTGTGTTCACACTTATAAAGTTAAAAGTCAACAATGCCAGGGCACTAAGCAAGGTAATTTTTTTCTGTTGCCACACTTTTCCAAGGAATGATTACACAATACCTTGCCATGAAATCATCAAATGAAGCAATATATAGGCAATAATTGGTCCAATCTAATAAATCAATGCTTTATCATAGTGCTTACCCACCGTCGTGCCACCGCAATATCATTCTCTCTAAAATATTGAGTTGATTCCATTGATCGCCGAATGTGAGCTATTCCATCTTGTTTAGGAGGACCAAATGAAGCATCAGGGACGATGCCTTCATCTGAGCCAAACTTGCATCCCAAAGAACATGATATCTGCTCCTGAATTTGAATGAAACAAAAAACTTAACGAAAATAAATTAAAAATTGAGAAGGAAAAAAGAAAAAAAAAAAAGATTAAAAGAACCCAGAGAGGATCACTTGAAAATTCCTCCTTTAACAGCAGACAAACATCATAGGTACAATGCCTTAGCATAACATTTTTCAACAAGTATTCGAATTGGAATTAAAGGATCTGGCACAAACCATGCAACAATACTGCCTCAACAAACGTTACTCGCAGTCTTAAAAATCAAAGTCACTATAGTTAAGTGGACGGAATCATTAGTACTAGTAGAGCGACTAACTGCTCACATGGTTTTTTTTTTCTTTTGGCCTGACCGCTGACATGGTTCAAGTCCCTAAACTTACTTAATTAGGTGCGCAAGGCAAATAACAAGAAAGTTATAAGAAAATTAGTCGGGCGGCCATTCTGTCTCACTGATTTTAATAAATTTTTTACCTGTCAACACTAATCCAAATGAGAATAAAAGATCGGCATTGTATCAAAGATTAAATATGACATTCTGCCACACTTCAGTCTAAAGTTAATAATTTGCATTTCATAATGACCGCTCATCTTGAAATTGTAGTTCGTTGCTTGCCTATGCATAAAAGAGCTCGGAAGACATCAGCCAAAATCATGAGTCTGACAAATTTTATTATGAAGAGCAGACCGGTTTTTAGTACATTATACATATGAAAATAATGTCTGAGCAACAATAATTATTCTAACTCGTCAATAACTAGCCTTTATTCCAAAAGGAAAAGCGAAAACATTAATAGATATTCCGAAGAATCATGCGAGAGCATTTGAGAGAAATAGAGAGATAACAGTTAGAATGAACAAAACCTGCGGAGCTCCAACAACCAGAATAGGTTCTGTCGAAAAATTCCTTGAATATGTCACAGCATCCTCCCTCTCCAACCATTCCTCACAGCTCTCAGATTCTGAATTTCTATCGCCACCCAATATATCAAACGCGAAATCATCGAAAGCGGCTTCTTCACGAGACCTATAGAAAAAGTCAGCCATGGTATCGACCACAGCTGCGTTCTTCGCCATATCAAGCCTACTCAAGAAGGCGATCTCTCCAATGACCACGAGAATTGCAAACAGAGGCATGAAATTGCCCCATTTCCTCCTGGGAACCGCTGGTGTCGAAACCGGTAAGCCCTCATGGGTCGCCTCTTTTCTTAAGCCTCTGGTATTCGTCACGAGACCCATCATTCGCATTAAATTCACCCTTCAAACTCCAATCTACAATTGGGAGAGAAAGAAAAAACACATGATTGGGAATCAAAGGCCAGAGGAAATTGAAACAAAACAATCCAAACAAAACAAACAAGCTACTCATAGTACTTCCTGGGTTAGTTTGTTCATGAATATTCGGATCCTTGGGGATGTTAGCTTGCATCTCTTCAATTAATATTTTTTGGGCCAATGTTCAATTAATTAATTAATTGAGGGGTGAGACGGCATTAAATAAAAGGAAATGATAAATGAATGTGACTTTTATAAGTGCAAGTAACATTTTTTTAACTGAAATTTGATAAATGAGTTGCATTATAAATGATATTATTGCATCATTTAATATTTTAACACAAATTAAAAAATACAGTTATTCATTCTATCATATATTATAAAATAATATGAAAAAAATTTTATGTCATAATATAAAATAATATATAGTAATTTATCATTTTTACTCTTCATTTATTGTATTATTAATATGATAACTTATGTTATATTTAATAAAATAAGAGAAATTAATAAGACTAAAATTAAAAATTTTAGTTGTACTTTAAAAATTTAATGATATAATACAAGTTTCTTCGTATGTATAAAAGCTCTCTAATTGTCTTATAATATAGGGCGAAAGAAATAGTGCATTAAAATTTATTTTAAATCTTCTAACATACTATTCAATAAATAAATAGATAAGAAAGAATAATTAAAAAAATAATTAATGTTATATTTGAATTTTAAAATAATAAATAAGAATATAATTAAAATAAAAGTAATTAATATTAGTTTATAATTTAAAAGTGATAAATAAATAAATTTTTATAAGAGTGACATTAAAAAAAACAGAATAAGTATGATTTATTATAAATTTTATGAATAGTGACTCTAATTTGCTTCGTATGATAAAACATATTTAATACTATATATAATAAAAATTTATAATAAACTACACTAATTAAAAGTTACAAAAAATGTTCGGTAAAAAGAAAAGTCATAAAAAATTTGTCTCATTCTTCTAGCTCTTGTTTCATATAATGCAGGAAAAAAATATTTGGTGATCATGAAATTTATTATCTCCCTTTATTTAATTTTTTTTAATTAATTGTTAGCATCTTCTAAATTTAATGTACTTAATCTTGAATAAAAATTTAATTTCACGTCCATGTAATTTTTGGGCCGGTCAAGCTTTCTTCAGGCCCACAATTGTGTCCTTAGTTTTAACCAATTGTCCACAACTCCATATATTATTCATAAATCATGTCATTATCTTTCGAGGAATCCTTTGGATAAAATTATTATTATTTAGATCTTTTAAGAAAATTAATTAATTTATGAGTTAACATTATTTAATCATTAAATTAATTAATTGACTACATTATTAAGGATTTAAAATAATTAATTTAATAATAAACATGCTTTAGAGAGATTAAGTTTTAAATATTACGAATAACTCATGAATAGATTATATTATAGTATTATAAAATAAGGGTATGCTCATAATTTATGAGTTGTACGTACTGTCAATTATAACTTGCTTTCTTCTTCGATAGCTACTGACTTCTTCTTAGAGCTGTTAAAATGGGTCAAGCCCGACGGGTTGGCCCGAAAAGCCCAAAAAAATGAATAGACTCGGGCCTCAATTTCAAGAATAAATACATAATTCAGACTTTTTGAGCCCGATCCGTTTAGACCCGGCCCATGGTAGGCGGGCCCGAAAGCCTGAGACTTTTTTCTTTTTCTCTTTTTATTTGAAATATTAAAAAATATATATTATTTTATTAATTAGTGATATATAAATAATAAAATTTAAATATTATGTTAGTTTTTTATGAATTATGATGATAATTAATTATATTAATTTAAATAATTGTATAAAAAAATTTTATTAAAAAAATATTAAAAAATATTAAAAAATTAAAAAAAGCCTACGGGTTGACCCGTAGGCCCGATCCCTCAAGCTCGGACTTGGAAAACCAAGCCCATTTGTCAAATCGGGCTTTTTGGGACGGGCCGACCTAAATTGATAGTTCTACTTTTTCTTCATGGGATCTCTAGTATGAACATGAATTGTAGCATTAGATCTTGTAAATACTAAACTTAAGATCGCATTTTCTAAAAGTAGTCCTCAAACATGAATTTTCCTTAGCATTGGAGGCAGTTGATCGTGTGTTTCCTAAAATGTTCTCTCCCACGTGAAGGTCATTCATCTGAGGGGGAGAATGACACCAGTGCCCTGTTTGGTACACTGGAAGAGTGTGTGTGTGTGTAGAAGTGGAGATAAAAATGGAATCCTTGTTTATATATAATTGGTATGCTAGAATCAGGCTTCCTTCCAACTTAACTATGGTGGAACTCAAGGAGGTTCTGTAGAATCAAAATTTTGGACAATAACATCCTTCATCAAAATCCCCGTCATGGAAGTCTCACCCTGCTATGACTAACTGACAAGAAGGACAATGAGGAGGATGGCAATGACGAGCTCATCAGTGTAGCTCGAAATTAAGGGATTTTGTTCGATCTGAAAACACTATCCATTCGGCTTGTTCCATTTTGGCCAATTTCATGGGGATTTTCTAATTAGGTTCGTGGTTTGCTTGGCTAGACACTTCGAATTTCATAAACTAATAGTGTCACATTGAGACTTATTATAAAGTAAGACTTTAGTGCATAACTTAAAGTTTGTTATAAATAGTCTCACATTTTCAGTGAACCAATGTACACAATAAAATTTATAAGTCAAACTACTTACAAAATATAAATAATGTGGCTTACTTCTCTTAACTTAATGCAATATCCAGAAAAATTTGTCGAGTAATTAAGGCCTAGTGGCCTCAATATGGTGAAGTTCAATTGCAAACTCCTTCAGTTGATCCTTCTCTTTGAAAGAAACCGCGAGCGCCTGTGGCTCTTTCTGTATTACATTCTTTAAAGGATCAAACAAGTTATAGTATTTTCTGATCAAGAAAAGCGTTGTTGTCATAGTGACATTTGATGATTCTTCTAATTCCACTTTGCTGTTTGTGGCTTTGCATTATTATCATTTCCTGGGTTTTACATTCAAATTCAATCTCAGGATTTAACCATGAGTCATAGTCAAATATAAGGCACTGGCACTGTTTGATTCAATGAAGAAAAGAAGATGGGAGGAATTTTAATTGAGAGGAGGGAAGGAGAAAGAAGCGGAGAAATTTTAATTTTTCTTTATTTGGATATATTGGAAGGGAGAGAAGGGGAGAAATTTACTCATTTTTTTTCTAAATCCTTCCATTTTTGGAGGGGAGGAGTAGGAGGTAAAAATTTTCCCTCCCCTCCTACTTATTGAATCAAATGAGAGAAAATCTCAATTTTCCCTCATCTCCTCTTCTCTCCTCTCCCCTCCAAATCCCTCCAACCAAGAGGATAAAGGATCTTCAAATGCTTTTATCCAAACTTTCTAGCTGAAGAATTTATCCAAGAGAAACCTCGGTGTGGGGGCTTCCCCATACCTGAGTGCAGATGCTTTAAAATTATTCCATGAATAGGCAGAATGAATACTTTCAAAATTTTCAAAATCACGAGTATAGAAACACTTTAAAAGATGCACAAAGCAAATCATACTTGCCTAAACTACATCTTGTCAATACAATTTAGAGAAAGGACCCTCTACAATTGTATATCTTCTCAATCTATTAGAAGTACAATTAGGATAAGAAAACTGGAGGGAAGTTAACTGAAGATATGTCAACTTACCTTGTGGATAACTAACTACCTACTTTCACAAAAGATTAATACTACAATAATAATATTAGTCTTATCCCACCGGGATAGGTTAGCTATTTTTCACAAAAAATTAATGTAAGCAAAAAATTACATAAAGAATTATTTATACCATATCTATTCATATGGCCATCATGAATTTCTTCCTAGCACTATATTATGTGAAACACCTTTAGATAATAGATATCCCAAGTACCTACCCGCATTGTATCTCATAATCCTCTGTAAGAAGTGGCCACGCGTCATTTGCCTTGCATTAGCCCCCAAATATACTTTCAAAAGCGCCAATCGGAATTGTCCCTTTACATCAGCATCTGCTGTGAAATCTCAGGCTTCAATTGTGAGTTATAACAAATTGACTTCCTCTTAGAAAGTTATGCAGATTAGAATTTGGGTAATGGAAGCTCTCTGGGAGTTCTGATAGCAATTCATGTTGCCCTTTATTTTCTGGCGATGATGAATTAATATTAGATGAGACATCAGTTCTCTGAAAGTTTCCAGAAGGTACAACCTGCAACCCAAAAGGGGTTTGCAAAATGTAAGCAAAGACTTTTGCACGTTTCATTGAGATTCTTACCGGAGAAAGAATAAATTTCACACATTACTTGATCATTGCCAGAAGAACCGGCAGTAGCTGTCTTCAACCTTTTTGTAATAGGAATACTGCTTGAACTTGCTCCCTGGTCTTCATTCTCAAAGTTTTGATCAGTTACCTCTGCCAAAATGTTGATAGTAAATTGTAATAGTTGCAGAAATAATAAAACAGATATATCATATATTACACCCTCAGCCACATTTATTAAAAAAAAAAATCTTGATCATATATAATGCTCCATTGTGTTGGGTGGGGCAAGAAAGTCCTCAAAAATGGCATAAAAAGGTAACGGAATTATCTGATTATTTTTCTTGTGTTGGGTGGGGCAAGAATATTTAATGCACATTCCAATTCTTTATATGCATTATTTCGAAATTGGCATAAAACATAATGAGAAAGACATAATTCCTTTTCCCTCTCACATTATGACAAAAGAAGCCACTATTTAATACATCTTTAAAGTCTTGACATGCATTATTTTAGAAAGTGATGTGTTCACAGCAACTGATATACTGTACAGCATTACTAACCGTCATTTGTTCTGTCCAAACGTGATCAAACTAAAGTCCCCTGTTCTAGTTTAGATAATGTTTACTTCTATGAAAAAGGCATACAAGAGGGACAATTTTAAGTCAACAACAATCCCTCAGTAGACCATATTCAAACTATGTCGGACTCATTCCATGCAATATAAGGTCACTATATGAAACCAGTGGTCATGAAAAGTTGTTTGGCATCATTACAATATGAGACATCACAGAATCAGGAATTATAGTTTTGTAAAATCATTGCACCTTCATAAAAGCATTCCATCAAATTTTAGACACTTCAAACAGTTTTGCAGCATCCACGTAACAGATTCAGCAAAATCACATGTCACAATATCAAACTGTCAAACCATAAAAAGTAACTCACAGTATCTATAAAGACCTAGCATCAGTAGATATAACATGAAAAATCCAAGGAATCTGCTCTAATATTTTTTCTTTATTTAGCTATTTATTTTGATAAAATAAGTCTACTGATCACTCTGCAAACAAAATCAGTCTTGTCACCCATAGAAATTTGAAACATATATTGTTATGGATCAAAGGGCATGTTTCGCCACCTGTCCACATACATCTCATATTTTTATATGGTGAAATACCCCTCCACCCCCCCCCCTCTCTCTCTCCCCCTCTCCTTTTGCACTAATAGTATTCCAAAATCTATCATGCCAATTGTGATTCCTAGAAAATCTCACACTGAAATCTTAGAATCCATTTCAGTACATGTTAGTATAGCCTTAAAATCAACAGGTCAACAAAGCAATATAAGGAAAAATTAATAACATAATTGCTATCTAGTTACATCTAAAATCAAACATATGCAGAACTCATCAAGTGAAAAGAACACAACTGAGCAGCAAGAATATATCATCCTACCAGCAATATATATTGACACAACAGCAATGAGAGAGGTTGGTTTACTTTCAATTCATAGTCATTCCTTTCTGGAAATAACACTTTCTTCTCTAACTTCAATGCAGAATATAGGAACACTAGATAATTATCTGGAAAAAAAAATGCTTTGTTGCCAGAGTTGTAAACCACATAAATCAACAGAAGCCTTTACTTCTGTTACTCTGTCAAAGCTATAACATGAATAACAGCAATTAAACTTTCAACAACAAATATAATCTAAAATTTTACTATGGTTCATTCTTGATATGCAGCCTCCTCTTGGCCAGAGCTCAGGCCACAGATCATTATAGCCTCATAGAAACTGAGGAAACCCACCACATTTCAAACCTCATCATGTTTTGTAAACTAAGGTCAGTGACATCTGATCTGGCTACAACAATTAGATATATTCCCTACAAGTTTGACACTAATTCATCAAGAAGGTCAAATCCATTTGACATTTTGATAAAACTGAGAATTTGCACATGTACACTCTAAAATTATGTGAATGTATTTGAGGATAAAAAATACCATCTACTTGAATATGACTATGACATGCAGAATAAGGCCCAGGAAAAGCAGGGTGACAAAAAAATAATGCCTTAACGACAGAGTAACCAGCATGCATAATGCAAGTATTGTTTAGAGTTACCTGCAGGACAGCCAACTGATTCTCGATAGCATGACTTCTCTATGATTCTTGGTGACCACCTGGAAAATTTTGAAATCCCTCTCACACGAATCCCCTCATCACAAAGCATGCCACAGTCATAAACATCAGATTCTCTCGTAGAACAGCCTCTTGCCACTGGTGCTAGTCTCAATGTACTTCCTGCAAGAACATGAGAATCAGATGTGCTCTGTAGCACAAGTTCATTTCTTTCAAGGCAGATATTCTTCCAGCAGCCATCTTGTAGAACCGGAAACTGAAAACAGCAAAAAAAGATAAGGCACGATTGTGCAGTGAAAACCATAAAATTACAAGACATTCTCGCACAATGGAGATGCTATTTGAAATTGATCCTGACCTGCTTGGTCATATTCTGCCAGTTTTGCGAAGTTTTAGACTTAGAAGCTTCCTTCAAGTCATTTTGTAAGCTCAAACCACGTAATTGCATAGACTGATGCAAGTCATTCACAAACGAGGCCTCTAAAGAATTAAGATATAAACGGTGCTGATGATCTGTCCATTTTGTTGACTGGTCAATCTGCAAAGTTTCCAGATTGAACAAGAACTTTGAATTTCCTTCACCATTACAAAGAAAAAAAGAATAGAAAAGCATCATCATTAGAAAATCAGGGAAAGATGCCCCACCCACCATGATATACACTTTAAAATTGTCTTTTTCAAATTCTATAATATATATTGAGGATAAAAGTTAATATTTACACTTAACATGGAAATAGCATCTTGAACAAGTTTTGCTAAGGAGTATGATTTTAAAAGAGTGATTAGCCCCACGTGTTATGTAAAAGCCCTCAATCCTCTCTTACATTCCCTTGTAAAAATTATCTGGTATCACCATTCCTTTTACAGTCTCCAATGGTCTCTTATAGCACCTGAAAGAACAGTGGTCTCCATTCTACTTTGAAAGACCAAATTGAAAATTAAGTATAGTTACATACAAGGCTGTTCACTAAAACCAATTTTTTTAAATAAGAATTGTCATCACCCAAATTGTCATCTTGCAGATACTGTTTTAACCTGCCAAGTAAGCACATGTTCTTTCATACTGAATATCTCAAACCTTTATTTTTCATCTGTCTTAGCATGCTTAACTTTTGATATAGCATATTCTTAAATGGATTTCAAAAGTTCTTCCTCTAATTGGAACCTCAAATAGGGATTGATTTCTGGCATTAAAGCTTATGAAAGAATCCATATTTGTCCCATTATGCTTTCTAAAAGTTCTCTGGTTCTATTTTTTAGCAATCCTTATGATTTTAACCACCAAGATGGAAGTATATATAATTGTATAAGACTTGAGATTGTTAGCGGACACCAAAATCCTATCAACTTCAACCAATATGAAATCCTGTCGTTTAAGTATTAGATGCAAAACCCCAAGTACATGCAAAGAAATTACCAGAAAAGGATTTTCAAGTAACTTCGAAGTGAATTTTCCAAGTTTCAATTAGATATTCAAGTAACTACGCACCATTTTTCAAAAAATAATGTCAAAAAGAAATTTCTATTTCATGTAAACCACCAAGATGATTGATTCTCCAACTCACAGAATAATAACAAATCATCAAGAATAGAGGAACAAAAATAGTAAGAGTTTACAGGATCTAATCCAAACAAATAGTGCCTGTTTGGTTCTCCTTTTTTGAAACTAAACTGTACTTTCTAACCATTATTTTCTCCTTTTTCATCCAAACAGCTTTTCAGTAAATTTCTCTACTTTATCTAAACTTCATTTTTGTAAACTGTGGTTATTCTAAAAGTACTTTTACAAAAAGGCAAACCAAACAGACACTAAGTTGCTAAATGAATGACAAAGGCACATTTAGTAAGTCAAACATAGAGATTACAAAATAAAAGTTCATCAGAGAACTTCAATGGTCAAACCTTACGAGGTGAACGGACTCACTCTGTTCCTGAAGGACTGTAGAAAAAAAAACATAGTTACGACCATCGGTTACTAATATTCATCATTCAACATGATTTCAGTTGCTTCGCGATCCTCACCTCATTAAATTTATCCTTTACAATTATTTATAACTTTTAAATCTGCTCGATTCATTTATTGCTGAATTTAGGGTAGAATGATCGGAAACTCGCTTGTTATATGTTATAAGTAAATTAAAACAAGCCACTGAATGCCATGCAAAGCACAATTGCCTGATTAAATACTCGAAACATAGTTCACTATCTAAAATAACCCAATATCCAAATAGCTATTCAGAGGCATATTTTCAGCCAGCTAACCCAACACACTCCAGGATCAACCTTCTGAATTTCAATTTTCCTCCAAAAACAAAACCAAAAATTTCCACAGAAAGCAAAAAGCTGGAATTGGAAATTTCAAGAAGTGCACAAAAGGAATTTAGAAGGAGAAAAAAAGTAGTAGAAATTTTATTACCGGAAACGGAGGCGCGCACTGATGCGAGGAAACCTTGGAAGTATCCAACGTGATGGCGGATGAATCCGAGTTCATCTCGGATCCACAACCGTCGAACGGGTCTGGATCGGACAGCGGCGCATGAACATTCCGCCGGATGCTCTCGTCCATTTGAAGTGATCCAACAAAACGCGGAGATTGTGTAAGAATTTAGAGAGAAAATGGTGGTTGAATTGTAGCAAGCAAAGAAACCCTCCGGGTTGTTCTGAGCAGGGTCGCGAAGAGGGGGAGAGGGAAGAGGAGTGGTTTCTCTTTTGGGACCAAAAAAGACTCCACATGGCGTCGCTTTTACACGTGTCAGTAGCATCATCAGGGTGCCACGTCATCAGGGTGATAATATCTTGGGCTAATGTCAGCAAGATATTTTCGAGAGTTATGGGGGTGGTTGGCGTCTTTCGGGAACGCCTCGCTGATGATATTTATTTTGGGAGAGTCAGAGTCAGAGTGGAAGTGGTATATTCGGAAGCAGAGAGTGGAGACCATGCGAAGTTTCTGGCGCGTGTAACTCGTGGGCTGCTTCTTCCTTCCTCACACTTGCTCCGTCGCTCCCTCGCACATGGCAGGTCTCTTCTCCGTTCTCAAGGATCCATGCAACACACCACCACCTCATCGCCAACGCGTGAAGTCACTTTTTCATCCACCTCCCACTAAATTCCAAAAATGACTGGAAATGATTCTTTTTTTTTAATTTAATTTAATTCGTCACGAAATTGGAAATAAGTTTTATATAGTAATATAGTATAGCTTATGATGAATAATATGAAATTTGCACAGAACTAGCCTCAACCCGTGGGAATACACGGTGTGCATGGATTCAATTTAAAAAAGAATTGCACAAAATTAAAAACAAATAAATGATTGTTTATACTTTATTGTGAAACCAATTTGATTGTTTAGATTAAGAATCGATGATAGCTCCAAATATAGAAGGCAACCAGACCTTCTTATAAGGGGTGGAGAACTGATCAAATTAGTCAAAAATTGGTCACAAACCAGTATAAAATCGGTTGAATCGGTAAAATTTTTTTTAGTTTCTAAAATAAAATAGTATTATTTTTAATACTAAATAATATTATTTTTTTATATAAATTTTTTCTTTCTATTTTTTAATATTGTATAACCATTATTATGATATATGATTATTAATAATAATAAATCTATTTAACAAATAATATAAAAATAGAATATTAATTACACAAAATTAAAAACAAATAAATGATTGTTTATACTTTATTCTAAGGTGTGAAACCAATTTGATTGTTTAGACTAAGAATTGATGCTAGCTCCAAATATAGAAGGGGACCAGACCTTCTTAGAAGGGGTGGAGAACTGATCAAATTAGTCAAAAATTGGTCACAAACCAATATAAAATTGGTTGAATTGGTAGAATTTTTTTTAGTTTCTAAAATAAAATAGTATTATTTTTAATACTAAATAATATTATTTTTTGTATAATTTTTTCTTTCTATTTTTTAATATTGTATAAGCATTATTATGATATATGATTAATAATAATAATAAATCTACTTAATAAATAATATAAAAATAGAATATTAATTGACTATTTTGAATTAAAAATATAATTATAGATAAATATTAACTTATTTAAATTTAAATTTAAGTATTAAGTTATGAAATTTATTAATAATATTTTTTTAATTTTCTATATAACATATAAAATTAAAAAATTATTAATTTTATTACTATCAATTTAATTTTGGTTGAACTATTAAATATTAAACTAGTGTTTTGACTAGTTTAATGTTCGGCCAGATAAACACAAAATCAAATCAACAAAACCACTCATTATTTATTTATATATTACTCCCTCTAATCCTTAATTTAGTACTCTTATAGCCTAATCATGTAAATTAAATATGAGAGTTAGAGTTAATTAATTATCTTAATTTTTCAAAAAGCACAATATTTTTTTAAAATTATCCTTATTTAATATATTTCTCTCTCTCTCTTTTGAATACATTAAATAAGGACATTTTTTATAAATGCATAATAAATACTAGCTCGTATACAGCAAATGATTATATATTTAAGATTAAGGTAAAATGTCATATATTTAGAATAAGTGGAAGTGTCACCTGATGTTAACTCAAGTGATAGGGGTGGGGTGGGGTTTGAGCGAAAGTCAAGAGTTCAAACCCTAATAATGTATCCAAAAGAATAGGAGGAAGTAACATATTGATTCTTTGTATTTTTATCTAAAATTTTCAATTAAAATATAATACACATAAATTGTAAATAATAAAAAATTATTATATTTGTATACTTTAATTAAAAAACTACAAAATCATTCGTAGAAAATTGTAGTTATTAAGTTATTATTAAGAATTTATATATTCATTATATTTATGAAAATTTGATGACAAAAATATATATGTGAAGATATTTTTCTTTAATATGTTTTTTTAAAGGGATTAACAAGAATCTGTCCATAGCATATCCTCGAATGATATTTTTGCAGTCAAGTCTATACTCTAATTCTAATGACTTTTGGTATTTAAGTCCCTTCCAAGAAAGCATAATTCATTTTTGTTGTGCAATGCTTGGGTGGGCTCTATCATTTAATTTTTAGAATAAAGCACATTCTTACGTCTCAAAATATTAACACAAATGATGCATTAATTTTAAGTCTTAACAATACTCAAGGTTGAATTAAAAATGTCAGAAGCATTCAACAAAAGCAAATGAAATTTTTGTCTAGTCTCATAAATTCATTTGAACAAAAAAAATAATATATATTTTAAATTGTACAAAAATTTTGCAAATGAGAATATAACATTGACATAAAAAATACAGTTCAAATAGAAAAAGTAAAAAAAAATCTTATTAATCAAATTACTCAATAGACTATAGAACTCAAACTTAAAAATACTATATGACATGGCACTTGATTCAATTAAGTTGGTTTGGCACTTGCTTTTTTTAAATAAGATTTTTTTTATTCAAAACTAATAAATAAAAAGAATTTCATGTTAAAAAGAACTTTACGTGCTTATTATTTAATCCAATCCTAGCCGATATGAAGATTGGTTAAAAAAAAAATCCAATATGATGGAAAAAATTACTCTGCACTTGAGTAAGGAGAAAAAATAAGGGGAAGAAAAAGGTGAAAAAAAAAAGTGAGGAGAGTAATTTTCTTTTTTCATATACTTGTTGAACAGAAAAAAAAAAGAAGTGTCTAATTTTAAATTTGACAATAATGCATTTACTATCTTTAAAAAAATATTTACATATAATAAAACTTATTATTCTATTATATTATTTATATGATTTTTAAATTATATTAACAAATAAAATTAAAATATAATTTTAATTTTATTCTTGGTTAAAAATTATGTTATCAAATCTTAGTTTTTTAAATTTGTAATATTATTTTTTTTATACGTTGATTTTAAAAATTTTAAAATAATACTAAAATTAAAAAAGAAAGCTAGAAAGTGAAAAAAATTGGTAGAATAATTTTGGAATAAGAGTTTTTTTCTTTAAAATTTCTCCATTTTGAAAAGAAACGTTGGGAGAAAAAACGTGTGAAATCCACATATTATTTTTTCTATAAATTTTTGTCCCCTCACTTTTTTTCTCCATAATCAAATAAAAAAAATTCATATTTCTTTCCATTTTCCCTTCCTACTTTTCTCTCAGCCAAGGAAATATAAAAAATATATATATAACAACGTACAATTATAGTTGGTTGAGATTTATATAATTCTTTGATACTTCCCAAATTGCCCATGAACATCAGCTTCAGAGGTAATTTAAATCTGATACACTTGCTTCAATCGTATTCAATAATGGCAAGCAAGCACTTTGACAGTTCGACCAAAACATCTCTCTAAAAAATTATCCAAAAAAAAATCTCTATTATTCTACTATGAATCTAGGTTGAAATGTATAAAATATTTAAAATCTTGATTTATGTGCAAAATTAATGATGTCATATATTATGTCATATACAGATAAGATAACTACTAAAATTTTTTAATTATATGTAAATTTATGCCATGTATAGATAGTTTTTTTAACGTATCATATTTTGTTATTAAAACTACAAAGTAATTAAAAATATATCTATATTTCAGAAATGTCAAAATTATGAACAATGTAATTTAAATTTAGAATATAAAAAACCATGCAGTTATTTTTCATCACAACTCAAAACGGAACCCAAAATTTCAATATCAACTTAGTATATAACCAATGAGGAGAAAATAAGCTTGTATGGTAAGGCCAAACGTAATTGAAACAAAAATATATTTTACTTGGAAAAGAATAATAATGGAAAATCATGAACAAATTGGAGATTTCACCTTGTTGCTTTGAATCATATCAAAATCATTATTAAAAGAAGAAGAATCATATCAAAACTGTTGGGAAAAAAAAGATAATATATCAAAACCGTCGGCCAAAAAAAAGAAATAATATTAAAATCTATTGGTAAAAAAAAAGATCAAAATCTGTGAAGGTGGTGCATGTTTTAACTGTGTGTATTAATTAATCAGTGCTGTCTGCTGTGGACGAGAAGGTGGATGATTGCTGCCACGCCACCAAAGCAACGACCTGGGCCCATTGCTTCAACTTCGTCTTCTTCACTTCCGTATCATCACCTGAACCCAAAAATTCAGCCGTTAGAAAATCAGTCAATCACTGTCCTATCCTACGGCTGAGATTAATCGTCAACTATGGATTTAATCCCTACATAACTATATTATTATTCTTTAAGGATAAGAATTGAGCATCTAAAATCGATTATCCAATTTAATGGATTCATTTGCCTCAAATTAATCAAAATCAAGTCAAGTTCAAATCAGATCAAATCAAATTTGTTTTTGTCTCAGAAAGGATTTGATGATCAATATCAAACCAAATCAATAATAAGATATTATTATGTCCAAAAAAATTATTTAACAATGAATGAAAAATACTTAAATCAGTAATCAACAATACCCGGTCCAAAAAAAAAATCAACAATAAAATTTTACCCCAAAAAAATCAATAATGGAATCTAATAATAGTCATCAAAGTGCATATTCATAAAATATCTAAAAAATCATTTGAAAAAATATAAATTGACCAAAAAAATAAATATTTTTTAGTTTACAAAATTAATTGAATTTGAATTAGATTTTAAAAACCGTATCAATATTTTGGCGGCATACTTTGGGTTGTTTTCATATGGTCGTATTAATTTAATTTTGATCAAAATAGCCCTTTGATCGATGTTTGGCTAAAGAGTTGCATTACCTGAATCAAAGAGGGTGACGGAGGTTCCAGTGTCGCAGTCTGAGGCCGTGGACAATGAAGACGACGATCGTGATAAGTTGTGATTATACTGCTTATCCGCCGCCCGCAAGAGCTCCAGAGCTGGAATCGTCTCCACTAGCTTTGGGTGGATATCCGGCGAATCAAACCCGAATCCCAGCTCGTAGCAAGCTTTGAGTTCTTCTAAATCGTCAATGGATAGGCTCTTGCTGAGGCGGTGTTGGCGACTGCGGCTGCCGGCGATGTAGTATTCTCTTCGTCTCTGCCATGCCTCTTCCCGAACAGTTTCGGGTGACCAAGAATGATTCTTACGGAGTGGATGCCGCGGAAGAGACGCGTGAGGTGGTCTCGACATGATTTTGAACGACGGTGCCGTTTGGAGACTGGATGAGAGATATTCGAATAAGAGAGAGATTGGATTTGAGGATGCGGAAGAAGATCTTGGGAGTTAAATAGTTTATCAGAGAAGGCTTGGTTATTTATAATTACGTTTTTCACTAGAATGAGGAAACTATTATATATATTTTTTATATTGAAAATAAGGAACATTTATTTTGTTGTCAGACGATATGTTCTGTAAAGGAAGGGATCTATTATTTTTTATTCGAGGATAGGCTGGATCATCATTTATCATTAAAAATGGATAATCTATAATCCATGAATCAGTTACGAAGAACTTGGTCACCAAGTAATTCGAATTCGAACCAGACTTTATTTAAAATACGAATGTTACCAAAAGAAAGATGTGAAAATAATAATAAAAAAGACTTTAAAATATGATGGAAAATTGGTATACTTATAAGGAAACATCGTATAAAATATTCACATTAATTTTGAATCTTTGATTACAAGTTTACTAAAAATGGCAATGCTTATTATAAAACTATATTAAATTATTAAATAAAATTTTTTACTATTTTTTGTGTAAATATAAAATTCTGACAATAAAGGTAGATTATTAAAAAATAAAATTGTGTCAACAAACAAATTATTTTATTTAAATGTAATTTTTTTGATAGGTTGCCTATTAGTATGTATTTATTAATTTATTAATATTTTTTACCAACGTTAATTTATTAATGTTGAGTTAGCATAATATAAAAGTTTCTTTTCATTTCTATAATTTCAATGAATTTTCAATGTAACTTCTAGGACTGTGTTTGGTATAGTGGAGGAAAAGTGAGGGGAAATAACGGTCTGTTTGGTTGGGGGGAAATGGGAGGAAGTGAAAGGAAGGTTGCTCCCCTCTCTTGTTTGGCAATCACATAATTGGAGGAGGGGAGGCAAAATGTTATTAAAATTTTCCCTCCCCTCCCCTCCCCTCCCCTATTTTTCTCTCAAATTGGGGTAATTTGGAGAGAAAATGTGTTATTGTCTCTAATATGACTAAAATACCCTTCACTTTTTTATAACTCAACCACACAATATACTGGTCAGTCTTGTCGCGTCTTTTTTTGATCTCACTCATAAAATATGAAATACCTTAGTGACATACATGCATGAAGTCATAAATACATACAGACACATTCGTATATTAACATATATAATCATGGTTAAAGTTAAGGAAAAAAAGAAGATACATATAATCAAGGTTGAGGTTGAGAAAAAAAAGAGTATTTCCTTCTGATTAAAAACTTTATCTAATATTCAAACCAAAAAAACTTTTTTTTAATATAAAAAGAAAATATTAACTTAAATAAACTAAGGGTATAATAGTTAAATTATAATTATTTTCCCTCCCTTCTCCTCCTAACCCAAATAAGGTAACATTAAAATCCCTCCATTAAAATCCCTCATTTTCCCTCCAAATAAGGTAAAATTAAAATCCCTTCTTTTCTCTCCCCTTCCTTTCCTTCCATTAAAATCTCTTCCCTCCCTTTCCCTCCTTTGAACCAAACAGGAAAAGAGAGGAAAGAAGAAGGATGGAGGGACTGGGAGGGAAAGGAAGGGGAGAAGAAAATGGAGAGATTTTAATGATTGGTTATTTGATTTAAGAAGAGTGGGGATGAGAGTTAACAATAATTTGACTATTTTACTCCTTCTATTAAAGTTATTTTTGCATTTTCTTTTGTTTTAATAATAATTATTTTTTATTTATTTTATTGAGAACATAATTTATCTATATACCATTTTTTTAGAGCATAATTTATGGAGATTGAAATTTTAAGAAGACATTTTGGTCAATTAGAAGAATTTCATGATAATTTTATTTTTTTAAATTTTTATTTTTTTCTCATTTTTATTTATCTATTTCGACGTCCCTTTATTTTTATTGGTTCATATTTCTGTCCCTGGCACCATTTACCACTAACGAAACATGCCCTTCTGTTTCCTTTCTTTTCATATTCGAACCTTTCCTTCTCAGTAAACAAAAAGTAGCCGCCTCCACCTCTTTCCTTCATCTTTTCTCTCGATCTCACTCCTTCAGCAAAGAAGAACCGCCGCCCCTCCCTCCATACTCCTTCAGTAAGTTCAAACCATCATCTCTATTTTCCTTCCAAATCTCCACCAATCTTTTCCAATTCCGGCAACTCCTCTCCACTTCCTACACAGTTTTTCGACCTTCGTCTTGCTGAAACAACACAACTGACGCCTCCATCTTCAAGCTCATCTTCTTCCATTCCTCTCAACCTTCTTCCATTTTCGATCAGCGGCTATGGACAATACTGAGGGTAATAAATAAATTAAAAATAAACCCTCCCCAATACCCCCCAGATTCGGTAGGGAGGGATAGAAGGGAAGGGGGTCTCATTCGAAAATTATGGATCCAAACAAGGGGAGCACTCCCTCTAAAATTTCCTACCAAACTGGGGCTAAAAGTTTATAAATAATTGTATATAATTTAAAATAAGAACATTTAACTTAATTAAGTCCTTACTGTTTTGCTGTTGTTAATATTTTTATTAATTTTTTATTGATATCAATAATGATGATATGTAATTCAAATCAACTTATCCAAATTACCCAACCTATGTACATGATAACACATATATATATATATATATCAATCAATATCTATTTTGAATTCTTTGATTCTAATATCTATTTTAAATTTTTTTATGAGATTAGATCATACATGTGGTCATTTATGTTTGAATATTTTAATTTGGAATGTATTTTTATCAACATTTTTTTTGACATATTTTAAATAAAGATAAATATGTTTTATTCCTATAAATTTAAACATTCTAATAGTAATCTAATAACAGTCTTGTAATCCTATGATAATTATATCGTAAATAATGACAGATAGAAATACAAATTGTCTATTTAAATTTAAATTATCCACAATAAACAAACAAATTCTTTTTTTTTTTAGAAGGTAACTAAGTTGGGAAGTGGCATGTGTAAACGTAAAGTCTTACTTAGCGGCGTAGCATTATATCTCACCATATTTCTCCCGATATATAATTTCATCCATATATTTAATTTGGATGATGAAAAATAATTAATTATGACATTAAATTAAATATATTATTTATTTAATTATTATTATAAATAAGTATTATGATCTTACTTTTAAAAATATTATATTCATAACAATAAATATAGATCCTTAAATCATTAGATTTAATATATTTGTCGATTTACATGTTATTTTTTCTCAATTGGCAGTGGAAGCTTGGGCCTTCATAGCTGGCTTGTGGATTGATCTGACATGCACCGAACCCAACCAAGCTTAGCCTTTGAGTGCTCGTTATATGGATTTGGATCCGCCAACCTGGCACTTTATTCCCCCTCCTCGAAGACAATTTTTGTTTTTTTAATTCTTCATCCATGTAGAGTAGTTTGAAAAGTTTACAAGATTAGTCCCTATCTAAAATATCAATCCTTCGTCTGTACACCCGGCTTGTCAATGTTACTTAACTGCTGAGTTGTCAAAAACTGGAATGTGTGGCTGCCAAATATGCATTTTTGAGGAATCAGTAAGCAGCTGATGTGGCAAATCATGAATACGATGGAATGGCTGAATAGCATTGCTTCTGGGCGGATTACCACGTCGTCATGTCCTGTAAATCAAACCATTTTCTTCAAAGGTTTTTTTGTTTTTAAAATTATCATTTGAAAGGAAACTAGATGTTTGGGGTGACCTCTGCAAAACGCATAAGCAGCTCCTCAGCTATAGCTGCTTGTGCGTTTTGGTTGCCACCCCCAGGCCAAACATAGGGATGAACATATGGCTAGCCAATGTTCAGAGTAGTATGCCCCTATACTGTCCTGTAAATTAAACATTTTTTCATCAAAAGATTTTATTTTTCATTTTCGGGAAGCTTTGTGTTTGTTTGGCTAATGCATTCGACAATATTGCAGCACAAAGATTGCTGCAATTCTATTTTGGATAAAAATCCCTCTAATTTTCTTGCGAAAACTTGATTTCACTTGCTTCAAGGTTTGGGCTTGTGTTTTGCTCTTCAAAATGTCTTTTAGGTCCAAATTTACCCTAGTTGTTATTTACACATTGCTAGTATTAGTTTAATCTCTAAAAATTCTCCATACGCCAATTTTCCTCTATCTCAAAGATATGGCATATTTCGGGACATTTATGCCGTGTTTTGAGTTTTTTTTTTCTCCCCAAATGAGGAGAATCCCTCGTGTGTAGTAATGATCTCTTTCAAGGCTCTGTAGATAAAATGTGGACAATTTCTTGCTAGATTTACTTAATACGTAAGATCAATAATTGAACCTTACTTAATTAAGAGAGTCCTACACTCAAATCCCTAAAGTTGGGTTTAAACTTTATAGTATGTTTTTTTTCCTCCTATTATTATGAGTTAAATGCTTCTTAAGCTGATATGCATCTAATAATGTAATAAATTTATAGAAGATTTCAACTCAGATGTATAAAATACTTATAAAAACTAAATGATATATGAATAGTATAAAACTGGCTCCCATCAGATTTTGTTCCTCTATCTTTTACCATTCACTATATTATTTGCACAGTGCATTACACGGATAAATAAAATATAATTTAAGACAAATATTAGATGCAAATAAATAATTTAAAAATTTGTGGAAAGAAAATGAAAGGATAAATTTATGTTTAAAAATAAAATAAAAGGAAATGAAAATAATTGGGAGGGAAGTTAAGATATGGAGAGAATTTTAAAGATTGTACAATTTTTAATTAGAATAGTAAAAAAATAAGTGGGTGAAAATAATTTAAAAATTATAAAAAAAATTAAAAATAATAATTTAATGTGAAAAATAAAAAAAAAACGAAATTGAAATAATGAAAGGAAAGTTAAGATTATGTAAGGATTTTTAATATTTTATAATTTTCAAATGGGAAAAGCACTGTTTTGAACATGGTTATAAACATTAATTCTTATTAAATATAAGGGTATACTATTACTTTCTATGTTTTAATTATAAGAAAAATTTGAAATTTTTTATTTATTTTAAAATATAAGAGATATAAATAAAATTTATAAAATAATTAATATTATTTTTTTATACCTTTAAGTAATTAGAGTTGTGTTAATAATTATTAATAATAATTAGTTTTATTCTAAATTTATAATGTGGATAATTTTTTAAAAAATTGAAATTATATTGCAATTTTAATTTTTTAAGGTAATCATTTATTTTTTTATAAGTGGGGAGGCGAAAGGGAATATATTTTTGTCTGTCAGATTTGGTTGCCGTCTCATCCTCCTGCTCCTCCATCCATCTACTTTCCCCGTCTCTTCATGAAAAATCCATCCCTGGTCGTTTCGTTCTTCCTTCGTTTAAAACCAATTTCATACAACCCGCGAGAAAAACCCAGTGAGGTTCGTTTCTTTCCTCCCTCGTTTCATCAGCAGCTTGCCGTCTGAACTCGTAGTTCGATGCCGCCATCTAAGTCGTCACCTAGCGAGGTCCGTTCATCTATAGTCTCTTCCATTCATCTTTCTTGCTGATTGTTGTGATTTTTCAATGTGCTGATCTTTTAAATACCCCATTTTTCGCTGTCCTGGTGCGAAGCCCAAAGTGAACAAATTGATGTGAGGTTATTTATTTATTTTATGAGCTTTGAGTTATTTGGGAAGGTTGATTTGTCTATACTGTCAGTTTTGGAACTTGAAAGCATGGACTTTGTTGTCACCACCAATGTGTTGTAAGCTGCATTTTCCATTTTCTGTGTATTTTCATGCATATTGTCTCTGGATCTTTCAATTGTTTCTGATAAACGAACTGACTTTTGGAGCTAGCCTAGTTTCTACTACTCACACGAATAAGTATATTAAATATTGAAAATATAAATGGAGCTGCACTTTGATTGTATAAAATTTCTGTCCGTGGATCATGCATGCTCAGCCTGCCAAATGAAAAAAACCAATTTCTTGTGACTTTCAATTAATGCATTTTGACTCTAGGATTTTTTTTATTTTTTATTTTTTTGCAAAGTTAGCTGGTTATGTTGTAATATTGTAATGAGCTAATAGGTAGATTGGTTATAATAATTGGTACATTTAGAAACAGTGCTTAAAAAATAACTTTGCTTAAGGTTTTTGAATCAGTATCAATCAATACACACACATTTAGATAAAAGTTAGAGAAAGCTACACTGTTCACTGAGTTGTCAACAATGCGGCTTCCTCCCTCAGGCGGTGTGCAATGCATGGGGCCTGAGGTCTAGTTATCTTAACATTTGATCAATCTGCAATCTTGAGTTTATGACTTCTAAGAAAGATGACAATGTAAATTTTTCCTTTCAAGATATTTGAGAAACATAGTGAAAGTATATGTGTCATGTTCCATCTGATTGAAATGTCTCTTGATCCTGTTGAAAGCATTCTTTTCTTTGGCATGTGTTGGGTACTGTTAAGTGACACCAGTTTGCTTCTTTCTGAACAAACAGAAGAACATTTCAGAGACCATTGTCAATGGGTACCTCCCCTCGAATTCTAATATAGAATGTAGCAGACACAATTCAACTTTCTAGACATGTGTTTGAAACTAATGCTCACCCTGTATTTCAGCAACCTCAGATGTCCACCTTTGAGCAAATTCTCATTCCCAGGCCCCTTTCTTTCTTATGTACATACTCAATCTTTGCCTCCCTATTCAAAAACCATCAATTGGAACACAAACCACAGTTTTGTTCGAACAAATCGACTCCTGTCTCTCTTAGAAAGATGCAAATCCTTTATCCAGTTAAAGCAAATCCAAGCGCAAATGACACTAACAGGATTAATCTATGATAGCTTTGCAGTTAGTCGCCTTATTGCTTTTTGTGCCCTCTCAGAGTCACGAACTCTTGATTATTGCACAAAAATTCTGTTCAATACACAATACCCAAATGTCTTTTCTTGGAATGTGACAATTAGGGGATATTTAGAGATTGGGAAATCTGAAGGAGCTCTTCTTTTGTACAAAAGAATGTTGCAAGATGATATGTTGAGGCCGGATAATCATACTTACCCTTTGTTGCTTAAAGCTTGTTCTTGTCCATCTCTTAATTTTGTGGGTCTTGCTGTTCTTGGACATGTATTGAAGCTTGGTTTTGAATATGATATATTTGTTCACAATGCATTGATCACTATGCTACTCTCATATGGAGAATTAGTGACAGTATATGATGTGTTTAATAAAAGCTGCGTGAGAGACCTGGTAACCTGGAATTCCATGATTAGTGGGTGTGTTAAAAGAGGGCTAGCAAACCAGGCTTTGGATCTCTTTTGGGAAATGGAGGCTGAGAAAGTGAGGCCAAATGAGATTACAATGATTGGGATGGTTTCTTCTTGTTCTCAGCTGCAGGATTTGAATCTTGGCAGAAAATTTCATCAGTACATTCGAGAACATAGGCTTGATTTGACAATTCCACTTACTAATGCACTTATGGATATGTATGTCAGGTGTAGAGACCTTATGGCAGCACGAGTTTTATTTGATAATATGGCACAGAAAACCCTTGTTTCATGGACTACAATGGTTTTGGGATATGCCAGATTTGGTTTTCTGGATATTGCTCAGGAACTTCTGTATGAAATTCCAGAGAAGAATGTTGTCCCATGGAATGCAATAATTAGTGGTTGTGTTGAAGCCAAGCGTAGTAAAGACGCATTGACTCTATTCCATGAAATGCAACTCAGTAATATAAAACCTAATGAAGTAACCATGGTTAACTGCTTGTCAGCTTGCTCACAACTTGGAGCACTTGATCTTGGAATATGGCTTCACCATTATATTAAAAGACACAATTTTTCTTTAGGTGTTGCCCTGGGAACGGCACTAGTTGACATGTATGCCAAGTGTGGAAATATTGCAAGGGCTCTTCAGGTTTTCGAAGAGATGCCGCGAAAAAATCGTTTGACTTGGACTGCCATTATTTGTGGTCTAGCACTTCATGGAAATGCCCATATTGCTCTGTCCTATTTCTCAGAGATGATTTGTAGTGGTTTGATGCCTGATGAGATCACCTTTCTTGGCATCTTATCAGCTTGTTGTCATGGTGGTTTGGTGGAAGAGGGCCGTGAATATTTTAACCAAATGAGCTCCAAATTCAAAATATCCCCTAAGCTTAAACATTACTCATGCATGGTGGACCTTCTAGGAAGGGCTGGTCACTTGGAAGAAGCAGAGGAGCTTATTAAAAATATGCCTGTAGCTGCAGATGCTGCTGTTTGGGGTGCCTTATTCTTTGCTTGTCGTGTTTATGGCAATGTTCCAATTGGGGAGAGGGCGGCTTTTAAGCTTCTTGAGTTGGATCCTCAAGATAGTGGAACCTATATTTTGCTTGCTAATATGTATGGAGAAGCTAGAATGTGGAAGGAGGCGAGACATGCAAGGAAATTAATGAAAGAGAGAGGATTAGAGAAGACTCCTGGTTGTAGCTCAATTGAGGTTAATGGCATTGTACATGAGTTTGTCGTGAGAGATGCATCACATCCTCTGTTCCTACACATTTGTGAATGCTTGGTTTCATTAACAGAACAAATGGAGCTTCTTGGTTTTACACATGGTTTTCCAGCTTTTGGAGATAATCTTTCTTCTTAAACTTACCAAATTGTCTGCTCTATTTCTCATCATATATCTATCTACTTTTTGTTTGAGAGTCTGTACCTGTCTTACACACACACACACACACACACACACAGCTTTATATGCTAAAATATGTATAACTGACATGAAACCCTATACGTCCATTCACTCATTTTGATCCTTGTGTGTTATATATAATTTTTGAAGTTCTCTATCATAGCCGAATGCAAGGTCAGTATTTTTTCTATTATGGTTTGGAGCCATAGTTTTGGGGCTTGCGTGGAAAATATGAAGGCTGTTTTGGCACAATTTTCTTGGTTAGCTGTGTCAAATTTTGGCCATATCCTCCTCCTTTGTTTGGATTTTATTATGCTTCAGAGTTCAGATGAAGATATTTCTTTTTCTTTCTTTCTTTTTTTCCTTTTTTTATCCTTAATGATTCAGCATTATGTCAAAGAAACCTGCCACTATGCTAAATCATGTGAAATTTGTTATGGTGTAGCGAGTATGAGATTGAGTTGGACCAGTTTGTTTGAAGTGCATTGGGTTCACTTTCTCCTGAATTTGGACATTGTACAGGGATAATTCATAATAGTGGCCCACGAACTTTAATGGTAAGTAAAAACCGCATGATCATTGACACTTCTTGACTTGTTTCTTTTTTGATCTTATTTAGAATTTTATTTTAAGACAAATTTATACTAATTTATTCACTTTCTCTTTCCTGTTATTTTGTAACTATTATTTTAGTTTAATTTTTCACTACTGCTAGTTATTAGCAGTGTATAATATTAACTTTTTAATTTTTCTTAATCTTGGGCTCAGAACTAAGGAGTTAGGAGAAATCTTACTGCATGAATTTTGCTTCTCAACATGGACCAGGGCAATCCAGAACTGGAGTTGATAAGTTCCTTACAAATCAATACAAAAATAAACAACAATGAAATGGTAAGGCGCCTAAAATCTTTTTTAGCTGCCACTCTTTCTCCTTTTACTAGTTAATGACTTTGAGCCATTTGAGTTTTTCTGACGGCTATTTTGTTATGCAAGGCTTTAAAAAAGATGCCCTCTAGAACTGCTCAAATTCGTCTTGTGAGTTCACATGAGGAGGTTTATGAACCATGTGATGATTCTTTTGCATTGGTTGATGCTCTTCTAGCTGATCGCACTAACCTGTTGAAGCACTGTCCTACATTGTGTATGGAGATAGGTTGTGGTAGTGGATATGTTATTACTTCCCTGGCTCTTATGCTTGGGCTGGAAGGTCTTGCTGTCAACTATATTGCAACTGACATCAACCCACAAGCTGTAAGAGTGACCCGGGAGACACTGGATGCACATGGGGTTGATGCTGAGTTGATAGTCACAGATATTGCATCAGGACTAGAGAATCGACTAGCGGCATTGGTTGATGTCATTGTTGTGAACCCGCCATATGTGCCTACCCCCGAAGATGAAGTGGGTGCTGGGGGTATTACTGCTTCTTGGGCTGGTGGGGAGAATGGCCGGAGTGTTATTGATAGGATATTGCCTGTTGCAGATCATCTTTTGTCAGAAAAGGGATGGCTGTACATGGTCACCCTTACAGCTAATAATCCCTCTGAGACATGCCTTCATATGAGGGAGAAGGGATATGCATCTAGGATTGTCATTCAAAGATCAACAGAGGAAGAAAGTCTCCATATCATCAAGTTCTGGCGGGATTTTGATTCTGAAGAAGGTGATAATGAGAAGTTAACAACAGACAAATCTGTTCCTGCTAGGCTTATGGAGTATGTGCTAACACAATTTCCTCTCTTTTCATCCCGGAGAAGCAGTGATAGCGATAATAAGTGATGACTCAAATGGCAAGATTTGCTTGCATTCCATCAATTCCCCTGTTGCTTTGTCTTTTTCAGGTTTCCCATGAGTAGCTCATGTGGCGCATTATAATTGATTAAATGAGAGAGTTTTGCTTGAGCTATGTGTGCCAAAATTTCTAGTCAAATATGATTCAAGGTTTTAATTTAACAAAGCAATTTACTTAGTTTCATGTCTTTACCAACGTGAATGGAATCAATGGATTGTTTTACCCTGGATTCCAGAATGCTGTAAATAATTTTTTTGATGATTTTTATTTGGAACATTTATCTGCATTTTTTACTGATTTATTGGTGATCCTTTTTCCAGCTGCAAAATATCTAGGTTCCTCATTTCTTTTGAACAGTTTACTTTTTCTGTGTAATTACTATTTACTTAATCTTGAATCCCTATTAGACACCTGGGGCTTCCTGTTTCTAGAGGCATAAGATTTACTTGTTCACTGGAGTTAATGCCACATCCTGCCCCGTGAGTAGAAAATTCTTGAGTTGGATTAATTCCACCAAAATGCATTGGTATTATAAATGTCTGATCCAAACACTCATGTTTAGCTTGAAGCCTTGTGTCCTTGGCTGAAAGTGAGAATATATGGAGCAATAAGAAGACATCAGGCATATATGTATGCATGTGTGTCTATATAATATATATGTGTTTGATAAATGTGGTTGTGGGTCTTAAGCTTTTGTTCAGATTTGATTCCCCATTTGGGCTTATATCACGTGAAACTTTCACCTCGCATCAACTCCAACTTTGCCATAATTGAATCCGAAACCCCCACCGATGATCATCATCTGACTAAGCTTGCTCTTTTGAGCTAGCAGATTGTTTTGCAGCTTCACGTGTTCCCACTCCCCAGAATATCACATCCAGTCCATCATGATGATGATGAAAGATGATAAAGCGCACCACGCCCACAATCGATATTTAAGGTCAAACAATTATATGATATAATTTGTCTACGACATTAGTGGAAAATCAAAATTGTAACTTCAATTGAAATTGGTGCATATTTATATATATATATATATATATTTAATATTAAGTTGAATTAAAAATAAACTAAAGATGGATATATTATTATCCTTTCATAATTTGGCTGATTAAATTAAAATTAAAAATAACTATAATATTTCATGTAAAAGTTCCTTATTCAGATCATAAAGAGAAGGTAATCTGTTCTCTCATAATGCCAAAATTGTATAGTCATACTTTTTTATTGTGAAAATATACAATTTAAAGTCACCAGACAACTCTCAACTTATTTTATTAATGGTATAATTTGTTAGAAATAAATTTTTAAAAAAGTTAGTTTAATATTGTTTACGTATTCTAAAAGCCAAATGCTTAATTTATTTAAATTCAAAATTACCATATCATATTAATCAAATACATATTTTATATTTTAAATTTTTGAAAAAGTACTAGTATAATAATCTTAAGAATAGAAAAAATAGTCATAGAAGGAAGAGTAAAAAAATAACTGCACATAAAAGGCTTGTTGAGGATGAGAAGAGTTGTTTGTGGATATAAATAACTAGTCAGAAAAAACTGGACAAAAAAAACTGCGGCAATAATTATTATAAAAAAAATAAAAGGATCACCCTCGAAAACTTTGTCGGAAAGTACAATCTGGCGGTGGAGATCGTCACACCTTTCTTACTTCTATTGGATGAATGTCACATCAATAATTCAACACCTCTCTGATTGGCCCACGTTTCCAGATCTCTCTGGTTATCATCATCCATTTCTTTAATATATTTTACTTTAATTAATCCAAAAAGATAACAAATAAAAGTTACAAAATTCCCACCCTGGGTCCCGAGCTCCCTGCTTAAATTGCCGACTCGTGTCAGAGGGGCACAAGACACTTGTCGCTTCCACCACCTCCCTCCCTCCCTCCCTCAAGATTGCTTCGACACGACACTCCTACTCACTCCAGGGAAGAACACAAAATAATTTTAAGAAAAAAGGTAACTTTTTTTTTTTCACAGCAAAAAAAGAGAACCCTTATTTTCGCTTGTCTATCTTATTTCGTGCCATTTATTCTCATTTCTTGACATTTTAAGATGTCTTTTCTGGGGATGAAATTGAGCTGGATGATTCCTGTTTTCAAATTGGTTCTTCACCAATATTTCACCCGTTGTTGAGTTTCCTGATCGTTGAAAGAAGTTGAGCTCTACTTGGCCTCGGTGTGTTTGATTTTGGATATAGGTGGAGGAAACAAGGGACTCTCCGTAATTGGCTGTATAGTATGAAAAAAAGAAAATGGATATGGGTTATTGATGTATAAGAAAGGGAAATTTTAGTGTTTAGAGAAAACTTTAGTTGAAGTGATCCCAAAAGAGAATAATCTATGTTGGTTGTTTGGGTTAAAGTCTGTCTGTATCTAAAAACATAAGTTCCATCTAGCACAGATAGTAAACTTGAACTAATTTTTTGAAGTTGACTATATTTTTACTTCTTATTAGCGATTTTGTTGGCTGAAATTGGGGAACTACAATAGAATAGTTACTGAATTACAGAATTTTGGATCTGAAGCTGAAAAAAAATTACATTATGAATAATTTATCTGATTTGCGATTATTGGGCACTCATCATCATAGGCTGTAAGATGGTTTTTTAGGCTTTATAACCGTCGTACTTCTTTGGATTCGTACTGTTGCAATTAATTGTACAGAAAGTCTTCTCCAAGAATTTGAAAGGTGAAGCTCCATTATTGAGTTTGTATGAAATACTTTTTCAGTCCTTGGTTCTTTGGAACTTGCGGCTGGTTGTAATTCGTACCTCTGCAAGATCCCAATATGGGATTGCACATGTAGATATTCTTTTATTCATTTGTTCTTGTTGTCTCACTTTTGATAAACTCTACAATTTCATTTAACCGCGGAACAATGTCTGGTAAGTGGTAACCTATTTTGGTAAGAGGTTTATCATGAGAAAAGACATCAGTGAAGGTCCCTGTTTGTTTCCCCCCGGAGTTTCCCTCTAAGAAGCTGTCCCTTTCGTTCAATCCCAAAATAAAAGCCTTTCTTTTTTGAAATTCTCGTTTTCTTAAGTGAGTTCAATAATGAATGGATATAGTCTAATGTTGTGAATAGTTAGATCTGAATTCAGGGGGAACCAACACGACAGAAAGCACCTGCTGAAAACACCACATGATCTACTTACTACTACCACTACTACTACTTCAGTACGATTGATATGCAAGAAAAGAGTTTGCTTAAGTAAAGCCTCTTGCTTCAACTCGAAGTAATCTTCACTCTTCATTCAGAGTTCTAAAAAGGAATGAGGTCAAACATGAACTTCAACGGCTACGATGACAGTAACAACCCCAATCCCATGGGGAATGGAAGTAAGCCACCTGCAAATCTCACGCTCCCGAGGCAGCCTTCCATATACTCCCTCACTTTTGACGAGTTTCAGAGCACAGTAGGTGGGCTGGGAAAGGACTTCGGGTCAATGAACATGGATGAACTCTTAAAGAACATATGGACAGCTGAAGAGACTCAAGCACTGGCTATGTCATCTTCAGCTAATGGAGGAGAAGGTAGTAAAAACAACATCATCAACAACAGCAACAACAACAATTATCATTATTATGATAACCCTAATGGTAATTTGCAGAGACAAGGGTCACTAACTTTGCCAAGGACTCTAAGTCAGAAAACTGTTGATGAGGTTTGGAGGGATTTGATGAAAGATAGTGGTGGGGCTAACAGTACGAAGGATAATAGTGGTGGGGCTGCTTCTGCTGCTACTGCTATGCCTCAGAGGCAACAAACTTTAGGTGAAATGACATTAGAGGAGTTCCTAATGAGGGCAGGGGTTGTGAGAGAAGACAATAATATGCCTCTTCAAATTGGAAGACCTTATAGCAGCAACACCAGCAACATGAAGCAATGGTTCAATAACGACGACACTGGTTTAGTGCTTGGGTTTCAGCAGCAGCCAAACGGGATTTTGGGTAACACAAATACGATGGTGAATAGCAATACTCCAGTTTCCAAACAGCCCCCCACTCTGTCATTACATGTAAACACTAACCCTACCCAGCGCCAGCAGCAGCAGCATTCGCACCAGCAGCCACCGCTTTTCCCTAAACCGGCAAGTGTGGCTTTTGCGGCGGCTGCTCCGATGCATTTGTTGAATAATCCTCAGCTTGCCAGTTCCGACGGGATGGGAGGGATGATCGGAGTTCAGGGAGGTGGTTTCACAGTGGCGGGTGCCGGCGGGTCTCCGACGAGTCAGATATCGCCGGAGGTTGGGAGGAAGAGTACGGAGGATGTGTTGTCGCAGTCGCCAGTTCCGTATGTGATTAACAGGGGAAGGAAGTGCATTGTTTTAGATAAAGTGGTGGAGAGGAGACAGAGGAGAATGATTAAGAACAGAGAATCGGCGGCCAGGTCTCGGGCTCGTAAGCAGGTCAGAGAATATAAGTTTTAAATTTCAGATCTATCAGACTTTAAGCGGTTGGGGTTTTGTTTTCGGAATTTTTTATGGGGAGGGGAGGCAATTGGATTAGAGGGATTACCCTTTTCTTGTTTGTTTAAAAAAAATTGGAGCTAATTATATTTCCTCAATCTCCTCCCTATCTCATGATTTTTTTTTAAATTAAAAATTTTTTGGAAGGAGATTGATCCTCTCCATTCCCCTTTTAACTAAATAAGATTTTATTAAATTTTTTTCAAATTTTATACTCTTTAATCTCACCAATTACAGAAATTTTAAAATAAAATCCCTTAAGCCCTTTCTCCTCTAATTCTCTTTAGTAAAAATCTTTTTGATCTCCTTCTCTCTTTCTCAATTTCCTCCGTTGAATCCTTACTCAATACTTATGGTATTTATCATTAGCCCATTTACTCCGATTGAAGGATATGTTAGTTTCTCAATCCTAAGCATTTTTTAGTTTTGAACTTTTACCCTGTTTTCGCTGCCTTCAGAAACACTAACAAATTGTATTTTTCTTCTATTGGAAATGGAAATGGCAGGCCTATACTTTAGAACTGGAAGCTGAAATTAACAAACTCAAGGAATTGAACCAAGAACTAGAAAGAAAGCAGGTATAGTGTCTGTTTGAGTCACATCCTCAACGGTAGTAATTTTGTGACAACGGTTTCACCAGATTTTGACTATATTTCTGTTAATGTAGGCTAACTTTTTGGAAATGCAGAAGAATCAGGTATAATTTTCTCTCTCTTTTCTTTTCACTCACTTGCATCAATTTACGACTTGGATTTTCGGCAGTCTTATGGTTCAATAAAAGAGAAATTGACACACAAAAATATATGCGATTAATTTCATTTCTTAACACTCATTTACTACTTTTTTTTTTTTTACTTTACCTATTGCTTTACAATTAAAAAATGAGATTCAGTTTTCTGCCTTTGGAAATCAGAGAGAACAAAAACACAAAACACAGCAGAGATTCTGTTTTCTGCCTTCGGAAATCGGAGAGAAAAACACAAAACACAGCACGAGATTTAGTGTTTAATTAGATCTTGTGCTATTATTAAGGACTAAATATACCAAAGATATCAATACTCTTATATACTACAAGACCCAAAAAAAAGGAATAATCTATGGCCAAATAATTCTTTTTTCTCCTTTTACTTTCTGCAGGCTTTGGTGACACTGAAAGGCGGGGCATGGAAAGGTAAAAGACAGTGCCTGAGAAGGACACTTACAGGACCATGGTAGGGTTGGTGTTTTAAATGACTGCTCAATAGAGGAAGACATTGGTATGTTATAAGGATTGGAGTATGTATATGTGACGTAATTCCAATTCTATACTAGATTAGGTTGGTAGCTTTATGTATATTAATGGTTGTGTTTGTAGATTAAAACACATGTATTTGCTTGGTGGTGTTTGATTTTCTAATCGGTTCACGTAGGACTGTCTAGGATTAGTCTGTTAGACTGCTTAAATAATGTATCTAACCTTCTTCGGTTGAATCTCATTTTTGTTTATATGTATTTTTCTATCATGAATTTGCCAAAGCTCAAGTTAATGGATCAATAGTGCACAATGCCATTCACATTACACCTGAGAATTTCACTACCCACAGGTACTTCAAGTAAAAATCATATTCCATTTAAAATCTATCACGGTGGCTATTCCCTCATTAGTGATTAGTTTGCCATCAATAACTACCCTAGTACCATTAATCATTTCATGATTAAAGTTTGTCCGCAATGGAGGGATAAGCTGTGAACTTCTTTTCCTGTAAATCAACAGAATCAAATAGATATTTTAGCATAGCTTACATTAGGGGTATGGTGACCAAGAGACCACTCAGGTGTGTTGAACTCTTTCTTGGCTGCATTATCATTGGCACTTGCTCATCAACTGTTACAAGAGAAGGGCATTAATCAAGTGCAGCGTGCAGGTCTATTCGTGAATAAGAATGTATAAAAATAAATAATAAAAAAGCCCAGCATTCACCTGAAGATCCGAAAGAATTGATCAGATTAATTGGTACAAACCTACAAATGTAATCATAAGTAGTAACCCGCATCCCAATCCTCGGATTTCATTTTCTCACACGTTCATCACTTTGCTTTTGTTTTCTTTTACTCTTATCTTCCCCTCTCTATTGATCTTTCTTGTATTCCTAAATTCTGAATCTAAGCGATTGCTTGGTTGACAACTTCCAAACTAAGCGAGCTTCTGAAATTAATCCTTGAACATTCAACCAGCTTACAGTTGGCTCCTGATTTATTATTGCAATTTCAGGCTTTCATTTTGATCACGTGAAAATTTGATAGATACAGAATAAACAAATCCTCACATATCTCTACAACACAAACAATTACTAAATTTTTAGTTTTATTTGATCTTCTTCTTCTTCTTTTTTCCCCCTAATTTTCTGTTCACCCCGTGATCAACTTTTGTTGTCTTCAGCATTGTTTCAGTCTATCAATAAAAGAAGCAGAAGTAACTCTGGAATTGAAGTCCAATTTAGTCGTGGGGTTTTGCTTCCTGTTAGATTTTTTTTTTTTTTTGGCTTTCTGTTAGAAATTTAAGTCCAACTTCCCATTACTAAGTGAAGATTCACTAAAACAGCTGAGTACAAAATTCAAGAGAAAGACTGAGCTCAATAATATACCACTTTACCAACAATTCTCCTACTTCTTTGGCATTTGACTCCCTCAGATAATTGCTCTACCAATGATAGAGCAAACTCGAAAGTAATTCCAGAGCCACAACCTGCAAGCTCTCCAAAACTTGAATATTTGATTTAACAGCCCAAAAAGAAGGAAATTTGCCCATAAATGCAGGATCACAAGTTGTTTTGCATAACAAACAACATCAAACTTGGCCTGGGTTGACATGCACATACCTTGAGAATTCTAATTAATGTTCATTCAATTTAACTACGTTCTTTTTTCTCAGAACACCCTATGGCAAAAGATTTGACAGCTGGAGCAGCACATATAGCACCATAGAGCCTCTTTTCCTCAGCTTGTTTGCACCATAGGCATTCGTCCCTTGTAAAAAGTTAACCTCATAGACTCAAGTGTATCTCATTATTTTGCCTGACACAAATCCAAGAGTGAGTTCAATAAATTAATATCTTACTGACGTGCAACATAAGATAAGAAGAAACTCTGATATACAATCCACTTGGCTACAAGGGCTCGAACTCATTGCTCACAGTCTCAGACTGTGGACAACAGATTTTTTTTTGTATCTAAGATGCAAAAGCAAACTCTAATAAACCAGCGATATTAGTTCAGAAAACACACTGGTAAAGCCACAAAGTAAAAAATTTCATCTGAACATGTCGAGATGTTGGTATCAACTACCAAAACAAATAGTAACTAGAACCTGATTCAGTCGCGCAGAAATATAAAATTAGAACAAAAAGAAATCCCGTATATTACGAAATTTCCCGGGTACTTAGCAGCATTCAAGCAATATGAATTGAACCCAATAAACATTCATAAACAATGAACATCAAACGTCCTTTTGTTTTGAGGGGAAGAGAGGAGTCTAATGCTGGAGTCCTAGAAGTTGTTATGGTCTTATGGGTGTTAGTGGAGAGATCGGCGAGGAGAGCATTTTGGGGGAGGCGTTCTCCCCCGTTGAGGGGTTACGAAAGCAAAAGATATACTAGAAGGGACGGTAGCCGCGGCCACGCAAGCGAGCTTTGTGGGATGATGTGGCAGCATCGACCAAGACTCCATCTTGCAGCTCCGTACAAGAGAAAAAATTGAGTTAAAATCTTGGGATTTGAAAATTTGAAGTTTTTTAGTACATTTAAAATTAAATTAAAATACTTCAAAAATTAAAAGAAAATAAACAGAAAAAATACATAGATGACATATGCTTATTAGTTTCTTTTGTCCTCCTTCAGTAGAGTCTATCTTGTGGTGACACAGAAACAATGAGATGATTAAAATTTATTATTGTTATTCTTTTTTCGCAATTTATTTTTCTTAAGATCTTATCCATGCATGAGTAATGACACAGCATCGTCAGAAATCACAATTCCAATAATAAGAGGATCCGCATTCCATGGGTGGAGTCCTGGAAATTGATTATTGCCAAACTTGACCCTTAAGAGATTGAAGGGATGCTACGCTTATTGGGTCTGGGGCGAAGAGCAACTTCAATCTCGTCCAATTTGTATGGAAGTTCCCGGAGAGGAAGCACCCTTGAGATGCTTACCAGAAGAGGCTTCTGCTTGGGGGTACTTCCCGATGGCGTCGACCGAAATTCCGAGGCCTTTGCTAGAAACTCTAATTCCATGGTGGACTTGATTTCCGAACTCCAATCTCACGTAGCCAAGGTTGCTTCTTTATTCCATTTTCTCTCTGTAATAGCGTCTGACCATTTATATATGCTTTGGACTAATGGTTTGCTTTTTTGAAGGTACTTGCGGGTGGTGGAGCTGAGGCAGTGAGGAGGAACAGGAGTAGGAATAAGCTTCTACCCAGAGAAAGAATTGATCTCCTAATTGATCCTGGCGCTTCATTCCTTGAGCTTTCACAGGTTTCCTTGCCAAAATAAAATGATACAGTTACTTATTGTTTTCATAGGGTTTGTGCGAAGCTCTAGTGAGTCTGCGAGGTTGAAATTTTGTTGGAAAAAGAAAACGTATCCATAAATTGTATGAATAACTAAGGCTTGGAAATGGAAATTGGAAAGCAGATGTGAAGTCCGTTCTATATTTGACACTGGATCATAATAATGCATAAGCTGTTTATCTAAGTGATGCATAGTCTTGGAAATCTAATGGGTTTTCTAATGATAAAGCTTGCAGGACATGAATTATATGATGAACCTTTGCCTTCTGCTGGGATTGTTACTGGAATAGGTCCAGTGCATGGGCAACTTTGTATGTTCGTGGCAAATGACCCTACTGTTAAGGGAGGGACTTATTATCCCATTACTGTTAAGAAACATCTTAGGGCACAGGAGATTGCTGCTCAATGCAAATTGCCCTGCATATATCTTGTTGACAGTGGAGGTGCTTTCCTGCCGAAGCAGGCTGATGTCTTCCCGGACAAAGAAAACTTTGGAAGAATATTCTATAACCAGGCCGTAATGTCAGCTGAAGGCATTCCACAAATTGCATTGGTATTAGGTTCTTGCACTGCAGGAGGTGCCTATATACCTGCTATGGCTGATGAAAGTGTAATGGTCAAGGGAAATGGAACCATTTTTTTGGCAGGGCCTCCTCTTGTTAAGGTCAGTTCCCGGCACTCTGATATTCCTAAATCCTTAGTGTCTGGTTGCTTTCTATCAGTAATATCTTCTTTTAGCTTTTAAAATAATTCGCTGTGTTTGTATTAATGTATTTTATGTATTCCCTCTATGCCTCTATGACAAGCGTTTACCTTAATTAGATGATTTTATAGGCTGCAACTGGGGAAGAGGTCTCCGCAGAGGATTTGGGGGGTGCAACTGTTCACTGCAAGACATCAGGTGTTTCAGATTATTTTGCTCAAGGTATTTAGTATGTGTACTCTCTCTCTCTCTCTCTCTCTACATACACAGCCAAGTTTAGAAAAAGGCCGTAAATGGTGATAAATGAAATCTGTCTGAATCCTATTGGTGATCATGTACAATTTTATTCTTAAATTTTATTGTAGACGAATTGCATGGACTGGCTTTTGGGAGGAACATCATTAAAAACTTGCATCTGGCTGGGAAAGACGTCTTGGGAAATGGATTGCAAAATGTAAAATATGAATATAAAGAACCACTATATGATCCCAACGAGCTTCGTTCTATTGCTCCAACTGATCTTAAGCAGCAATTTGATATTCGATCAGTTATTGCTCGGATTGTAGATGGAAGTGAATTTGATGAATTCAAAAAATTATATGGCACTGTAAGAGCATAGCCACTTCATTTTGTAGCTGTTTAACCATAGCTTTATTGGTATATAGATGTCCTTAGACGATATCCTTGCAGACTCTTGTAACAGGCTTTGCTAGAATATTTGGACAGCCTGTTGGAATTCTTGGAAACAATGGAATTTTATTCAATGAATCTGCTCTAAAAGGGGCTCATTTCATTGAAATATGTACCCAACGAAACATTCCTTTGGTTTTCCTTCAGAACATCACCGGATTCATGGTATGAATTTTTGCTCCCTCTTCTGTTACTCTGACCAGGATACTTTTTGTCTTTACATTCTTAGTGAGTGATTTCCCTTTCCTACAAACCTACTGTTTACTATTTATGCTAAGTGAGGAAATGATGTTGTACGAGTGTTTACTAATCAAGTCAAGCTATGGGGAAATGCCTAACTGCTTGGGTATATGAGTTAAATGATTGGTAGATATTAAAGGTCTCATAAATGAAGATTCAACAATTAAGGTTCACTAAGAAAGTGATAGTGTGTGGATAAAAGGAAATAAAGATGGTCTGAGTCACACTGTAAAAGAAAGCAAATGGACCTTGGACCTCAGAACAAAGGATAGTAATACATCTTATTTTAATTGTAGCACAACTGTGCCTTAAACTTCTTTCTGCTTGGGTATCCTGAATTTTGAAAGATTTAGTCTGCCCTTCCAATATAAAATTTAGTATATGCATCCAAGGTTTCTAGTATCAGGTCATGTACTTTTACTTTATATCTCATTTTTTTTCTCAATTCATTACACCAAAATTTTCCTAAGCAATATTAATGTCATGAACCTGCTTGTGTTATAGGTTGGCTCAAAATCTGAGGCAAACGGAATAGCAAAGTCTGGAGCAAAAATGGTAATGGCTGTTTCTTGTGCCAAGGTTAGTTTCTTCGCAACCTTGTCCAGTTTCCAGTGTGATTATTTTATTTCCTTGTACACTCTTTTTTATGGCTTAACCTTAATCCTTCTTTATCTGTGTTGTCTTTGTATCTTAGTTAAAACGAATAGAAACAGTTGATTTCTCTTTTATTTTCAAGTCGCATTAAACTATTCTGGGCAATGTGGTCTGTGGTTATGTCCTTTATATCTTTTATATTAAGCTCCTTCCTCCTGCCTGAATAGATTGCAGAATAAATTGGTTAGTAGCACATGCCTGGAAATTCTGAAATACTTAAACTGGTACCTTATGAAAGAGAACCAGAAATTGTCCAAAGAGCTGCCTACTTATAATATAAATCTGTTATTTTTCTGATTTTACAGTTTCTAATCTGAGAGTAAGTTCATCTATTTGTAATTATTTGTGTCTTAAAATATGCTTCCCTTATGTGAGTTGGCTTGACTTCTGTGAAGAAAGAAATTATTAAAGTGACCCATATTAATATTCTAAGAGACTCTCGTTTAGAAATTAAATTAGGTAACTGATGTTTGCTTATCTTGAAAATTAAACTCCTGCGGTCTCACACATGTTCTATGTGCTTGAATATTTTTAATTTATTTTTATTTGGGGCTGTTAAGTCAATTTAATTTAGCAGGAAGAATAAAAGAGTTAGGAGACTTTCATAAATCATTCTTAGTGTGTTTGTAAAGGTAAAGCTCTAGCATGACAGACTTTTTGAGGGAAAATAACTACTTTTGCTTTCAATCAATACTTTCAGGTACCTAAAATCACAATAGTTGTTGGTGGAAGCTTCGGTGCTGGAAACTATGCAATGTGTGGTCGTGCTTATAGTCCCAATTTCATGTTCTTTTGGCCAAATGCTAGAATATCTGTGATGGGTGGTGCTCAGGTAGTGCATTTCACTCCTGGAAGAGTGTTTCTTCTGGAGTTCTGACGTCACTAATATCTTCTCGTTATTTCTCTGCTTTTTCCTTGTCATTCTGCTGGGATTATCTACTGTTGCGTTTGCATAAATTTTGTTTTCACATTCTGAAAATACTTGGATGATCCTGTACAAATTATTGGCTTTATTGGTCCAGCTTATCTTGGATTTCTTTCTGGAACAAACTTAAGTATATTAGGCATTTGCTATAATCGTATTGAATAAAAATTGAACATATTGACATTTTCTATAATTCAACATTACACTATTTACTCCTTCAAAACCCTGTCCCCACATATGAATAATCTGAGAGTGAATGCCAAAGAACCACTCTTCATTCTCTCTCTCTCTCTCTCTCTCTCTCTCGTTTTTGGGAATGCTTTGTTGTTGTCTCTCTGCCAGACAATTTTAGATGCATCATTATTGCATTTTCTTTTTCATGCATTCTTCAGTTAAGATTAAACCCGTTATTGAGGTTTGAAAATCATTAGCCACTATCACTTCCTTTCTGTGGATTTACTTATAGCCCTCTGGAATCTGATAAGCAGGCTGCTGGTGTGCTTGCCCAAATAGAGAAAGCCAACAAGAAGAAGCAAGGAATTCAGGTAAAATAATATAAAAGAGAAAAGCTGATTTATATTACTTATCGGCAACAAATTCCTGTTTCCCCCCATTGTCCTTTGCTTGTGTTTGTTTGGATGTTTATTATCATAATAAAACTATGATGTGTATATTTGTTTTACCAGTTGCATCACTTGATTGTTATTGTTTAAAAAATTCTCTAATAACAAATACCTAAAGATCTTATGGGTAGTCGTATTATGTTTGTGATGCAGTGGAACAAGGAAGAAGAAGAGACGTTCAGGGCAAAAGTAGTGGAGGCGTATGAGAGAGAAGGAAGTCCTTATTACTCCACAGCGAGGCTTTGGGATGATGGAATCATTGATCCAGCTGACACCAGAAAAGTAATTGGTCTCTGCATCTCTGCTTCCATGAACCGTGCCCCAGAAATCACCAAATTTGGTGTGTTTAGAATGTGATATATTGTAATCTTAGTTCTGTACAGGAATACTTCCGCATCTAAATTGCTGGATTGTTACTCTTATGTGATCTAATAAAGAGCAAAAAGGGCTTGTCAACACGTGAAAATTATCGATCAACACACTCTCCTATCCTTTAATTTAGAGTCTCATTGTGATACAAATAAAAAAATAAATAAACAGGATGATGCATTCCTTCATCTCATGGAATGGATGTGACCCTTAGATGCTGTCAAAAGCCAATTTCTCCAAGGAGGGCAATATTTTTAATATTCTTGTAATACTGTGTAACTGGATTATTAAAATATTACTACATTAATCAACTTCTTGTCTTGGTCAACATTATGCTGTTAAGTTCTAAACTTCATATAAAAATTATTCATGTATCATGGTAAAAATATCAATAATATCTATTCTTTGTTTCCCCGTCATGTGTGGTCCAACTGGTCCAGAACCAGATTTAGCCAAGATTTTGAATTTCCGTTGTCAAAAATATGGGTTGTAGGTCCTGCTTGGGATGAGGATATGGATCACATCTGCTTCATGCTGACCAGCTGATATGGCACTCACGCCTGGTCTTCTAATCTTGTAATCTAACATTCCTCAGGTTGACGTTTGGAGCCTCACAAAGATGCCAAATGTTGTCCATATCATCAGTGTCATTTCTTACATAATAATAATAATAATAATAATAATAATTATTATTATTATTATTATTATTATTATTATTATTATTATTATATTACGTACCCTATCATGGGATGGGATCGAGTAACGAAGCAGTAACCTTTGCATACCATGATACCAATAACCTGGTAGGTAATTACTAATATGGAGCGTTTCTATTACTCGGGTGGTTGAAAGGCTTTTTCTCATTCACCTTCTTTCACTAGGAAAGAGCTATTTTTTAGGGAAATAAAAAAAAACAGAAAAATTATTTTTTATTTATAAAAATAAAAAACTTAAATAATATATATCAAACATATATTTGAGAAGAATATTTCACTCATTTTCGTTTTCAATCATTTATATCAAAACCAAATCTAACCTAAACCCGAAAGTCAATTCCTTTAATCAAGAAAAAGTATTTTTGAAACATAAATATTAACTATTTTTTAACTTAATATATATTTTACAAAATCAATATAATATATAAAATTAGATTGGTATTACTTTAATCCTTCGATTTGATTGTTGCTTTGATCTTCTTCACAAGTCATATAAAGAAAAATCATGGTCATCTTCCGTGAGCACTGCACAAGCTTAGCTTTCAGTCCTTCCATGGCTTCAACAGCTTCCTCTTTTACAACCACGTCTCCTTCTGTGATTCGCTTTCCTACCCATCGTAAGCCGCCCTTCTCGTTTTTCTCCCCTGCACGCCATCTTAAACCTACAGGAGGTGCTTCATTTCCATTGCCCAGGACGCCAAAGGGACAAAACGCACTTCTTAGTGGGTGCATGCACCAGACAAGAAGTGTGTTCTTTCTTGCAATCAGATGTGTAATTCATATCTATATCGAAATTTGATTTTATTTCTGGAGTTTCCCTTTGGAAACTGTTTTGGTTGTTCAGTGACTGAATCGTCGCCAAACAGGGAAAGACATTGATCGGTTGCATTACCTGTTGCTTGTTTCTCTGACGCATAAAACCTGAGATAGTGTGGAAGACGTCTAGAAGATCGTTATTTAAGTTGAAAGCATTTTTCTTCTTCTGGTTTTCTGTTTTCACTGTGAATGTGGAATTTCTTTGTTTGAAATCAAAACCATATAGAATTTTGAGTTGTTGGCAATATTTGAAACTTAAGATGATAAGCTTTAAGGGTTAGATGTTGTACCCCAGAGACAACTGAACTTGCTCATGTGGCTCTTGGTTTTGCGTTCTTCATAGTTTTCACTTTTCTGTATGCTACAAATTAACCTATTTCTCATTCTTCAAGTTTTGGGGTAATTTATATAACATGTGAGATACATGCCATCTGGATAACTCTGTATTACCGAATATAGTAAGCATTTGTGTTGAAATATGACTTCACACCGTATAACTCGACTGTAAGTCAAGTACAGTCAAGTTGTATGACCTTCATTCTTTGGTATTGTTTGATGCACTAGATCATAAAACAATTATTTAATATGAATGGTAATGTGTTCAGTAATTAATTTGACTGTTGATTAATGCTAATCCACCCATACAATAAAACTGTTCTGACATTGTTTACTTGCGTGATGTGGTTTCAGTTTTTTTCATTTGAAAGGTCAGTGTCTTTTGGCTTTAAATTTTGGATAGCCACTTAACAGAGAGCTTGGTCTGTGGCAGCTATACCCGTTACCAAGGACTTGTGGGAAAACTCGATCCTGAACAGCGAAACCCCTGTCCTTGTGGGGTTCTATGCCAGTTGGTGTGGCCCCTGTAAGATGTTGCTCGAAGTCATTGATGAGATTGCATCAGAATACGCTGGGAGACTCAAATGCTTTGCTCTGAACACAGACTCTGATCTGCAGATTGCCGAGGACTATGAAATTAAGGCTGTGCCTGTGGTTTTGTTGTTCAAAAATGGCCAGAAATGTGACACCGTGATTGGCACCATGCCAAAGCAGTTTTATGTGGCGGCTATTGAGAAAGTTCTGAACTCCTAACACGGTTCGATGCAGCCACCTTCCCAGTAAAGTGGACCAATATGTGTCTGTGTTGTTGCATGTCATGAGAATTTTTGGCTGAATCTTCTGTTAGGTTATCAGAGTATCATTTAACATTACTGAGTTCTTGTACATGTGTCCATGATAGGTGCTGAGACACGGGAAGTGATTACCCTTCTATCACTGCTATAATATTGTTCTTTAGAGGACCTTATTCTAGTAATAGTGATTTCACTGTGGTTCTTGACTTTTGAACTGCAATCGTTATTCTGAAAGTTAGTCTAACTGTCAGATCAGGTGTATATCAGTAAAGTAAAAAAAAAAAACAAACAAAAGGAAAAAGTAGATCTCTATATCCAACATCAATAAATAATTACCTCTCACATAATCTTTTCTCTCTCATTATACACAAAAATCAGATGTGTAGATGATCTATAATAATTGATTAGCAGAGAAGTCAACCACTTGTCTATCGTGTTGATATGCTTGATCTCAATTGTTTTCTGTGTGTCAAATTTGCCTGCACTTGGCAATGTGTTTAGGTGATACACTTATTGTACCAAAAAAAAAAACCCTGTTAATGTTTATAACCGCTTGTAAATAGAAGATTTGTTTTTTTTAACCAACCCTTGTAAATAGAAGATTAAGAAAGGAAATATATATTGTGGGGGTGGGTGTGGCCGTGTGGGTGGGGAGTGAGTGGGATTATGAGAAAAATTTATGTGTAAATTGTGTTTGGACAAACTAATGTGTTTCTCAAAAGAGCTTTTGCCATACAAAATTTATTTATTTATTTATTTTTTAATTCTTCCTCATTGAGAAAAATCCATATTTGCATGTCTAAAATATGTGAGGATCTAACTTAAATCTATTTATTGCCATTTCAGGTAAGTTTGTGCCCAATTTGAATTTTCCTATTCTCACCTTATTTTTTAAGGGAAGACTTTTCCGGTTAGGCGGCACGTGCTTTCGGGAATGAATGGTTCATCCGGTTTTAAGTAATAAGGGTTATCCATTACATTTTAGAATATACCCAATTGTTATTTAATTCATCTCACATACTAAAGCTGATGCATATATAAAATTAGAAATGCTGGTAAATTTAAGGAAGCTTCCCATTCATCAATTTTTTAAGTCAGAGAGAAGGAATCAACGAAAAATTGTTCATCCTTTTATCATATCTTAACTCATTTTGTTTTCTGAATTTGAGAATAATGAGGAAAATAATTTGATAATTATATTTACTTTATATATAGTACTAACTATTTACTTAAATTTAAATAAACTATTCTAGAAACTTTTAATTCTATTATGTCTTTTATTGTGCAAACAAAGTGAATTTCTTCATGAATGAAAAATATATTACATCTGTGAACACCGTATTTTGTCCGGGTAATTTTTTAAAAAAATATATATATATATATATATAATAAAAATAAAAAAATAAAAAAATAACAATAAAAATTATAATAAAGAAAAATAAATAAAAATTAGGGAAAAAAAAGAAGAATTTTTGGACCCAAATTCGGTCAGAAAATCAAAAATAAAAAATAAATAAAACAAAAAAAAAGGGGGAGGGGGTTTTATTGAAACTTCAGCCCAAAAGATCACGAGCCCAATTGAGGGCTCGTGATCTGATCCAAGGGGCTTTGCCCCGAGCAGAGAGGGTGAGGTGAGCCTTTAGGGCTCCAAAAGAAAAAGAAAGAAGGAGGAGGGGGGCGAGGGAGAGAAAAAGGAGAGGAGAGAAGAGGGAGGCCGTGAGCGTGAGAGCCGAAGAAGGAAAGAAAAACAGATAGGAGAGGGGCTAGGGCACGAAGACCGCGAGGAAGAGAGAGGGTGTAGCCGGAGGTGAGAGCTAAGGCAAGAAGAAAAACCGAGGGAAGCTACAGAGAGGGCGAGGAGAGTTCAGAGAGGAAATGGAGACCGAGGTAGGCACCATGGGCCGCGACTGAGAGAACAGAGTGAAGGAGATCTGGAGGAGGAGAAGAGCGGGCTGAAGACAAAACAGAGGGGGCTCGGTGGAAAGGGAAAAAACAGAGGGGGACGCGAGGACAGAGGGAGCCCGTAGGGCTCGGCCGAAGGAGAGTTCAGGGAGGAAATGGAAGAGGGGGGGCTGGCCGTAGGAGAAAAGAAAGAAGGAGGCCACGGGAGCTGAAGAAGGCGGTTCCAGAGAGAGAGACACGAGGAGAGACCAGAGGGAGCCTTGAGCTCCGGCGGAGCCACGGTGGAGCCGTGGAAACCGAGCGAGATCTGAAACAGAGTGAGCCACGGTGGAGCCATGGAAACCGGGGAAGATCTGAAACAGAGGGGGCCGCAGGTGAGAGAGGAGCCGTCACTGCTGCTTCCAGGCTCGGCGGCACACGTAGTAATGGTAAGGATCAAGATTCACGAGCTCAGGCAGAAATCGAAGGCTGAGTTGCTGAGCCAGCTCAAGGATCTCAAGGCTGAGCTTGCTTTGTTCCGTGTTGCTAAGGTCAGTGTTCTATGCTTGCATGACAAATGTTTGACAAAATGCTCATGAGCTTTGTTTTGCTTAAGTCAAACACCAGTTGCTCTGCGACCTCTATCTGTCTTTGGATTTTGATGGCTGCCATTGGTAATCAAACGCCGTAACTTAGGAATTGATTAGCTAGATGAATTTTATTTGCCATGTATATCTACACATAGTTGTGTTCTATGATTGCTTGGTGTTTCTGCTTCTGAGGCCTATCTTTGTTAGGACTTGTGTTTATGAAGGAGGTTTGGTTAAATAATGAACTTGAGCCATTAGAATTATGTTTCTGTTGCAAGCTTCAAGTCACGCTAATTTCACCTCACTTTGATATTCTAAATCTGTCTTCATTGTTACAAACTCATCGGTTCTGCTTCATGTGTCAGAAAGATGATCACAGTTTGTGTTCCTTTCACTCGATGATTGGACTAGCTATGACACCTACGCATTTGGTTTTAAGCTTCTCAAGTGGTCATATGACCTTGTGTTTCTATACTTGAGCATTGATTTGGCTGGTGCATGATTATATGTAGTTATAGTAATGAGGAAAGGGTCATGTCTCTCTGATTCTCCATGCTAAAAAAAAACCCTGTTTAGTGTGCTACATGTTCATGCGCTGTTTTATGCCTATAAATGGACTATTTTTCCATGTTTTTTCCATTTAAAGGTTGGGTGTAATTGCTGGACATATGAAACATTTATTTGAATATGATTGTGGGGCTTGTATCAAGTTGTTGAGCAAGTGAGGTTGGCTTAGTTGAGTCTAAATAACAAGGGGTAACCCAGTAGGATTGCATGCTTGACTCTGAGGCATCGTGGCTACAATTAGTTTTCCAATGTATTTGAACAAAGATTTGGGGTATTTTATGATAGTATATTGATGGGATTGTCAAGTTGGAAATTACTCCATGTCTTTGTATTTCTTTTTGGGCATCATGGGAGCGTGAAATCAAGCTTGAAAAGATTGGGTCATCTTCATCGAGGCAAGAGGAACCCAAAGGCAAGCATGGGGGCATGAAATTAAGTTGGAAAAGAATGAATGACCTTCATCAAAGTGACGAGTAATCAAAAGGAGAAGACAGTTTGATTTTCCTCTCTTTATCTCTTGTAATTTTAGGTTGAAATAAATCATTATTTAAGCATGCACACACACATTGATAAATTGTATTTGATTTTTTGTTTTTATTTATTTATTTATTTATTTATTTTTTATTTTGGTTTTTATTTGATTATGTTTTTTTCTTCCTTTCGCATTTAGAGTTTGCCACGAGGGACCAATTCTCCGTGTGCCTATAGAGTGTCAGTCAATTATACCATGAGTGAGGAATTGCCATGGTATAAATGTTGGCTAAATTTTATTATTATTATTATTATTATTATTAATATTTATGAGTATCAATAGTTTTTTATTTTACTAAAAGTAATAAAATAAATGATTCAATGGAAGCACTTTATTTCAAAATTTTATTTTGGCCTTTATGTTCCGAGTGGTAACACCGTGGATATTTAGGTGTTAATTAGCGAGCTGTGAGTGATAAAGTCACCACAGATCCTGATTAGTTCTTTTTTCTAAAAATAAATAAATAAATAAACAAAAATAACAATATACATATATATATATGTCATATTTTTAAATTCTTTTTACCACTTTTCTTCTTATAAAAATGCGTCACATGGTTATATTTATTAAAATAAAAATGATTTATGTAAATTTTGTTTTTCCAATTTTATCTCATAGGCCGGTTACTTTTCTACTTCGAGTGGTAACACCGGGGACATTTAAGTGATAATCAGTAACTTGTGAGTGATGAAGTCACCACATATGCTGATTATTATTTTTCGAAACATTAGTAATGATCACATTTTTTTTAATTTCTTTGTTTAATAAATAAATAGGTGATAAAATGATTTTTATAATAAAAATAAAATAAAAATAATTTATACAAAAAAAATTTATTTGTTTTCTTTCAAACTTTTTGTGCTTTTTTGTCTCGAGTAATACTACCGTGGACACTTAGGTATCAATGGGTAAATGTGAGTGATAAAGTCGCCACATAAGCCAATTGATTTTATCATGTAAAAATAAATTTGTTTCCAAATATTTCCTTTTTAAATCAAAATAAAATGTTCAAAATCACAAATAATTTTAATTCTATTTTTCTTTTTAAATTGAGGAAAAATATATTTTCTCTTTTAGAAATTGATTAAACAAAAAATATAAAATAAGAATAAATGAAAAGAACAAATAATAGAAAGTAATCTGTCTTTTACAAATTAAAACATACCAATCAATTCTAAAAATTGTTTTCTTTGTGGAAAGATAAATTATTTTCTATAAACTTTTCTTTTTAAAGAATATATAAAATAAAAAAAAATATTAACCCAGTGACACGAATTTCTAGTCCGAACTACGTCGACTTTGATCCCTGTCGCAGGGTACGTAGGCCCCAGACTCTCATTCTGGGTCAAGTCCACATTTGTAAATAAATAATATTTTCCTTATTTTATTTTCTCAACTTCCCGTTTTATTCTTTATTTTCATTTACATAAGTCTACTTTTGTAAATAAATAATGTTTTACTCTTAATTTATCTTTTCCATATTTTCATATTTTCATTTTATTCTTTATTTTCATTTTTACATTTTTCTTATATTTTTGCATGTGAATGGTAAAAGGGCAATCAAAATAATTTTTAAAAGCCATAAAAATTGCATAATCAACCTAAGGTAACCGTTCTTAGGAACGGGTGTTGTGGGGGTGCCTAACACCTTCCCCACTCACAATCGTACTCCCGAACCCGACTCTGATTCGCAGACCAATCCTTATCCACTTTTTTTGTTTTTGTCCCGGTTTCCCAAAATTTCCCTCAAAATTTTGGTGGCGACTCCCTCCGAAGCTGACCATCCGTCAGGCGGGCCGGTTTCACCCTTTTTTCCTTTTCCTTTTTACTTCCACGCCATCCACGTCGCATTTTCGGGTGTGACAACATCAGATAAGACACTTTAACATAAGCAACCAGGACATTGATGACATGTTTCATGTTTGAAATCTTTTTCATCTTCGCTTTTATTTTTATTTTTTTTGGAAAAAGAGGACAGGCCAAGAAGTAGATAAGGCTGCGGACAGATCGGCTAGGGAGCCCAAAGGTACAATTTATTTCCCTCTCTTTTCACATACTTAATACTGAGACCCTAGGATGATGGTTGGCTTGAAGCCCAATTCTGGGGAAGCAGCACTGTTATTTTAGAACTAGAAGCTTATTATGGTCAAGAAAAAGAAAAAGACCTAGAAGCTTATTAATTTGTAAACTTGAAAAAAAAATTACTAACTCAGGTAATATTTTGGATGACAAAAGATTAGGGAGAAGCATACTTATTAGTCTCCGTCTCAAATATAACTTACTTAGATAAGGTTTCTCATGAACTGGAATATAAGTCAAAATCATTAAATAAGCTTTTCTATAAATATTCCTAATTAGTTAAATAGTGAGAGATTAAAAAAATTAAATTTATAATTGATAAGGTGCATTAATTAATTGGGGATAGATATGAAAAATAAATTAAATTTAGGATAAATTTATAGAGTTTAACAACGTTTCTAATTAAAATTTGTTGGTAAAGCAAAATTCATTTTTTTGATTTCTACATCTTAAAGAAATTAATATTTTACCCTTGATTTGGATACCTTAATGCTCATAAGAGTTGTTGGGGGAAAAATCTAATTGAAAGATACTTATTTACAAATGGAGGTAGTACTTATGGCCAAATAGAAAAATTGGGGGTACTACTTGTAAACTATGGATTAAATAAAAAAAACTAATAAACAAGTAAAATCTTAAGAATTCAATTCATTACCTATAACTGCAAACAACTATTGTTCCTTTTTTTTGAATGGAAATATGGAACCATTATTTACTAGAAGAAAAAGCAAGAATACAAGAGATTACCTAGCTCTTTCATTATCCACCACCTTTCTACCAAAAGGTGAAGGCTGATCAAAGAGGAAAAAATTAGAGTTAAAATCATGTGTACATCTGTTAATAGTATGGGCAAGTTGATTAGCGTCTCCAAACATATAGTAAACAATAATAGTTCAATCCTTATTCATGAGTGATCTGGCTTGGTCAATGATATTTGGAAACGGATGGGTGTCCTTTTCTTGCCTTGCAATGAGATTGTAAGTTTACACACAATTAGTAAAAACCTCAACCTTATTAGTTTGCATATTTCTGCACATCTCTAGGCCTTTGATGATGCCCAAGATTCTTGTTATGACAAGTTGAAGTGAACCTGTTTTCGCAATGAAGCCACGGACCCATTCACTTTTACAAGCTCTTACAACTCCACTAGTGGTGCCAATCCCATCCTGTTGTATAATTCCATCAATGTCTAGCCTATAAGAATCTTCAGTTGGTGGGTACCACTTACTTTGAGGTTGATGGTTCAGTTTTCTTAGCTTAAGTGATAGTCCAGACAGGATCAAGTCACTATGAACTTTGTGAACACATGCTTTAGCAATCTCCTTATATGAGCTCTATTCCGTGTTGAACACAATGTTACATCTTGTGGTCTAGATATTCCAGCATATGTATGCAAACAGAATTCGCCATGGTATCTTCTTGGTGTAAGCTTTCCCCACTTCCTCTTTAGCATTCCATTTGATCCAATCATTCCGTGATAGTTGTTTGAAAGTTGCCCACGATTTTGGTTTGGCAGTGGCCTTCCATTGTTACTCTACGTGATCGCAATCTCTGAGTAGATGCATGACATCTTCTTCTTCCCCACATCCTAAAGTGCATTGTCCATTCTGAGTAAGGCCCTTTCTTGCTCTCGGTGCGGTTGAATGTACCCGATCATGAGCAACAGTCCAAAGGAAGGATTTGATTTTCTCCAATACTTGCTATTTCCAGATGAGGTTCCAGATGCTTCTATTTGAATCTCTACTACCTACAGATAAAAAGTTATAAGTAGTTTTAATAATAAAATTCCTATCAGGTGATGGCTTCCATATATATATATATATATCCTCTCCTCTCTTGGGATTGGGTGTTTGAACATGAGTGATGTGGTTAACAACATTACTTATGGTCCTTGCTCCCTCCATCCATTGGAGATTTTAACAGTTGCATCTTTTTGGAAGGTTACCACTCCCTCCAACCAATTGCCCCCTTTCCCATGCGTTTTTCACTACTTCTTGAAAGTCAAGTTCCAATGCCTAAGCAGCTTGACATATGAACATTTGCTTTCTTCTGTGTCCTTGCTCCACTTTCTGATTAGTAACCATAAGGGGCCTGTGATTAGAACCAAATTTATTAAGGTCATAGAATTTGGTATTTGGATATGTGAGATTCCAAGTAGTATTGATGAAAGCCTAATCGATCCTTTCCTTTGTCTAGTTTTTATCCCACATGAATCTTTCTCTAACAACATTCAAATCCATGAGATGCGCTTAGTCAATGTATTGCTTAAAGAGTCGCATTCAATGTGTGTTGGGTTCAGCTCCTCCAAGTTTATCACTGGAATCAAGATAGGCATTAAAATCTCCAATGACAAGCCAAGGTTCTGTTAATTGTCTTCCGATAGCAATATTATCATCCCACAGATACTTTCTTAAGCTTGAATTTGTTTCACCATAGACAAACATAAGCCATAAGTGAGATTATAAACTGCACGCGGACACCTTCATGTGTAAGAGTTGAGCAGTGGACAGAACATAATTAATTTGAACTTGGCTTTTATGGAATAAAAGCCAAATTCCTGTTGCATATCTTGTTACCTCCACCCTAATCCAATTACCGAAGCCTATTCTTCTAATTACTCTATCAACTTTGACTCTGCTTACTCTAGTTTCAAGCAGAACAACAATTTGTGCAGTTTTCCCTTGTAACATATCCTGTAATCTTAAGGGGAAGGTCTTACTAGCCACCCCCTACAATTCCATGCTGCTATATCCATAAAAGGAGAAATAAAAGGTAGATATATAACAATGCACACTTGATAGTGTGAACTATGCCATGTTGGCATCTTTATCTAGGTAATCCTTATAGCACTCTTCCTCAGCATTTTCCTCCCACCTTTTATCCTTGGACGTGGGATTGATTTTAGTGAGATCCATACTATCCAAGTTACTACAAGGCACTCTGATTTCTAGTGGCTTGGCAGGGTTAAGGGTAATATTTCCATCATTTGAAGCTCTATCTTTGAAGGATGACACGTGGCTTATGGAGTTGTTATCTCCATAGTAGTTACATGTTAGGTTACTTAGCCCTGATCCATTTGATTATTCTCCCCTAATTCAAGTGGGCCTTTCTTAGCTATTGAGCCCATCACAACTAAGTGATTTCTAGCCACTTGGGTACTTTTATGGATCGGTGATAAAATCTTAGGCCTAGATGTTTGGCTTCTTTTTGCTCCACTGGCATGGCTCTTTTCTTTTCCTCCATTCCCCTCATTTTTCTTTGGGCTTGGGTCTATCTTCTAAACCCTATTTATTTTCTCAAGGTTTGTAAAGAACATGAAAGGCTTGCTAGCCGTCTTCTATGTCTCTTCAGTAGTCCCATCCACTTCTTTCCCTTTTCTCGTAATCTTCATTCCATCTATCTTTCGTCATTCAGTATGTTGTGCTTTCTCTGTGAATCCTGTCTCAGTAGACTTACCTACTCCTTCCTCTAGGTCTACAAGCACGTCAAACCTAGATGATGGTGTACTTTTTACTTCATTTTCAATTGATTTTTCTTGCACCTTTTTCATGTAGCATGTTTCCCCTCATTTGTCTACTTTGGGTTGCGGGTCCTAGGGTTTCTCCTTGCCACCATCCAATGGTTTTATTTTTCCTCCAATGGAATGGTGACTTTCTCCACAATCGCATTTTCCTGTGATCTCTGTTGGTTTTGGCACGCCGTACTAGTCGAAGGCATCAAGTTGTGGTTGTTCGTTAATGGGCACTCTTCCAAACGATGGCCATTCTTACCACTATGAAAACAGATAACATTCAACCCCTTGAATTCTATTGTAAGCACTTGTTCTCTGATGACAACCTTGGGATTTAATTTTTTTGCATAAGTCGATCTCCATACTAACCCTTGCAGAGTTGCCTCTTTCTACTTTCGAATTTACATTTTATTCTTGACACAGGGTATTCATGTCGACTTTCAATGTTTTGCCAATGAAGTTGTTAGCTCAGTTGGATTTTCAAGAGGGGGATGAATTGGGAAGATCAAAATTTTTTTGCAAAAACAAAATACAATAGTGATACTAAAAAGGTAACTGAAAACAGAGTATAAGAAATAAAGAGTAAAAGAAAGAGAACTCAGTAGTTTATCTTGGTTCGGTCTATTCCATTTGATCTGCGTCTAGTCCCTAAGCCACCACTTGAGATTTTTCCATTATCTCTTGCAAGATTTGAATGGCTTCTTATCATGATTGCAGTACAACACCAGCCCAAACTTTGGACTTAAACAAGTTCTCTCACTCTTCTTACTCAAGAATAAGACTATCTCCCTTAGTGTAATCTCACACTAAATACTCTCTACAAGTGTATAGATATTTTACAGAATGAAAACTCTCTCAAAAGAGTAGATATGAAAGTTGAGACACAATGAATGAGCAAAACAGAGGGTAGGTGAGTTTTAAATGAATCAACAGAGTTTTGGCGTGTATATTATTTTTCTCATTACCCAATAACTTAAATGAGGTCATATTTATAGTCTTGAGGCAGAACTATCCGTTGGAAACAAAGATTAGCCGTTACTCTCAGTAAAATAGTCGTTCACTTATCACATTAAATTCATCTGACAGAGGTTATGTGGATAACCTCCTCAGGTTATGCGAATAACGGGTAACTGTTTGCTTTTATTTTCAATGTAGAGCTTTTCGTTATGCGGATAACATATTACCCAGAATGACTAAGTTTTAGCTCAAAATCATTTTCATGAAAATCACTCAGTTATTAGGATAACGTTAAGTTTTTCTCAAACTGAGTTTTTGTTAAACTTAGATTATCATGATAACCTCCAAAGGTTATGCGGATAACCTGTTTTGTTGAAGAAAAGCTATTAGTTCTGTAACATAAGTTATGTGGATAACCTACCTAAGTTATGCTGATAACCTACTTACCTGAGAGAAGTTCAAGTATTCTGAAATATAGGTTATGCGGATAACCTTTTAATAGAGAAGAGTCCAAATGCTCTGTAACACACGTTATGTAGACAACCTCTCTTTACTCGTTCCTTATGCGAAAACTCCAAAAACTACATTTCCCCAGTGGAGTCGCCAAACTGTCGCACCCGGAAAAATGCGACGAAAGGAAAAAAGAGAATAAATCTGGTTTTCTAGTGAAAACCAACTTGTGAGGAATCGCCACCAAAATTTTGAGGAAAATCTTGGGAAACCGATTTGAAGAGGAAAGGATGATCTGCGTAATCGGAGTTGGATTCGGGAGTCGATTGTACGTAGGGAAGGTGTTAGGCACCTCACGACACCCGTTCCTAGGAACGGTTACCTTACGTTGATTGCGTAAATTAATATGGCTTTAAAATATATTTTGGTTTTCCTTTCATAATTCACATGCGAAAAAATGGGTAGAGAAAAAAGAAATTAAGAAAGTTTGAAAAATGGAATAAGGAAAATAAATTAACTTAGAAATTAAGAAGATTAAAAAATGAGGAAAAAGGAATTTAAGGAAATAAATTAAAAAATATTTATTAAATTAAGGGAAAAAAACACCAAATAAACCATAAAATATTTATTTATTTACAAAGGCGGACTTGACCCAGGATCAGAGCTTGGGACCTACGTACCCTGCGATGGGGATCAAAGTTCACGTAGTTCGGGACTAAAAATGCGTGTCAATTGGTTGATATATTTTTTTTAAAATTTTTGTAATAAGAGAAAGTTAATAGAAAACAATTTAACTTTTTACAAACAAAATAATTTTCTGAGATTGAGTTGGTATGTTTTAATTTGCAAAAGACAATTTAATTCCACTTGCTTACTCTTGTTTTATTTTGAAAATATTTTTTTGTTTTTCTTTGATTTTTGAAAATGCTTTTATTTGATTTTTGACTTTTGAAATAATATATTTTTGTGTGTTTGGGGATTCCTCTTTTAAAAGAAAATGAAAGCCGAACTACCTGTTGCAAACTCGCAGTTGTGCCCGATAGATCGGTTCCTTAATTACCTGCTGAAGTTTTAACACTCGCGGTACAAAGGTTTTATTTTAAAGTGCCATATAATAAACTTGTTAGATATTTTAAAATAAAATTTGAAGAAATTATCATATCATTTTATTTTTGAAATATAATTTTTTTATTGAAAGTTATTTAACTGATATATCTACATGGATTCATAGCCTCACGCCACAAACTCAGCAAGCCCAAATACCTGCGTGGGTTCTAAAAACCTCACGTGGTATGGTTATTAAATCAATTGTGTATATTATTATTTTTATTATTTTTAATAAACACCAAAGCATTTCAAAATTATATATAACAAAGAATTACTCATTCAGGAAAAAAAATTTCTTTTTTTTTTATAAAATAAAAATTGGAGTAACCAAAAGCTATTGGGGTCCATTATGTGCATAACTTTATGGGGTACTCATGCACCCTATGGACTTACAAAGTCAGGCCCATACAAATTAAGAATATACCTAAGCAACTTCTCAGCATCAGGCCCCACCAGAAAATCTAATAAATCATAAAGATCTTCCTAATGCCGGGCCCATAACAAAACCCATCGAACTATGTATAGCAATCTTCTCAAAGTCAGGCCCACGAGTAAACAATTCAGTGTTTGCAACCCAGAAAGCAGGGGATCTTTCGAAGCTAAATTCTCATGCCAAATTCTACTTCCTATGCCATAAAATTCCGCATATCATATTCAAAGAAGAAGGAACACGATTCTGCAGTTTGAGGGGCTTCCAAATTTCACGATGAAGCCCCATTTTCCACCATAACTCACAACTGGGATAGCACTCTCTATGGCTCAATTCCAGACTCACTACAAGGTTTCTCTTGGTGATCATTATTACCAGGACTAAAACTACTTCGCCTTCCCAACACATACCCACTGTACATGTAAACATTAATCCTCAAATAAACATGATATCACATTCACGTTAATAGACAGCGCAACCGCAAGCTTTCAGAGATAGATAGATCAAGCAAAGTGCATACACGGCCTGAGGAAAATCATTTACCAGAGAATACAAATGACGCCAAACAAATTCGGCCAATGGTGCCTAAATGTCTTAAGCAGAAACCGAAATCACTTTGTTCATTATTTATCAGTCACAATTATTTATTCGTTCACTCCCTTTTATTAATCTTAACAGAGCATAAACAAAATGAAATTGGACCCTTGCAACCGTGGAACAAAGAGCCAACACGCAGAAGGGGGATGAATCACAGTTTGGACATGGAAACATAATGCTAAACAGACATGAAACGATACCAAATAGAGGCCCCTGCTGCTCAATTTTTTTTTCTGGATTCCTCCCGTGTCCTCGGATCACTACAGCTACAGAGGAGGAACGAGTTGGTGGTTCGAGCTTGGCCCCAAATCTCCTCCTCCTTCGGTTTTCCCTTTTCTTGCGGCGTTCCTTTCCAATTTCCGGCTTCAAATCCTCGGGCTCCTCACTATCGCCCCCTCTGTTCTTGCTTCTTCATGCTCAGCTCCAACCCCTCCGTTTCTTTTCGGGTGCTCCGGTTTTCTTTGGTTCCCCAGAAAATGCCCCGGCTTTTCTCTCGGTCTGTGGCTCCCTCTGTTTTTTCGCACCCCCCTTCTTCGCCTCTGTCTCGTGGCTCTCCTCCCCTGCAGATGCCCCCGGCTTTCCTCTCGACCTCCGGTCCTCCTCTTCCTGGCTCGTGTTTTTTTTTGCTCGGTCTTTCGGTCTCACGCACCTGATTCCTCTGAGATCTCTCTCTCGGATTCCAGGTCCCAAAATTTTAGGGCTCCCTTTCTTGACCTCTCCTCCAAAATTCCTCCGGTCTCTCCCCCTTTTCTCTGCTTTTCTTCGGTTTTTTTTAGCTTCGGTGTCCTCTCCCGCGGCTTCCTCCGGCTTTTCTCTCCATTTCCTTTCCGTGCACGCCTCCTCAGCTTTCCCTTTTCTTTTCTCTGCTCCACGCTGCCTCCTTCCTTTTTCTTTTCGGTCTGCTTTTTTCTCAGTCCCGTGCTGTCTCCTGCGGCTTCCACTGTCCTTTCTTTTCTTTTCTTTCGGTCCACGCGTCCTCCCCTCTTTTGGTGTATGCTGCCCTAATTGTTTAGGGCAGCCCTTTTGGTCCAAGCCCACGAATCCAATTATGGGCTCGTAGTATTTGGGCCTAAAATTAACCCCTCCTCTTTTTTTAGTTTTTCTTTCTTTTTAATTAGTTTTTTTTATTGTTATTATTATTTTTTGTTTTGTTTTATTTTGTTTTGGGTTTTTTTTTTTTGATTATGTGTTTGTATATTAATTTTGTTAATTCTTACAAATTTCTTCTTATTTTTGTTTTGTTTTTTCTTTCATTTTTCATTTATGTATTATTATTTATTATTTATTTTATTTTATTTCACTATTATTTTTTGTCATTTTTTGTATTATGCCCGGACAAAATGGGGTGTTCACAACCTCCTTAGGTTATGCGAATAACGGGCTGTACAGTATCATTTACCTTCACTGTTCACTTTCTTATGCGGACAAGGTGCCAACCTTATCAGGATAACCACCTGGACAGACTTGAGAACTTGATCCCCAAGCTGTGTTATGCGGATAACTTCAATCCTTTTTCATGAAATTGAAGAATGGACTTTGGAAAAGTTTTGAAATTGAGTCTTTATCCCCATAACCTTAAATGATAATGAGTATAAGGTAAGACATTATCTTGAAAATAAGGTAAACACTTAGAAACATCCTTGAAATTGAGATCTTATCCCCATAAGTTAAAACATTTTCATGAAAACTAATTGAATATTTAGAATCAGTTTGAAATTGAAGCTTTATCGTCATAAGATAACTCTTTTCTTGGAAACCATTTTGAAATCATGAGCTAATAATTAATCATTCAGTTACTTATCTCATTTAATGTTAGGTGAATTAAAATTCAAAGTTTAACTACATTCTTTAACAAATAGTTTCCTAAAACATGTGAAACAACTCTTCAATCTCCAGGAAACTCCAACTTTATTCTTTATTTTTCTTGTGTTTCTTTGGTATTGGATCTCCATGCTCATTTGTTTTAGAATTATCAAAACATCTAAATTAACAGAAGTCACCCACCCTTGTTAGGAACTTTTCATCATAGTAATGCAATGGTAAGTTAGGAACTCTCACCAAAATAGCCACATTTCTTATTGTGTTGCACATTGGATTGAAGTTAGGGCTTTATCTCTGCATAGCTAGATAATGACCTTATATTACCCAAGGGCCTCCATAAAGCACTCTATCCCTCATGCTTTTATCCCGAATTTGACCACAAAATAGTTGTTCTCGATATTGATTAGTTCAAAATTAGAGACACCCCAAATTAGCGACAAATGTTCTCTCATAACTCCACGGCTTAGTCTTTTCCCTAGCAGGGTAATAACTAGGGCATCTTGCCATGGCAAGCACAGTTTTATTAGTCTTTTGTCTGAGACTTTGACTGTGCGTAAAGCTTCAAGGAGCTTCCTTTGCTCCTTCATGTACTTCGGTGCTAGATATCTTTCCTCAAACAACCATTTTTGTGCTAACTCTCAATAATCTTTTTCCTTCTCCGAAAGGTTTCTATTCCATTAGTGAGGCTTTATAGGACATAGTTGGAGATTTGATAAAAACTCCATTTGTTCCTGCGGCTAAGCTAGCCACATTAGTATGAATTCTTTCAATAGGGCTCTTGGTTTCGCCATTAATCATCACTTTTTTTGTATTCTCCGGCTTCCTTGTAATGCATCCCAAGGCATTTTCTTCCTCCTCCTTGGATAAAGTGTGTTAATTAATTAAGAATAAATATAAAAAATAAATTAAATTTAGGATAAATTAAATTTAGAGTTTAACAACTTTTCTAATTAATATTTGTTAGTAAAACAAAATTCATTTTGTTGATCTCTAATATTAATATTTTTCCCTCATACCTTACTGCCCATGAGAGTTGTTGCGAAAAAGAATCCAATTGAAAGTTACTTATTCACAAATGGAGGGAGTACTTACGGCCAAAAAGAAAAAAAGCGGGTAGTACTTATAAACTATGGATCAAATTAAAAAATTGAAAAAAAAAACACTAAGAAACAGGTGAAATCGTCAGACTTCAATCCGTTGCCTTCAACTGCAACCAACTATTGTTCTTTCAGAGAAGAAACCCAAGACGCTCCTATACCGACTTCCTTCTTCAGCTCCAGGTTCACAAACCCCCCTGGGTCTCTCTCTCTCTCTCTCTCTCTCTCTCTCTCTCTCTCTCGTATTATAATCATACGCAAAATTCCTTTTTACGCGTCCCGATAATGAGCATTTCTTTGAGATTGATTACTCTCCTGCTTCTTATTCAGGATCTTCTTGATTTATGTGGACGATGGCGTAATTAACAGACCATCCCTTCCTGTTTCACTTTAATTTAAAGCTGTTCGTTTCTCACTATTTGGGGAGCATCAGATTTGGTGAGGCTTGTTTGACTCCCTCTGAAGCGCTTGAGTAAATCTCTGATTACCGCGAATAATTATTGGTACTTATTTCTTCTTGTTTATTTTCCCTGGATTATTAACTTCTTCTGAGTTTGTGGGTTTTGTGTTCCACGGCCTCTCTTAGGCAAAGGTGTAATCTTCCCGTCAGGGACAAAATCTTGTGAGAAAAATGTAAAGCACAACAATTTAGGCGGATTTGGTTATAATCAATATGATTTCTGCTTGGTAATCCGAAAAAATGAACAGTCGGAATGTATTGCTGTTTACTTTCGTACTTTCATATTATATGCTTTTGCTTATATGGTTAGTTTAATGTTGGCATGTTTGGCCTGAATCGGTAGATTTTTTTTTTTTTTGTTGGGGGAGGTTATGTGTTTGAAGCGCTTTCTTATGAGAAGAAGTTGTGGAAATTACATTATATAGGTTTTTTTTTTTTTGTTATTCTTGATTATTGCCAAATCATTATCCAATGTAGGCCATGTTGAAAAAGTTCACTGTGGTGTTGTGTAATTTTCAATTTCTGTCCGGGTGGGGAGCATTAAATAATATTATTACAGTACGATGAATCTACGAATGAAAATACATCTCAGCAAGCATGATATTTTTAGGATTCCCTAATCTTTGAGATAAATCGGTTAAATGCCTGGCTTAGACCATTGAGCATTTTATGGAGGGTGAAGTTAAGAAATGAAATAAATTTCTGCTTGAGTACCGTGTCTTTGATCAAAATGGGGGATCAATAATCTCATAATTACTATTCCCTTCCCTTTTTCTTCCCTGGATTTTACATTCTGTGAAGTAACTCAACCTTGCATTAGCTCTCTTGGCCCTGGGAAGCTTTACATATTAATTTTATGGTTTTGATTGCTGTTTGCTGGCCTCTGTAGCTAGTTCCTATATTTGGAGCCCTGAGACTCTTCTCCTATTTCTTATTAGATAGTGGAAAGAAAAAAGGTTTAATTTTGTTTGTTAAGAGGGCCTTGTTACTCTGTTGCAATTCATTTCATTGTTTGATGATATATTTGAACCATTCTGTGCAGGGAGTTACTGATTTTCTATTGAAGTAATGGCTGCTCTTAATAAGCCAACAACAATTGTGTCTTCAGACTCCTTAGAGCAGAAGGGCAAAAATATGGCTGAATCAAATGCCACCATGCTTCACTGTCCTTTGATCCAGCAGTCTCATAGCTCCTTGAATGGCCCCGTGGCTATTCTTTGGGATATTGAAAATTGTCCAGTTCCAAGTGATGTCCGCCCCGAAGATGTAGCTGGTAATATAAGAATGGCTTTGAGGGTGCACCCAGTAATTAAAGGAGCTGTTATGATGTTTTCTGCTTATGGAGATTTTAATGCCTTCCCCAGGCGACTCAGAGAAGGCTGTCAGAGAACTGGTGTGAAGCTTATTGATGTTCCCAATGGGAGGAAGGATGCTGCAGATAAGGCTATCTTGGTGGACATGTTCTTATTTGCCCTTGACAACCCTCCCCCTTCCTCCATCATGTTGATATCTGGAGATGTTGATTTTGCTCCAGCACTTCACATTCTTGGTCAACGTGGGTATACTGTTATTCTTGTCATCCCAGCTGGCGTGGGTGTTTCATCTGCCCTGAGTAATGCAGGTAAATTTGTTTGGGACTGGCCTAGCGTGGCTCGTGGTGAAGGCTTTGTGCCTCCCTCAAAAGCTTTAGTGCCACCTCGTATGGGTCCAGCTGAGGTTGCTGGATATTTTATGGGGATCCATATCAATGACAATACTCATGGACAGAATGAAGAAGAAGCAATAGTTTACAGAGGAATGTCACAGAGCTATTATAACTCAAGGGATTTCACAGTTGTGTCACAATCTTTGTCTGAATACAATAGTGGCACATTAAATGGGTCCTCTCTCCCAACGGCTTTTAGGTCACACAGCCTTCCTACTGGATTGAATGATGTTTCAGGAGGACCTATGTCTTCCGGTGACCAAAATGAATGCTCATTGTGGGTACAACCTGGGGATTTAAATGGTCTGAAGGGCCAGTTGGTAAAGTTGCTTGAACTTTCTGGAGGATGCTTGCCTCTGACCCGGGTTCCAGCTGAGTACCACAAATTTTTTGGGAGGCCTCTTTATGTATCAGAATATGGGGCATTCAAGTTAGTAAATCTTTTCAAGAAGATGGGTGACGCCATGGCTGTAGAAGGGAAAGGGAATCGGAAGTTTGTGTATCTTCGGAACTGGAAAGCAAGCCCAAGTGCACCTCCTTTGGCTCTAGCACAGAAAGATAGGAAGGGAAGGGGGTCTCAGGAAGAGAATGTGGATGTTGTCATCGGTGGATGTTCTTCAGATGAGTGCTCAGATGAAGACAGAATAGTCATTGAAGAGCAGGATGGGAGAAGTGGAATAGGAAACGGTCATAAGGGGAGTGCATCCAGATGTGAAATCAATGGCATTCTTGAGCAGTTCAAGCATGAGCTCCAGGAGATTCTAGTCAGCTATTCTTGCCGAATATTTTTAGGCTGTTTTGAAGCCATATATCAGCAACGGTATAAGAAACCACTGGAATATCTGAGATTTGGTGTGGACAAGTTGGAGGATTTGCTTGAGAAAGTGAGTGATGTGGTAGAATTACATGAAGAACCAGTAAGCAGCAGGAAGTTCCTGGCTGCTGTGGGTGGGTAGAAAACTTGGGCCATTGACTGCCACATATCTTTCAACTTTTCTGGTGTATTCTATTTGAATATTTGCATTGACTGCTGAGGAAATGCATGTTTACTCTGCCAGCCTTATCCTTTTCGGTTTACTTTTTCCCCACCCAGCAGGGCAATGTGTTTTTTTATTGTCACTGTGCCCTGCGTGGTTTTAAATTTGTTCTACAATTTACTTGTCTTTCTTATTTTGTCTTTGCTACGGATCAACTATTTGTAGAAGTCAGGATACATGTAACTTTCTCTCCTCTGTATTTCTTTAACACGTACTTCTTTAAGCAAGTTTTTACTTACCATTATGTCCAATCATTAGATATTGTTCTTTTCTTCCATCTTGTATTTAATCTTGCTATGGATACTGTTGGAGCTGTGATCATTTTAATCCATTGACTAATATTATTTCCTATTAATACGGGGCAGTGCTCGAGGCAGATTAAAACACGTCAGCTCTTGCATATGCGAAGAATTGCATGTTTCAAAACGCAACATATATTTCTTTCAAAGTGAGGTAGTTACGAATATTACTCATTGTTCCTCCTTGTGTTTGGCATTTTGCAAGTATATGCCAATGTGGATTATTGAAGCAAGAGGAACTATCATGTTCTCATCTCTACCAAAATTCGACATATTGATCCTTTGATACAATTTTCCTACTTCTAAACAAGTCCACATGTTTTATAAGTGTCTGTACTTCAAATTCCAGTAAAACTTATTGGTTGCTGATGAATCTATCGATATTTGCCTTGGACGGAGAATATATTCAACGGAGACTGTGGGGAGCTTGTCTCAAGTAAAAAGCTTCTACTGCAATAGGACCTCGATGTACTTGAAGAAGAAGCAAGATATCTTCCATCCCCACTCGGGAATAATGCTTCATTTCTGTGTATTTTACCTTTGCTTCTTCTGCCACTCTGCTGATTCCCTTCACATTCTTCATCTTCAACATCTCGTAGAATCCCACTGTGCATAGGTTCTGAAGTCTCATACAGAAGCCTAAGGACCTGCTTTATTGAAGGCCTTGTCCTGCCTTCTCTCCGTGTGCACCATTCTACTATAGACAATAATGTCTGGAGCTGATCCAAGTCGAAAGACTCCCTCACATTAGGATCCACTAGTTCCATCAATCTTGTTTCTGAACCTGGACCCATGTATGGTTGTGCCCATTCAACCAAATTTTTATTATCTTGAATTGCTCGTCTTCCAGTTACAATTTCGAGTAATAACACACCAAAACTGTAAATATCGCTTTTCTCAGTCAGCTCATGAGTAACCACGTATTCAGGATCCATATAACCTGTAATGCATTCAACATATATACTTGGTGTTGGTAAAATCGATGAAAGTTCCTGTTCAATCCCACCACCTTCATAGAGAGCACACAAATTAAAATAGAAGATGAATAAGTTATACCTGGGGTTCCCATGATATTGGTGTTTAAAGCTTCCAAGCATATGCATCCATCTTTTGAAGCATGCGCAAGGCCGAAATCAGCTAGCTGTGAAATCAAGTAACGTAGGAAAAAGGAAATATTTAACGGCATAGAATGGAACAGTACAAATTTTCTCCTTATTCATACTGTTTTGAACCATGTGGATATAAAAAGATATGAACAATTAACACGTGAAATGGTGGCTTGCCAAAAAAAAATATGGCGGCATGCCATCTGAGAGTTACTCAACCTTAGCAACAAAATTCTCATCCAGTAAAATGTTGCTAGATTTAATATCTCTGTGCCACAGAGGAGGATCACAATAGAAATGGAGATACTCCTGCTTGTAAAACAGAAAATGAGAATGAGATCAAAAGCTAATGAATAAAAGAAAAGAAGTGGACAATTCTGATAAAGTTTGAAATTAGATTAATCATTTATTCTCGAGAGATTACCAATGCATTAGCCACATCAATGGTGATTTGGATTCTAGTTCGCCAACTTAGAGGTGTTTTACCAGGGGCTGTACAAACAAGAGATTAAAATAAATAAATAGAAAACATATTAGGCTTCATAGATTTCACAGATCACATGCACACATGCGCACGTAGAAGGGATATAGAGGATTTTATTTGTGAGCCAACCAAAATATATAGATCATGAGAGGCATACAATGAAGATGATCTTTCAAGCTTCCATTTTCCATATACTCATACATCAGAAACCTGCCATGAGACATGCTGAAGGGTTTGGTTTGCTGGTATATGATGTCAAAGAACACATATAAGCACTCACAAACAGATACCTCTCATGATTTTTAACACAAAAACCTCGTAACGCAACAAGATGCCGATGATGCAACCGAGCAAGAAGCTCTATTTCTCTGCAAAATTCATCCTCCCCTTGCTCTGACACCTTGTTCATTCGCTTTACTGCTAACACTAGATCATCACTGAAATGAGCTTTATATACTGTTCCAAATCCCCCTTGCCCAATGATGGTGCTGAAATCCTCAGTAGCCTTCCTTATCTCCCTGTAGTTGAATTTTTTAAACATAGACGAAGGACCTGCACAAAACCCCACTTAAAGAAAACCAAAAAAGGAAAAATAAAGAGTTGCTTTCCGTATGATTCTGCTAAGAAAAAAAATGAGGGAAATAAGAGGTAGAATCCACAGCTATACCTTCCTGAAATTTCCACTTTGCACAAGAAGGTAAAGCTTTTGAAGAGGTTTTTCTAAAATTATCAGGCCCCTCATCAAGTTCTCTTCTTTTATGACGAATTAGAACAATCAAGACCAAGAGCATCATAGCAGCAACAGCTGTGACGGCAATAGCAATACCTGGAATTAGTGTCAAGCGGTATGAACGGTGCTTTCCCTTAAGAGGTGCACTTAACAGTGACTGACTAGGGCCATCAGCAACCAGTGGACTAGGAGAAGCCTCAGGAGTTGGCAAAGACGGGGATGGCTCTAAAGCTAGCATCACAGTTGCAATAATCTCATCAGTCAAGTTTTACTCCATTCATAACAATTCAAAGACTTCATATGTTGCCTAAATATTTATCAGGGAGAAAAGAAAACCAAAATTAGCAGCCATTTGGCACACATTACTGGATGGAACTTGACTTCATCCAGTTTTTACAAGCGTAGTTCAGTTCCTGAAGGAACTTTGAATATAATTTCCTATTCATGCAAGAACAAAAGACCTTGACGTACGAAGGGCAAGAGTTTTAAACACCCATAATGGTTATTTTATAGGACTTGAACCATGATGGTTATTTTATCAAGACGAGTTAGATATTTAAACAAACCATCCCTAACCAATCATTAAATAGCTTAAATTATTTTGTTAAAGTGCTCTTTGACATGGTACCAAAGCCTCTAAGAATTAGTGGTTGAGAAGAGTTTGATCCCTGCCATCCTTGCTTGACTAGATGCAATGGAAAGGAGGACAATATATACCAACTGAAGTAGATAGCTCTCTAAATTTTTATTGGCTTCACATTTACTTCCCCAAGACAATACAAGTAACAATCTCATGCATATACTCATGTAAACAATAATTCACTTGTTAAAAACCTTTTACCACGAGATCTGAGAAGCCCTTGAACCCCAAAGAAACAGCTCGCAATGTCAATGGTAGATATCTTGTCAACTTGGCTTGCCAATGCTGCGAAGGTGGCATCACGGCATGTACTCAGTGTTATATTATCTTCAATGCCTATCAGATGATGTATGAAATTAATGCCAGCATTTAAGCACTTCTTGCATTTTCTTTCCTCAGCAAGTGGTACTTTGCAATTTTCCACGACATCAAAAAATCGGGGAGACTGCAGCATCTGCATGACAGTAGTTCGACCATCACACTCATAATTAACTAAGATTTTTGTGCCAAAACCACAGAAAATTGTTGCATTTCGTGGAACTCCATGAAGTTGCAAGGTCTGAGATATGGTTTGGAGACAGAGGTCAGAAGTATTTGGGGTGACTCCTAGATTTCTTGTTACATTTGCAAAACGAGCAACTGAAACTGCAATGTTAGCATTAATGTAGCGGCAACATTTCCCTCTGTCAACCTGGTTAGAGCACAAAGAGGATGCCAGAGTGAAGTTTGAACCACTAAAATCCAAAGCGCAATCTGCAAAAGCAGCAGCAAAATCAGATCACAATGTCTTTCTTTTTCTTTTGGGCCAATAATATAGTCTTTTGCAATCCATCACTTGACGTGCCAACCATCTACTAACATTGCATTCAACAGATTGACAATAATGTTAACTCTCTTTTAGTTTAGAATCATTCTGCGGTTTCAACGACAGCTTAAGAATCAAGGAGATAAAGGTGTGTGCCAATAAGAATTCTAACTTTTAGTTAACGGCATTCCTGCTGTATAAGTCCTAAATTCTAAAGACATGCTTTTTAATGTATTTTTGTGTTTCTGGTCAGAATTTATGACACAATGAAGAATTTTGGCCTCCTCCAACCTACCTCAAACGCCCCTGAATAAATCACACATGCAGAAATAGATTGTCAAAGAACAGCAAGCTTGATGAAATGGCTTGGTTACTGATCAAGTTTTCAGTCACTGCTCTAAATTTGACATTTACAGTAGAAGTATTATTTAAAAAAAAAGAAGAAGAAAAAAAGCAAATATTTTGAAGGTATAATAGAAAATAAATGAAAAGAAGGCATATTGAAGAATGAAAAAGCCACATGATTCTATAAATTTTTTGCCCACTTCAGAGTCGTGTTATTTAATATAAAGATGTAACAAGTTCTTTAATTAGCATATTATCTTTCAGAAAAACAAATTAAGGGAGTAGGATATACCTAAACTCATCAGAACACTTCCATTAAGTCTACAGCGCTTATCAGTAAAAAGTACAACAGAGAATGTAAAGATGTACAGGGTTTAACTAGTCCTAGTTTAAATGACATGAGTTGCAAATATCAGTGTTGTTGTTCTTCAGGTCAACAAGCTTGACTGTTCGTAGCGGTTGTTATTTTGTACGAACATGCATCAGAGCGCTATTAAAATTATTGTGGTAAATGCTTTCGTAAATGTAGTTATTAATCCATCAAGATAGTTCTTACTGCCTTGAATTAATCCATTAGGAATTCAGGAATGACTCAGAATTCACACTATAACTGGATTAACACAAAGGGTTCAAACGTTGTCATATTTATCACAAATATGCAAATGGGGGAAACGTAGGACTGTAGGAGGTTGAAAAGGTTCACATAAATGGTATTCATTCCCAGTTTCACCGAGTAATTAAGATGAGACTCAGATAACTGCCACGAAATGGGATTTTGTGATGATGATAGCAAGGAAGCAACAAAAACATGCACTACTATTAATACTCACTCAGAGAAAAAGCGAAAGCCAAAAAGAAAGGTAACAAAGCCGAGCTAAGAGAGAAAAGAACTTTTCAGTTGACTAACCTGCCATTATCAGACGAAGCTGCACTCCCAGAAATGCCAACAATCCAAAGACTGTAAATCCGCAGAACATGGTCGAGTTGAACAAGAAAGAGTAAAGCACAGTAAGAAAAGAAAGGGCACGAAGGCTCAAGACGAGTGTGTTAATATTATAAGTTCATCTGGGACTCCATTACCTACTGTTAAGCATGGGATGGTACAAAGGTTGAGAGAGAGAGAGAGGGTTTTGTTAGGCACTGACTCACACTAAACAAACTAATTTCTAAATATATCCGCACCGAGGAGGAGGGAGGGGGACCCAGAACTTCATTTCGTGGTTGCTCTCAGTGGGGTTCAGGTTCAGATTCCAGAAGGCAGAGCATGAGAAAAGAAGTGACGCCCTTTTTCTGATGCGATACCACTTCATTCCCAAACTATGTAAGCATTACACATGTAAGCGATTACTGTTCAGTTCAAGCAACCCCCGGAGAGAAACATAAATGGGCACAAATTGGTCCATAAATTTGATACCTTGCCTCTTCACATAGATAGGGACATAGGGTCATGTAGATAAACCATAAAAATTGCAGCTTTATCTTGGCATTTAGTTTTTCATATATCAATGCTCAAGTTTCTTATTGGACTTGAGAGATATAATGCAAGATTAATTTAATTATAGAGATAGAGATTCTTTTCTTAGTTGTTGTAAAAAGGTCAATCCTTTCCGTGGCATTTCCGCTTTGTAGTGAGGAGTGAGGATTGTCACAGGCACAATAGGAGAGGAGGGAGAGCTGAGAGAGTGAGGGGTATGAAATAGCACCTCGCAAGGGAATGCGTCTGGATTCGGTGCTCATCAGGGGTGATGAGCACCGAATTTCTGGACCGTCCAGATTAAAACTGGACGGTTCAGATTTAATTAATTTAATTATTATATTTTAAATATATTTTTATTTTAATAGATGTAGAATATAAAAAAAATAATTTTATAACTGTCATTTTTTTAAAAAATAATTTTATTATTAAAAAAATAAAATAAAAAATTATAGATCTGGACCGTTAAAATCAAATCTGGATAATCCAGATTTCACCAGAGGTGATGAGCACTGAATCCAAACGGCAAGGGAATTGGCTTAGCAGCACTAGCATGTGACATTTGCTTGTGGGGTCCTTTGATACAATAATGTGCTGCTATATGCTAAGTGCCATTTGATTTATTTTTTTTTTATTTTTTTTATAATAATCACAATTTACAAAAATAAAATTTAGATAAAAATAAAGAAGTTCAATATAAATCTATTTAAAAGAATGATAACTAGAAATTATAATTTAATTTATAAAAATATAAATTAAACATGCCCTAAATCGTTAATGTAGCGACTGCACCCAGTAATTAGGCTTATTTTCTTTGTCCCCCGGTTCTTTCAGAATCCTAGAATAAGACTATTCTTTGATAAATTAGTAATTTCTCTACCTAAAAGAAAATTAAATTAGCAATTATTTTACCATAAAAAATTAAATTAGCAATTTGGGTTAATAAAAAAAGGATACCATACGGTTTTACACAGAGCTAATATAATTTAATCTGTTTTTAACAAGTATTGAATATGTATTTGATTAATATAATATTATTGTATTTTAATAAAATCATACCTGACAATATTAGAATAAAATTTTTAAATTAAAAAATTGCTTTTTTCATAAAAATTATTTTATAATTTAAAAATTTTTTAAGGAGCAAAATAACTTATCTTTATTATTTAGCTCTTTGTATACTCATTTGGATGAGATGCTCCGTTTGGTATGACAAGAGTTTCATATAAAAATGTATTAAAATAGGAAGAGAAAGAGAAAAAAAGAATTGGAAAAAGAGTGGAAGAGGGTTTTAAAAATATGTTTAGTATGTATATGGAACTCTTGTATAATTTGTATCTAGTAGGTATATTTATGCTATCAAAAAGCCAAAATATCCGACAAATACATAGATAAATTCTAATAAAATAGTTGGGATTGGGCAGTTTATTTTGTATTGGATAAGGCCTCCCGTAATTTTATGTATTGTATGTTGTGATATTTATATAAAACTATAATAGGGGTCAAGAAGGAAAAATACAGAATCCTATGAAACAATAATCGAAACAATAAATAAATAGCAATATAGATATTGATTCGACATAGTGATGTCATATGGTATTAGCTAATATTGTATACTTGATGATGCATTGTATTAGATAAGATAAAGGTGGTCAAACAAAAAAAAGTATAGATAAGATGGACATCAATTTTTTTTAAAAAAATTATTATTAAGTAAATTTATTGTAACATATAAATTTTTAAAAAATAAAAGTTCGATGTGCTAAGAAAATTCTATCGCTTGCATGTATATTTAATAGTTAGTCTGTGAATAGTTGCAGTATTGACAAATATTCAGAAAGGCGTTTAGGGAATTTATTCCAACAAAGAATTGATCTTCCTTATACTGATTTAATCTTTACTTGATTGATAAATGAGAGATATTCTGAATCGTTATAACTAATGAAATCCAAATAATCTTTACATTGATCAGAATATCCTTTTAACTAGCATAGTAAAATCGGTTACTTCATTGAAACTAAATATTGTGAAATCTAATATATATTTATATTTATTTATAACCCTAAAAAAAGCTATGTCTTGTGAATGGCACTAGCTCATATACAAGTGACGACTTAAAAAATTAGTTTTTAATTTTTTAAATAAATATTGATTTCTGTAACTCCTTTTTTTATAATATATGATTCAAAATTCCCATTTAAAAATTTTTAAACTTTAAGTTTCGTTATCTTAACTTTCATTTTTGTCTTTTATTGTAAGTTTGCAATTATGTTACAACTATTTTTACTTTGAATTTCCCAATTACTGCAACTTTTTAATTTGTTTCTTCTTTCTTTAAAATTTTGAAATTTTATTTTCGTACACCTACATGTCGGTTTTTCTAGTTATATTAAATAGTTGATGATACATTATGTACTTTTTGCTTAAAAAAACCTATTTCACAAACCACACATTTTGTATTATCAACACATTTTTTTTTTACGTGAACACCCAGTATCTTGAGCCTGTCTTACTTGAACTGTAAGAATTTTAACGGGGTCTAGACTAATTCGAATCGAGACATGACAGGCACCACAATGATGGGTATGTCGGTGCTCTTAGTCATTTATGCTGCTGCATTCTTAGGACTCAAATTTGATATCTCTGATTATGTTGAAACAACTCCTGTTAATTAATCTAAGTGCTCGTGAATTGTAATGTCAAAACTTTGATGATGAAGAATCTATAGGAACTTATCGAATATCTTGCAAGTGTACATGGTCGATTGCAGTAATAAAAGAAAATCTCTGGAGTATTCCAGAGATCAAACCCAAGGAAGGTTGTGATTTACTCAATTAAATAATTTCAGTCAAGACAAACAGTTTGTGAAAGTTAATCAGATATTAAACTAAGAGAAATTAACAATAAAAGTAATTATTTGGGTTTAATTCAATCACTGAGAGCGTTAGGGAATTGGGTTTCATCTTCCTGGGACAACTAAAGTTACTCATAACTTGACTCGTTCTATAATTATAGTGACAGTTATTTATAAATTATCCTAATTGTTTTTCAGTCAATTAGTCTGTATTTAATTAGGTTTTAATTCACTTTCGTGCAACTAAAATCTCTAATTAAATCTTGAAGTTATAACTAAAGTCATCATAAACACCTAATTCTATCCCTAGAATTATTGTTCATGTCCATCTCTCTAGATTTAGGTTTGCTCTTCACCTTTCAGTCTATCAAGCTTACTCACAGAATGAATTTCATGGTGGTCAATCACAAAATCCACAAATAAGCACAAAAGAGATAGATATAATCAAACATACATATATTGAAAAAATTCAATTTGAAACAAGAGTCATAATCCAGAATAAATTCTAATCAATTCCAGTTAGACTACATCCCTATCCCTAACTGGGAAAATTAGCTACACATAAACATGGTTCTTAAATTCAAAATAATAATAATCTCCCAAATTATCCAAACAAAATCTAAAAAAAGAAAAGTAGTGAAAGAATAGAGTGGTTCAGCTTTACTACACCTTCGGTCCTCTCAGATTTTTCTTCAGAATGCTCCCTCTCAGCTCCAGAGAATTTGAAATAAGTCTTCTAGGGCTCAGAATAATGATTTCCCCCCCTTTCTTTTCTTTTTTCAAACTTATATATCTACCTCTTTCGTACGACCCTCACCGAAGAATGATTTAAAATTCGTTTAAATCTTCACCCGTGATCCACCCGGCGCCGGGTCAATTCGCATTCCTGGGCAGCTCACGCCTCCTCACCCAGCCGTGGGTGAGGGTGATAAATGGGAACTGGATTGATTTTTATTTGTGGCTTATTGTCTTCTTCTTCCACTCTAAAATTCTCATTTATCCTGAAATGCAAATATATCTCGATTTAATTAGAATCATGCAATTTTGACAACAAAACTTAATATTTTTCAACAAAAACCATATGAGGAACATATGTAAGTCTTTTTTAAGTGTTGCGCTCTATTTTTGTTCCTAGTAAACTCCTTGAAACTTACGTAAATTTTTTTTTGTAGTTTGAATACACGAAGCTTAAATATGCATGGTATGGCTGATGTGAACTAAAAGGCACGCAAATCTCATCTTTTTTTTTTTTTGGGTTACACAGCAAATCTCATCTTTAATTGCATGTGGTATTACATATTGAAGTTTATATATGAGAGGGAGGCGGAATAGGACAGTCAGAAGAAACCACACGTAAATATTGTAGTTCCTAATTCCTCTAACTAACTCACCTTAATGTAATTGTTTAAGATATAAAAAAGTCTTTAATATCTGCGTGACGACTGACAAACACATCATTTATGGCACTGTGAAAACAAACTGATTCTTTTTTTTTTATAGCAAAAACAAACTGATTCTATATGGATATATGTATAAAGTATTTTTTAACTTAATTAAATTATTGATATAATTTTTATTTTTTCATTTTTGGATGAGTTATCAAATACTATATATAGGAATAGGATTTAAGAATAAGTGAGTGTGTGGGTTATTATATCCTAATCATTTATTTAAGAATAGATTTATAAATGGATGATTTTAGCTTTGCCAAGTCTTTCCAATGAGAGCTGATGGCGTGAAGCAACTTCCCTTTTGAGGATCAAAACCTTACGGGCAAGCAATTTTGTGATGCTTTTCTGGCATTCATTCATTCATTGCTTCAAAACAAAATTGCTCACTTGTTTCTGGGAAATATATCATATGTATGTACGCTGGCAATTGGCATGCTCTGGGAACGCAGAAATCCTTACGCTTTCAAAGTTGTCAAAGAGTATGTATGAATCCTCTCTATTTAAAACAAAAAAAAAAGATTGAGAAAGAGCTTCTCTCTCTTTTTCTACAGTTATTGATATTTAAGATAAATCACTTCTCTACTTGAACGTTTGCATGCCATTAGCATAATACATTGGGAAGGAAACCAAGAACATATCATATGTCAGTTAATGCATTATTGTCTTTTGTTTTTGTCCTTTCCTCTCTAAATTTTCTAGGGAAAAAGACATACTAGCACCTTATAAGGCAAATATTTATTAAAAAATGACCTATAATTTTTTTTATTCTCAAAAAGATCTAGGTTGTTAGTAGATAAAATAATAAGAATAACTTGAGAAAATTATTTTTATAATTTTTTTCAAGTCGAATGAACTAAATTTCTAAGTAATTAAATTAAACTAATTTTTCAAGCAGATTAAATTAAATTTTTAAGTTAATTTAACTAATTTTTGAAGTTACTTGTACTAAATTTCCAAGTTGAATGAATTAATTTTTCAAGTGAATTAAATTAAATTTCTAGATGAAATAAAGTAATTTTTCAAATACATTGAAATAAGTTTTCAAGTGGATTAAATTAATTTTTCAAGTAAGATAAACTAAATTTTCAAATGTAATGAACTAAATTTCTAAGTGTAATAAACTAATCTTTCAAATGGAATGAATTAATTTTTCAAATAAAATTTTCATTTGGAAATTTAGTTAAGTCAACTTAAAAAATTAATTCATTCTATTTAAAAATTTTAATTCAGTCTACTTGGGAAATTACTTCAATCTATTTAAAAAATTAATTAATTTCACTTGGAAATTTAATTTAATCCACTTAGAAATTTAGTTCATTTTATTTGAAAAATTAATTCAATTCACTTAAAAATTTAATTCAATCCACTTAAAAAAAATTATAGGACTAATTTAATCCGGTTATTTTTATTATTATCTCTACTAAAAACTTAGATCCTTTTTTAGGAATTAAAAAAATTGGAGGTCATTTTTGGAAAATATTTTGTTATGGTTCTTTTCTTTTTTAAAAAATTAGTCCAGTCAACTTAAAAAATTAGTTCATTTTACTTAAAATTTTAGTTCAATCTATTTAACTTATTTCAATTTATTTGAAAAATTAATTTATTTTACTTAGAAATTTAAACTTAAAAATTTAGTTCAGATTATTTAAAAATTTAGTTTATTTTATTTAAAAAATTAATTTAATTCACTTAAAAATTTAGTTCAATCTACTTAAAAAAATTAGATAAATAATTTTATCTAATTATTCTTATTATTATCTCTAATAAAAAGAACTTAGATCATGTGACGTAATAAAAAAATTGGAGGTTATGTTTGGAAAATATTTTGTTATGATCGTGCCACACTGGTATTCTCAATTCTCGAAGTGTTTTTTTTTTCCCTGCAAAAAGTTTTTTTTTAGTTAATTGAATAAAATTGAATAATGTGGTAGTTGAAACTTAGAAGTACTAACTTAACATCGTAAAGGCTGATAAAGCTGCTATACGTTCATGTTGAGACTACGCCGCGCACACGTCTCATTCAGGAATTCACCAGTTGCCGTTTTGAAATTCAAATTTCGCATTCAATCTTTAACGGAAAGAGATATAGCTCCACTCCATCACAACCCTCACTAAACAAACTACCAATCAATGGAGGCAAGCAACTTCTTCTCCCTTCTTTCCTCTTCAAGCTCTGTTTTTTTTCTCTCCTCTAAAGGTGACTTGTCATTTGCAGAGACCAATCTTCGCTACTACCCTTCTTGCTCTTCTTCTTCTTCTGGGTTCCTCCATCGCTCTCAAGGTACAGATTAGCTCTAAAATCACATGCTTTCAGAAACCCACCCTTTGTCCTCTTTCTCTATTCTGTTTATTGATTATCCCCTCTGAAATCAACCCTTTTTATCAGGAGGGACAATCATGCATAGCAAACTCGAACTGTGATTCGGGTTTGCACTGCGAGACATGCGTGGCAAATGGGAATGTTCGTCCCAGATGTACTCGCATCCAACCAATCAATCCTACTTCAAAGGTAGGGCCTTTCACTCTTTGATATCGTCCAAATATGCAAATGAACTGAGCTATTAATTTTTTGTGTTGTTTTTGTTTTGAATAGGTAAAAGGTTTGCCCTTTAATCGGTACTCGTGGCTGACGACGCACAATGCGTTTGCGATGTTGGGGCAGAAATCGCAGACGGGCTCTGTGATTCTTACTCCCACGAACCAGCAGGATTCAATTACTGCTCAGCTTAATGTGAGTTATCTTCGTCCCTTCTTTTTTTTTTCTTGAGAATTATGGTGTTTGGTTAGTAAGAAAATCAGAGGAAAATAGAAAGAAAGAAACCTCGTCAGAGATGGAATCATTCTATATTACTCCTCGGATCCTTTTTATTTATTAGTCACAGTTTATTATGATTATAAATGTAAAACATTAATTATTTTATTTAAAAAATATTTTTATTTAATTATAAAAAATATATAAATTATTTAAATTTGTAATATTTATTAAAAAGTAAAAATAAAAATAAATTAATTTTAAAATAATTTTAATGATATAACCAATTTTTCTTAGTTATAAATAACTTATTAATAAGCGCGGAGAAAGTATATCTTATGTTCATAATTAATGTAAAACAAACAAACTTACTTTATGTTGTGAGGATATGTGTGAAAACATTCAATGATGCTTAGGCAGCAAGCGGCTGTCGTGTCTTATTTATTCTGTCTCTACTTGGCGGGAAAGTCAAGCTTCTGCCTTCTGGTCATCGCTTCAGAAGGTCCCCACGTTGTGAATCTATGATTAAACTTTCCTTTACTTTCTACCCAAGAAAAATCATTTTATCTTTGGTGTGGAGATAATAAATTCATTCTGAAAGTGGTTGTGGGGTTGGTAGAGCCCTGGTGAATAATTCAATAGATGAAAGTTTAACTGAAGAATGCGTTGTATCTGGGTGTATATATCTTTTGAACATCAGCAACTGGGATTTCTTTACATATTTTATCATTTTAATCAAATTAGGTAGGAGCTTAAAAATAATGCCTTACATAAAAATATGAGGTAAATTATTCATTGTTCAATGACTTAGAATTCTTGAGTGACACTAGTTCAACATTATATATTTCAGTCAACGTTTATAATTTATAAAAATAATCGAATTTTGGGAATGAAAGAAGCTAATGAGGACGAACGCAAGCAAAAGAAAGTTGAAACGCTTCTGATTTTATGCTATTGTTGGGACCTAATACTTAAATTTTTGTGTTGCAGAATGGAGTAAGAGGGTTGATGCTTGACATGTATGACTTCCAAAATGATATTTGGCTGTGTCACTCATTTGGTGGTCAGTGCTACAACTACACAGCTTTTGTAAGTAACAACGTTGGAACTTTTGCTATATCAAAGGATCACCTAAACACAAAAACTAATTTTCATTTGATGTCCTCATTGGATAATGCAACAGTAAATACTTAAAATAACTTTATCTTAGTTTTATTCAATCTAGAAATACTCATAGGCACACCATTCCAAAAATAAGCAATGATATATGTGTTTTTAAGTTTAATTCTGATATACTTCGTATGTGTGTTCTCATGACGAATGGGACAATTATTACATAGCAACCTGCCATCAATGTTCTGAAAGAGATTGGAGCATTTCTGGAAGCAAACCCATCGGAGATTGTGACAATTATCATTGAAGACTATGTGACGTCGCCAAAAGGCCTAACAAAGGTGTTTGATGCTGCTGGACTAAGAAAATACTGGTTTCCTGTATCTAGAATGCCCAAAAATGGAGGAGATTGGCCAAGAGTGGATGATATGATTCAGAAGAACCAACGCTTAGTAGTCTTCACTTCTAAGGCATCCAAGGAAGCTTCTGAAGGGATAGCCTATGAGTGGCGCTACGTAGTAGAAAATCAGTGTAAGTCCTATACTAAAAGCCCTGTTTTAGTCCTTCAAAGACTGTATCAGTAGAAATTAGTCCTTGGGAAAACTGTTTGCATCTCTTGGAAGGGATTCAATTTTCTAAAGATTATTAAGTGTGATGATGAAGGTAACAAAATTGTCAATGGGGGTTTGAGATTGCAGATGGGAATGGAGGGATGAAGGATGGTTCATGTCCAAATAGAGCAGAATCACAACCCATGAACACAAAATCAAGATCATTAGTGCTAGTGAACTTCTTTCGCGATCTCCCTGATGTAACTAAATCTTGCAAGGACAATTCTGCTCCTTTGCTCAGCATGATCAACACCTGTTATGAAGCCTCAGGCAAACGGTGGCCTAATTTCATTGCTATTGACTTCTACAAGGTATTATTGTATTATTATTAAGTAGGTTGTCTACGAAACATAAGTTTACTAATTTAATCATAAAATGGCTTATGAGCATGCCAAGTATAATTTTCCATGAAACTCGCTTTTGACATGTAATCATGTCTCTTCCTGATTAACTCCATCTACTTATTTGTTGTTGACCAAATCTGTGTGAGAATTTATCAAAATGAGGATGCATTGTGAAGTAAAACAAAATGAAGTTGTTTTGGTTTCACGTTTCAGAGAAGTGATGGAGGAGGAGCTCCAGAAGCTGTGGATGTATCAAACGGTCATCTAGTTTGTGGATGTGGGAACATTTCTTCTTGCAAGGTTTTACCTTCATTCCAACTCCCTCTCTTATAAATTTACCCGCAGAATTCACTATGAAATTAAGGGTATATACATGAAGAGATTCTCAAATATACTACTAGTCAATTGCATGTGAAAACTGAATCTCATCAAAAAACATATTTGGGATTAATTTGATTTATCTACAAGTTAAGGCTGCCTCACCTAGAAGTTTTACTGATAGATGGATGAATTTGTGCAGGGAAACATGACACTTGGGGCATGTGATGTATCGGAGGTCGATGTAACACCTCACGCAGCAGTAAATATTTCGAGCATTGGCCATCGAGATATCAGACCACTTCAATGGTGGTGGGTTTTTGCCACTCTTTTTGTGGTCATGCGTGTGTCATTGTGAACAGAAACAGATACCTGAGTAGAGGAGACGAGAGAAGTGAGTGAGATTGAGTGACCATTTTTTGGTGTAATGCTCAAGGGGATGTGAAAATGCTCAAGGAGATTGGGGGACCATTCTTGATTGACAATTTGGTTGCCTAGGATAGGGGAGGGTTAGATTGCCTTAGCATTGTGGTTATTTTGTAAAGTTATGCACATTGACCGTTTAAAATTACGAGTTGTATCAACAACAGAAGAATTGCAGATTCAGGAGACTAATTGGTTGAATGTTTTATATCAGCTTGCAATGCAAGAATTTGCCCTAGTTTTTAAAATTATTTATCATCAGCTTGACTGTTTAAAATTATTTATGACCTGTATCAGCTAGCATAAAATCATTAATTTTCTCTAGTTTATGTAGTGTGTGATAATTTTGCCGCAAAATTTATATTTCAAAATAATTATCACATAAAAACTTGAAATCAAAATTGAGAATGAAATGTAAAAGAAAACACGTCGGTCAGCCACCTTTCGTAGTTTTTGTATGATTTTTTTTCATAGCCTTTCTTTCCCAAAACAAAGTGGGTCAACCTTGTCAGGTAAGGAATACAGAGTGTTGACAATTTCAGCCCAAATAAAAGAATTGGCCGGCCAGTATTGGGTATGGGATGAGGCCTTATGTTCATTAGCATAGGCCCATGAAAGAGTACGGCGGCAAACATGAGCTATATAGGCTTGAATCAAATCATACATACTGTACCCCTAGTTTCTCCGCCGTCATGGAAATTTTTTTTTTTGTAAACAAAGATACGCGTATTGTGGCCGGCAAAAAAAAGATACGCATAAATATATTAAATATATACACTTTTCAATACGATTAATTTCTGATGGAATGCCGTCTTATAAAATTAGAGACCGACGTTAATATTAATTAATTATTATTTAATAGATAAATAGCGAGGAAAAGTGGTGGTTTCCAGCACTTGAAATTAGGCATTTCAGTCAGGAACAATTGGTGGATAACAAATAAACAGTTACCCATATAGAGCGCAGAAAATGTTGAACACGAGGCATTTAATTTGTAGGGTAGGTAAGGAAGGAATGTAAATCAAAAAAAGAAAGAAAAAAAAGAAGCAACGCGGATACATATAAATCAGAGCATATATTCCTGGAGAAATATATAGCTATATATGGTTTATTTCGTTGGAAGCCATTAACATCTATGTATTATATATTTTGTAGCACTGAAGTTGGTACGTATGAATGAGTTATTTTAACCTTTAACGTTAGATGAATGGTGCAAAGGGCACAAGAAGTTCGACCAATACCCGCCCCACCCTAATCCCCTGTCTTCTTCTTTCGCCCATCCCCTATTAATTTTTCCTTTTTTTTTTTTTAATTCTTCATCCTTCTGTGTGTGTTACCAGAAGGGGCAGCATCTACACACAGACTAGAGAAGCTAAAAAAAGGCGTAGCCGCACCTGAGATATTATATTCATACAATCTCTTGGATATCACCACTTTATAAAAAAAAAAAAAAAAGCTTTTATTTCGCTCATATGTTAGTTTGACGTTAACTAATAGTATTGGGTCGATCGAGAGCACACATATTTTTAAATGAACCAGCTCATTTCTTGGATCCTATTGAAGTTTTGTATCGTGATATTATTTAATTAATGGATCGCACATCTATATATATATCATATTGAGTGAATGAGAGAGATAGTATTATTGAAGGGTGGTTTAATTAATGAATTAATCTTGTGAAACGATATATAGATATTATTTTATTTTATTTTATTTAAGGAGGGTGTAGCGATATGAAGTGTTGAGGATGAGCATGACAAGTGCATATGCATGCGGGCAGCACGTGAGGGGGATGTCATGTGCGAATTCCAAAGCATTTTGTGGGAGTGAATGAATTGAATTGAATCTGTGAAAGGAAGAGTACGTAGACCGAGTTGAATGAATGTGTAGGAATAAGCAAGGCAGGAGAGGATGGGCATCATTTTCCTCCGATGATTGGGGTCTAGATTTTCCGGGTCCTTTTGAATATATGTTTGACCCGTTTAATTATTAGGCCGGTTACAGATCCACGAGCCTTTTTTTTTTTTAAAAAAAAAAGGTTTTCAGTATCAGTTGCCAACTTTGACAGCATCCCTAACAAAACACCATTTCCACATATCATGATTATGGCGATGTTTCAACTAATTTATGCTCATCTTAATTGATTAATTATACTATATATATATAATGGAAAAAGTTTATATGCAACTAAATACTATGTGAAGTAGTATAACTGTTAAGTTGACAATGCATATTAAATGTGATCCTCGAGCAAATGTTTGACAGTATTTTATTTTTGGTTGTACATAAAACGCTTTTGCATAAAGGAGAATCAAATTTTTAGGGTATAATATTAAATGGGTGCTTAAAAATAGTAAGTGAAATTAAAATAACGAACTAGCTAAGATGGGGGGTCAGGTTATGATGCATATTGATATGGTGTTTGAAAATGAATTAAATTATGAGTGAGGTGAAGGAGATCATAGGATGATTATATTATCCAAAACAAAATGCAATGGGCAACGGTGGTGGGGGATTAGAAAAAGGGAAGTTGAAAAAAATAGGGAAGGTGGGATCCACATAAGCAACGAACACATGAGATGGGGTTGAAAACAGCATGGAAAGTGGGTTCAATTATTGGAACGAGTGGGGCCACAAAGGAAGACGAAAATCTTAGGGCGAATCACAGGCCAACTAGGGGCTGCTTGGTTTCTCCCTCACCTTGTTAGTGTGTGTGTGTGTGTAGTGAGTGAGGGACTGTCACTGTTAGACCGAGTGGTTGGGTGATTTACGAATTGTCTGCAAAGTTTAGGACTTACTTAGTTAATTAGCATTAAATTTTGGGCAACCTACTTGTAAAGTGAAAAAAGTAACTTCATTTTAATAAGGCCATTCTCACCACCACTCTCATCCACTTAATTATATAACTTCATTTTAATAAGGCCATTCTCACCCCCACCCTCATCCACTTAATTATGTACTTTAATTAAGCCAAGTTTTAGTCTATAGGCCCCTCTCTATTAGGACTATTCTTTTATTTATTCAATTAATCCAATGTTACTACTTACTAGTAGTATTATACTAATTGCCAGGCATATTATTATACTCATTACTGCTACTATTTGTTATTGGGGGTTCTCTTCTCCTTTTTAGTTCTATGATATACTATTTCGATTCCATGTTAAGTTGTTGCCTTTTTACGAGATACGTTGAGCACTGTGTCAAGATTTCTTTAGGGGAACAAAAAGACCATCCATCTTCATTATGAAAGTCCTATATAATTATATATATATGTACTGGCCGGGATGATAAGGCCGAGCTTACAAGTCCGGAGAGGCCGAGATGAGAAGGCCGAGCTTACAAGTCCGGGGAAGATAAACGTCCATTTGATGTACCACTCTCCGGGCTCATATACACCGAGCTTAAGTGCAACGATCCGAGCATTATATCAGTTATCAAGTGGTAAGCCCGAGTAATTGTACGGCCAAGTGATCGTATGATTAAATAACATCTCGGCCGTAGGACCAACTACCGGGTTTCTCTACAAAAATTGTGATGCTCCGAAAATATTCGACTAGGAGTAACGGTTATGAGAACAATAACCATTACGGAATCATAACTGAAGGACGAAAAATCAGGGATGAAGCAAAAAATGTGCGATACTCCATAATGATTATTTATGAAATATCCCGATAAACAAGGGATGAGAGGGAGAAGACGGTTACACCTTAACGGTCAGGAGAAGGTCAATAAAAAGGGGGCAAGAAGAAGAGTAAAGGGGAGAGCACTGCACACTGTAAAAAAGGAATAGTCTATCTCGGCTTTTTGACGGAACATTTTGGCGCCCACCGTGGGGCCGAGAAAAACTATCCCACCACCAAGAATCATGGTGCGAACCAGGAGCAGTGCGGGTGCAGGAGAACAACATCACGAAGACAGGACTTCTTTGGAGGACCATCCTGTCATTCGGGCAATGCGTGATGAGATGGAAGCATTAAGAAAGGAGAATGAGGAGATGCGTGAAAAGAATAGGCAATTGGAGCGAGAACGCTATCATGAAGATACTTCTCCTCCTCGAGGAGGGGAGCGGGGAAATACCAACAGGGATGCTCAGCGGTCGCATCAGGAGGCAAGTCGACGTGAGGAAACATATCATTCAGAGACGAACATTGAAAATTGGCGAGGGGATAAGCAGGCCATCCGGAGGCATCCGTTCGTTGATGGCATCATGGAGACGCCATTGCCAAAAGGATGGAAGGGCTTAAACTTGGAAAGGTATGATGGTACTACTGATCCTGATGAGCATGTGGATGCGTATGTCACGCAGGTAAATCTGTTCACGAATGAGGATGCAGTTTTGTGTAGGGTCTTCCCTACGTCTTTGAAAGGAGCAGCTTTGAGTTGGTACACTCGGCTCCCACCGCGATCTATTGATTGCTTTGAAACTTTGATAAAAAAATTTAGCGCGCAGTATGCTACCAGCCGACCTCACCAGCTCACCTCGGCTGCATTAGTGAACTTACGCCAAGAAAAGGATGAGTCCTTAAGAAGTTTCATGGAGCGTTTCTCATCAGTCTCGGTAAAAATACGAGATCTAAACCCTGAAGTGGCAATGCACACGATGCTTATGGCCCTCAAGCCAGGACCGTTCGCTGATCATTTATGTCGGAAGCCACCTGCCAACATGGATGAACTTAGAAATCGTGCAGCTGGATACATACAAATGGAGGAAGTGTCCAAGTTCAGAAATAAAGTCAGGACCGATCTGGATAGGCGGACGGAGTCAAATAACCGAGGAAGTATAAGGCCGATGTTAGAAAAGGGAAAGTTTAAAAGAGAAGGAACTAGTCGAGGGCCGAAGTATGACCTTTATACTCCGTTAAACGCTCACAGAGCTCGAATTCTGGAAGAAGCGTGCAATACTGAGTTGATACGGCTCCCACCTCCCGGACATACCCCAGAAACGGCAGATCAATCAAAGCATTGCAGGTACCATCGTAACTATGGGCACACCACGGAGGAGTGCTGGACGCTACGGGATAAGATTGAGGAATTAATTCAGGCCGGGCATCTCGGCAACTTTGTACAAAGAAATCGCGGTAATCATCAACCTTATAATGGACGAGGACGTGGTAGAGGTCAGCCCCGAGATTCAGAAAGGCTTCGACGACCAAATGAGGAAAGAAGGCAACCCGATGATACTCAGAACAGGGAGGAAAACAGAATTAAAGGTGTAATCAATACTATAGCAGGTGGGTTTGCTGGGGGAGGAGCGACCAGCTCAGCTCGGAGAAGGCACCTGAGGGCCATTCGGACAGTAAATGCGACAACGCACCGAGCGCCTCGAAGTTCTCGTCCCATCACCTTCTCGGATGAGGACTTCGAAGGAGTCGATCCTAATCAGGATGACCCTGTGGTGGTTTCGGTAGAAGTGGCGAATTACGTTGTAAGAAAGACGTTGATAGATCAAGGGAGCTCGGCGGATATCTTATATTATACCACTTTCCAGAAGCTCGGGATACCGGACGAGATGATCAAGCCTTATCACGATCAGCTGGTTGGCTTCGCAGGAGAACAAGTTCATACCCGAGGATATGTGGAGTTGTTGACCACTTTCAGGGGAGACCTCGGGTCAAGGACCATCATGATCAGGTACCTTATTATTGATGCAATAACTTCTTATAACATCTTGATAGGTCGACCGGCGTTAAACGAGCTCGGCGCCGTGGTCTCCACTCCACATCTCATGATGAAGTTTCCCTCGGTTACGGGGGATATAATTACAATGAAGGCTGATCAGAAGGTGGCAAGACAATGCTATGTAGATAGTCTAAAAGTCACCAGGAGAGGGGTAGTCGGTAGTGGTATACAGACGAGGAAAGATACCACGTCAGTAAATTTGGTGGAGCTTGATCCCCGACTTGATCTACAGGACCAAAGGCCAAGACCTATTGAAGAATTACGGAAATTTCAGCTCGCCGGTGAAGATCGGTGTACTAGTCTTGGAAGTCAACTCCGAGAAGACACAAAGGAGCAGATAACAAAGATGTTGAAGGACAATGCTGATCTGTTCGCTTGGACTTCTTCGGATATGCCGGGAATTGATCCAAATTTTCTATGCCACAAACTGGCGGTATACCCTGAAGCTAAGCCAGTGGCGCAAAGGAAGAGACGGGTAGGTGAGGAAAGGCGGAAGGCAATGAAGGAAGAAACGGTAAAGCTGATTGATGCTGGGTTCATCCGAGAAATTGAATATACCACGTGGTTGGCCAATGTGGTGCTCGTTAAAAAGGCTAATGGAAGGTGGAGAATGTGCACAGACTACACCGACCTAAATAAGTCATGCCCGAAAGATACGTACCCCCTCCCCAGCATAGATCGGCTTGTAGATGGAGCGTCAGGCTGTGGCTTACTTAGCTTTCTGGATGCTTACTCCGGGTATAATCAGATAAGGATGTACCCCCCTGACGAGGAAAAAACAGCGTTCATGACTGAGAACGCTAACTATTGCTATCAGGTGATGCCGTTCGGATTGAAGAATGCTGGGGCTACATACCAGCGATTGATGGATAAAATATTTCAGGAACAGATTGGGAGGAACCTGGAAGTATATGTTGACGATATGGTAGTGAAGTCCGAAGATCCCTCCAAGCATGCTGCCGACCTTGGCGAGGTGTTCGGAAGAATACGGAAGTACAACATGAGGTTAAATCCTGAGAAGTGCGTATTCGGAGTCAACGGAGGGAAATTCTTAGGATTCATGCTAACACATCGAGGTATTGAAGCTAATCCAGATAAATGCCGAGCTATTATTGACATGAGAAGCCCCCAAAGTATAAAAGAAGTGCAGAAACTGACGGGGCGATTAGCATCACTATCTCGCTTCATACCGAGGTTAGCGGAGAAAGCTAGGCCGTTCTTTAAGTTACTCAAGAAGGCTAAGCGGTATGAGTGGAGTGAGGAATGTGAGCAAGCATTTCAGAATTTCAAAGGCTTCTTTTCGGCACCTCCGATCCTTAATCGGCCGGTTCCTAATAAAGAGTTGCTGTTGTATATGTCGGTGACCGAGCATGCAATTAGCTCGGTGATGGTGCAGGAAATGGGCAAGCAGCAAATACCAGTATATTTTATCAGCCGAGTATTGCACAATGCGGAATCAAGGTATCAGACTATTGAGAAGTTAGCTCTGGCTCTGGTCATCTCGGCGAGAAGATTGCGACCTTATTTTCAAAGTCATGAGGTTGTTGTAAAAACTGATCATCCCGTAAAGCAGGTCTTGAGGAAACCCGAGTTGGCAGGCCGAATGATCTCGTGGTCAGTTGAGTTGTCAGAGTTCGGTATCAGGTATGAGTCAAGAGGGCCAATTAAGGCGCAATGTCTATCTGATTTTGTTGCCGAACTTACCCCACCCGAAAATTACAAAGACGGGGACCAATGGATACTTTATGTGGATGGCTCATCCAATACCAAGGGGAGCGGAGCGGGAATCATTTTGGAAGGACCCGGAGGGGTAACTTTGGAGCAGTCTCTTAAGATCGACTTCCTGGTCACTAATAATCAGGCCGAGTATGAAGCTTTAATTGCGGGGTTAAATCTAGCTAGAGAGGTGGGGGCGAGTCGGGTAAGATGTCGGAGTGATTCACAGTTGGTTTCTGAACAAGTCTCGGGAGCTTACCAAGCCAAAGACCCACAGTTGGCAAAATACTTGAACAAGGTGAAACACTTGGCTGAATGCTTTGATGAATTTGTGATTGAGCACATTCCAAGAGAAGAAAACTCCCGAGCTGATTTGTTGTCCAGATTAGCTAACGTCAAAAGGCTCGGGCAGCATGAAACAATCATCAGGGAGACCATATATCAGCCTAGTGTTGATCTTGATGAGGTTATGGCCGGAAATAGCCCGGACCAGAACTGGATGACCCCTATTTGGAATTATCTGGCCGAAGGGACTTTGCCCAACGACCAGAACGAAGCAAGGAGATTGAAGCTGAAGTCCTCCCATTACATAATAATGGGAAAGGACTTGTACAGGCGAGGATTCTCAACCCCCTTATTAAAATGCCTGACTCCTGAACAGGCGAAATATGTTATGAGCGAAATCCATGAAGGAGTGTGTGGGATGCATACCGGTGGAAGATCTATGACAGTAAGAGTAATTCGGGCTGGCTATTATTGGCCCACTATCCGAGCTGATTGCACCGAGTATAGTAAGAAGTGTACTGAGTGCCAAAAGTTTGGCAGTCTACGCCATGCACCGCCGGAAGAATTGCACACACTGACGTCTCCGTGGCCATTCATGGTATGGGGAATGGATATTCTTGGACCTTTTCCGATTGGAAAAGGGCAGGTCAAGTTCTTAATAGTTGGCATAGACTATTTCACTAAATGGATTGAGGCGGAATCATTAGCTAAGATCACGGCACAACAAGTACAGAAATTTGTATGGAGGAATATTGTTTGTCGGTATGGGATTCCTCACTCGGTAGTTACTGATAATGGGAGGCAGTTTATTGATGAAAACCTGAAGCAATTCTATGATCAGCTTGGTATAAAGCATCGAGTGTCTTCGGTCGAGCATCCTCAAACAAATGGACAGGCAGAAGCAGCGAACAAGGTTATTCTTGGGGAACTCAAGAAGAGATTAGGAAGAGCAAAGGGGGCCTGGGCCGAAGAGTTACCGAGCATTCTGTGGGCTTATCATTGCACGCCTCAGTCAAGCACCAAGGAAACTCCTTTTAAGCTGACCTTTGGAGCTGATGCAATGATCCCGGTGGAAGTAGGAGAGCCGTCCTTTAGACGAACACTCCTTGATCAACATACGAACCAGGAAAATATGGAAGTCGAACTAGATCTATTCGAGGAGATCCGGGAAAATGCACGTATACAAGAACAGGCTTGTAAGCAAAGAGCGGCTCGGCGTTATAATTCTCGACTTAAACCAAGGAGTTTTGATCGTGGAGATCTTGTTTGGAGAAAGCAGAATGAAGCAAGGAAAAACATCAACGAGGGAAAGCTAGCTGCGAACTGGGAAGGGCCTTACCGAGTTACTGAAGCGTTGGGCAATGGAGCATATAGATTAGAAAAGTTGTCAGGGGAAGCAATCCCTAGGACATGGAATGCTTCTCACCTCAAAATTTATTTCAGTTAGTTGATGTATACAAAGAAGGCGGTGTACTCTTTTTCCTAACTTGGTCTTTTGTCCCAAAGGATATACAAAAAAGGGTTTTGGCCGAGAAGGTTTTAACGAGGCACGCCTACCTACTTTGATAAAGGAAATTCTTTGTCATGATTTCATTCATTTTAAGCCTCGGTCAAGTGTGAACCAAGGTCTTCAATTAAAATCCGGTCAAGTATGAACCGAGATATCCAGTTAAAATTCGGTCAAGTGTGAACCAAGGTCTTCAATTAAAATCCGGTCAAGTATGAACCGAGATATCCAATTAAAATTCGGTCAAGTGTGAACCGAGGTCTTCAATTGAAATCCGGTCAAGTGTGAACCGAGGTCTCCAGTCAAAAATTCGGTCAAGTATGAACCGGGCATTCGAATTAAACTTGGTCAAGTTTGAACTAAAAAATTGTTAAAATTCGGTCAAGTGTGAACCGAGATCCTCAAATAAAATCCGGTCAAGTATGAACCGAGATCCTCTATTAAAATTCGGTCAAGTGTGAACCGAGATCCCCAATTAAAATTCGGTCGAATATGAACCGAGGTTTTCAATTAAAATTCGGTCAATTATGAACCGAGGTTTTCAAATAAAATCCGGTCAAGTACAAACCAAGAGACTGAATTAAATTTTAGTCGAGATCGAACCAAGAGGAAAAGAGACGGATTATCATTAATTAGAAACAATTCTGAATAAACATCAAAAATAGACCATCAAGGAGGTGGGCCGTTTACTTTTCAGTTCTCCAATTCCTCCTCGTCAACAAGCACACCATCTTTGACGTCTTTATTTACATCGAAAGCCGAGAGCTCAATCTTCGGAAGAAAGAGGTGCACCTGACGAAGTGCTTTATGAAAGCCTTCTATATGCTCTTTCATTATTTGTTGCACGGCTTCCTTAACATCAGCCTCAAGTTCGGATTGTTTCTCCCTCGCTTGTTCCAAGTCCTTTTGCAAATTAGCAGCAAGGGCCGAGGACTCGGCTTCAGCGCTCCTTGCCCAAGCAACCTCAGCTGTCAGGGCATCCCGCTCCTTCTCAACTGCTTGCACTTTCATCTCGGCATTAGCAAGGGATCCTTTCAGCTCCTCCACTTGCAGAAGGAGAGCTGCTTGAGATTTTGAAGCCTCGGCGAGTTCTGAAGAAGCCTTGTCTTTTGCATTGGTTGCTTCCAGGAGCTCGGCTTTCGCAGCTTTCAGGCGACGGTCACTCTCCTCAAACTCCTCCCCACAGAGCGAGGCCACGGTCGCGGCACGCAGGCACATAGCCGACATAGAGTCCAAAACAGCCTTGGGACCCAATCGTTGTAAAGCTTCCTTGTCCCCGATTTCCTGGATGCCACTCCCAAAAAACCTAGCAATGCTCGGGTCAGTGCTCGAAGGTGAGCGTCTAATGGGAGACGGCAGGAGAGGTGAGCGAATTGAATAAACAGGCTCCTCGGCGGTGGTCGGAAGTCGGGCGCGTTTGCTCGGGGGGCTGTGTGGAGAGGAGGTGATCTCAACAACTTCCGTTGTCGTCATTGTCTCGGCATGTCCTCTCTCCTCTCTATCAGGGCGAGCTTGCAGGTTCTCGGTAGAAGGTCCTGCTGATGAGGCCATGTTTTTTATTGATCGCCAGTTGAATTTCCCCATCACCACTGCAGAGTAGAAAATATATATATTAAAAACTCAGACAAGAATGGCAGCAGAAGAAAAAAGAAATTCAACACTCACGTGAAAAATCTTTATTAGGAGTTGAGGAATAAGGGAGCCTAAGTAAAATTTTGCAGTTCAAGGGGCGAGGTAATCTATTTAATTTATCGACATCCGCTTTTTCGGATGCCGACATATCCTCATAGCACCAAGACTGGAATTTGATCGGAGTCCGAGTCCAATATAGAGGAAACCTGGGTCGTCCCTCCTCATTGAAAAACATTTCCGAGTATCCTTCGGCTGGGCGCACCTTAAAGAAACTTCCTTTGAAGTCTTTGTAGGATGAGGTATATGGGCCGATTATTCCCTTTTTATTCATGCCACTGAGAGAAATCCAGCCGATCTTATTTCCAAATCGGATCTGGTAGAAGTAGAGAAATTTTGGAGCAGTCGGCGTCATGTTCAATTTTCTGCACAGGACTTCGAAAGCCTTTAAAAACGCCCAGCTGTTGGGATGAAGCTGAGTCGGAGCGACGTTCAACGCCCTTAAAACAGCGCACTCAAACTCCGAAAAAGGAAGGCCAACTCCCAGTGACTCAAATAATGTTTTATACATATAGGTAAAATGTATTTGCCCTCGTTGTGCTGACATAAAAACGTGCTCATCTTCTGTACATGGCTCAGCAATCACGGCCTCCTCTGTTTGTATGCTAGACAGAGAGATGGATTTCCTCATTTCCATGATCGACTCAGCAGTCCGAAATCTAGAGTGATAAGATCCAACTTCTCCTTTAACCCAATAATATCCCGGAAGTTGAATGTCGGGAACTGGATCTTTTCGAACCCTTGAACCGATTTTTCGCGGGTTGGGAACAGTTACTTGCACGGCAGTAGCTGAAGATGAAGCTTCCCTTTCAGTCGGGAAGTCGGCCAGACGAAAATTCAGTTCTGCGCTGGGAAAGGAAGAGTTTGATGGTGAAGGATCTTCTCCGATACCCATAACTTCCCTCTCAACTAAGATTCGATGGGGGGACGACCCAGCGGGCGTCTCGGATCCTCGGCTTGAACTCATAATGGTTTGGAAAAATATAATATAGAGTGTAGAAACTGAGAAAAAGGAGAAAGATAGAGAGGGCGTACCTGAAAAAATGACGAAAAGGGTGAGAAAAAGGAGGATAGAGACGACAGAAAGGTTAGAGATGATGGAAAGATTCAGAAGGAATGAAAGGTAAATGAAGTTTAAAGTGAAAGGATGAACGCTTGAGTCCTACACGTATATTGTGAAACCCCTCCTCGAAACGAGTAATGTAATCATGACTTTGGGCAACAAATCATCACCATTGGGGAACGTGGTCTAACTGACAAGAAGGCGCAGCATTAAATGACGCCGCGTGTAGCTGTACGTATAAGTGCATTACCGTCTCAGAAACTGAAACGTCAAGGAGCCTTAGGGAAGGTTCTCGAATCCCCAGGATACTGAAACGGTTCAAAATTTAAAAAACCAGTCTTTAGTTGGTCACGTGATCCAGAGCCTTTTCGTCCGAATCGGCCTCGAGGCTCGGGGGGCTAGTGTACTGGCCGGGATGATAAGGCCGAGCTTACAAGTCCGGAGAGGCCGGGATGAGAAGGCCGAGCTTACAAGTCCGGGGAAGATAAACGTCCATTTGATGTACCACTCTCCGGGCTCATATACACCGAGCTTAAGTGCAACGATCCGAGCATTATATCAGTTATCAAGTGGTAAGCCCGAGTAATTGTACGGCCAAGTGATCGTATGATTAAATAACATCTCGGCCGTAGGACCAACTACCGGGTTTCTCTACAAAAATTGTGATGCTCCGAAAATATTCGACTAGGAGTAACGGTTATGAGAACAATAACCATTACGGAATCATAACTGAAGGACGAAAAATCAGGGATGAAGCAAAAAATGTGCGATACTCCATAATGATTATTTATGAAATATCCCGATAAACAAGGGATGAGAGGGAGAAGACGGTTACACCTTAACGGTCAGGAGAAGGTCAATAAAAAGGGGGCAAGAAGAAGAGTAAAGGGGAGAGCACTGCACACTGTAAAAAAGGAATAGTCTATCTCGGCTTTTTGACGGAACAATATATATATAATAATCTACTCCTAATTTGAGATTGAGACTGTTTTCAATATTATGATTCAGTGAATCATGTTCATAAACACCAACATGCTTGATTTGATTTATCATGTATATAAAATTATTAGGCCTTAAACTTTTTATTATTTTAAATTTTGTTGTACATAATTCCAATTTAACCTAATTTTTTATTCATAATATAACCCAAAATTTCTGATCATGCATGAGAGAGAGAGAGAGAGAGAGTAGCGTGTGAGAGAATTAACTATAGAAACTTGGTCCCAAAAAAACAAAAGATTCTATAAAATGTAAGTAGCATTATCCATGCTGAATATCTAGGGAGTATTATTTACTTCTTCCGATGTTGAATAAAAATCATTTCTAATTACCTCACACATATATTATAAAATGTTGTTAAACTCATGGGATTTGTTTCAAACGTCATTTATTTTCCATATTTAGTCCTACTTAAATACTATATCATTTCAATAATAAATTGGATTGTTTTTCTTTAACATGTTTAATAAAGGGAAAATTTATCTAATGATAAGACATGACTTATAACTCTTCTCTCAACTCAACTTAATATATTTGATATCGGAAGGAGTAGTATTTAAAATAATTTGGCAAGTTTCACCTTTTTAAGTATAAAAAGTCAGATTTCCAATACTTTGTTCTTTTTTTTTTTTGGCTAGGTTGTTTATTAAGTAATGAATTTAGGGAAAGATTAGTGCCTAATATGGTGGAGATCTATAATTCTTTTGGGTCCGTTTGGTTGCCAGAGTGATGAGGTAATGGAATGGAATCTTGTACGGATTCCATCATGTGGTGCGGTTTGGTTGCAGGCTACGGCATTCCATTGGAGTGCTGATTACCGCATCTATGGGTGTCCTCATTCTATCAAAAATTGGTGTCAATCCCGACTCCCATGCCTCAAAATCAAGCCATCCCGAAAGTACCCCTCTCCTCTCTATTCTCTACATCATCGTCTCCAACAAATCACCCTTCACCTAGACAAAAGTGAGATGAACAAGATGACGGTGACTGACTTCCATTGTCTAGATCTTTTACCATCACTAAACACCACCACAGACCTTCATTGTCTAGATTGAGAACAAGAAAGAAGTTTTGAGGTTGAAGGGGACATTGAGAGTGAGGAAGAAAACAACAACGCATCCTTCTATCTCCTAAAAATCTCCCATTGACGGCAATGAGAATTTCAACACCCACAATCATCCTTATGGTCTCCACCACACCAAGTCCCATTTTCTTTCTGGATAATGTTTTTATATTTTTCTTCAATCAAGTTTGATTATGATTTGCTTGAATATGGTTTTCTTCAATCTTATTGTCCATCTAGTCTGCTTCCATGGAGGTGTGGTGATCGTGGAAGAAAGAAGACGATGATGAAGGGGTGGTTTTTCTTTTGGGCTGAAAGTATTTTGGTATTTTCAACTTTATTTCGATTTATTTAAAAATAAAAATAAATTTTCTTTCCAACAATTTTAATAATATATTAAACATACTCACGGTGATCATTATTCCATTCTAATCCATTCCATTTCATTCCATTACTATCATTTCAGGTAACCAACGGGACCTTGAAGAATTAAATAGAAACTAAAGAGGCTTTTGGATACAAGATATGATGCGTACCAACACTAAATTAAATTAAATAAATATAAGGTGTCTTGAAAGGTATTTTATTGATTTATACCATAAAGTGACATGTATTGATTTACCTTTTTTTACTCTCGATTTGTTTAATAACTAATCTTGTAACTTGTGTTGGAACAATGGAAATAAGTGAAATAAATATGGTAAAAATGTGATTTTTAACTTTTTTTAAAAAAAATTTACAAATGTAATAAAATTTTCTTAAAATATGTGAAATTATTGAAAATGCATTATCTTATGAATTAGAGAGTAGCAACAACATTTAACAAACGTGATGCTTACTTGCATAATTGAGAATCCCATTAGTGAATAATTTATAAATACTTCTATAGTAAGCTTCGAGGGCTAAAACCTGTCTTGACCTTGGTAAATCTCAGGATTCTACTCCCCTAATCTTTCTTGTATAAAGAAAGGAAAATAAAAAAATGCAAATTAAATGCCAGACAAAGAGAACTTTTATGATCACCTTCTGCCGATATTGATATTGGCGGGCTCTCTATCTTTATATCTATAAAATAAAAAAAAATGTAGCACACTCAAAAATTAAATAAATTGACCCCCCACAAAATTAATTCGAGAGCTCACTCACCATTCTTATGTGATTAATTTCATTTTCAGCCTAATGATAGAAGCTTTGGTGGTAGTGGTGATAGTGGTTGTTGTTGTTGGTGAATTAACATCTTATTTTCCAATGTACATTTTATTTCAATTTCATCTCTCAAAATCCGAGCATCTCATTTAATTAGACATTCAAAAAGTATTTTACTTTTAACAAACCTCAACCCCAAGGACTCCATTAAAAAAATTGCACAAAAATTGGAAAAGCTTATTATCTAGAAAATTAAAAAAAAAACACAACAATAAGTAGTAAGAAAATAGTGAAGTAATTAATAATGTTTACTCATTTTACATTAATATAATTTATTGATTATTACATATATAATCCCTTTAATAGTAATTAGGTTGAGTTATAAAAACTTGATACCTTATATAAGGTTTCATATTTGAATCTTATGAATGAAATTTGACAAAAATTAAAAAATATTGTGAATGAAATTATATTAGAATAGTATTATCAATTATTCAAAGTTCGACCTGAATTGAACCTAAATAAGTTGATAATGTTGAATACTAAAATGTTATAGATTTACTATCATATTGATTCTATGCTAGATTATACTCTCTCATGTCCTTAATATAAGGAAAACTTGAGAGAATTGTTTTGATTCAAATTGTTAGTTATAATGACCTACATCATTATATTTGAGGATGTAACAAATTAGATTTTAAACAGAGAGCTTGCATATTTGCTAAGATAAGTTAATTGATTATTTAAAGATATAACAGATTATATGAAGCAATATAATCAATTAGAAAGTAAGAATAATCAATTAAGATGCGAGATTAAAGTATATGAGAAATGGACAGACTTGATAATCGATTATTTTGAGAGGATAATCAATTATATCAGAAAAGAGAAAAAAATTGAACTGACAAGGCTACTGATATAATCGATTATATATAGATATATTTGATTAAGGCGTTAAATAGATGCAAGCTAACTTAGGCTAGGGATATCAATTAACGCCTAAGTAACATTTCCCAAGGTCTTAATCGATTATACCAGGAAAATGTTACTTATGTGTCAATTGATATCCCTTTTGATAGGGGGAGAAATGTTACCTTTCAAACTTCTTGCTGATATCAAATAGGGGGAGAAGAGGTTATGCAAATATAATGTCTTATATGATGCATTAATATTGCATCTATTAACGCCTAAGTAACATTTCTCTAGCCTAAGTCAGCTTGCATATATTTAACGCCTTAATCAATTATATCTATATATAATTGATTATATCAGTAGCCTTGTCAGTTCAATTTTTTTTCTCTCTTCTAATATAATCGATTAGTCTCTCAAAATATTCGATTATCAAGTTTGTTCATTTATGATGTACTTCAATCTCGCGTCTTAATCGATTACTATTGCTTTCTAATCAATTATATTGCTTCATATAATATGTTATATCTTTAAATAATCAACTAACATATCTTAGATAATATGCGAGCTCTCTGTTTGAAATCTAATCTATTATATTATTCTTGCTTTCTCAAATATAATTGATTATCTTGCTTTTCAAACTCTTTTCATAATTCGATAACTTGTTATATTCCTTAACACAATCAGTTATGTTTCCTAACCTTCCAAATTCCTTTTAACCGATTATTCTTGAGCCAATTAATTGATGAGCTTACTTTTTTTCTTTGTTATTAAATTCAATTAATTGACTTAAATTGAGTTTAATTTATTATTGTGGATACATTACTGGAAATGGCCTTAAATCACATCATAATCAATTAAACTTTCATGGTATAATCAATTAACTAGGTAAAGTGCTTGTAACGGCTAATTCAACTACTAATTATTTAGAGTAACGACTAGTTAATTGTGTCTAATGGCTAATTAACTATTTTCATCTATAAATAGAGTTTCATTTAAGTTAAGATAGAGAGAATGATGTTCTAAAATTGTTTTATTATTTCAATAGATTTATTTCTCAGTCAAATACTTTCAATTATACTCTATGAGTTTTGATATATTTATTTACTTTTTGAGAGAGCATTTCTTTTGTATTGATATTTTCTCTATGAGAGAATTCTCTAGATGATTTAGAGAGATTACTTAAAGAAGGATTTCCTTGAGGGAAGGAGCATAGCTTGTACTGTAACTTCACAAGTATCCAGATCGATTTTGTAGGATATAATGAAAAATCTCAAGTGAATTACTTGGGGACCAGACGTAAGTCAAGTAATTGAGTTGAACTAGGATAAATTGCTTGTGTATTAACATTTTTTCATATCTTTATCATTTCCTTTATTCACCCATGTTCTTAGTACTTCTGTGTGATGTTTGGGCTGTTCTTCTTAAAGGTAAAAATTTTGAAACACCTAATTCATCCCTTGTTGGATGACTAGTCAAATAAACACAAACTATAAAGTACAAATAGTCTATATATGGTACATTAAATAATTTATTTCCATTATAATTTTCATTAAATAGTCTATTTCTTTGACTTTTGCAGGTGGAAATTACTAAGATATGAGTAGTAATTAAGTATTATTAAATTAAGGGTAAAAGTTTTTTTTAACTATTTTTTAAATATTGGTGAGATGATAATTATTTATATATTATATTCAAGATTGAAGATAATACTTCCTCTCTTCCATTTAATTTGTTTTTTTAAAAAATTCTAAATATCCCAATTTATTTGTAATTTTATATTACCAATGAAGCATTAATTATCTTTCGATTACTTTACCCTTTATTAAAATAATAATTGCTGAAGTATAAATTATTTTTTAGCATTTAATTTAATAATATTTTGATAAAATATCATCAAATTTTATTATAAATTAAATTATTTAACAATTTTATTGTTCTATATAAAAAATCTTAAAATCACACATGAAATAAGATGAGGGAGTATTATTTATTTTGATTTATAAATTTAATATGAAGTTGATATTGAAAATGATATGAAATACAATATGATTTTAAAAGACTAAAATGAAGAGAGTCAAGAGACTAATAGAATGAAATTTTTAAAATTTGGATTCCCTGCAATAAGTACACAACAATTTTTTTTCTTAACAACAGCGCATTACGTAACAATACTCCAAGAAAATCTTGAGACCTAATTTTAATTCCCTATACTACTCTAATAAAATTATTAAGTCTCACGCATTATAAAATGTAAAAATTAAGTCATGAATTTTAAAATTTATAAATAGCATGATTTACTTAGAAAGAGGAGGAGAGAAGAGAGGAGGGGGGGGGGGGCAGCCTGATGTTGTGGCGCTGTGCGTGTAAAAATTAAAAAACTAAAAAGTACTCCTCCTAGGTAAACTTGGAAATTCGGAGGGAATAGGATAGGATAGAAGGACGAAAAGGCGGTAAAAAATGGAAAATGGGAAAGGAGGACAGCTGGAAACACGTGCGAGGGGGTGAATGTGCACGTGCATCAAGGAAGCAGCATTTTTTTCTTTTAAAAATTTTTGGAGGGAGTAAGAAGCTTGCAGTACGGGGGGGAAAGGCATTGCCCGGTTGACTGGGGACAACAGGGCTGCGTTCTCTCTCTCTCTCCATCCCTCTCTCCCCCACACGCGTGTCCTAAACGACACCGCCTCTTTCCCTCTCCCTCTTCCTTCGCATCGCATTCCTGTCCTATTTACTACCTGTCTGTCTTGACTTTCAAGTTTTATTTCATGTCCTCCCACTCTTTATTTATTTTTATATATTTTTAATAATTTATATTATAAAATAAAAATAATTATTTTTTATTTAAAAAATATATAAAAAATTAATATTTTTTATTTTATTTTTATTAAATACCTTATTTTCTTAGTATTATTATAGGGTTATAAATAAAAAATAAAAAAAAAATTCAAGATAAGAGTAAAATAAGAAAAAAAATATTCAACATCCTATATTTTAAATTAAAAATTTATTATATAAAATATTCTATAATATAAACAAAAGAAGTCCATATAATTTAGTCCTTTTCGTTACATATGTTGTAGTATTTTTTATTATAATATTAATAAAAATAATGGAGACAGTTGTATGATAATCATAAATAGTACTCCTTGATCTTATATATAGAATTTTTTATTTTAATCCTAAATATAAGACCCTTTATAATATATGAGGTAATATTTATTATACATTTCTAAAAAATGTCTCTATTTAATGTATTTAAAGAGAAAGAGAAAAATATTAAATAAGGGTAGTTTTGGAAAAATATTGGAATTTTTGGAGAAATTGAGGTAATTAATTAGTTTTAATTCTAATTCTTAATCCGTATGATTCGGTTAAAATGAACCTTATATTAATACGAGAGAGTACTAATTCAACAACTATAAATACATTTTTTCCTTTCAATTGCTTTAAGTTTTAACACACTCTCTCTCTTTTTGTTCTTACGCTAGCTCCATACATTTCTTTCTTTCTTTCTTTCTTTCTTTCTTTCCATGGTTGGTTGGGACGGGTTCATGGACTATCAACATAAATTTCGATGCAAGCACAGTGGCTTACAACACAAAATTCTGAAAATTCTTCAACTTTAAGACAAATAATTATCAACTGTTTAAGAATTGATCTATCTATAAACATATTGATTAAATATTCAACTAGTCATCTTTCTAAATGTGCATTATACCCTTACAAGTTGTGTTTAACTTCTCCCAAAAAAATCGCTATTAAAGTTTTAAATGTGCCACTGTGTGGAAGAATTATAAATTCTGATGTGAAAATAGGACAATTTTAAAACAATTGAATTGATACTCCCTCGGTCACTTCCATTTATTTTGTTGTTCAAAGTTATTTCAAATAGATTAAGGACTCATTAATTATAATAAATTTTACTAAGAATTTATTTACAATACCCATCATTTAATAATATACATTAAATTAAATGACTTATATTAAATTAAATAAGAGAAGGGTATAATTAAAAAAATATTAGTAATACTAATGTATTACTTCTTTTTATTCTTAATATAAAATCATTTTAACCAAATCATACGAATTAAGAATATAAGTTAAAATTAGTTAACCATCTTAATCTTTTTAAAAAAATCATAACATTTTTTTGCAAAAACACTCTTATTGAATTTATTTTTTTTATATCTCTCATAAATTAAATATGAGGATTTTTTGGCAATGCATAATAACTGCTGCCTCATATTTTAGAAAGAATTCTATATTTAAGTTTAAAGTAAAATATTTTATATTTAGAATTAGAGGGAGTAGTAATATTTGGAATAGTACTACTAAATCCCTTAGGGTGTGTTTAGTTTGGATTATGTATAAGTGATTATGAGGATAAATGCTTATTCATAAGTGATATATGCCAAAAGTAATTTGTGTTTGGATATTTTTACCCCATAAGTGATTTTAAGAAAAGAAATGTGTTTGGATATTGGGGTTTAAGTGATTATTTGGTAGATAATGAGACGGAAAAGTGAAATAAGTGATTATGCGAGGATAAGTAATTATCATAAACAAAAAAAATCAGTTTCTTCCATAAGTACTTATTTGAGGTATAAGTGTTTATTGAAAAGCTGCTTCTGTTTGGTAACTCTAACACATAATCACTTATGGATCTCATAATCACTTATTTTTTCCAATCCAAACAGACATTAAAACTATGTTCTTCCATTCCAAAACTTTTATTGTTTTAAACTTTTTATTTTGTTCTAAATCTTTTGTTGTTTTAAAATTTCAAAGCTTCATTGTCAAGTTATGCTTTCTTTTATTATTATTATTCTCTTAGTTATAATATAGATTAATTAAATAAAGATATTTTTATTAATATATATAGTACTTCCTCTTGTCCTATATATAGGATCTTTTAACCTGATTCTAAATATAAGACCCTTTACAATATACGAGGTAATATTTATTATATATTTTCAGAAAAATACCCCTATTTAATGTATCTAAAAAGAAAGAGAGATATTAAATAAGGGTAGTTTTGAAAAAATGTTAGGATTTTCAGAGAAATTGAGGTAGTTAATTAGTTTTAATTCTAGTTCTTAATCTACGTGATTTGGTTAAAAGGATCTTATATTAAGGATTAGAGGGAATAATTAATAATTTTTTAATTTATATACCAAAATCTCAAATAATCAAAGTTTTCTAATGGAGGGTGTAGTGAAAAAAATTGAAATGCTTGTGAGAGCAGTTTGTATTACAACTGGAATTAAATTTTCAAAAAAGTATGAGTATTTATTTACTTTCCATGGTTCTATATATAGAATCTTTTATTTTGATCCTAAATATAAGACCATTTACAATATACGAGGTAGTATTTATTATATATTTCTAGAAAAATGTCCTTATTTAATGTATTCAAAAAGAAAGAGAGAGAGATTAAATAAGGGTAGGTTTAAAAAAATATTGAGATTTTTTAAAAAATTAAGGTAGTTAATTAATTTTAATTTTAATTCTTAATTCATTTAGTTTGGTTAAAATCATCTTATATTAAGGATAAAATAAAATATTTATTTATTTACTCTCTCCGTTTCGCTATATAGTGCACTTTTTTGAGAAATTAATGTTTCATAATAGAGTGCACTTTACGGATTACGTAGTATAATTTTTTTCTCTTTCCAAGATTGCCCCTAATTAATAAACCCAAATATTTATTTATTATTAAAATATTTCATTTTCAAAGTATTTAATGAGGGTAATTTGAAAAAAGATAAAAAATTTTGTTAGTTATTAATTATTATCTCGGTCTATGTGTGGTAGTTAAAAGTGCACTATAAACTGAAATGGGATAGTTAAAAGTGCACTATAAACTGAAATGGGAGTATTTTTTATCTTGAAAGAAGAGATTAAATTAAAGTTGAAGGAATAAATGAGGTGGCTGTCACTCATTCAACGGAGTCCACATAGAAGGGACCACGGGGGAAGCAACCACCCTGTGATTGTTATCCACACGAAAGTTGTCTTTGCCCCCAATAAAGAGGTGGAGCGACAACCTGGACCCGCACATTCCTTCGCAATCTGTTCATCTTTGACCTTTGACTCCCCCCACTACCCCCTCACTATTACCAAACAGTTCCCACCTAATCATATTCCTTTTATTTCCCGTTTACCCCCTCTTCTTTTCACTTTTTCCATATTCTCACCCACCCCCCCACACGTTGCAATACTATATCAACTATACATTTTCATATTATCTATTTCATAAAAATTTAATTTGGCTTCGTTAACTTTAATGAGTTTATATATGATAAAAAAACAAGTTTTGTAAAATGCAAGGACTACATAATATAATTTCCTAAACTTACAATATTTAAACTGCTTAAATCTAAATGGTTAATGGGTGACACGCTAATGATTCACACCTTCATTATTAATATTTTTGAAAAGCGTGACGCTGTTGTGTTTTGCAATTGATTGAACTTTTAGAAAAGGCTTTACCCCTTTTTCTTTTTTATGTAGTTAAAATGATAAGTTTGAAAAGATCAAAACATTAGTATTTAATTTGTTCATGCAACTAATTAATTAATAACCATTTCGTATTTCCTTTTCTGTGCGCTATAACACACATTGGCCTTCTGTTTCATGACGTTCAATTAACAAGAGAACAGTGTAAAGTTTGATTATGCCCCTTGCAGTGCAAAGTAAAACATCCAACCACGGTAGGGTCAAAGGGAAAGCTAAGAGAAATAAACGAGGAAAAGGCTATCTATGAATGTTGAATACCAAGAGGAAAGAGACACATGAATGAACGAAAAAAAAAATAAAAGAAAGAAGAGGGGCCGATGAGCAAAAGTTAAAGCCAATAATAAAAAAAGGGGGGGTCACGTTAAGTTGATGTAAACAGGAGTAAGATTTTTAAAACAACAAATGTGGGGCCCAGAAAGTGGCCATATATTTGATTTGACCAATCCCCTCCACGCTGCCCCCAACCAGGGTTAGGTGCCCAAGTTAAAAATGGCACCACACACACACACGTGTGGGGGAGGATGAGTCAGATAAGAGGGCAGTCACCCCCTTGCCTCGCTGTAGGGTATGTCCCTCTGTTGCATCTCATATAAAGAGAAAGCAGAGTAACATACTAACATAAGAGAATTTTGCAGAGAGCGTTCAGTTTTAGTATTATTAGCAGTACGCTTCCCCCCCTTCCCAGAGAGACAAACTTATAATCTCATAGAAAGAGAGAGACATGCCTGGGAGTTTAGAGCCGTTGGATTTGGGGATTCAGATTCCATACCACTTCAGGTGTCCGATCTCGCTCGAGCTCATGCGTGACCCGGTCACCGTCTGCACGGGTCAGACCTACGACCGAGCCAGTATCGAGTCATGGGTCGCAACCGGCAACACCACCTGCCCCGTCACTCGGGCTCCACTCACCGACTTCACTCTCATTCCCAACCACACTCTTCGCCGTCTTATCCAAGACTGGTGCGTCGCTAATCGGGCTTTCGGAATTGAGCGTATTCCCACTCCCAAACAACCCGCCGACCCAACCTTAGTTCGTTCTCTGTTGAATCAAGCCTCTTCCGAATCAGGTCCAAGTCAATCACGCCTCTCGGCCTTGCGTCGACTCAGGGGACTCGCGCGTGACTCGGATAAGAATCGTTCTCTCATTGGCTCTCACAACGTTCGCGAAATCCTTCTTCATATTGTTTTCTCCAATCTCGATTCCGATTCTTCCGAGTTGAACCATGAGTCACTCGCTCTACTTGTGATGTTCCCGCTCGCCGAGTCGGAATGCACCTCCATCTCATCGGATCCGGATAAAATCAGGTATCTATCGCGTCTCCTGTTTCACGCTTCAATGGACGTCCGAGTCAACTCGGCCGCGCTTCTCGAACTTGTCGTGGCCGGAACTCGTTTGTCGGAGCTCCGATCTCACATCAGCAGTATGGACGAAATCTACGATGGAGTTATCGACATTTTGAAGAATCCAATTGCGTATCCTCGAGCTCTCAAGATCGGAATCAAGGCCTTGTTCGCTCTTTGTTTGGTGAAACAGACGCGGGACAAAGCGGTTACGGCCGGAGCACCGGGGATCCTAATCGACCGGCTGGCAGATTTTGAGAAATGTGACGTGGAGAGGGCTCTGGCGACGATCGAACTGCTCTGTCGAATTCCGGCGGGGTGTGAGGTGTTTGCGGGGCATGCGCTGACAGTACCGCTGCTGGTGAAGATAATATTGAAAGTATCGGACCGAGCAACGGAGTACGCGGCCGGAGCGCTGCTGTCGCTATGCTCGGAATCGGAGCAAAGCCAGAGGGAGGCGGTGGCGGCCGGAGTGCTGACGCAGCTGCTGTTGTTGGTACAGAGCGACTGCACGGAGAGAGCGAAGAGGAAGGCGCAACTGTTGCTGAAGCTTCTTCGGGATTCGTGGCCGCACCAAGGTTCCCTCGGAAACTCGGATGATTTTGCATGCAGTGAAGTCGTCGTAGTACCCTTGTGATTACAGTCCTGATGATCGTAGAATATCGAAAATGTTCTTCATTGTGTTCGTGTAAAAGAAAAATTAAAACAAACACAGGATTGTGAGATTTTGAGTGTTAGGCCTTTAGATTGGTAAATAGAAACTGTAATTGTGTATGTAAATTTTGTTTCCTTTTGTACGTAAAAGTTATTGCAGAAAAAATAATTAAAAACATATTTTCAGGTTGTAATCCTGTCTTACTAAAAAAGAAGGAAAATCTAACCCATGTTTGTTTGGTTAAAAAAAATCCTTTATTTTTTTTTTGGCCTTTGATATATATAATAGTAACGAATTTTTGTGCACATGCATGGTCCATAGCTACATAAAATCTTACAATAATTTGGAGAATTATTATGACATTAAAATAATTTGGAATAGGTGTATAAAATTATTGAGTGCAATGGGAAAAGACATTCACTGACAAATGGGTAAAGTACAAGTTGGTGATAGCGCCATAGAAGGAAGTGTTTTTGACTTGGAAGGAAATCTCATTTTGAATAATCATTGTGTTGGGGACTGCTACACATTGTTGCAGGGTAAAGGAGAAAAGAAGTGAGCCTTTTTTGCTGTACATGGATCATTAGGCAGCTGGGAAGTAACAAGGGGAGGTTAATTATATTAGAGTGATCGATGGAAGCGAGCGAGGAGATTTAAATTAAATGGTGGGTGAATATATAAGAAGGGAAGGAAGGAGAGAAGGGGGGCGGGGGGGGGGGGTGGCACATGTGTCAGGGAACAAGGGTGGGGTAGAGAGGGTCCCACGGCCCAAAGGGATAGGAAGAGGGTTATGTGGCTTAGAAATACTACTACGTACGTTATAGAAGGAGAACGAAGAAGGAGGGTTGACAGTCACATGTTGGGTGGGGAATAAAACCATGGAATCACATTCACATGGGGACAGACAATGGTGCTTCTTTCATTTTGGTTTCGTTGTTTTGGTGATGGCTACTCCATACACACACCCAGTGTTCACATCGATCTCCTCGATCACATGTGTAACCCAACTTCTGTTTCCTCGAGCACTTGGGGCCCCCATCATTTATTGTCATGCTTTCGATCGATCGAGCTCGATCTCTTTTATGGAGGACACCGGTGAATGAATGGTATTCTATAATACTCCAAAGATGGTCCAACCGAGCCTTCCTAATTATTGTCATTGGGATACTTGCGGCCAAGAGACGATAATCCTCCATATATATATTGGGGAGTGCTGGAGGAATAATTAAGGACATCAACCATATAAACTTTTATGAGAGCCACATTCGAATCAGTTGTTGGTGATCGATATAGCCAGGATGTCATAGTAATTGCTTTCACTGGAATGGTAGAACACAAAAGACCTGTGTGCGTGGCATCAGTGTTTGAGCATCCTTTTCAAGTGTTTGATAATAAAATTTTTGTATCACTAAATTCCTTCTTTTTTAAAAAAAAATATATTCCATCGAATCCATATTATCCACGCAGAGATAATATTGTAATTTGTCATAAATTTTATATTAATCATTCAGAGAAAAAAAGATAGTACAAAAATAGAAGTGTTTAGTTTTTCACTTTTTCTTTTCTAATGCCCTTTTTTCAATTCTACAAAAAAAAAATATATATATATATAGATACACACACAAGAAGTAAGTCTTCAGAATCTAGACCCATACATGCTCGTTTGGTTTCATGGAGTTTAACTACGACGTAGGGTTAACAACGACGTAGGGGACACGAATATGACGGGTATCACAATGCGACATTTCTTCGGTCCGTGGTCCTCCTTTTCTTTCTTTGTTTTTTTTTACTGCTTTTTTTTTTGCCAACTGGATACGTGGTCCCTTTTAAAGCAGTCATTGAATTTAATCGACCTCAGTACGTTAGGCCCTTTAAGGAGAAGATTGGGCTCGATCCTCTGGATCAGCCTACTTTGTTCAGTCCAATTACCAATTCTTTTATATTCAATACTTGATTTGTTACATAAGGAGAGATTCAACCATTGACCACTACCTATGCTAAATATGTATTTGGATTAGTTTATTTATAATTAATTATAAGAATAAGTAATTATTCATAATTAATTATTATGATAGATAATTATGTCAAAAGTGATTTATATTTGGATGTTTTTACAAGTGATTTTAAGAAAATAAATGTATTTATATTTTACAAGTTTAAATGATTATTAAATAGATAATGAGAAGAAAAAGTAAAATAAATAATTATGAGATGATAAGTGATTATTATAATAAGAAAAAATCAGTTTCTCCCACAATCATTTATTTGATATATAAATACCTATTAAAAAGTTGGTGTTTGGTAACCTTATAGAATAAGCAATTATATAGATTATCTCACTTATCCAAATAGGCTTGTGCATCGCACTCCATTCTTAATACCAGAGCTAGTCCTAGATGGCCAAACAAACATTGAATTTAATAATACATTACACTTGACATAATAAATGATACGGATTTGAGCTGGAATTTTCTTTTCAAAGTTATAGAAGAAAATAGAGTTAATGAAACCTCTGTCATTAAAAAAGGACTTTAGTGGCACGAATATTTCTTTGTTTTCTTCTTCTTCTTCTTGTTTCTTTTTCCCCTCGTGGACTGTTTTTTTCTTCTTTAGAAAAGGACTCTAGAGTGGAGTTTTGAGTCTTCATAGCATTGGCTTTAATTCTTGTGTATTAATGAATATAGATTTAGATTTTTATATGCTGTGATAATTATGTTAGAAAATAAATAAACACAATTTTCTCTTTAATAATCGATTATTTGATATCTACATATAAAAAAAAATCAGACGACCGATCCATATAATACACGCGAACAGTTGTGACCCAAATAGGGAATACGAAAAAGCCAATTTGGTAAGGTGCTGTTTCCAGAAGAAATTGATTGGGATAACCAAAGGACCGATCCAATATATATAAAATTATGAGAGGAGGAGTGTGAAAAGTTTTTTTTTTTTTAAAATATGTTATTGAATATAAATATTTTACAGAAGTATGAATATAATATAAAATCTAAAGACTATATGCAACTGTTTATGAAAATTGCAAAGATTATACAGGAAAAACCAAAATCTCATTTTTTTTTATTATTCTTTAAATTTCTAAAAAATTAGCAGTGTTAATTTATATCATTCACGATCGTTTAGATTTTATCTATTGCAAATTGAGATGGATTGAAATCTCATATTTTCACGGCCAACATGAATAAGGAAGCTGAGTAGAGCAAATATACAGTTGAACACACCCCTTCCCTAAATTAAGAAAACTGATATAAAAGTTGAGAGTTTTTACTATAGGAAAGTGGTGCGATATCAGTATCAGACTGTAAGTACATAATATATAGCATTATGATGACTGACTGAACTCAGGGGCCCAAGTTTATGATGAAAGCTAATGATGGTTTTCTCTTCCAAAAGCATCAAAGAGAAGTCTCGTATTACTTCCTGAAGCTAGGTTTCATGAAGAAACATCACTTAAGTTTTCAAAACCAAGAAATATATATATATGTATGGGTTGATTCTATCCAGATACTTCAAGATAGCCATAGCATCATTTCTCCGGCTGCGATCTTGAAAGTTTCCTCCGCTGATAATGCCTCTTGAAACTGACTTGAACCTCTATTTGCCTGCAACATAATTAACAAATGCCATGTACGTTTAACCATTTATGTATGGATGCTGACTACTCTTTCAAACACGCACTATTGGGATTGTGGCATTGGCTAGCTGAAGCTGCACCACCCTGCCATTTCAGGGCTATATATAGAAAATTCATTTCATTACACTGCAATAGATCTTACGTAGCTCCAACAAAACAGGTCGCATTGATGTGTGAATTTGTAGAAGGGTTACCACTAACAATGTGCATTGCAATGTTTACAACACTCCTAAATCGCAATCACACATCCCTAATCTCATTTGTATCAGAAGTTAACATCAATTTATCAGCATACACAAATTAAAATATATAGCGAGTCACATTAATTATTACACGGGCATACTCATGCATACATGGTTTAGACTTTGTGCAATGCAAGGAGAAGCATGACTTGTTTATACTAACATCAGATGCTCTAACCATGACCAATTAGGAAGAGATTTCATTAATGAACGGATTCTCCTAACATTAAATTGTGAATGAAAATGCAAGTATTGGATGAGCAATTTGAAAATTAAGGTATTTGATTTGTTTGGAGCAAATTGAGGGTTAAGTGAAATGCACGTTGACATTTTTCACCCAAAAGATAATGGAATCATACCATATCAACAGTTCAAACCAAGGTACTGGAATGTAAATTTAAACAGCAAATGAATACAAAGTTCCCAGCCATGGTTGTGAAAACCATTTGTGGCTTTCGTCAAACCGTAATCATTGAACAACAACTAGGGCTTCAAAGTAATTACCAAGTTTCATTTTTATTAATTAAGACGATGAAACTTGTGATATTTTATCCAAATCTCTTTCTCCCAACGTCTTCAAAACTATATATGGGCTTATTTGGTTCCGTATTTGTCAAAATCAAATCTGGGAAAATAAGTTTGTCAAGATCGTATTCAGGTAGAAGTAAGGGACAAGTAACTTTTATGTTAACTAAGTTTTGGACTTATAATTTAATTTGCATTTTAGTGGTTCTGTTTGGAGTTAATGGACAAAACTGAGGTTTGGGCTTGGAACTGAGTTCTAAATTCGGAACCAAATTGACCCGCGTATAGCCTCAAATTGCTGGTATTTGCTAAGTAAAATGACTCAACATGCTGTTTACCAAGAAAGAAATCTGACTCAACATGCTTGCTGCTAACTATATTAGGCAATATATCTCATGGTTAATTAGGATCATCTTCAATTAATGGCTCAAGAATTAATATATCATCGGAAATTAAGGAGCCACGGCCAATGAATCAAATCCAATATAGTACATATGCTCAGAATGGTACTAAAAATGCTACAAAAATTAAAAGACTAAAGGGCGATGTTAAATTAAGAATAACAAACTTACCTGTGCATGAATCATGTAAAAGCTTCGATAATTATCAGATGAAACATGAGCAGACAAAACCTCGATCTTGTGCTTGTCAAGCACAAAACAGATGGTGGTGAAGAGGCCCGGCTTCTTGAGGGAGCACACATTGAACTGAGCCTGTTCTCCACAGATGCTGACGACAACATTTGAAGAGGTCCAAGTCTGAAACCCTACAGAGTTATTCATAATTCTGGGAAGTGATAGTGAAGTTGAAGTTCCAATAGCAATGGCGTTGGTAGTAGTGGTCAAGTTGTTATTATTAGTGCTGGAATTATTAATGGAAGATCCCTGATCAGCCATGAATGCCTCCCTTGATGGCTCATAGGGATGCCACTGAGAGTTGATATCGATGTTGGCCGAAGGATCATACACAAAGGTGGTGGTTGAGGCAGACTGCTGGAGTTGCTGAAACCTTTCCTGTTTTTGCTTTTGCAGCTTCTCGAGAGTGTTCTCTAGGCTTTTAATGTAGCTCACTGCTTCGTCAACAATGCTTGATTTGTCAGTCTACATAGAATATAACACACAGCAACTTCTTAGTTAGAAAACAATATCTGTTGTAGCTTTTAGAAGAATATACTAAATAAGTACTGTCATTCATATTCCGTAAGCATTAGTACCCCACAATTTAACAACGTCATACATCCACCGTTGTGATTTCAGAATTAATCAGATTTGTGTATCAAAATCAAAGCCATTAAGTAATAGCGTGGCATATACGCTGGCCTATTGTTGGAGTTTGAGAGTTTTCCACATCAAAAAGATCTATTGGATTTTTGTTGTTGAACTTTAAATATATGAATGAATAAGTGATCATATTTAACACCGTTAATCCAAAAACTTGAAGCTATTAGGTTTAATATGGGACTTCTTTCAACCCATTATTCCCTTCCTACCACAATAGTATCTGAATTTGTATCCCGTCAATATGCAATTCTCTTAATTTCTCTGCAAATTCAACAACCTCTCTCTCCAGGAATTATAATTCAATGCTTTCCCTTGAAATAAAATCTCAACCGTCCACTGTAAATTACTTCATTCCTCTAACTTTTTCACTAGTCAAAAGCCTTAAATAATTGCATTGATATTTATTTTACAGAAACTATATTATTATCTTAAAAGGAATTACTTTTTATCACCGTTGTTTATATTTTCTTGGGTTTTTAAGGGAAGCAAAAAGTATAAGACCTGCAAAATCAAGGAAAGTATGTGGTGCTTAATTTGTTAATTTTAGACCCCGATTAGTTCGAGGGATTTTGGAGGGAAGGGAAGGAAAAATTTTCTATTCTTTTTTTTTTCCTCAAAACCAAATAAGAGGATGGAGTATTTTTTCTTTCATCCTTAAATAGGATAGAGAGATAAAGATACAAGTAAAAATACTCATTTTCTCTGATTTAGTTTTAAAAAATTAATAAGATAAAAAATTTTCCCTCCCCTCTCCTCTCCTCCCCTCCCCTCCCCTTCAAAATCTCTCAATCCAAACGACATGAGGAAGAGCACCATATCGCAATTCTTTCCTCCACTATGGTCCATGGATTCATTACACATTCAAATAAACACATTTTCTCTCTTTTTTCCCCTTCTTTTGACCACAACTCACTCGCAAAAGTCCATCTCTACATGACTATGTTTAACCATTGAGCCATCTCCAAATGGATGCAGCACGGACTTCTATCTATTTGCATCGCCATCTTCATAATTATGTCTCTATACTATTATCATGATCTATGTTACTAAAGAGATTCATTGATCTTACTCGTTTAAGACAGTGTTAGAGTTATATAAGGACTAGTTTTTATGTCTAACAACTATATTTCACTCTAACCTATAATTATGACATTCTAAAACTCAGTTTTAAGGCATCCTTGTCGTCAATGTCTTTGATTTTATCATTGAAGTCTCTCTTCAAATACCCAATCAAGTTATAGTGGGATCACTGTACTAAAGCATTCGATCGAATCACAGTAATTAAAAAAAATAACTCAGATTAATTAGGAACTTTAGAACGAAAGAGTTTACAATAAAAAATCTATAATTCATCTCCATCACAAGAGGGTTTACCTTTATCCCTTTTTGAGAAGTCACTCTTTTTCTTCATTGTGTTCTGATAAAAAATATATTAATGGGCTTGATATATATCACCTCTTAATCTAAAACCTTAATGTATATTAGGTTTGAGTCTTTTTTTATCATTATACTCCTAATTATCCCATATCTATTTAATATTAGAATTTTTCTCTCATTCTTTAATCACACTTGACCATGTAACAGGAAGGACTCCTAAATGCTACATACAATGACATATACGTGAAAAATAATCATAAGAGACACTAATATTTGAAATGAAATCCTTATAATGTGTTGAAATTTAGTTTTCCTTTTCTCTAGACCTACCTTTTATTCTTTATTCAAAATTTTGGTTTTTGTGTGTTAATCCCATGAACAAATTTCTATTTCAAGGGAATATGCAGTCTAAAATATTTGCGGTGGCCAGTACTTAGATTGCCGTACCTAAGTAAGGTCCCTTCGATTCATTATAGGAGGCAATGAGGAGCTAGCCTATTTAATATGTGATCAGTGTAAAATTAATATAGTTTTTGATATAAAGTTTATTGTAAGTCTTCCTGTTCATATATAGTTTCACAAATTATATACGAACAGTACATCTAATTTTTTATATTTCATGCACGAGGAAAAATGTTTAATTAGTTAATGAAAATTGAACATGTTGCTGTGCTCCTTACAAACCCTGGGAAATATGAAAATATTATATAATTCATGTAAAAAACAGGGATATCACGGGCTTTAAAGGTCTTCCCTTTGCGCGCACACACATACACACAGATATATATATATATATATATATAGCACAGGTCTTTTGAATCCCCATATGAAGGAAGCTGGAAAGCAACATTAGAAGAATCTCATAAATCGCAGACTTATCCATCCAAGCATGCAAAGGAAAAACGAGGTGTGTGTGCAGTCATATAGAAAAGTATAAAGGGCGAGGAGAGCTAGAGGTTGGTGGCATATCCGCTATATATTTTGCCTAGCTGCCCCAAGTTGCGAAAGATAATGAAATGCATGCTAATTAGAAATCTAACATATATAAAGCATCTTAATACAATGGATCGAGTTGGTTTTCGTTGATAAGAGGAGGGAATATTTCTCCTTAATTCATTAATAACGAAGGTTCATCAGGGAGAACGGACTCTGAAAATAATCGCTTATTAGAGAATGGAGTTAGTTATAATTTGATATTTAAGGTCTCTATCCCTGAACAAAATTGTCCAATAGAAGAAGGCGATCAAGTAACGTACGTCATGCAAATTATTAACGATTAATTAAGAACTACAACCATCGAAACCTCGAAGACGAATCACAATCGACGAACATTGAGAATATGGATAATCAATAGATTTACCTTAGAAGGAAGATGGGGAAGCAGAGCATGAAGGTTGGCGAACATGTTTCTCATCTTCTTTCTCCTCTCTCTCTCTGTCCATATGTGTATCTCGTGATCATCGGCTTCACCATCACCAGCTCCTTTCCCATCTTTCTCTTCTCCGGCGGTTCCACAAGTACTCCTCTTTTTTCCGCCTCGGCCTCTCCTTGACCTCGTCTTATCACCTTCAGCATCAACTCCTTCGTCGTCTTCTTTCTGATCAACAATGAGAGGGTCATTATTGTTAGAAGAGCTTCCGATGATGGGTGGCGGGTCCATGCCTGATAATTTCTCGTCAGAATTTGGGAGACCCCATGGCAGATTCTCCCACAACCCCATCATCTGATCCTGTTTTTCAGCTTCTTCCTTATCAGACATCGCTTGCTCTAGAGGGAGAGAAGAGACAGGGCAGAATGAGGTGTTTGTATGTATATGCGTATATATATATATATATTATCATAAGGGGGTGTGTTGTGAGAGAGAGAGAGAGAGAGAAAGTGAGTGAAGGTAAAGATGAGAGGGGAGAGAGAGGAGAAATGATGAGGTTGGCGAAGAAAACACCAAAATATAATCATAAGCCAATGCCGTTACTAAGTATCGAAAGTAAGAACGCTGAGCTTCTTCACCGCGCTGCAACCTATACCTCTTCTCTCTTCTCTATCTGGGTCCCACATATGGTTACTCTCTCACTCCACCTTTTATATATCAAGGAATATATACATCTTTTTCTTTTTCATTTTTTTATAAATGAGATTTTTTATTAGTTAATTATTAGTTTGTAGTTTGAACAATATATATGTTATGTTTTTCAATATATATAGTCGTTTTAATTGCAGTCAAATGGTATCTGAATCAATTTAGACATGTCTTCCCATAATTAATACACATCTTTGATTAGTCAAAAGAATTATTGCTATTTATGCTACCATGGAAAATAAATTTAAGAAAAAAAAAGAAGGTAAAGAAAAGCATATAAGTATACAAGTTGTGTTTTGTAAATAACGAAATAACTTTGTTGGAAAGAGTGGTTTTCCCATGTTTGTGAGATAAAGCTTTCATCTGTTCATTCCCTTTTCCACTTACATTGTATCAAATGGGCTCTAAATGCATTTGTGTGTGTGTGTGTGTGTGTGTTTTTTTTTCTCAATTTATCTAACCGAGTTAATCATGAAGCGCTATATAATTAGTTTATTAATAACCATTTTGATTGTTTACCAAAAAAAAATCTATTTTGCAAATGACATCATTAAGATACATTTTTCCTTTTTATGGTACGTAATAGATGTATCCTCCGCCACACACTACATGTATATATATATGTGCGTGGCCGGGGTGTGTGTATAGTCAGATCAAATTTAGAGGCTCAATTAGCTTCCCGTATATGAATTAATATGTAAGCGGATAATATTTTAAAAAATATTTTTTAGATGCTTTGGTTTTCCTAATCCAATAATTTCTAATTAGTATCCTTCATTTCTCCATTTTTTCCCAGAAAGGAAACCTTTTGGCTTGAGAGTAGGTGCTAGAGAAATGTACTTAAGAGTAGTACAGAATCCTTGACATTAAATTCCCATTGATATTAAAGATTGTTGCCATGGCAGATTGCAAATTCATTGGCACAGATAGGAATTGTCTTTTTTTTTTTTTATACATTGGATAATATTAATGCAATATCACATGAAAATAATAATGTAGCATTGATGCATTCACATTTTTGTAAGAGCATAAATAGCTTGTTTAATTGTACTAATTTTATGTTTTTCTTAATAGTTGGTTAGTTCACTATAGTAATAAGAAGCTTAATTAATTCAACACTACAGGCTTTAGAAGGAGCAGCAATGTGCTTATCTTTTTCTATATAGCCTTAGTTTGTTTACGATGTGGACAAATTATATATGAAAAAATATGCTTTTGTTGTTGTGTTGGCAATGAGTAACTCCAACCGTTGTTTTTATCTAAAAGGGTAGAATAACTTTTTCATTAATTAAGAGAACAAAAGATAGCGAGCATTTATTCTGTTCCCAATGTAGTTTTCCAGTGGATTTTGGAGCCTATTTCGGTTTGTCCTACTAAGAATTGAAACAAATCAGTACTTCTTTCTAGCTTGTGAGATGTTAAAAGCTTGAGCTTTTTAATAAATAATAACAAATTAATCTTCCTGTTCTCTGAAATCTGTGAACAAAAACATATACAAAGAAAAAGATATCAAAAAGAGGCCATATCTAGCTAGTTATTGGACATGAAAGGACCAAGAAGGATGCAAAATAATTTTTTGAAATATGACTTGTATCATGGATTGGTGGGAGTATTCAATTAACTAGTACCTCTAGCCCTAAATTTGTCCCAAAATTTAATTTATTTGTCATGTATGCCCCTAATTAAATGTTACAGCTTTCTAATTATAAATTTAATCTTCTGTATAGCTTTTCTTATAGTCTGAGTAATGAGGGATATTTGTGAAAAATTTTCCTTAATAATCTAGGTATAACTTATATTTTGAATCATAAAACTTTTTTTTAAAATAACTTATATGTAATACTGGAGGAAGTATTTGTTATGAATCATTGTCTAAATTTGTTATTTAATTCTTTTTAATAAGGATGTAACTTATGGGGAATAAAGTTGGTTGAAAAACCCAATTTGTATAATATAAAAGATAATAAAATTATAAACTGCTATATATATATGGATGAAAGGCGGATGAAGAATGGTTGAATATATATATGTGTGTGTGTGTGTGTGTGTGTGTGAGAGAGAGAGAGAGAGAGAGAGAGTTGTGTACAAGTAGAAAAACAAGTAGATGACAAATAAGAAAGAAGCGGGGGGGCGGTGCATGAAAAAGCGGAAGGGCAACACAAATACAAATACAAGAAACTGATTCTTGAAAACCGCCTCCTTCCATCCATCCTGGCTTTGTCTTTCCTCACACGTCTGTTTCCGTTGAAACGCCTCCTCTCTTCCATTTCAATTTCATCCTTCTGCTCTCTTCTCTTCCTCATATATACTATTTAATATTTAAATAATTTAAAAAAAAAAGGAATAGAGTGGGGAAGTAGTAATTAAATGAATCAAAAGCTAGCATGCATTTAGAAATTTAATGATAATAATTATATCGGGGAAGGTGTGTATGAGAAACAAGGTGGTTAAGGGAGAGTTTTGTGGGGAAGGCATGGGGTAGCATATATATTATACTATATATATAGCAATGTTAATTGTCGTGAGGGGTTAATGATTACAGCAGAAGCCGAAACGCAGGATGGACAAGTACAGATAATGGGCTGATGGAAGAGAAGAAAGGATCGAGATTAATTGTAGTGGAACAAGCCTCGGAAGAAGAAGATGTTCATGTTGAAACTGATAAAATCTAAACAACCAACTTTAATTTAATTACAAGTTTTTTGTTACACTCTAATCTTCAGTGATGTTCCCTTGATGCACTCACAAATAAAATTGTAAGTTCAATAAATATTTAATACTCAAGACTTGAATTTAAGACCATTGATCAAGTTAGTATAGTCCCTAATCAGATGAGTTACGTGCTTGTTGAGCTTTCATTGTTCCCGTGAGCTTGACGTTAGCTGCGCACATAAAAAATTAGACAAAAAAAGAATAATTAAAAATTATTTTCTCTCTGTTTTCCTTTTTTTTTCTTTGTTGGACACACAATTTTTCTCCTACATTTACTCTTTCAAGTGTATTCTTTGTTTTGGGCCTTTGGCCTGTCCATCTGCTACCAACGTGCCCAAACACCATGAAGGTTCATCAACTGAAGCGAGTTTCATAATCTATCCCAAGAAAATTGACTTTAATTAATTGACTAAATATCATATACTCCTTATTATATCGTTATTAAAACATTATGTACTTCTAATAACATACATATATACACACACATTTTTTACCCAAAAAAAACAACTTTATACAATTTTTCCTCGGACAATTCACAACTTCTTTTGTTTTGTGTAAATACATTTTATTTAAATGTCACATGGAGAAATACAAAATCAACTCGTGTGGGCCTAAGGTTATCGGACTTTCCAAATCAACTCCAAAATGCCGAATATAAGAAAAAGGCTAAAATTTGAAAGGAACTGGGCTGAAAAGCCTAATATTCATTCGGTCTTCCTTTTTGCAGAAACTTATTCTTCCCCTTTTAATCCAAAAAACAAAACTTATTCTTCCTCCTCCTTTTTTATATTGACAAAAAATCCTAACTTACTTAAATTATTTGCTCTGGCAAGGGGAAAAAAAATCATCTTCATAGATCCAAATCATAAATCCATTGGAGGGTTGATTTTCTAAAATGATAAATTTCAGATGCCATTATTTATCAGTGAAAATTATAATGGGTCCATACTGCTTCCCATCATCCGCATAACGTGAAACTGCTTCCACATTTCATGTGTTTTACGACCAAATTATTTTCCGTTCTTTTAAGTTTTAAAAAAGAATTTGGTTTCTTTACTAAGGAGCCCCAATAAATCATTTGCAGATCAAATTATAAGCCTTACTTTTAGATTTATATTTACATTTAAAATATCACTTTCTCTTTTATTTATACTGATAGCCATAGACGCATCTTGAAATCTAAATAAGATCTACTCTGTAAAGAAGCTAAACCAGTGATTAAGCTGACAAATTATCATATGAATTTGTTTTTGGTTTTAATTTAGACAAAATAATAATTTTAATATTGTTGTGGTATTAAAAGAAAATAATTTACCCTACTTTTATTAATTTAGTGACAAACAAACATAAAATTTTATCTAGACTGACTCTTTATGTTAATAGCGTCAATTAATATACTCGTCTCGTTTCGATGAATAGGCATTAATTCCTAATTTAATCAAATAATAGAAAAATGTGCATCTTATTTATCTATGGTGGTATTAGACATGTGCGCCTTGTAGTATGTTATTCAGTTTCTTCGGTGTGTGTCTATATATATATATATATATTATTCCACAAAATGGAACTAATTATTAAAAGAGTGATCTAAAGTCAAATTCACGTGAATGAATGTAATTCCCCACATGCTAATTTTCACAATTATTCGTATTTACTGAAAGTTTAATGAAATACAAAATAATAACAAATTGCATGCTCTTGAAAAGGTTATATATTGATGAAGCATAGTAGCCTCCATTATTTATTGAATTTACTATTATATTTCGATTCCTCGAAGAAACAGTTGCTATCAACTTAATTTTAACGTTTTAAAAAGTCCAATATTAACTTTAATTTTTTTTTGTTAAAATTAAATTGAAAATAATATTTTTTAAAAAAATAAATTATATTGCTCAAACAATTTTAAAGTAGAATAGATTATAAGATCAAATAAAACTAATAGACAAATTGTGTCTCTTCGTGGAAGGGACACAAACGAGAAGCATCGCTGTGAGCCGAGGCTTCTGTCCCTACCACGGCTCTTCTTTTTTCCCCCGTTTTCTAACAATTAGAGTTGATCTCTTGTAATTTTTTTTTTATCTTCTTTTTGAAATTGCATTTCCCTATGTTTATAAAAAGAAAGTTATGTGATTTCAGTATTTTTGTATGGAGTAAATTTTGTTGAAAAAAATTATTCTTTTCCCTTCATGTTTTGAAGAAGATTAATATTTATTGAATGTCAAGCAACAAAAGAAAGTTATGTGAAGTGTAAACTTAAAGAAAATCAACGATAAAATAATTGACCTAAAAAAGAATCTTTGTAATTGTAACATAATATGTATTGCTTTTGGTTTAGTTGATAAATAAATATATATATATATATTATGTAACTGTTTTGGTATAATTTTGCTGTCAACCATATATGACCATATTTTTGGAGGCGTCGACAAGTGACCCACCTCAGTCCAAGTCTTCAACTAACCCTGTGCTTGAATTAATTTTTTTTAGGTATATTTTTATTTATTTAATTTGATTTGGTAGTCCATAAAGTTTTATTATGATTGCGGGAATCTCAAATTATAATTGTAAATAGTGTGGACCGTAATATAATAATATTTTTAGCAATTTTTGTTTTTTGTAAATTTCAGTCTTCTGAGCTTCGTCTGGCTCACTCATTTTAGGTTGGGGCTTCTTGATTATTCTTTTAGATGTTTATTAATAAAGTTTTTGTTTACTGTGGTTGAGGAATATATGATGTTGAATTAAGACTGTCAAGTCCTGTCTTTCTTTCTCCTATAAAAGCAAACCTGGAATAAATAACTCAATCACTCTACTCTACGTTTACCTTAATTGTAAGTTGTAACCATCATTTCATTTACTTCCTTTTTCAGCATATATATATATATATAGTTACTTATTTATTTAAGTGAGCTAAACTCATCATAAATAAAGTGAGCTACATGTGGATCCCTTAATATTTTACTAGGTGTGAGGAATAAATTATAATGTTCATAATTTAATACAATTTTCTATAAATTTTATATTAATATTTATACATTGATATTGATTCTATTATATATATAATAATTAACTAATTAATTAATTATAGTTAACTTAATTTGTTAATTCTTCATAAATCAAACCACCTCTAAAAAATTTTATATTAATTATTAGATGGCCAACTCCTCTTACCCTTCCATACCCAAAATACCCTCACCAACCTCACACCAACTTCACAAGCAACTTGCGACGCATCATTTTCCACCTTAACACGACATATTATAGATAGGACATCACCTCACCTTTACTTTTTCTCATTTTTTCAAAATTCCGCTGAAAAATTATAACCACCAATTATTATCCCTTTTAGTTATTCTTCGTTTTCTCTGCCCCTCTCTCTCTCTTTTTGACAATAATTTCTTCAATTAATATTATTATTCCCCTACTACAATTCATAAACATGACTTCATATATATATATATATATAAAGTGCAATTAGATTGGTGGTGGTGGTGGTCCAATACTCGGAACCCACACTCATGCCATACAAGAACCTCACCAACCGCAACCGGGCGCCAGCCGGTTCAACCAACCACTGCTTTTGCTATCCCCCTTACCGGTTCAAACCGGACATTTTTCCCTCCCTATATCATACCATCCTCATTCGCCATCTTTCCCAAGGATCTAGAAAAAACTCAAACACAGAGCAGAAGGAAACAAGAGAGAGATCAAGGAAGGAAAAGGATTAGAGTTAGTAATGGCGGATCAAAATCAAACCGAAGCAGGAAGGCACCAAGAGGTTGGCCACAAGAGCCTTTTGCAGAGTGATGCTCTCTACCAGGTACCCCAAATTCAAAGTCCCTTTTTGGTTCATAACACATCATCCCACCACCAGAAGCAGTTTCTTTTTCTTTTCCTGGTATAAAGGATCACATGATTTGGTATGCAGTATATTCTCGAGACCAGTGTGTACCCAAGAGAACCCGAACCCATGAAGGAGCTCAGAGAGATCACAGCCAAACACCCTTGGTAAGGTTCTTCTCATTCTCAGGAATCATAAAAAATTGTGAATTTTTCTGTAAATCGCATCCAGGATGTTCACATATCACGTGATGATGTCTTTGTCGTGTCCTATATCCGGAACTCTTGAGAGTTGGATACTCTGTTTTTTTTTTTTATTTGGGTTTGTCATTCTTCAAGACGAAAAAATGTGAAACTTTCAACAAATAGATTTTATGGGTAGATAATGCGTTACTGATTGATGCAAGAAAACGACAGGAACATCATGACAACCTCAGCAGACGAGGGCCAGTTCTTGAACATGCTCCTTAAGCTTATCAATGCTAAGAACACCATAGAGATTGGCGTCTACACTGGCTACTCCCTGCTTGCCACTGCTCTGGCTCTTCCTGAAGACGGAAAGGTACGAACCAATCAACAACAGAGTCTATTGTTCGCTTCTGAATGATTCCATGTTACTTTATCAAAACCATCGATACATTGTTGAGATTTTTTCGGATTCTTCGGTCGGAATTGTTGCAGATATTGGCCATGGACATTAACAGAGAAAACTACGAACTGGGTCTTCCAGTGATCCAGAAAGCTGGTGTTGCCCACAAAATTGATTTCAGAGAAGGCCCTGCTCTCCCTGTTCTTGACGAACTAGTTAAAGATGTAAGCTCTTCTCTCTCTGTCTTGTCTTTACAAACTGGGTCTTACACTTTGGTCTTACCTCCATTGTCAATGTAGCTTTCCTCAACAACAGAATTTTTTTTATAACTTCGAAGCCGAGAAATTCAATTCAGATCCAAGTAGAACTTACAAAAAATATTTTTTTTTGGTACCAAATAAGAGATTTGATCATCTTTATAAGAAAAAAAAAGGGGCATAAAATTGATGAATGTGGGATCAACCACAGGAAAAGAATCATGGGAGCTTTGATTTCATATTCGTGGATGCGGACAAGGACAACTACTTAAATTATCACAAGAGGTTGATCGATCTGGTCAAGGTTGGAGGAGTGATCGGGTACGATAATACCTTGTGGAATGGTTCTGTGGTGGCTCCACCCGATGCTCCTCTGAGGAAGTACGTGAGATATTACAGGGACTTCGTGTTGGAGCTCAACAAGGCGTTGGCTGTGGACCCTAGGATCGAGATCTGCATGCTTCCCGTTGGTGATGGCATCACTCTCTGCCGTCGGATCAACTGATTTCTCTGTACCCTTTCGCACCCCGTCATTTTCCTTTACAAAAGTCCAGGAGAAAAAAAGGACTGCAAAATATTTCAATCTGTATTTTTTCCCCCCCAAATTCTTGTGATTGCATGGTGGATTATTGGAAATGTTATATATTTCATATTTGTGCCTTTCTATATTATATTGAAGCCAGAAATCATAACACTGTCAAATTAAAATCAAAATATATAAATTTATAGAAATAGAAAGTTTTTGTACCACACGTAAGGGCTCATCTAACTATGAGACAATAGAAACTTTTTTTCCCCTCAACTTTGCTAAAACTATTATATATTTATTATTTTTAAACTTTACACTTTAATAATAAAATTGATTAAAATATGGTGCACATTTTCAAAATATTTAGACATGGAGAGATGTTTGTGAAATGTCAATAAAATTAGAAAAAATGGGTGTAACTTATTTATTAGTTTTCAAAATATAAACAATAAAGTATGATATATGTTTGCAGTTAATAAAAACAAGTTAAAAGAGTAAATGGATTAATGTTAATATTTCTTCCAGAGTTTTAACAACTGCGCACTCAAGATTATGTACAATTATAACGATGATATGACCTAAGAATTTCATACGATTTTCCTTGTAAAATGTGAAATTTAACAAGAATGATTGAGAACATATATATGATTACCTCATATGGCGAGAGGTCACGATGGTGTAAAGTAGAGTCAGTCAAGAGTGGGTGGCGCGGATCACCAGTCACTATTATACATTGTACGAGTACAGTACAACACAAGGTCAGTATCATTACCAAGCTCAACCTAATTATCATTAGGCTTCATGCCTCAACAGTAATTTTTGAGTAATCCTCCCTAAGCCATTAATTTCGTTCTGTTTATCACTTAATCTTTTTTAAAGATAAACACAGAGAGGGGGGGGGGGGGGGGGAAGCCATGAAGAAAGGAATGCCCACTCATATTTGCCAGAAGAAGAAGCTTGTTATGATTAGGAATGTGTTGCCAAACAAGCCCAGTACTAGTCTGAATAGCTTCCCCGCAAGCATGTGTGATTCTGACCTCTCAGTCTCCACCCAATCTGCCTCATCCGTTGGCTTTGCCCATTCCTCACTTGAAAGTAATCTGCCCCCGAGCACACCCCATTGAGTTAGTGTATGTTTGAATTAGATTTTACATAATCTAACAGCCGTAACAATTCAGGGCCCATTTGGTTCGTAGAACTATTAGAAATGAATTGCAATGAAATGGTTGGGAATGGAATGAAATGAAATTTTGTGAATCAAAATTTTATTTGGTTCACCATAGAAAAGACATAGATAATAACTTGAATTTGTTTGGTTGAACATAATAAAATGATGGAATGAGATGTAAATAATGTGCAAAAGGTCATAATTGCACTTAAGTAAAAATTTAACCCAACATTAATTGCTCTAATATTATATTCGTAATGTAACTTTTTTTTATTTATTTTTTAGTTACCAACGGGTGACATCTTTTTTTTTCAGATAATAATATCATATTTTAAGCTTTTACATATTTTTATTTTTATTAAATAAAAAATATCTAAGTATAAATTGCAATATAAAAAATAAAAGGGAACTTACGTATATTTCAATTCTTATTATTTTTTATTTTAAATTCTTTAAATTAAATATTTTTAGAGAAAAAAATCATATAGAAAAATTACACTAAATAACTTGTATGAATTAATGAAAAATTTTCAAGAGACAATGGGGTACATAATCTGTTAAGGACATTTTAAGAATGATATTTCATAATTAAAGTCATTTCTATCATTTGGTCTCTATTCCTAGTGGTAGGAATAAATAAAGTCAAGGTCTAAGGTAGGAAAGTTAACTCTCAAATCTTTGGTCATCTTCATTCTCAAAGTAGTCTAGATTCTTATTCTCATATCCAACCAAATAATCCAAGTATGAAAATAAAATCCAAATTTTCATTCCATGAATACCTAAAAAATGAACCAAATGAGCCCTCATGCCACTCTTCTCTGCCCATCAGACTCCTCCAAGCTCCATCAATATCATCCCTAACCACATGAATCCTAGACTCTTTTCTTCGGGCTAGCGCATACAACCAACCACAACGAAAACCAAACCGCACCCCCCCCCCCCCCCCCCCAGGCTCCTTTCCTTAAAAAAAAATCTTTCTGTCAAAGACTTAAAAGTCGTTGTCTATTTCACCCCCGATCATCTGGTCAAGTCAACCCCCGGTCACTCCACAAACAAAAACACAAAAACTTAAATTTATATCATCTTCACGGTACAGTGCGAGAAACTTTTAATTTTCTGAGTAATTTTTTCAATCCTTCTGTTCTGGAAAACAAGGGAGTGATTAATATTTTTTTTAGTCCTTATTCCCTTGGTGGCGTGGAAAAAAAAATCTGTTGTGAATAAAACTCATTTTTGCTTTTTCTTAAACACTAAGATACTATATTGCTCTCCAGCTTTTTTAGAAGACGATTTAGATAGCGCAATCGAAACGAACCTTTTCAATGGTTACGTTACTCCATATGTTGCATGGAAAACAACTTGTATAAAACAAATTCTAATTGAGTGCACTTACATTTAGTATTTGTAAAAATTTCTAAGAAAGAATACAAATCCAGTTAATAAGAAATATAAAATAGAACAAAAAAATCATAATGTAAAGCATTGGAGGATAGCCCTCAGGGAAACTACGAATGGTGCAGATCAAGCCACAGTCGTCTTCTGTGGTTCACTGGGTGGCTTCTATACAGAGAGAGTTTATCTGCAGATTTGTGTTTCTAACTTTTTTTTTTCTTTTATATAAATGTAGGGAGAATCTACTATTTTCGTTTGAAATATAAATATACATATATCCCAGAGAGTTAAGCTCCATATGGTCGGTCTAGTATAATTTCTAGAAAAATCGCATACATCAAGTACTAAGCGAGAGCCAATATGTCACACACTGTGTTTCTTCATACAGAAAGGTATCAATGAAATTAAGAAAGAAAAAATGTTGTCTTCATCACCCATGCTTAATGGGAAACCAACAACCACTGATTTTGTCCGAGTTTGTATCCTAAATAGAAAAGGACAGCAAAACAGACCATTATCTAAGCTTGACCAATAAGTGACCGCAGAAAGGCAATTTCATAACTTCAAATTGTTTACACTCTCACTATAGCCTCTAACACAATGTTTTAAAAATCAGACCGATCGTGGAACCAGCAATTTCACTGGATCAAGGTTTTTATGGTTCAATCAGTTAGATTGGCGGTCAAACTGGTGACGTAATAATTAAATAAAAAAATAATATTATATATAATAAAAATGTATAAAAATAAAATATCAAATTGTTAAGAAAATAAATTTTAGTAGTCTAAGTTCATAATAAGTTAATAAGCTCACATAGTAATAATATATATTAAATTATTGAAAGTAATGTTAAAATACTTTAATATAATAACACTGCGTAACATAATATTATAAAATGATTATACTCCCTTCGTCCCCAATTATAAAAACCAAATAATTACTTCATCTGTATCAAAGAAAAAATAATTTTGGTAGCTAAATTCATTAATTATACTACAATTTCAAATTTTTTTCCAAAATTGCCCACATTAAAAGTTTGAAGTAAGACTAATTCATTATTAGTAATTATCAATAAACCTTAATTACTCAAAGGTATAAAAGAAAATTAATATTAATTACTCCACAAATTTTATCTGTTTCTTATATTTTGGGATAAATAAAGAGTCTCAAAATTCTCTTATAATTTGGGACGGAGAGAGTATAATACAATGAAATTTTTCATTTTTATACTTAGTAATTTTAAAATAAAATGAAAAATAGTGTTTTACTCTCTAATAATTTTTATAATTAATAATTTTGGCAAAAAAAATAAATTTAAGTTAAATTTTACCCAATTTAAAAAATCATTCGATTATCTAAAAACCGCTCCGATTCTCGGCTCAAAAGTCGGTTCAAAGCAGTTCAATCCCTAAAACGGTCCAAAGCTAAAAATTGAGTCATTCTTCACACCAGGTGACGGTTCAACTGGTCCAATTATCCGGTCTGGTCTGATTCTCAAAACATTACTTTAGAGGGCTCGAAGTGGATGAAGTAGGGTAGGAGATAAAACTCACCCCTATGCAATGGTGAAACTTGACATTGAAGCCAAACCATCATCACTGAGAGTCTTGCTAGGTTTTTTGAGGAAAATATGATTAAAAAGTAAATTATTTACTAATGTATGATATATCCATTGTATGAAAAATTGGATCGGACCAGCCAGTTCGACCGGTCCGACTGGGAACAGACCCCTGGTCCGGTTCGGTAGTAGCTGAAAATCGGAGGAAACCGATCAAGAATCGGTCAAACCAGTCAAAAACCGGTACAAAATCGGGTTGAACCGGTCCAATTTTTTTAAATTTTTTTTAAAATATTTTTTTAAAATAAAATAACATTATTTTTAGTGTTAAGTAATATTATTTTTAGTATAATTTTTTTTCTTTCTATATTATAATATGTTATAAGTATTATTATGATACATAATGATTAACAATGATAAATTTACCTAACAAATAATATAAAAATAGAATATCAATTAACTATATTATTAAAAATATATTAATTTATTCACAATCAGTCTGATCCCGGTCCGACCATTGAACCTTGAACCGTTGTCTCATCCGGTTCAATGACCGATTCGATTTTTAATACCTTGGATATATCAAAAACTATTTATTAAAATAGAACATATGAAATCGATTAATCAAAAAGCGATGTAGTTGAAAGCTTTTTTTAAAAAGAAAAGAAATTAAGATCGTCGTTGCTCTTATTCTATTTTTTAAAATAAAAAAGCACTTTTGCTTTAGCTTTTTTTTTTTTAAACTTTAGAATTAAGTCTCAATAATTACTCATTTAGATCTAAATATAAGTTATTTTTAATTATCTATTATTTAAGAAAAATAGTTGGATCATTAAATTTATTAAGAAATTTCAATATTTTTTATCATTTACTCTTTTTAATTATAATATATCCCATAACATTTATTTCTCACATACTTCTTCCTCTTATTCTAAATATAAGATATTTTCAATTGCCTTATGCATCTTAAAAAGAGGAGTTTGGTCGTTAAATTTATCAAGAAATTTTAATATTTTTCACCATTTGTTCCTATTAATTATATTATTTCTCATACTTCTCATAACATTTATCTCTCACTTATTAATTATAAGCCAAGAGTATGAATGGAAAAACATAATTAATATATTAGACAACTCTATAAGATGTCTTATATTTAAAACCAAATAATATTTTTGGAAGGTGTTTTATATTTAGAACCGGAGATAGTATTAAATATAATTATAATTAAAATTATATTTGAAACCAAATAATACTTTTATAAAGTGTCATATATTTAGGATTATGAGTATGAACAGAAAAAATAACTAATGCACAAGACAACCCCCAAAATGCACCAATCTCAATAGTTTTTTTGTTTTTAACAATATAATATAATATATTTATTTAAAAAATTAATTTGATCTTCCCATAAAGTAAGAAGTAAAACAAGCAAATTATACGAATCTGTATTGGGTGCTCATCACTCTTGAACGGATCTGAACGGTTTAGATTTACAATTTTTTATTTTGATTTTTTTACATAATAACAGTATTTTTTTAAAAAGTAACAGTTGTAAAATTATATCTATTTTAGATTCTGTATCTAATAAAATAAAAATATAATTAAATTTAGATCATCCAAATTTGATCTAGATGGTCCAGAAATGATGAGCGCATTGAAAGTGAATTTAAATTATATGTAATTTTTCTAAGAAGTATATTTTTTAAGAAGTGTACTTCCAGATAACTTATTTCCTAAAAAGTATATCAAGCAAGTCTTGAAGGCAAGCTTGTGAGGCTTATTTACTTATGCACGTTATAGATCATACTTAGGCTTTAGGCTTAATGACTTATAATGCATGCTTGGCCTATTTAAAAAAAATCTAGTATGACTTAATTTGTTTCCATCCTTTGTAGTAGCCCTCTAGGAATACCTCTATATTATTTTCATAAGTGCAAAAAAATATATACTTATAAAATATAAGAATTTATATTTAAAATTTTTTAATTAACTTTTTATAATAATTATTCAATAATAATTCTTGATAATCTTCTTTATTTAGGACAATATTTGACAAATAATATTATCAAGAATTATTATTGAATAATTATTAATATAGACAAAAAATTAATTAAAAATTTTTAAATATAAATTATTATATTTTATATGTATATATTTTAAATAAATCTGAAATATTAATGTGTACAAGTAAATAAGACCAATAAGCTTGCCTTTAGGACCCCTTGGTGTACTTTTTGGAAAGTAAGTTTAATGAAAATACACTTCTTAAAAAGATATACTTTCTAGAAAAATTACATATAATTTGCTTTTTTACTTTTTACTTTTAAGGAAATTCAAATTAGTTTTTTAAATAAATATATTATATTATATTGTTAAAGACAAAAATACTATTGACATTTGTGTATTTTTGGGGTTATCTAGTGTATTAATTATTTTTTCCATTCATACTCCTAGTCTATAATTAATACTTCCCTCCGATCCTAAATATGTAACATCTTCTAGAAGTATTATTTGGTTTCAAATATAAGATGTATTGTAGAGTTATCTAATACATTAATTATTTTTTTCCATTTATATTCTTAATCTATAATTAATAGATGAGAGATAAATATTAAGGGAAGTATGAGAAATAATATAATTAATAAAAACAATTGTGTGAAAAATATAGAAATTTCTTGACAAATTTAATGATCCAACTCATTTTTTTAATATGTGTTAGGTAGTTAAAAATGCCTTATATTTAGAGTAAAAGAAAGTATGTGAGAAATAAATGTTATGGGACACAATGTACTCCTTCCAGTCCTAAATATAAAAACATTTTATCTTGATGCTAAATATAGGACCAATATAGTATTTATTATATATTTCTAAAAATATTCTTATTTAATACATTCAATGTGAGAGAAAAATATTAAATAAGAATATTTTTGAAAAAAATGGGATTTTTAGAAAAATGGAGATAGTTAATTAACTTTAACTCCTATTCTTAATTCACTTAATTCATTTAAAAATATTTTATATTAAAGATAAGAGAGAGTAATTAATAAGGACAAATGATAGAAAATATTAAATTTTTTTAATAAATTTAATAATCTAATTATTTTTTTAAAATATATAAGTAATTAAAAATGACTTATATTTATATTCAAATAAATAGTTATTGAGAATTAATTATGTCCAAAACTTAAAGAAAAAAAAGAACTACAGCAAAAGTGGCATGTACCATGCGACTTTGCTTTTTTATTTTGACAAATAGATCAAGAGCAAAGTGGAATGAATACTTTGCTCCTATTTTTTTTTTTTTTTCAAAGACTCAAGTTGAATGGGTATCCATTGGAGCCATTCAACTTGCTTTTTCCAGCTAGGTCACATTTTAATTAACAATTAAACTTATATATATTTTTTATATGTTCCTTATATTATTTTTTAATTAAAATTTAACATGTAAATTTTTTAAATTTTGTTAAGTTTAATAAATTAATACTTTTAATATATAATTAATAAATAAATCTGTAATATATTTAAAAATAATTCACACATATTAATTTTTAATTGAAAAACAACACAAAAAGTACATGTCATATTTTGGTGAATAGTTTCTTTTTTTTTTTGATAGAAATTGAAACAAAATACAACTAAAATGAAATAAAAAAGAAACAAAAATCAAAAGCAATCACTCAGGTGGCCGAACCAAACCACTAACAACCTCAGGATGAAGCGGATAAATTCCAGGCATAAGTAAGAGAGAACGCTTAGCCAGAGCATCAGCTTCAAAGTTCATGCTACATGGGATCCATTCAAGATCAACTTGCCAATCTCTACGAAGCAAGCTATTAATCTCCAATACAAGAGATCTATTTTCATGAGTTTCACAACATCCATTAATAATCAACCTGAGAGCCTCTTGAGAGTCACTTCGTATTTTAGCTCGTCTACACCCCATATCCCAAAGCCGTTTGATGGCCAGAAGGCAAGCCTACAACTCTGCAACCAGTTCATCACCATCTTGGAGTCTCATTGAAAGAACATCTATCACCACACTCTGAAAGTTCTTAATAACAACCCCACATCCTGTTGTTAAATTTCTTCTCGAATGAGCCCCATCTACATACGCAATGAGCCACCCCAGAAAAGCATCTGATTCAGAATTTGGCATAATAGTACGGGTTCCACTCATAATAACAGAATTCATTTTGGTTTGAGCTTGCTTCATACATCGTAGGATAGCCTTAGCTTGTGCCAGAATGCTACCATTAGTGGTATCTTTTCCTTCAAAGATACGTTCATTTCTTCTAAGCCACAAAAGCCAACAAATAATAGCAAACAAATCATTCCATATCATCTCACCATCCCCCATATTATCCCTCACATTTTTGTGCCACCAATTCTGAAAATCGCAGTGAAAGAAACTTTGAAGCAGTGAAGGTTTCACCAACTGAGACCAGAGCTCTTTAGTTCTAGTACAGTCTCTAAGCACATGGAGACTAGTTTCAATCTGATCATTACACCATCTACATTTATCAGAATCACTCAAACCCTTATTGAAACCAGATTCATTCGTAAGCAATCGACCATGCATCATGATCCACAAGAAAGTTTTGCATCGATGAGGAATATGTAATTTCCAAGCTTTACGCCATATATACCCAGCAATATCTTCCCCATTCATCAAAAACCTATAAGCAGATTTGATCAATGTTGTCAGAACCGGACCGGATATTGAACCGGACAAGTCACTGGTTCAAGGTTCAATGGTTCGACCGAGGTTGAACCGGGGTCGGACCGGTAGTGATTAAAATAATATATTTAAAATAAATAATATAAGTTTAAACAAATTTTATAACTTAATTAAAGTCTCAAACTAAATAATATTCAATTATCAATATATTATTCACTACAAACAAATTATTAATGAGTTTCATAACTCAATATTTTAATTTAAATAAACTAATATTCATCTATAATCATATTTTGAGTTCAAAATAATAAATTAATAATTTATTATTTATTAAGTAAATATATAATTTTTAATAGTTATATATCATAATAATGCTTATATAATATTATAATATATAAAAAAAACATATTTTGTACTAAAAATGATGCTATTTTATCTTAAAAATCAAAAAGAATTTTTTTAAAAAAATTGAAAAAAAAAATAAATCAGAACCGGTTCAAACCGGTTCAGGACCGGTTCTACCGGTTCAAGGCCGGTTTCACCGGTTTTGGACCGGTTCTCACCGGTTCTGAACAGTACCGGTTGGGTACTATGACCGGACCGGACTAGGGACCGGTTCCCGGTCCGACCGGTTCCCGGTCCGACCGGTCGAACCGCCCGGTCCGGTCCGGTTTTTACAACATGGGATTTGATCGAGAAACATCCACTTTTCTCAAGCTTCCATCGCACAGTCTCATTGCCATTGCTAGTAGTGATAGTTTCCAAGTTCCGCCTCACAAAATCCCAATTACTTTTAATTCCACTCCATAGGTTGGAACCAGCCCGTTTCTCATAAATGCGAGGTATTAAATCATCCCCACATTTATACTTACTCCTAACCACACGAGCCCATAATGCATCTTTGTTCTTGACCAAGCCCCAACCTGTCTTCATAAGGAATGCTTTGTTTTGTAACTTTGTGTGTCTAATGCCAAGCCCACCTTGCTTTTTTTCTTTACAAACATCATCCCAAGCAACCAGATGGATTTTTCTTCTATCTTCAACATTACCCCAGAGGAAATCTCTAGCTTTCTTATCAATAACTTCGCAAACACTAATAGGTAGACTAGCCGTTTGCATTGGATACATCAGAATAGCTGTAACCACCAAGGAGACAAGGGTGTGTCGACCAGCAAAGGACAAACAATGAGTCTTCCAATTGCTAAGTCTCTGTTTTACCTTGTCAACAACAAATTGATAAGTGTTTTTACTAACACGCTCATGATGAAGGGGTACTCCAAGATACTTCCCAAGATCCGAGGTAATGGAAAAGCCAAGAAGATCACAAAGTTGAGTAGCCCTGGTATGATTGACATTCCTGGAAAAGAACACACGAGTTTTGGTAAGGCTAACCTTTTGTCCTGACACATTGCAGAATTGGTCAAGACACTTCTTAATAACTTCAACTTGATCCATCGCAGCTTCTGCAAAAATAATAATATCATCCGCAAAAAAAAGATGGGAGATAGGTGGACCATCCTTGTTAAGCTTAATTGGCCGCCAATTTCCATGACCAATTTCTTCCTGTATCAAATGAGCAAGCTTTTCAATACAAATGACAAACAAATAGGAAGAGATAGGGTCACCTTGTCGAATCCCACGAGATGGTCTAAAATCAAGAGTCCTGTTGCCTTCCCAAAGAATACTAAATTTTGTAGATAGGAGACAATGCCTGATAATCTCCACAATGTGTTGAGGAAATTTCATCTCCATAAGACAGCTCAAGACAAAATCCCAACGAATTCTATCATACGCCTTCTCTAGATCGATTTTTATAGCCATGAAACCCTTACGACCCTTCATGTTACACATAGAATGAATCACCTCTTGAGCAATAATGACATTATCTGATCCGAGGCGACCCGGAACAAAGCCACATTGATTCGGGGCAATGACATTCGGGAGGAAAGATTTAATTCTCATGGCAAGTACCTTTGTAATAATCTTATAAATCACATTACAAAGAGAAATAGGACGAAAATCTCGAATATTTTCTGGATGATCCTTCTTCGGAATTAACACTATAAAAGTTTCATTAATATCTTCTAAAAGGGATGGATTATAAAAAATATTTTGGATAAATTGAACCACTGATCCCCCAACATGATCCCATTGACTTTGAAAAAATAAAGCATTCAAACCATCAGGACCTGGGGATTTAAGAGCCCCCATAGAAAAAATAGCATTTTTAATCTCAGTTTCCTCAAAGATTTTTCCCAAATAATCTAGATAAGTAGCATCAATAGAAGGATATGACATATTGCAATGAAGATCAGCATCAATATCACCATCCTCACTAAATAAATCTTGGAAAAATTTAACAGCTATATCCTTAATTTGTTCCACATCATAAATCCATTCTCTAGCCTCATTAAGCAAAGCATTAATCTTATTTCTTTTACGTCTAGAGTTAGCTCGAGTATGGAAGTACCTTGTATTTTTATCCCCTAGATCAAACCATTCACATTTCGCCTTTTGAGCCCACATAAGATCTTCCTGAAGAATAATGTCCTCAAGCTCATGCCAAAGTTTCTGTTGGAGATTCTCAAGAGACACATAATTACAACAAAAGGATGGGATTTTATAAAGTCCTTCAAGTCTGCTCATCAAATGATTTTTCTTTTTCCCCAGGTGCCCGTATACATTCTTCGTCCAAACCAATAATTCCTTCGTAAGGTGAGAGACATTTTCTCCCCATCCATTACTAAGGCTCCAAGTGTCACGCATAAGTCTCTCAAAATCATCATGAAGAATCCATGAAGCTAGAAATCGGAATGGCCCTTTCTGTCTTCTATAATATGGAATTTCTTCTTTCACTTTTAATAACAATGGTCGGTGGTCAGACTTATAAAAAGGTAGATGAAAAACCATTGCATCAGGAAAAGAGTTCAAAAAATGATGATTTACAAGAATTCGATCCAGTCTACTTTCACAAGATCCCCTCTTCCAAGTAAAATACGGGCCTTTACATCCAAGATCAATAAGATTAAGCTCCTCCACCCACTTCGAAAACTCATGATCAATAATACATCCAATACGAGAAGAAGAATTACGATCACGAGCTAAAAGGGTGCTATTAAAATCACCCCCAACACTCCAAGACCCAGTAATCGTGGCACTAATGTTTTTAAGCTTCAACCAAGCCTCTCTCCGCTTAACAGGATTAGGACTAGCGTAAATTGCAGTAAAAAAACTTCTAAAATTACCATCATCAAGAGCCAAATGAATAAACTGATCACTAGTAGAAATAACCTCAAAGTTCCATTTTTCATCATCCCAAAAGACCCATACACCGCCACTATACCCTCTAGCATCAACCAAATGAAATTTGTTGAATCCCAAAGCCTTAGCAATTTTTCGAGCTTTATCACCACTTGCTCTAGTCTCTAAAACAGCTAAAAAGTCGAGCTTGTGTCTTTTTTTAAGTTCACAAATAAGGCCCGGAAAAGACTTAGAGCCTGTGCCTCTACTATTCCAAAAAAGAAAATTCATGGGGGAACTGAAATAGGGGCATCAATGCTTTTAGGACCCCAAGAATCATTAGCCATCGGATTTCCTTGTTCCATCTCACCTGTATGCATGAAAAAGTCGCTATCATCATCAGCACAAAATCCCTGTTCACGTACATCTATATTCATGTTGTTCTCTATAGTCGTGCCATCACCCATAACTTGATCACTTGAACCAGTAACACACGCCACATTCCTTTCATTCCCTATAACGTTATTCTCAGTCAAAGTGGGTCCATCTTTAGCCACAAGATTCAACTCCTCAAATGGATTGGATGCATTAAGAAAATTAGTCTTCTCCATGTTGTCATTACCTGGGCTTGTCTTCTTATGTGTAATGGGCCCAACCGACTTTATATTCTCCTTGCCTATCACAACTTTTTTGTCTCTTTCCTTCTTGCTTTGGTCAACTGGGACCCACTTTTGTTTATTTTTAATGTCACGTTCAAAGGATTGAACTTTCCCATTATTACTCAACTGCAATTTCACATGATTATCGTATACTCCAATCTCTTGATTCTGCATCACGTGATTTCCTCGAAAATATTTCCGATTCAAACGTGATCCCATCTTCTTTTCCTGATAAACATCATCATTTCCCCATCTTTCGGGATATCCAGATTTGTTCCTCGGCTTACGCCTAACAAGATTCCACATACCAAGTCCGTCATGTTCTTGCTGCGGAATAACACCGGTGATCATACTGCTATTCTCTTCATCACGCGATCGTTTCTGTGGTTCATTCTTAAAGCCCGAGGCCTTTTCCTTGTTTGCTGTTGTAACTTCCTCTGATGACATCATGCCTGTGTTCATATCTGAATCAGTTTTCCTCAAGTTCTCAACTCCATAATCATTCCTTTCTGACATGCACTTCTCTGGGCATTTATCTCTATGGTGGCCATATTTACCACAGTTGAAACAAATGAGATGTAGCCCTTCATATTCAATAAATCTCTTTCTCCCTAAAATTTTAACAAAAGATTTAAGCCGTTTTTGCAAATCCAATTCAACACATATCCTCGCAAAACGTCCCCTCTCACTGGAATGAGTAATTGAATCTATCTTGAGAGGTTTCCCGATCCCAGCACCAATCTTTTTCAGAGCAGCCGCATTAAAAAACTCCAGCGGGAGTAAAGGGATCCTGACCCATACTGCAACCTTTTTCTGACACTCAGCATTCCATGGATCAAAGTTAGGCCGCCAACGTTGCACAATCAGATAATGATCAGCAATCATCCAAGGGCCATCCTGATAAATCATATTCATGTCCTCCTCATCCTCAAAAGAAACAACAAAGAAACCATTATCCAAGTCCCTAGTCTTGAAAGATTTTGATGTTTTCCACAACTGCTCCAGATTTCTCTTCATTACCCAAAAAGGAACGTTCTTACCCAGCAGCTTAATAATAAGCGACTTCCTCCATGGCTCACACCACAATTCATATTCTTCTTTGGTTATTTCCACTGTAACACAATCCTCATCATCAGAATCTACGTTTGTTGCACCACCTTGCTCACCTTTACATCCATTGCTAAAGTAACACTGCAAACCGTCTATATATTCTCGCCAGGCATCATCAAAAACTGTACTTCCTCTTTGATCCTTAGTGCCGCAATCCACACCCAGACCCAAAAGTTTATCCTTGAAAGAGCAAATATTCCCCATGCCCTCAACCTCCTCCTGCGATCCAGAATCAACATCAGAGCCCTGTCGACCCTTTTTCCGTCGTCTATCCGTCTCCTCGCCATCATCCTTACCTCCGCTACCCCCATTCTCCGACGAACTCATAGGTCAAAACCCTAGCCCTCGTCTCAACTGACAACTTACTTTCTTCCCTATTCCAAAAGAGTATGGATTTCTATGTTGATGGTGAATAGTTTCTACTATATCATACATTGATAAATAATTTATTTTTTTGTTATATTTTGCTCGAATAACCACCCTGCTACATATTTGTACATCATGTGGCTTAAAGGATCAAATATTCGTTCATCAAAGAAAAGAGTATTATTAAAACGGAAGCAAACAAAGAATTTCTCAGACAAAATTAACCATACGTGACCATTTTCACTTCAATGACTTGAGCAGAATCACATCAGGCTCTAATCTTCTCAATTATGAAATGCCAAAATTTATAGAACTACGAGTCGATATCGAAAGTAGTTAACAACATATAACTAAGAACCGAAATTAGAAATAAATAGAAATAAACACGTTTTGCCCTGGATTTCCAAAAAAAAAAAAGTCAACGGTATGAGAACTTCTTGGGCCCACACTGCCTTGGATAAGCGACAAGGAGTGTTCGATCATACCTGACTAGAATGTCCTTGATTTCCTTCTTGCTTTGTTCATCGACGTATTTTTGGTAGAAAGCGACGAGGGCTCTGGCTATGCTTTGGCGAATAATGTATATCTGAGAGATGTGACCACCGCCTTTGACCCGGATCTGCATGTCGATGTGGCGAAACGGTGATTGCCCAAGAGAATGATGGGTTTGAAAGCCTTGAATAAGAGGAGCTCCGACTGCACAAGTTCAATTAGGTAGCCATTGATCTTGATGAGTCCATGGCTGTGTTTGTAGTGGGTGACGGCTACGGCTGTCTTCTTGCTGCCGAAGCACTAAACATGTTTATTGGAGATTGATTCAAAATTCTGTTTTTTATTTTGATTTATTTATTTATTTTACTCAGATTTTGCACGTTGCTATTTTTTCTCAGGTGTTCCTATAATCTCTCATTTGTGATTGAGGAAAAATAGGTAGTCTATTTCCTAACTTTTAGCCGTTGTAGCTATAAAAGGCTTATTTAAAGACAATACTAGTATATTAATTTTGTTCTGCTTGTTATTATTACTTCACGCTTTATTTCTTCTTTATTTCTAGCATTGTTCGATTGGATGTTGCAGTTGGGGCATTAATCAGGTGCTTTGTTCTGTGATGCCTTCAGGCCTCTCAAAAACCCCAATTTCTCATGTAATTGCCACAAGGAATGATTGGTGTTGAAAGAGAAACACCTTATACCTTTATAAATTAGGGTTTTTTATAAACCTGAAAAAATGCCTTCGCTTATCGACCTTGTTGCCTTAGTTTTTTGAGCTAGATATAACACAAAAAATAAAAATTTACTGAAATGTAACCCAACCAAGAATATTTACTTCAATATAGCAGATGAAGTCAATTACCTAATTCATTAATTTGGGTATACACACAAGTTGAATAGCTAAAATGAAGTTAATTGCCTAACTCATCAACGTGGATATATGTCTTATTTCCCAAATATTTTGATTTTTTGGTTTTTCTTCCCAATTCTCGCTGTAAATAATATAAATATTTATATATATATATTCTATTTAAAAGATATATTAGTTATAAATATATTTAAATTACAATTTTTATTTAATTAAAATATACAAATTTAGAACAAATATTGATTATATATGTATTTATAATTATATATATAACATAAACTCATAATATATTCATTAAGATGCTTAGTGGATTGATTTGGTATTCAAATATAAACACGTGAAAGTTAAAAAAACTTATAGGCAATAATATAAATATAAGATTTATACTATAGTTATAAAAGTCATTTATAGAGAAAATAGCAATATGAAGCCCCAAATATATAGTAAAAATGTGACTCATATTTTACGAGAGTTTCTAATATTCAAATGCAATTTTTAATTAGAAAATTTTATAACAAGTGGAATTAAAAGTAACAATTAGAACTTATGATACATTCTTTTTTTTTGGGGGGGGGGGGGGGTTGTTGTTGGAGATGATACTGGGAAGACGGATTTTTTTTATCTTTTTTGGGGCCTGCCACCCTGCTTTAACAGTTTTATTTAAAATAAAAAACCAAGTACACACAAGTCGAATTTTAGCTATTCGACTTGTGCGTAGTTTCCAAGTCGACGAGTTGGGCAACTGACTTCATTTGTTATATTAAGATAACTATTTTTGATTGGGTTACATTTTGATAAATTTTTATTTTTTATGTTATATCTGGTTCAAAAAAACCTTTTTCTTTTGTAACTAATAGTGAGAGATAATTCTTTTTTAAATTTAATTAAATTATATTTAATACTGCCCATATATTTTCAATGATTTATATTACAAATAATTTAATTAATATAAAATTTACATCAAGTTGTATTATTTACAAGTAGTGCCTAATTTTTCTTTGAGAATTAGAGCAATGTACGAGTACGATCAACCTAATTCTTATCTATAATGTATTTATTTGTATAAGATAGTAAATGGTTTAATATAGTATTTATAAAAAATTGTTATGATATAAGTTTAATTATGAGAAAAACTTGTTCTCGAAAATTAAGTATGTAAATTATAAATGAGACCAAAGTAAAAATATTTCCAACATATTAATAACTCATGGTAGTCCCGAAGATTTTTTTTTTTTTTAACAATGAACTGGCATCGATTAGAAGTATGGAGAGTACGGCATGTATCAGTGTGGATTTCTGGATAATATAAAGCCGAGTTATATTACATTCATCTTTTCCTCATTTGGCACAATAAACATGCCTAAACTGAAGTATTGAAATAGAAAACAGTCAATTTTTTTCTCGGAACATGAGTTATTAAACACATGACTCAACCAAAAAATTTGAGTACACAACAATAAGTAACAAAACTCACCACTGACCACTCCATATATCCACATCTATTCACCGTTGACTCTCATCTCACGTATCAAAATAAGCAGCATTTTTGTACCTCAGCAATATTTACAGCATAAAAAATCTCCCACTCTAAATCTCAAGTCAAAACTTCAGCCATCTCTAATCATCAAAAAGGACCAACCAAGAACAGTAAAAGCATACAATAATCACAATAATAATGCCAAGACAATTCTTGGGTCAGGTTCTATTTCCTTTTCCCTTATTACCTTTCATCCTTCTTAGCAGCAGTTTCCTCAGAAAATCAAATGCTCCATGCTCTTTAGTCTTTACAATCGCCCTACCACCTTTACCAGTGCTTCTATCACCTTGCTCTGAAGCAATATCTTTTTCTGGTGACCCAACCACGACATTGGGAGCTTTCAGAACATTACTGTCATCTGACTGATCAAGAAGGGGTGATTTCTGAACCTCTTTACCAGTTTTACTTTCTTTAATCTGAGGTGACATGAGGAACCCTGCTTCTGTATCATCCTCGGCAAGCATTTGACTATGCAGAGAGGATCGCCTGATCAAGTTCTTGTTTTGGGTTGGATTAATGGCCATAATTCTTTCAAAAATTGCTGCTTCACTTGATGAGGCAAGTGCTTTCAGTTGTTTTCCTAGGTTTAGAATGGTTCCTTGGCACTCTGCCAGCTTTGATGAAGCTGTTGTTATCTCCCATCCCTGAAATATCATTCCAATTTGGATTTGGGATTTGTTAAGTGCCAATAGTTCTTACTACATGAACAAGCAAGAATGAACATTTTTCAGACCTACAATCTCGTTTTAGTTTCAGTTTACAAGAAATCCTCTGCTTTATTAAATTGATACCTGAGAGGATGTGAGTAGGTTTCAAAAAGTGAATGTCATTTAATCTAGAATTGTTAATGTCAAACAAATGATATATCATTGGAACATTAAAGCATAACTTTGATTATTGCAATTTTATCCATTCTATTCAGCAGGAAGTGAAACTACTTACTGTTTGATATATCTTTTCCATTTCATCTCTGCCACATGTTGGAGATTCCTTCTTTACAATACTGTTGTATTTGAATGTTCACAATATGAAGATTATTATTTTGCAAATAAAAAGAAAACTAGATTAAGAGGAAAAATCAAAGAACAAACCACAGAGGATGAAGATCCTTACCTTTCCAGTTGTAGTTGAAGCTCTAGACATGTTGCCTCCAATTCTTCACAGGAGATCTTTTTTTCTTCCAATTCAACTTCCAAGGATGAGCACTTCTGAAAGATGTCATTTAACTTATCATGGGCTGTTGTAAGCTGTGTATCAAGATCTTCATTTATCATCTTTTGTTTTTCAAACTGATCTTCAATAATTCCTTTGGATTCCTTTAATCCCTCCAGTTCTGATTGTAAAACTTCAATGCTACTTTTTGCTTCCTGGAGTTGTTGAGTCAAATACCCATTTTCATTAGCGACTGACAGCAACATTGCTTCTAAGTTTTTCTTCGCAGATTCTTCAGTCCTCAGCTCATCAGTTAATTTTTTATTTTCTTTTATGGGATCAGACTGATAGTTCTTCATATCCAATAACACATTCTGGTCATCTGGAGAACCATCTAAGAGTGAACAAAAGAACTCTTCATTTTGTGACTGATGACAGCTAAAGTGCTTCTTAATCTCATCTCTTGCAATTGAAGCATTTGTAAGAGTGCCACAATTATTTATGCTCCAGTCCAAAGCAAATGCTACTTCTCCAGCAAATTTTTCAAAATCAGCTTTTCCAGTTAACAAATCTTTACAGGTATGCAGAAATCGATGCAGAAGAGAATTCAAATCCACAATCTTCCATTGAAAAACATGAACAAAGTATTCTTTGCATGGTGGTGATTGAGATATCTCAGAATGCTGGTTCTTCTCCAAGCAATCATCAGGGAAGCTGTTGTAGATTAGTGACTTGATAGCAATTCCTTCAATCAAATCAATAATTCTATGAATTGACTTGCTCAAATTAGCATTCAAATGTGGATTGCTTTTCTCTTCTGCAACAACAATTAAACTACTAACATCAAAAGAATTAGATTTGCAGGTTGTTGGGTGATTTATACAACCCAGAGCAATTTTTATGTCCTCAAAGAGTTCATCAAGGCTTCGATTTGATATTCTCTCTAGCTCCAAGATTGCTTTCAAAACAATCTGAAGCCAATCAAAAGATTTCTCAGACGTTGCATATTTGAATTGAGTCTCTTGTTTCCTATCACTGAAGTCAAGATCTTGTTCAACTGGCACTAGTTCCCTGCCAGTTATATCAGAGCAATGTCCTCTATTAGGGGTATTGACAAAAACCATAGCTCTTTTCTCCATCTCTGCATAATCTTCTGGCAAACTCATATCTGGACCGTCAATGTTTTCATTGTTCTTTAGGTCTCTAACATCTTCAGTTCTTAAATGTTCCAGTTCTGAAATAAGAGCATTTGCCCAGGATCCTGAAGAGCTAACCCCTTCATCACAAGCAACATTGGACTTTGCTAGTAATGAAAGTTCATCTAATGTGGAATGACACCTTGCTAGCTCCATGGACTTATGTTCCTCAAAGTGCTTGCTAAGTAGTGTCTCAGCGTGTGATAATCTGGAAGCTATTTGAGCATACATAAACCTCGAAGAATCTAGTTCAGTGTCTTTGTCAGTTAAAATTCTTTTGAGAACCTTGTTTTCCTCATCCAGATCCTGTAAACGCTTGATCATCAAGCCCATACTCATTTTGGATACCTCAGGAAAGTTTCCTATTGCAAGATTTGACTTCCTTCTTCTCATATCTGTTTCTCTTCTCACCAGCCCGGAAGTAATAGGTGACTTTTTCTGCAGCAGAAGCCATAGTCTCTGACACTCAGCTTCTAACTTGGAAGCTTTCTGTTCGCTCTCCAGATATTGTTTATGCGATGCATCTGCATACTGATGACTGTATTCCATCTCCTCTTTCCGGATCTTGAGTTCCTTCTCAAGCATGTGAAACTCATATCTCAGGAAAGCATTTTCCTTCTCTACGGAATCCAATCTAGCCACTATGGTACTAAATTCTCCATCTGCCTGTTGTTTACTTTTAAGCAGCTCCTCAATAGACTTCTCTTTGGATAATAGGGCACTAGCTAGACAAGTGTTCTGAGTAGTCAAGTCTTCTAGTCTTTTACTAGTTTCCCTCAACTTAACTTCCAAACCTTCCTGAATCTTGTCATGATCTCTTGATATGCTTACAACAACACCAGAAGAGACCTGCAATGTTTCATCTGCATGAGTTACCTTTTCATTTGATGCTTCTTTGCCTGAATCTTTATCTTCTTCCCTCTCAAGGGACCCCACTTCCTTTTCCTTATCCTTGCCTAATTATTATAGAAATAGAGGATCAGCCAGAACCAAATTGAGTGTTGAGAAGAAAAAGATATGCATATGCAGAAGGAAGTTATGAACGAGGAAGTAAGCTCGAAAGATGGAAGGACATGAAACTATCAAGATACCTCGGATTTCTTCTTGGGACTTCTCTGAGTGCTTTGTTGAAGGGGTATCTCCATCATAGCAATCAAGGAGAACTGATGCCAACTTCTCATTCAGACTCTTCGAAGATTTTTCCAGTCCAGCTTCTTTATGAGTCTGAAGTTTATGTCCCTGGAAAATGAAGATTTTATCTCTCTTTGTGAAGTGCAGTTCATCAATTTTACTAGAGGACAATGACTTAAGAGTTATGTTATTGGAAGCGGAAATTCAGAAAAACAAGAGGATAACTCATAGAAAGAGGAAACTAAATAGCAGCATATATATAAAGTTTAAAGTACCTCTTCTTTGATTGTTCTTGGAGGATTGACAGCTTTGTCCGTTGCAAATATTGTCTTCCCTGTGGATCTTTTCCTCCAATGCCATGGTTTGTAATTCATGTTTCAGGTCCTGGCCAACAAACAAACGAACAAAAGAGAATATTTCATGCTAATGTACACGAACTAAGTCAGGAGAAACTTTTGATAATGCTAAACCCTGATTCGTGGAGTCACAAACAATAGACAAAAATGGAAACAGAGTTCATCCAAAAAAAAAATGATGAGAACCTAACATTTGATGCAAACTATATACTCATATTCATCCTTATAAACCGAGAATTCTTGAGGACAAGAACATAACCATATGTTTTGAAGAATACAATCAATGCTTGCTCATTTGGCGATGGCTACATATCATACAGTGTTTTGAAGTTCTAAGGACATTCAAAAGGGGCAAACATACCCCCAACACTGATAACTATATACACAGAACAGCCAGTACTTGCCGAATGGAAAAGGGGAACATGCGTCGAAAGAACATGCTCAAAGCTGAAATTTTCATCCTATAATCTACAATTGTAAACTGGAAATTTCGCATTGGTAAGAAAAGGAAGGAAATCCTACCAAGTGAGGGGAAAAAAAATTAAACGAAAAGAGATTTCGTACCCGGGCAAAAGGTGGCATCAAAGAGCTAAAGAGGAGGTTGAAGGCTTGGATTTGAGGTGGATGCTAATGGCAGGGCTGTTATGTGAAAAACTTGGAATGAATCTGTGTCATAGGATGCCATTACCCAGGTAGGTACCCTCCTTCGACACCTAAAATCATGGTGTGTGGGGTATGCATTATTATGATTATGCCATGAAAAAGTTGAATATGATTATGAAGAGTGAGAGAAGTAATAGTAATCAGAAGTTTAAGTGCGCAAATATGGGAGCAGAATCAAAAGGGAAGGGACCCAGAGTGGGGAAAAGTGAACCCCTCACACAACTCAGAATGTTTAGCTATCAAAATAACACCCCTTGAGCATACGTGCATATGCCAGCACAGGAAGGAAGCATGCGTATCAATTAAGATTAAAATCTTTAAGGCTGTGTTTGGTTGGGAAAAGGAAGGGAAGAGGAGGAATTTCGCTTCCCTCCCCTTGACGATAAAAAAATTGGGTGAGGAGATGGAAAATAGTGTTAAAATTTTCCCTCCCTCCCCTTTTATATATATATATATATGTTCCGTCAAAAAGCCGAGATAGACTATTCCTCTTTTACAGTGTGCAGTGCTCTCTCCCTTTATGCTTCTTCTAGCCTCCTTTTTATTGACTTTCTCCTGACCGTTAAGGTATAACCGTCTTCTCCCTCTCTCCTCTTGTTTATCGGGATATTTCATAAATAATCATTATGGAGTATCGCACTCTTTTTGCTTAATCCCTGATTTTTCGTCCTTCAGTTATGATTCCGTAATGGTTATTGTTCTCATAACCGTTACTCCTAGTCGGGTATTTTCGGAACAACACAATTTTTGTAGAGAAACCCGTAGTTGGTCCTATGGCCGAGATGTTATTTAATCGTACGATCATTTGGTCGTACAATTACTCAGGCTTACCACTTGATACCCGATGTAATACTCGGATCGTTGCGCTTAAACTCGGTGTATATGAGCCCGGAGAGTGGTACATTAAATGGGCGTTTATCTACCTCGGACTTGTAAGCTCGGCCTTCTCATCCCGGCTAGTACACTAGCCCCCCGAGCCTTGAGTCCGATTTGGACAAAAAGGCTCTGGATCACGTGACCAACTAAAGACTGGTTTTTGAATTTTGAACCGTTTCAGTATCCTAGGGATTCGAGAACCTTCCCTAAGGCTCCTTGACGTTTCGGTTTCTGAGATGGTAATGCACTTATACGTACGGTTACACGCGGCGTTATTTAATGCTGCGTCTTTTCGTCAGTTGGAGCACGTTCCCCAATGATGACGATTTGTTGCCCAAAGTCATGATTAAATTGCTTGTTTCGAGGAGGGGTTTCACAATATACGTGTAGGACTCGAGTGTTCATCCTTTCACTTTAAACTTCATTTGCTTTTCGTTCCTTCTGAATCTTTCTGTCGTCTCTAATCTTTCCGTCGTCTCTAACCTCCTTTTTCTCGCCCTTTTCGTCATTTTTCCAGGTACGCCCTTTTCTATCCTTCCCCTTTTTCTCAGTTTCTATGCTCTATTCCATATTTTTCCCAATCATTATGAGTTCAAGCCGAGGATCTGAGACGTCGGCTGGGTCGTCCTCTCATCGAATCCTGGTTGAGAGGGAGGTTATAGGCATCGGAGAAGATCCTTCGCCGTCAAACTCTTCCTTTCCCAGTGTGGAGCTGAATCTTCGTCTGGCCGACCTCCCAACTGAAAGGGAAGCTTCATCTTCGGCTACTGCCGTGCAAGTAGCCGTAACAAACCCACGAAAAATCATTTCAAGGGTTCAAAGAGACCCAGTTCCTGACATTCAACTTCCAGGGTATTATTGGGTTAAGGGAGAAGTTGGATCTTACCACTCTAAATTTCGGACTGCTGAATCAATCATGGAAATGAGGAAATCCATCTCTCTGTCTAGTATACAAATAGAGGAGGTCGTAATTGCCGAGCCGTATACAGAAGATGAACACGTTTTCATGTCGGCGCAACGAGGGCAAACACATTTTACTTATATGTATAAAACATTATTTGAGTCGCTGGGAGTTGGCCTTCCTTTCTCGGAGTTTGAGTGCGCTGTTTTAAGGGCATTGAACGTCGCTCCGACTCAGCTTCATCCCAACAGCTAGGCGTTTTTAAAGGCTTTCAAAGTCCTGTGCAGAAAATTGAATATGACACTGACCGCCCCAAAATTTCTCTACTACTACCAGATCCGATTTGGAAATAAGATCGGCTGGATTTCTCTTAGTGGAATGAATAAAAAAGGGATAATCGGTCCTTATACCTCATCCTACAAAGACTTTAAAGGTGGATTCTTTAAGGTGCGCCCAGCCGAGGGTTACTCGGAGATGTTTTTCAATGAGGAGGGACGACCCAGGTTTCCTCTATATTGGACTCGGACTCCGATCAAATTCTAGTCTTGGTGCTATAAGGATATGTCGGCATCCGAAAAAGCGGATGTCGACAAGTTAAATAGATTACCTCGCTCCTTGAACTGCAAAATCTTACTTAGGCTCCCTTATTCTTCAACTCCTAATAAAGATTTTTCACGTGAGTGCTGAATTTCTTTTTTTCTTCTGCTGCCATACTTGTCTGAGTTTTTAATATATATTTTCTACTCTGCAGTGGTGATGGGGAAATTCAACTGGCGCTCAATAAAGAACATGGCCCCATCAGCAGGACCTTCTACCGAGAACCTGCAGACTCTCCTTAATAAAGAGAAGAGAGGACGTGCCGAGATAATGACGACAACGGAAGTTGTTGAGATCACCTCCTCTCCACACAGCCCCCCAAGCAAACGCGCTCGACTTCCGACCACCGACGAGGAACCTGTTTCTTCAATTCGCTCACCTCTCCTGCCATCATCTCCGGTTAGACGCTCGCCTTCGAGCACTGACCCGAACATTGCCAGGTTTTTTGGGAGCGGCATTCAGGATGTCGGGTCAAGGAAGCTTTGCGACAATTGGATCCTAAGGCTGTTTTGGACTCCATGTCGGCTATGTGCCTGCGTGCCGTGACCATGGCCTCGCTCTGTGGGGAGGAGTTTGAAGAGAATGACCGTCGCCTGAAAGCTGCTAAGGCCGAGCTTCTGGAAGCAACCAATGCAAAAGACAAGGCTTCTTCAGAACTCGCCGAGGCTTCAAAGTCTCAAGCGGCTCTCCTTCTGCAAGTAGAGAAGCTGAAAGAATCCCTTGCTGATGCCGAGATGAAAGTGCAAGCAGTCGAGAAGGAGCGGGATGCCCTGACGGCTGAGGTTGCTTGGGCAAGGAGCGCTGAAGCCGAATCCTCGGCCCTCGCTACTAATTTGCAGCAGGATTTGGAACAAGCGAGGAAGAAACAAGACGAGCTCGAGGCTGATGTTAAGGAAGCCGTGCAACAAATAATGAAGGAGCATGTAGAAGGCTTTCATAAAGCACTTCGTCAGGTGCACCTCTTCCTGCCGAAAATTGAGCTCTCAGCATTTGATGTAAATAAAGACGTCAAAGATGGTGCGCTTGTTGACGAGGAGGAATTGTAGAACTAAAAAGCAAACTGCCCACCTCCTTGATTGTCTATTTATTTTTGATGTTTACTCAGAATTGTTTCTAATTAATGATAACAGTCTTTCTTTTCTTCTCGGTTCCTAACAACCTCGATCTTCGACTAAAATTTAATTCAGCTTCTTGGTTCATACTTGACCGAATTTTAACTGGAGACCTTGGTTCACACTTGACCGGGTTTCAATCCCTCGATTCATAATTGACCGAGTTTTTAACAAATTTTTGGTTCAAACTTGACCAAGTTTAATTTGAATGCCCGGTTCATACTTGACCGAATTTTTAACAAATTTTTGGTTCAAACTTGACCAAGTTTAATTTGAATGCCCGGTTCATACTTGACCGAATTTTAATTGGAAACCTCGGTTCAGACTTGACCGGACCAAGTTTAATTTGAATGCCCGGTTCATACTTGACCGAATTTTAATTGGAGACCTCGATTCACACTTGACAGGGATATAATTCTGTTTCTCTCGGTTCATACTTGACCGAGATATAATTTTATTTCTCTCAGTTCATACTTGACCGAGGCTTAAAATGAATGAAATCATGACAAAGAATTTCCTTTATTGCAGTAGGTAGGCGTGCCTCGTTAAAACCTTGTCGGCCAAAACCCTTTTTTTTTTTTGCATATCCTTTGGGACAAAAGACCAAGTAAGGAAAAAGAGTACACCGCCTTCATTGTATACATCAACTAACTGAAATAAATTTTGAGGTGAGAAGCATTCCATGTCCTAAGAATTGCTTCCCCTGACAACTGTTCTAATCTATATGCTCCATTGCCCAACGCTTCAGTAACTCGGTAAGGCCCTTCCCAGTTCGCAGATAGCTTTCCCTCGCCGATGTTCTTCCTTGCTTCACTCTGCTTTCTCCAAACAAGATCTCCACGATCAAAACTCTTTGGTTTAAGTCGAGAATTATAACGCCGAGCCACTCTTTGCTTACAAGCCTGTTCTTGTATACGTGCATTTTCCCTGACCTCCTCGAATAGATCTAATTCGACTTCCATATTTTCCTGGTTCGTATGTTGGTCAGGAAGTGTTCGCCAAAAGGACGGCTCTCCCACTTCCACCGGGATCATTGCATCAGCTCCAAAGGTCAACCTAAAAGGAGTTTCATTGGTGCTTGACTGAGGCGTGCAATGATAAGCCCAGAGGATGCTCGGTAATTCTTCGGCCCAGGCCCCCTTTGCTCTTCCCAATCTCTTCTTGAGTTCCCCGAGGATAACCTTGTTTGCTGCTTCTGCCTGTCCATTTGTTTGAGGATGCTCGACCGAAGACACTCGATGCTTAATACCAAGCTGTTCATAGAATTGCTTCAGGATTCCATCAACAAACTGCCTCCCATTATCCGTAACCACCGAGTGAGGAATCCCATACCGACAGACAATATTCCTCCATACAAATTTCTGTACTTGCTGTGCCGTGATCTTAGCTAACGATTCCGCCTCAATCCATTTAGTGAAATAGTCTATGCCAACTATTAAGAACTTGACCTGTCCTTTTCCCATCGGAAAAGGTCCGAGAATATCCATTCCCCAGACCATGAATGGCCACGGAGACGTCAGTGTGTGCAATTCTTCCGGCGGTGCATGGCGTAGACTGCCAAACTTTTGGCACTCAGTACACTTCTTACTATACTCGGTGCAATCAGCTTGCATAGTGGGCCAATAATAGCCGGCCCGAATTGCTCTCACTGCCATAGATCTTCCACCAGTATACATCCCACACACTCCTTCATGGATTTCGCTCATAACATATTTCGCCTATTCAGGAGTGAGGCACTTTAAGAGGGGGGTTGAGAATCCTCGTCTGTACAAGTCCTTTCCCATTATTGTGTAATGGGAGGACTTCAACTTCAATCTTCTTGCTTCGTTCTGGTCGTTGGGCAAAGTCCCTTCGGCCAGATAGTTCCAAATAGGGGTCATCCAGCGCTGGTACGGGCTACTTCCGACCATAACCTCCTCAAGATCAATGCTAGGCTGATATATGGTCTCCCTGATGATCGTCTCGTGCTGCCCGAGCCTTTTGACGTTAGCCAATCTGGACAACAAATCAGCTCAAAAGTTTTCTTCTCTTGGAATGTACTCAATCACGAATTCATCAAAGCATTCAACCAAGTGTTTCACCTTATTCAAGTATTTTGCCAACTGTGGGTCTTTGGCTTGGTAAGCTCCCGAGACTTGTTCAGAAACCAGCTGTGAATCACTCCGACATCTTACCTGGCTCGCACCCACCTCTCTAGCTAGATTTAACCCCGCAATTAGAGCTTCATCTTCGGCCTGGTTATTAGTGACCGGGAAGTCGATCTTAAGAGACTGCTCCAAAGTTATCCTTCTGGGGCCTTCCAAAATGATTCCCGCTCCACTCCCCTTGGTATTTGATGAGCCATCCACATAAAGTATTCATTGATCTCCGTCTTTGTAATTTTCAGGTGGGGTAAGTTCGGCAACAAAATCAGATAGACATTGCGCCTTAATTGGCCCTCTTGACTCATATCTTATACCGAACTCTGACAACTCGACTGACCACGAGATCATTCGGCCTGCCAACTCAGGTTTCCTCAAGACCTGCTTCACGGGATGATCAGTTTTTACAACAACCTCATGACTTTGGAAATAAGGTCGCAATCTTCTCGCCGAGATGACCAGAGCCAGAGCTAACTTTTCAATAGTCTGATACCTTGATTCTGCATTGTGCAATACTCGGCTGATAAAATATACTGGTATTTGCTGCTTGCCTATTTCCTGCACCATCACCGAGCTAATTGCATGTTCGGTCACCGACATATACAGCAGCAACTCTTTGTTAGAAACCGGCCGATTAAGGATCGGAGGTGCCAAAAAGAAACCTTTGAAACTCTGAAATGCCTGCTTACATTCCTTACTCCACTCATACCGCTTAGCCTTCTTGAGTAACTTAAAGAACGGCCTAGCTTTCTCCGCCAACCTCGATATGAAGCGAGATAGTGATGCTAATCGCCCTGTCAGTTTTTGCACTTCTTTTATGTTTTGGGGGCTTCTCATGTCAATAATAGCTCGGCATTTATCAGGATTGGCTTCAATACCTCGATGTGTTAGCATGAATCCTAAGAATTTCCCCCCGTTGACTCCGAATACGCACTTCTCAGGATTTAACCTCATGTTGTACTTCCGTATCCTTCCGAACACCTCGCCAAGGTCGGCAGCATGCTTGGAGAGATCTTCGGACTTCACTACCATGTCGTCAATATATACTTCCAGGTTCCTCCCGATCTGTTCCTGAAATATTTTATCCATCAATCGCTGGTAAGTTGCTCCAGCATTCTTCAGTCCGAACGGCATCACCTGATAGCAATAGTTAGCGTTCTCAGTCATGAACGCGGTTTTTTCCTCGTCAGGGGGGTACATCCTTATCTGATTATACCAGGAGTAAGCATCCAGAAAGCTGAGTAAGCCACAGCCTGACGCTCCATCTACAAGCCGATCTATGCTGGGGAGGGGATATGTATCTTTCGGGCATGACTTATTTAGGTCGGTGTAGTCTGTGCACATTCTCCACCTTCCATTAGCCTTTTTAACGAGCACAACATTGGCCAACCATGTTGTATATTCAATTTCTCGGATGAACCCAGCATCAATCAGTTTTACCGTTTCTTCCTTCATTGCCTTCCGCCTTTCCTCGCCTACCCGCCTCTTCCTTTGCGCTATCGGCTTAGCTTCAGGATATACCGCCAGTTTGTGGCATAGAAAATTTGGATCAATTCCCGGCATGTCTGACGAAGTCCATGCGAACAGATCAGCATTGTCCTTCAACATCCTTGTTATCTGCTCCTTTGTTTCTCCTCTGAGTTGACTTCCAAGATTAGTGCACCGATCTTCGCCGGCGAGCTGAAATTTCTGTAATTCTTCAATGGGTCTTGGCCTTTGGTCCTGTACATCAAGTCGGGGATCAAGCTCCACCAAATTTACTGAGGTGGTATCCTTCTTCGTCTGTGTACCACTACCGACTACCCCTCTCCTGGTGACTTTTAGACTATCTATATAGCATTGTCTTGCTACCTTCTGATCAGCCTTCATTGTAATTATATCCCCAGTAACAGAGGGAAACTTCATCATGAGGTGTGGAGTGGAGACCACGGCGCCGAGCTCGTTTAACGCCGGTCGACCTATCAAGATATTATAAGAAGTTATTGCATCAATAATAAGGTACCTAATCATGATGGTCCTTGACCCAAGGTCTCCCCTGAAAGTGGTCAACAACTCCACATATCCTCGGGTATGAACCTGTTCTCCTGCGAAGCCAACCAGCTGATCGTGATAAAGCTTGATCATCTCGTCGGGTATCCCGAGCTTCTGGAAAGTGGTATAATACAAGATATCCGCCGAGTTCCCTTGATCTATCAACGTCTTTCTTACAACATAATTCGCCACTTCTACCGAAACCACCACAGGGTCATCCTGATTAGGATCAACTCCTTCGAAGTCTTCATCCGAGAAGGTGATGGGACGAGAACTTCGGGGCGCTCGGTGCATTGTCGCATTTACTGTCCGAATGGCCCTTAGGTGCCTTCTCCGGGCCGAACTGGTCGCTCCTCCCCCAGCAAACCCACCTGCTATAGTATTGATTACCCCTTTTATTCTGTTTTCCTCCCTGTTTTGAGTGTTGTCGGGTTGTCTTCTTTCCTCATTTGGCCGTCGAGGCCTTTCTGGATCTCGGGGCTGACCTCTACCGCGTCCTCGTCCATTATAGGGTTGATGATTACCACGATTTCTTTGTACAAAGTTGCCGAGATGCCCGGCCTGAATTAATTCCTCAATCTTATCCCGTAGCGTCCAGCACTCCTCCGTGGTGTGTCCATAGTTACGATGGTACCTGCAATGCTTTGACTGATCTGCCGTTTCTGGGGTATGTCCGGGAGGTGGGAGCCGTATCAATTCAGTATTGCACGCTTCTTCCAGAATTCGAGCTCGGTGAGCGTTTAGCGGAGTGTAAAGGTCATACTTCGGCCCTCAACTAGTTCCTTCTCTTTTAAACTTTTCCTTTTCTAACATCGGCCTTATACTTCCTTGATTATTTGACTCCGTCCGCCTATCCAGATCGGTTCTGACTTTATTTCTGAACTTGGATACTTCCTCCATTTGTATGTATCCGGCTGCTCGATTTCTAAGTTCATCCATGTTGACAGGTGGCTTCCGACATAAATGATCAGCGAACGGTCCCGGCTTGAGGGCCATCAGCATCGTGTGCATTGCCACTTCAGGGTTTAGATCCCGTATTTTTACCGAGACTGATGAGAAACGCTCCATGAAACTTCTTAAAGACTCATCCTTCTCTTGGCGTAAGTTCACCAATGCAGCCGAGGTGAGTTGGTGGGGTCGGCTGGTAGCATACTGCGCGCTAAATTTTTTTATCAAAGTTTCAAAGCAATCGATAGATCACGGTGGGAGCCGAGTGTACCAACTCAAAGCTGCTCCTTTCAAAGACGTAGGGAAGACCCTACACAAAACTGCATCCTCATTCGTGAACAGATTTACCTGCGTGACATACGCATCCACATGCTCATCAGGATCGGTAGTACCATCATACCTTTCCAGGTTTAAGCCCTTCCATCCTTTTGGCAATGGCGTCTCCATGATGCCATCAACGAACGGATGCCTCCGGATGGCCTACTTATCCCCTCGCCAATTTTCAATGTTTGTCACTGAATGGTATGTTTCCTCACGTTGACTTGCCTCCTAATGTGACTGTTGAGTATCCCTATTGGTATTTCCCCGTTCCCTTCCTCGAGGAGGAGAAGTATCTTCATGATAGCGTTCTTGCTCCAATTGCCTATTCCTCTCACGCATCTCCTCATTCTCCTTTCTTAATGCTTCCATCTCCTCACGCATTGCCCGAATGACAAGGTGGTCCTCCAAAGAAGTCCTGTCTTCGTGGTGTTGTTCTCCTGCACCCGCACTGCTCCTGGTTAGCACCATGATTCTTGGTGGTGGGATAGTTTTTCTCGGCCCCACGGTGAGCCCCAAAATGTTCCGTCAAAAAGCCGAGATAGACTATTCCTCTTTTACAGTGTGCAGTGCTCTCTCCCTTTATGCTTCTTCTTGCCTCCTTTTTATTGACCTTCTCCTGACCGTTAAGGTATAACCGTCTTCTCCCTCTCTCCCCTTGTTTATCGGGATATTTCATAAATAATCATTATGGAGTATCGCACTCTTTTTGCTTGATCCCTGATTTTTCGTCCTTCAGTTATGATTCCGTAATGGTTATTGTTCTCATAACCGTTACTCCTAGTCGGGTATTTTTGGAACAACACAATTTTTGTAGAGAAACCCGTAGTTGGTCCTATGGCCGAGATGTTATTTAATCGTACGATCATTTGGCCGTACAATTACTCAGGCTTACCACTTGATACCCGATGTAATACTCGGATCGTTGCGCTTAAACTCGGTGTATATGAGCCCGGAGAGTGGTACATTAAATGGGCGTTTATCTACCTCGGACTTGTAAGCTCGACCTTCTCATCCCGGCCAGTACAATATATATATATATATATTTTTTTTAAATTGAAATAATTTGAAGAAAAAATATATCATTTTATCATACTCTGACCAAATTACTCCTAAACATTTTAGAAATCCCAACTCTCACGTCTCTGTCCTTTCCGCATCCACTATTGCCATCGTTGAAGTATGTGCCATCAGGCTTCACAGTGACGTTTAGCTTGGGAGCTCAAAAGGAATGGAGGTGGAAAACCGGCGGTTAAGGGTCGTACATGATATAGATGAGTGAGGCGGTGATGATGATGGTGACAATGAGGATGAGGATGAAGATGCAGAAGACACAACACCACTTCTGGCAACAGTGTCACGGCATTGCTTCTTAGACCTGAGGGAGAGTAGGAGAATGGGTTTATGGCAACAATTTTGTGAATTGTTCGAGTCTTTGTAACTCGGCAGTTTTTGAAGCACTAGTTTCAATGGTGCTAAAGCCATTTGTTCTATTATAACTTGAGTATATCCAAAAATTAAATTAGTATAATCAATTACAATTCAATGAACGCAAAATAGATATTCTGAGATAGAAACTAATGATAATTGAACTAAATTAGGTCCAAAAGAAAATCAAAACCAATTATGAGAAGTCAGAGTAATACTTCCATAAATGGGTGTTTGGAATTCTAAATGAAGAAAGATTGAGATTGGTGAAGAAATCAGAAGGGAATTACAATACAATTGATATAAAATAGTAAAATAGTGTATCCAGGTATAATTGTCAATTCATAATTATTTTCTCTTCCCTCTCACCTAATAAAATAACATTAAAATCTCTCGAATAAAATTTTTTATTTTCTCTCCAAATAAGGTAAAATTAATTTTTTTTTTCTCTTCCCTTTTGTTCCCTCCATTAAAATCTCTCATCTTCCTTTCCTTCCGTTGAACCAAACATAGATTAAGTAATGTTTTTTTCTTCTTCTTCTTCTTCTTTTTTTTACCGAATTCCTTAAGCATTGTTGAGTATTGCATTCTTACATTGACTTGACTTATCTAAAAATTGATTTTTTTTTTTAAATAATAGTCTTAAAGTTTGACCTCAAATAATTAACATAAATAGCATTCTTTCTTAAATCTTAACTATCAACCCAGCTTTTTTTCTTTTGCCAAAACTATCAACCTAGCCTTTGAGAAACGCGTGTTTGAGAAAGATAACATTTTTAGAAATTAAAGTATCATGGTTATATATATCTACCATAATACTGTACCAATAATCTACACAGAACAATGTTTCCCAAACTTCAATATGTTATCAACATAAACATAAAATAAAATCCCCAAAATTTGATGGAGAGCCTCTAACGTTTGTTTAGCTGATATTATTATTATTATTATTATTATTATTACTACTACTACTTACGAGAGGCAGATATGATTATTGATTAAGACATAGTTCTTTTTGCAAATAGTCCGACATCGCTTGGTAATAAATCAGCTTTATAAAAGTGGAACCCATATCGTAATTGATTCTTTTGACTTTTTTTTTTTAACAAACATTCTTTTTGACTTTGAAAGCAAGAAACAAATAGTCGAATACCAAACTGATCATGACTAGAAGCTTTACAATTAATGGCCATCGGCTGTCTCCGTCCAGGGTCATGGCATAGCATGCACCAGTTAAAAACCATTTCAAAGCAGCTTTGTCTCCAACTAGGAAGGGCTAATGAAATGAAACTTCTTGTTACAATACATTATATTTTGTAACAATTCGATAAACTTAACAAGGGGAAAATAATCAGCACCACAAGAAACAATGGCGTCTAACACGGTAGCAAAATCTCTAGCTCAATATTCTATATATTTGACCGATAATACATAACGCAAGGTAACGATATTTTTTTTTTGGGAGACATAAGGTAACGAAAATATTGAAAATACGTTTCCAAACGCTTTTACAAACTATTCATTTTAGTTTTCAGTTAGTTAAAAATAAATTTTGGTAGAATTAATTTTGTAACGTAATTATAATAAAAATTGATTTTAGACTAATGTGTTCTTGTTTGAATGATTTATTTAAAAATTAAATTTAACAAAATTTGTAATTTTTCTTCAAATTAAACTTAAACTCTATTTCATAATTAATTTAATTTACTTAAATTAAAACTTAATCTATATTTATTTAATTGAGAACATAATATATCTAATATAATATTTTCTTATAAATTATAACACTTAAAAATTAAAATTTTTAAAAAATATTTTGGTTATTGGATAGAAAAAATGTTATGAAATTTTTTTTATTTTTTTATTTTTTTTTCATTTTTATTGGTCTATTTTTATCTAACTTATTTTAATTGGTATATAATTAATACTCAACCACAATTTGCAACAGAAATCCAACTTCCAAACTGCTTCTGCCAAGAATGAGTTTCTAACTACAACTATCTTTTAAACATAAAAGTGATATAATAACCAAACATGTTCTTTTCACTGCAAAATTGGTTTTGGGCTCAAACTAAGTCTCAAAATCAGATCCATCCAAACACGCACTAAGTCACTACAGATACTCGGTTATTTTCAACTGGGTGCTAAACCGTCCATGGTGCATAGATAAATGTTATCATGAATGATCGCTCCACAAAATATGCAATAATCCAAACCAATAAGAGAGACAAGCAGACAAAATAACAACTCATAATCTTGATTCTTAGCACATCGAAGACTGCAGTACGAAATGTAAAGCACCATTTAAGTCAACTTTGAAATGGAAACAGAAAATCCCCAGCAGACCAAAAGCAGAGTACCTACCCTAATGAAAACTACTCCAACTATATTAGCTGAATCACAGCCGACGTCCGCAACAACAACTCAACATCCAACAAGTGTTTGCGGCCAACTATAAATATCTCTCAAGAAACAAGGTTGTCGTTAAGTGATAATGAGGCCAGCTGATCAGCAGCACTGCCAGCCTGCTGCTGCTGAGCAACATTCCTTAGGACATCCATTGCCTCCGCCACCTTTGCTTTCAGAGCATCTGGTGACTCGAGCAAGTGTAGAACCTCAGTCTGGTCCATCTCCAAAAGCATGCCAGTCACCTTTGCTGCATTATCAGGTTCTAAGTGTTCCACAAGAGGATAGAGATTCTCGCCCAGCATCTAAAAATATTCAGCCATCACACATGCGTCAGTCACAAATTCTGAGAAATCAGGCTAGGGTTCATTGAAACCTCATAACAAATTTAATATGTGATGTAGAACAGAATGGAAATAATAATTAACAAGAGAAAGAGAATATTAGCAGAGATATTTCTAACTACTAATTATTTGTAAATTAGGGATTAACAGGAACTACAATTTATTTTGAATTTATTTTTTTATAGATTGCATTTAATTATTTATCCTTCTAATGATATTTTTGTTAAGTTTATAAAATCATCTTAATTATCCTTTCATTTTTAAATTCATTTATCGCATTTGGTGTTATCTTTAGCGAATTATGGACAAAGAGCTCAAAAATCACGGGATAAGGGAGCATTCAATTATTCAATTAATAATTAATTAAATTCTCTTGGTCTGTTAGGACGGAGGAAATGCATACCATCCTCTGCTGTTCAGGTGAGGCATTTGCCAGCGCGGAAGCCAAAGCCCCTATAGGAACTTGCTGGGATAGAGCTGCATCACGCAGTGGCATTCCACCCACATCATATGGAACAGAAAACATGCCTCCAGCAACCCCAGGCATGGGAACATCGGGCAGGCCCCTGCCAGTAGGATATCGGTAGACACGTCCCCGTGGAAGCATCTGTTGAACCCAGAACTAACAGGTAAGCTGTTGTGAATGGCATAGATAGTGTGCAAGAATAAGAATGAAAAAGGAGATTTTTATGAACCTGCTGCTGCAAGAGTGGAACAGGCTGCTGGGTCTGCTGTACTGCCCCTGCACGTCTTCCACCCGGACGCTGCCCCTGTTGCCCTTGCTGAACCATTGGCACAAAGAAATTAGGCATAGGAGCCCCACCAGGCCTCATACCAGGCACTATCTGCTGTTGATACCCAAATCCAGGCTGATGCAAAAAAGATTAAGGATAGATCAGGACATTCAATATGATGAATTATGGATAAGTATGATCTAGGAAATGAGTAACATTGTCATAAGATGGGCAGTCAGCACCAGTCAAGATCATTATATTACAGAGTGATTATTATCACCGGCTTACCTGGGAAGGAATTATAGCAGGAGGACCTTGACCATAAAATATTTGTTGTCCAATACCTGGACCACCAGGAGGGTACATTGGCATACGGGGAGCAACTGAGGGTGCCATCGGAACAGGCCGCAATTGAGCAAACTGAGCCTGTATAAACAGTTAGAGTCCAGCATATAGACATCTTGACAATCACTTGAGATTCTAACCAAATAAAACACACCTCAAACAACTGCAATGATGATGCAACTAGATGAGACCCCATAACGAATCATGTTCCATAAATTTGTTCAATGCATGCAAAAGGCCTACATACCAACCTATCTTTTCTTTTAATCCATATTCAGATCCTATGACAGTCAATTCATTTTCCGAACAAACTAGAGTCAGAAGATGGTGCTTGTGCGCCTAAGTGTGTATTTCTGCTCATGTTTGAAAGAGATGAGACTACAAAGATTTGTTTGTAAATCTCTGCATTCCACGTATAGTAGGATGAAGTAAGAAAAAGGTTTACCTGCAGTCTAGCTCTTCTATCCTCTTTTCGTTGGGCTAGAGCAACATACAGAGGTTTGCTAACCACCATTTTGCCATTCATCTCCAAGAGCTGCCAAATTATTAAAAATAGAAAATTATAGTACTATTTCCAGAGAACCAAGAATATCACCTGATGTATTCGACAAAAACATGGCATCATGACTTACCGCTCGAGATGCCTCCTCAGGGGTCGAGAATGCAACAAACCCTGATCCTCGACTTATTCCATTGGGATCCCGCATAACCTTCCAAGTCAAAAGGGAATAATTTAGTTAGCATAGATAAAAGAAATAGTGCAAAGAAAAGAGAAGCTGTATACCTTGCATGAGGTAATGGTACCAAATGGAGAGAAAAGCTCCTTAAGTTTATCATCACCAATGCTATCATCTAAATTTTTAACATATAAATTAGCCCCTTGATATTTATCAGCTGCTTCTTTCATGCTCTGCTCAAATCGAAGTTTCAATTCAAGTTCCCTATCAGATTTCTTTTGTGCTTTTCCAACATACCATTCCTTTTCGTCAATTTTTTTCCCATTAAGGGCCTCAACAGCCCTAGCAGCATCATCAGCATTCTCAAAGTTCACAAATCCAAAGCACTTTGACTTACCATCCCCATCCCTCATCACCACAGCACTAGTAATTGTTCCAAATTCACCAAAAATCTTCTTCAAATCTTCATCAGAGGTTGATTCTGATAGGTTCTTTACAAAAACATTGTTGAATTTTGTCTTGTCAGCTGCACTGTCTCTCTCTTGCTTGCGAAGGAAGGGTCCAACATATACTTGTTTATCATTTAACAGCATACCATTTAGCTTCTCTATTGCTTTCTGAGCAGATTCCTCATTATCAAATTGTACAAAACCATAGCCTTTTGATTGGCCAGATGAGTCTGTGGCTACCTTGCAAGAGAGGATATTCCCAAATGCAGAAAAGGTATCATGTAATGCTTTGTGGTCAATTGCCTTATCCAAATTCTGCAATATTAAGAAAAAAATGGAAGGAAAAAATGCCAAAATCAGGACAAACTAAGACGTACAAAATACAAGGTGTCCAGGGTGCCATTGCCAGAAAACACGAAAAAAAACCAAGACATGTATACCTTTATAAATATATTTCCTGCCCCACTTCTGCGAATACTGGGATCACGATGTGAATACATGATGCGAATGGGCTTGTTATTAAGAGGAGTGAAGTTCAGTATATCCATAGCTCTGGCAGCTGTAAATCAGTAGGGAACATGTTGTAAGCAGCCAAAGACACTGATATTTAAACGCAACAGAACAGGTCAAGATAATAGGTGGTTATCAGAACGACTATATAATAGAATGCATTACTCATCTGAAGAAAGCCATGAGAACCAGCTAAAACGAAGATCAAGTCAATGGATAACAAAGTAGATAAACAAATGACTATAACTCACAGGTAATCCAGATAACTTTTTTTAACTGAAATGCCGATAACTAGTGAAATCATCCACCAATATAGAATGGTGTTGGCCAATAAAAAATAACACCAAAAAAACCACTGAAAATAGCCACCATCATTTTCTTGGTTTCCACCACTCAGAGACTTGAAGCTGCAGAACATCTGTCACACAGGAACAAATGCTATGCAAGACAACATACAGCATGCACATAATGCAGACCCCATTCAGGTTAAAATACTAATTCACCCATACACAATATGCGAATATGGTATCTAATGGACATATTACCTAATCAAACATAGTTGTGCACTCTAGTCACTAGAGTAGCTAAGAAGTTCACAGGGAAAATTTTCATGTCTTTGGGATCATTATTAACCATTTGCCTTATTAAAATGACCATGTATTCAGAAATCATATATCAGGAACCTGAACTAAAAGAATACATCTAAGTCCTTTGTGACAGAGAATCCTATATAATTCATCTAAATTTGTTGCCATTGGTACAACTGCACTATTTAGAGAAGCTAGATTTGCCAATTTAAATTACAGATATGTTTAGTCCCTCGCTCATTGTCTCGAACAAAAAGCCTTTCAGTATGAAATTAAGAAGCATCCTAATATCCTAACACTTCATTACAATAAATGAATTATGTATTATACATATTTGACAAATGATCAGAATATCCTACCATTGAAATATTCCATGGCTTCTCCTGTACGAACTTTATGATTCCAAATTATAAAGTTCCACACTTCAGATTAAATGGATTCAGGAATAAATGGCCAGTATATACCACATAACCAGAGTACCAGACTTGCCATTTGCCATGTCAACATTACAACAATGATCATGATAATTTTGAGATTGGAGTCACTGTGATTTAACAAATCCACTTAACATGCATTATTAGGTACAGACAATTATTAAAAAAACTTGACATCATGTGAATCTTATCTTATCTTACCCTGTCAAACAACTTGATTTCCCACAGTTGCCTTTTTTATCATACCAATACCATAATTAAAATTGGCATGTTTATGGGATATCAACGTGTGTAAGGTGTTAGCACCCAGTATTCTTAAGGCATATATTCTACTAGGATATATGTAAATTACTTGCAGAGTTTGCTTTCAAAATGCACAGTACATTTAATTGAAATTTGCAATTGCAGCCATATAATGACCAAGCAAATGTAATCAACACCTCCTTGTATATTCAATATACCAAGCATTTCTCTTTCTTTTCTTACATTGATTTTCTTTTTCTCTATCTTCTGCAGGGGAAAACGAATTGTTACTAGCTAGAATAAAGCACTCACCAGGAAATTTTAATTAAGATTATTAGACACAATCTGCATGAAAACTTGGGGCACTAAATGCAGACAAGTGAGGAACTTGAAGCAATTAGTGAGCTACAAGACTGAACAACTTCATTCAGAAATCAGAAATGAGATTAACCTTCTTTCAAACGACCAGTGCCCAAGGTAGTCAAAGGCGAAAGGCGCATTCAAGGCGCAAGGCCTATAAAACGCCTGATGCGAGAGGCGCTAGAAAGGCGCACGCCCGAATGAGGCGAGGCACAGCAATAAAAAAGGATGATACGCAGAGTATAATATAAAATTTCCTATCATTAGCCTACATAATTTCTTAAATATAAAACTTTTCTATCTTGCATTAAATTTTATAACATTTAACTATCTTAAATCTTAATTCTTATTAAGATAATATCTTAATTCTTAAGTTGGTGAAAGAAACAAAATCGACAAGTACAAACAAAAGCAAAAGCAATGTGGTGGCATAATGAGCAAACTCCATGACAACAAAAACAAAGCATAGTAAAGCCAAAGCATGCCAAAGGCATGCTCTTTGTTCTTCTAGGCGCCAAAAGGCGCACGCAAGGCGATAGGTCTATTTTGCGCCTCGCCTTTGCGCCTTAGGCGCTTGCCTTTGACAACACTGCCAGTGCCTTTCCTTAGCATAAACCTTTTCAAACCATGCATTGAATTTTATACTAAACCCATCAGTTATTAATCCATGGGACAAAAGAAAGCTTCCACAATCCCCAGGGAGAAGCTCCACACACATTAAGGCACATGCTGACCAAATGCAATCTAAGCATTGAAAACTCAAGACATCAGAGGAAATTTACGCAGGGTATTAGGAAAAGACTGACCATCTTGCGCGTTGCCAAAATTGACATAACCATAACCAAGTGATCTCCGGCTAGTCAAGTCCCTACAAACCCTAACAGACACTACCTGACCAACTTGGTTAAACACGTCATATAGCTGCGAATCCGTGACGTTGAGGTCAAGATCTCCGACATAAAGCGACGAAGTCCCGAACTGGTTGCTCCCGCCAGCCACCGCAGCACCGTTAGTCCCCGGAATCGCATTCGGAGGCTGAACCTGAATCTGAGCCATCTTAACCCACAACTACAAGACTGTCCAAAATTCTTCCTATACAATTTTTTTCAAAAATTTCCTTTTTTTTCTTTTTTTTTCCCTATATCTCTTCCCTCTCCTCTTGTTATTCGGATCAATACACCCAAGGAAGAACAGAAACCTAGACTCAGCAAGCTTAAGAGAGGAAACAAGATACAAAGTAAATAATCAGCTTTGGGGATTTTTTTTTTTAGCAAATTGAGTACTTTTGTGATTTTCCGGTGAGAAAATGAAAAAACGAGGAGAGGGAAGGGTAGTGAAGGATAGATTTGGGTGGAGGTCCGACTAGAGATAAAATAGCCGCCGGTGGAGACGGCAGCGGCGCGTGAGTCGAAAAGAGAGACAGCACAGATACTGTACTGAGTAAAAGAGGAAGTACGTAGCAGTGAAAGGTATATAGGCAGGTGGTAACTGGTGAGGGTGGGTTTGGGCAAACCCTAACCCAATCTGGTGAAGAGATCGGAGCCGTCCGATCTGGTGATGGTGTGGGCCCCGATTACGAGGTATTGAGGTTGGGGATACTAACGTGGGATAAGTGGTAACGGTACGTTTCGCAGATAAGGTAGAAAGCTTCAGTTTGGTTTTCAGCTTAACAAGCCATTATTCTGTGTTTCGAGTCAGGACAGGAAGGATTCATTTCCAGTCTTCTATTTTTTTTTTTACCGTAAATAATAATATATAAAAATGTTTAACATTTTTTTTTGGGTAAACTAACATCTTTTAATTATAATAGTTTTATGAGTAAATTACCTAAGGTGTGTCTTGTCCACAATTATATTTAATTTTTTCAATTTTTAATTTTTTTAATTTTGATGATATTATTTATTTATTTTTAATTTCATGTATAACTACATAACATATCATAAAATTTTTTATCTTTTTCGTTAAAATATTTTTCTTGTTTAACGTGAGGTCAAACGACTGAAAAAAAAAAGCTAAAATACTTAGCTCACGTGATCCATAGTTGCCATGTCAAACCCCGGAATAAAATTAACTGTATTTTTTCTTACAACTTTTTTTTCTTTTTGGTAAAACATTTTTCTTACAACTATATGTGATACTCATTACTATCCATTAGCTTTAATCACTTTGACCTCAATAAAAGGTGATTCTCTCGACATAAGTATTTCTATAAAAAAGAAACTCGAATACAAGGCTTTAATTAAAAAGACCTTGAGTTTATTTTTTAATTCAACCAAACTGCAGTTGGTAAAAAAAAATACATCTAAGTATATTTTTTTATTTTTAATATGGAAGGAAAAAGAGGTGTGTGATTCTATTTTTTAATAAATATATTTTGTATAAAAATAGTTTATATATTAACGTGTGTTTATGATCAAAATTAAACTTGGTGTGGGCTTGGTACTTTATTTAAAGAATAAGTGACGTTATTTATAACGTATGAAGAATATGACCATTGATTTCATATGATATATATTGATTTTATAGGAAAAATTCCACTGCTATATAAATGAAAGAAAAGATTTCCAAAAAAGTACATAATTTATTTAATTTAAAAAAAATCATTTACACAGTGAAAATAATATATTTATAAATAAATAAAAAAATTTATAGAAATTTGTAAATCATTTGCAAATGAAACAATTTCACTTAGAAATATACTACTTTTACTCGCAAATGGAGATTTTTTTTAAATTACATGAATTGGGGTATTTTTTTAGAAATATCTTCTTTTTTTGATATTTAAGAGGAATTTTACCGATTTTATATGATATGTTTGATATTAATTATTAAAATTGTATTTTTAAATTTTCCCTTAGACAGTAAATACTTTTATGAGTATTTGAAAAATAAGTTATGTTTGATAAATATCTAGAAAAAAAAAACACCTTTTAACTATTTAATTCTAAAATTGATTTAATAATGGATGGTTGGGAAAATAATTGAGAGTGGTTATGATAAATAATTCAATATGAAGGTACAATTTCCTTAGAATAGTCTTCACGATTATTAAGGATCAAAAACTTAATTTTATTGATATTTACAACGAGGACAAAATTACTCCCCATGGCATTATGCTTCCATCACAGGAAATTATTATTATTATTATCATCAAGGCAATTTGATTTTCAAAATGATTGAAAATGAAATGGAATGAAATAAATCGATTGCCAAAATAGAAATTGAAATTAAATGTCATCGAAATCGATTTCAATCATGATATCGATGGAGCAGGAGAGAGGGTTAGTAGAAGAAAGGAAATCAAGGGTGAAGGAGATGAGATTGGTGTAGGAGAATAATTTAGTTCAGAAAATGATTTTTAGAATTAAGAATGAGGAAAGATAGGGGTCAAGGTGATAATCTCCATTCCCTATTTTTTTGATGTCCTCATTCCATATGGAATCTAAACTCTTACTTCATTGTACAACCAACAGTCTAACCTTTGGAGTAAGTTTCAAAATCTCATTTTCAAACTTCTTAAGAATCGAATCAAGCAAATATTTTTAGTTAATTTATATTTATTTTTATTTAATCAATTTTATTTTTTAAAAAATTTTTCTATCTCCTTAATATCATACCAAACAAATTTATAGTAATCAATATTTCATTAGTGGTCATTGCGGGAACCAAACTGCCCCTAAGGGAAAACTACAAATAAATACCACAGGAGAAAAAAATTATAAAAATATACCTTAAATTTTCATATTTACAATGATATACCAAAGTAACTAATTGTAAATATTTTTATCATAAAATTACAGTTGTACCCCTCTTTTTTTTTCCTCCTTCTTCCCATTTCTCCCTCTTTCTCCTCCTTTTGCTTCTCCTTCGTTATCTCCGCTCCTCTCCTCCAACTTGTGACCATCTCCCTTGTCCTCTACCCTCCTCCGCAAATTGTCTACCTCGTCTCCCTCATCTCTCCATTGTCTCCTTCCTCTTTTCCTTCTTCCCTCCATGATCTCCCTCATCCGCAATCCTACACCTTCCTCTACCTTCATTCACCACCATCTGAGTCATTACTACCGGTGACAACATCAATGACAATGACGACACCGACGGCTTTGGATCTAGGAAGAAGCCTTCATCATCACTCTCATTGATATGGATCTCACAAACCGTCTCATCCTCACCAAATTCAATAAGAACCCTTCATCATTATTGGGTTTTGGATCCTCGATGTCGCTAGATCTACCTTTATCATCACCTCTCTCATCTACCTTCACCTGAACCACGGATGTTGCTGGGGCTTTTGGATCTCCCTCTTTCTTCTTCTCTTCCTTCTGCTATCTCCTTCCCTCTTCTTCTTTTACTTTTTTTCGGCGATTGTTGTTGGTTTTTTTTTTATTTCAATTTGCAAATATAGTTAAAACAATTGCAAATTTATGTATATCAATTGCAAATATGTGTAGGATTATTTTTTTTTAGTTGAAAATGCACGTGTATTAGTTGCGAATCTAGGTAGAACATTTTTTAAATTCATATGTATCAATTGTAAATATGTGTAGGTTTGTTTTTGTTAGTTATTTGCAATTGATCTTTGTGGATTTGTAACTAAGTATCGCATATTTGCAACTAATTTCATGGATTTACAACCTTGTTCAAAGTGTGTGTTGGTCAACCATCAACAGAGGTGGCCTCTAATGGTTGATTAGTGTAGCATCTTCGACGGTGGTAGCTGTCATCAAGTTGCCACGGTGGTCGACCAACATACTTTGCAATAGAATTGCAAATCTACAAATATCAGTTACAAATATATGATACTCAATTGCAAATCCGCAAAAATCATAGGGAAAAAGAGGGAGGCAAAGTTGTCTTTTTGTGTGATAACAATATTTATAATTTGATACAATCTCATTGTAATTTCATAAGTTTAAGATATAATTTTGTAATTTTTTTGCCTACTGTGGTATTTATTTATAATTTTTCCTATTATTAATATGCATAAAATGTGATGCTTATGCATGACCCAGTATTTCTGTTTATAGTCTCCATGACCCCATTCCATTGTCATTTTTGAGTATGCTAAAATTACGATGGTTGGAATTTGTGTTGTATATGAATAATTTAAATAACACAATGCTTGAATTGGGCTTGGAGTGCTGGGCGATAGCCCAAAACATTATTTATCAATTGCCATCAGTCATCAACTCCGATTTTTTTGGTAATAAAAAAGAGCTGCCAGTTTAATCTGCCTTGTCAATTGTTTGAAGGCCTATACCCATGTGATAAGAAAAAGAATACATCTAGTTTTTATCCCTCGTTGAGCAATATTTAAATTATTTGGCTCTATTCTATTTTATTTTAGTTTGATATCTTTGTTTATGTTATAAGTAGCGTGACAAAATTAATCTTTTAAACTTTCACTGAATCAAACTTAGTTGTATAATAAATAGTTGTGTGACAAAAATTTATTAAAAAAAAATGTATGCCTGTATAGCGCGTTTGCATTATATGTGCACATTGGGAGGAAGTGCATGATCTAACCATCGGATACATCTGCGGCTCAAGATTTGCCACGCATGTCCATTTAAGTAAAACGGCATCGTTCTTTTATACGATAAAATCTCAGCCCTCCGGTTTCACCAACCAACCCAGCTTCTTCTTTCGCTCCATGCATGTGGCGCGAAAACTCAGCTTTTTTCAATCCATGCTGTTCCAATGGGTATTACCAGAGTACGATGTCGATGTATACGAAGAGAGGTAGGGATGTAAATTATTGTCACGTGCAAAAGCTTGGTGATATAGTTGAACAAATTAAAAGAAGCTCATCGGATCGAGCGGGTTCTATACATATATATGTGTGCTCTGCCAAAATTGGAACTATAACAAACACATGCACCACCCTTCCATTAATGGCATGCAGGGATCGACAAATTCAAGTGCCAACATTTAGGGCGCTCCCTCCCAGCCTAATTTTTTCTTAATTTCACAAGCATGCATGATCCATCTCTCATCAAATTTGTAGTTTTACCCCCCTTCCAAAATTTTTTTTTATTATAGTAGTTTGATAAATATTTTCATAGTTAGTAATACTAAGAATCACAAATATAATTTTCGCCTCCCCTACAATTTTTCCCCGTGATTCCGTACTTGTCATCGCATGTTTGGTTCATCTGAAAATACATCAGAGGTTTCGTATTTCTTCTGGAACCCCGCCTGGGTGTAGTAAAAAAAGTACTGCACGATAATACGCATGCAGCAGCTTACCCTAACCATTTATAGTTATCAGTTAACACAGCGTCTTGGTGTTTCCTTTTGATTTTTTTTTTTTAAGTACAACGGAGGAAAAGAGAGACAAAGGGATGCAATTACGTTTATTTAGCAGGATTTGTATGGTGAAAATTGAAACTTTTTTTTTTATGGCCTTGGACTTCGAAGTTCAAATCAACAAAATTGGTTGAAGCAAGCAAATGTCGAGGGATGTGCCCTTTTAACTTTTCTCTTGCAGTTTACATCTTTGTTCAGTGTGTCCATCATATATTGTTTACAATAAAATTTCAAATCACAACTCTCACCTAAAAAAAAAAACTCCAAATTAGGAGTAAGTACATTAATATCTTGTAGAGTCGTTGAGAAATTATTGGATCATTATTCATTGCAAAAAAAAAAAACAATGATGTTCTCCTTTAATTTCTTCTTTATGAAGACATGTTTTAATTGGGTGGCTAACATTCTTTTTAGAGTAAGATACATAAGCCTTCTTTTTACCCCATTACCCTATAGTAGAATATTCTCAAAAAAGTCGAAATTTTTTTTTATATTAAAATGTATATCAAAATACCCATTTATTTCAAAATATAGGGTGAATTTTACTATCTCACTTTCATTAAAGATACTAAATAAAGTTAGTTACATATCTTATTTCTTTAAAAAATTATCATAACTTTTCTTAACTACCATATCTTAATTACTAGTACCTCTTTTAATCTCTTTTTATCATAAGAAAAAAAATCAAGTATCTAATTTAATTGGGATCTATAATAAATGGGGGGAAAATAAAAAAAAATATTAAATGGTTGTTAATTTTTACAAAATAATTTATATTTTGAAACATTGTTTCCTATTAAATCCGTACTACCTCCGGTCCTATATATAGGATCTTTTGTTCTAGTTCTAAATATAAGACCTTTTACAGTATACGAGGTAATATTTATTATACATTTCTAAAAAAAATGCCCCTATTTAATGTATACAAAGAGAAAGAGAGAGAGAGATTAAATAAGGGTAGTTTTGGAAAAATGTTGGGATTTTCGGAGAAATCGAGGTAGTTAATTAGTTTTAATTTCAATTCTTAATCCGTGTGATTCGGTTAAAAGGGTCTTATATTAAGGATGAGAGAGAGTACTATATTTTGAAACGGAGAAAGTAGCTTAAACTTCCTAGCTTACCCTTTATCATAAATTTGTAATTCAAGACGCTGCCTCTTTCCCCGCGGGTGAAGCTCTAAACGATGTATCTCGGGTTGCTAATCCTCTTTATGCATATTCAAAAATCATCTGTTTGATCCGTGACTCCATTTGCATCTCCATATGATGCATGTCCTTTGCTTTTGGGATTTCTATCGCAGTTTTGGATGAATTCCACGCAAAAGTTTATGAGCCCAAAACTCACTTATTTGATGAATACTATGTTTTCATTCATATTATCATAATAAGTTATCATGCTTATGATTTAATAGCTTTTAAAACTTGTCTAGAAGTGATTGCATAAGCCTCTCTTTTTGACAATTTTTTTGTCAAATATTCAATGAAAGTTTTGCATGTTTTCGGCTCCAATTCAGTGCTTCACAGAGATCATGATTAATACGATGTTTTTTCCCCTAAGTGTAAGAAAGGAATCAGATATGATTTTGATGGAGACATATAACTGGATGGGGTTACTTCAAGAGGAGGAAGAAAGAGTTGTGTTTGTGGTAATTTGATAGGGACAATAAGTTCGTTCTTGCCAAGATAATTGAGCGGAGTGACTTTTGTGTTATAGAACTGTTTCAAAAGTAGAGGAGCGTTTAGATGAAGAAAAGAATGAAGTTGAGCGAATCAAGAACCAGGCAAAAATGAGGAAGCTCCAAAACAATGTTAGAACTTAATTGAAATTTATGAGTAGTTTTTTTTGGTAAAAAATAGAAGTTCAAATAAATATGTTTACAAAATTTTAAATTATAAAATTAATCAATTCTATAATGTGATCAAAATTATATTAATATGATGAAAAAGTAGAAAAAAAGTGTTTAAAAAAATTTTTTAGCCAATGTATGTATTTAAAATATTATTAAACAAACATGAGTGTTTGAAATCTTTGCTGAAAAAAAATGTTAAATTTGGTGAGCATATGGCTCATTCGCGGTTGAGTGGATAGAAATTTAATCTTGAAAATTGATTGATGGTTGTGTAATTTTTTATTTTAAGAGAGATATGTATAGATTTACAAAAGACAAGGAAGGTATATGTAATTAATACAAAATACAAGGAACGTTAGAATATTTTACTTTTCTTTTTAACATGAAAATTTTTCCAGTTTTGTATTAGGAAAGATTGTGGTGCCATTTCTTTTTCCTTCTTTTTTTTTTAAAAAAAGAAAAGCTTGAAGCGATGAATACCGCAACCGTCATAAATTTTGAACAGTTTTTATGTAATTTAAAGAATTACATCAATTAATAATCTGTCGAATATCAGCATGCTTCTTTTTAAGTTAAACAAATGCAATTTTTTTTTAGTGAAAGTGAGGAGTATCTCTTCAATAGAAACTAATTTTTCTGGAGGTAATAAGAATAAAGTGTAAATCTCTTTTAATTAAATTTACTCCATACATACAGTATACTTAAAAGTTGAATTTTTCGAAGTAAAGTCCATAATACTCTTATGGAAAAACTATATAATAATTTACAATATATAAACTATATATAATTTTTTTGACAAAAAATATTTCAATATTATTTATCAATAATGCAAACTAGCGCAAATTCTGATGAGTGCTTAATCATGAAAGGAATGTATTTTCTGAACATGCCTTGGGAGTCATTTGGTTTCTAGAATCTTTTTATAGGAATGGAAATAAGAATATGAATGAAAATAAGATTTGATTAAGTAAGATAGGCATGTTTAGTATGTCACTAAAAAGGAATGAACATTTTTGTATCATTAGAGAATAATATCCCTAATATCTATAACCACAAATAAAAGGAAAATAGGAAAATATTTATTATTTTTAATCATTATAATATTTCTTTGTACAAAACGTTTTCAAGTACTTAATTTTTATAAATTTATTGCAATATTTTTTATGTTTTTAACTTAGAATTTGTATAAAATATTTTGATGAAAACATTCAAACATTGTTTATTGATCCTTGTAGGATGTGAAATATATCCTCCAATGTTAGCCTCAACATTCATATCGTTATTGTGGCACAAGCAGTTTACAAAGGGCATGCATTTTGGTAATCTAACGACCCTTTCCTTGGAATGGCCCACAATTCCATTGGTTCTTAATGGAATGCTGATTGCTAAAGATGCTGGAATGAGGACTGCTAGGTGAATAGAATTTCAGGATAATCATCCAACCAAACGAGCATATATATATATATATATATATAGCACCGTTCCTTTACATACAGTGAACTTTCCATCCAACCAAACAGGGCATAATACATATAGTTCATCTGGTCCGTGAAATATATGAATAAATTGAAGTAAAATATATTTAACAAAAAAAAAAATTATACTGATGTACCCCAATTCAACTATAAATATCACACCTTCATTCCTCTCTATTCCATCACCCAAATACTCATTACTTCATCATCGTGTTGAATTGTTCTCTCAATCTTTTCTTTCCTGAAAACATGAGTGCACATTTTGAATCTCGTCCTAACCTGCACATATTCTTCTTCCCATTTTTAGCTCAAGGCCACATGATTCCCATGGTTGACATAGCCAGACTCTTTGCTTCGCGAGGAGTGAAAGCCACCATTGTCACCACCCCTCTCAACGCTCCTCTCATTTCCAAAGCACTTGCAGAACCCAAAACTCATTCTTCCAACCTTCATATCCAAACCATCAACTTCCCCACTGCACAATCTGGCTTGCCTGAAGGATGCGAGCATGTTGACTCTCTGCCATCTCCGAATCTCACTCTCACATTCTTCAAAGCCACCACTATGCTTCAAGAGCCATTCGAGAAACTCTTGCAAGAGTCTCCTCCAGATTGTGTCGTTGCTGATATGTTCTTCCCGTGGGCCACTGATTCTACTGCTAAATTTGGAATCCCCAGGCTTGTGTTCCACGGGACTTGTTTCTTCACCTTGTGTGCAGTGGAATGCATGAGGTTGTACCAACCTTACGATAACGTGTCGAGTGATTCTGATCCCTTCGTCATTCCTAATCTTCCGGATGAAGTTACCATGACCAGCACACAACTGCCTGATTTTTTTAAGAAGAGCGACGACACCATACTTAACAGATTGCTGATGGCATCCATAGAATCAGAATTGACCAGCTATGGGGTGCTTGTTAATAGCTTTTACGAACTTGAGGAGGACTATACCAACCACTACATGAAGGTATGAAAAGAAATCATTGATCAACACCCAAAAAAATAATGAAGTTATTTGCTTTTAATAATTATTAATTTTTCTTGTAAATGTTGTTAAAGTTTTCTAAGTTTGAGAAATGGTTAATTTTTAAATTTAAGGGCATTTTTAACAAAAGTAAATTTTGATTGTAATACATATCTGACTTAAGTGATAGCTAACTAACTTTTTCATTGACGATATATAAAGGCTAGGTATGAGGAAGATTAACCGTGTCTAATTACATAAGCGCAGTTTATCCTAATCCTAATTTATAAGATAATTTTTGTCATTTATCCCCTGTGAAAAAATGCAACAGGTACTCGGAAGGAAAGCATGGCATGTAGGGCCCGTGTCTCTATGCAATATGGATGCAGAAGGAACAGCAAATAAAGGAAGGGAAGCATCCATTGACGAACACGAATGCCTGAGGTGGCTTGACACCAAGAAACCCAACTCAGTCGTTTACGTATGCTTTGGAAGTGTGGCACAGCTCCCAGAATCGCAGCTGAGAGAAATCGCAATGGGTCTAGAAGCTTCGGGCCAACACTTCATCTGGGTGGTGAGGAAAAGCAAGAAAGGAGAGCAAGACAAAGAGGAATGGATGCCGGAAGGGTTCGAGAAAAGAATGGAAGGGAAGGGACTAATAATAAGAGGTTGGGCACCTCAGGTGTTAATACTTGAACACGTAGCGATGGGAGCATTTGTGAGTCATTGTGGTTCGAATTCAACGTTGGAAGCAGTGTGTGCAGGGGTGCCTATAGTGACATGGCCCATAAATGGGGATCAGTTCTTCAATGAGAAGTTTGTGACGGAGGTGCTTAAGATGGGAGTGCCGGTGGGCGTGAAGAAGTGGGTGAGATTTACAGGAGACAGTGTAAAGTGGGACGCTATAGACAAGGCGGTGAGAAAAGCGATGGAAGGGGGGGAGGCAGAGGCAATGAGGGAGAAGGCAAAAGAGTATGCTTGGAAGGCAAGAAGGGCAGTGGAGAAAGGTGGTTCATCTTACACCAATTTGGATGCTCTCATTGATGACTTAACCTCCCGTTGCCATTGATGCATGCATATCCTCCCACTATTTATTCGCACTTATATTCTGCGTTTTAGTTGAGAGATATATAATTGTTACTGTACTTAATGAATGAAGCATTGGCTCCACACACACACGCAAGAAAAAAAAAATTGTTAATTATCCGTGTGAATGTGTAGAATTGTGACTGTCCAGTGGTCCTTGGGTTGAATAAATAAAGATGAATTGCGTGGATGAATGGTGATATTAAAATATAATTGTAGTATTTCAAATATTATGATGTTGTAATGTAAGATGCCAAATACTAGAATAAAAATGTCATGGATATGATAATTGGAATCATTAAAAAAAAAAAAGAAGAGAAAATCTCTCTTCGTTATCATCTATAATTTAGTGGTAATTAGTAATCCAAGAGAAAACTTTTTCACCATAATTTTATCATTGTTAAACAGATCCAAAACTCACGACCAAGAAATAAGCGATGGGTCGCGGTTCCCTAGACTAACTACTATCAGACCTTAATTTTGCAGCCGATCGAGTTAGCATCTAGCTGTCATTTGAGCCTAACTACGACTACATAGAAAAAGGATTAGCTGCAATTTGGGCTAAACCTTAGTTGAAAGTAATTTCGGCTGACCTTCAGCTTTGTTCTTTTGTGGAGTATCTTGGATCGTCGTGAGACATGTGGTTTAAGATTGGCCATGCTCTTATTCCAATTTGCATTTAAAATTTGAGGCATTCCCATTATCTTTATTTTTTTTAATACAACAATCCCATATTCAATATTATCATATTAGATTCAACCATTATCGGTTCCAATTAATGGATAGTTCTCCCAACGAGAATATTTTTCATCTACAATATTCAAATTCTTAACTTTACTTAAAAGAAATTGAATCCCTTCTGTAATGACCTTTGTTATTAACTTCAAGAAAGATATTAATGATTGGTACAGGGTCGGAGGAATTCAAAAAATTGAACAAAAAGAATAAAGAGGCAGAAAATAATGGCTCAGCGGGGTGATGTAGGGGCACCACGGTGAGGCATGTTGAAGACTGAACTTTGGGCCGAGATAGTGGAGTCTCACGTTGCAATGCTAGAGTCAGATCTGGTTTAAATCATAACATTTCTGGCTCAACATAACAGAAAGAAACAAAGGAAGAATGAGGGGGCTTTGCTAGGGTTCGATAATTTTGTTTATAACATGATGGCAACTATAGACGTGGCCAAACTAACATGGTTCAATTCAATTAATGTTCATTCGGACGAATTCGAAGGATTTCAACCTCATTAAATTCATCTCCATCATCATAGTCAAACATATTGGTTGCATATATATATATATATATATATCAAACTATCAATCCATTAAAGTAATACTCATAACACCTTGTGAATTTGTGATTTTTCAGTTAATCTAAGAATTAAAATTTGAATTCAAATCCCTGTAATACCATTAAACTTTGGTAGTTTAATGATTTAAATAAGAAAAATTAGAGTTATAACGGCAAAAACATTTTTTCCCTTTTCTATAAGATAAAGGGGCCAAGGCTTAATTGCTTAGTAAAACTACACCAGCCACTCAACACCAGAATTATCTTTTCACTTTAACCTACCAGTCCATTCTAGTAAACAACCTTTTTTTTTTACCAAATAGTAAACAGCTTTTGAACTCTAGGAAAATGGTTAATATTAATTTATAATATCTTATACACCAGCCGGGACAGTGTGTGTATATATATCTATATAAGAGAGTAAATAATTATTTCTCAACAATTATAAACTAAATGTAGATAATATGTTTTTAAAAAATAAATGATTTAAAAATAAAATATAAAATTCATTCACCAACACATTTTTATGTATTTTTTTTTAAATGTATAAAATTAAATTTGTTTCATACCAAGACATTGGAATTTGCAATCACTGGAAACACTGAACAAACCACGCTAATTTGGGCTGGGTATCCAAATCACACTGACATTCATTAAAATGGGCCGAAGTATGTTCAAGCACCGATCTAAGCCCTAATCATATTATGGCAGAAGGCCTTGTTATTTGTTTCAGAATTTGTAACCAAGTGTTTAATAGTTAATACGCAGCATATAATATAAATATAATGGATATTGATATATACTTGTCCTGCCATATTTTTTTATTTGTCAAATTTTACACCAGGGGTTTGATTGGTTACATATATATATTTTCTGGCCAAAAAATATATATTTTTAGTTTATTATGACTGGATCTTTGCATGAGTTTCTGCTGTGTTATTTCTTTTGGCCAAAAAACAAAAACAAAATGCTTGTTAGGAAGATGAAGCAGTGAGCTTTCCTCTACTACCTCATTCTTTTGAACAGCTTTTACAAAGAATGCATTTAACTTGCTTGATGCGTGACCCTTTTTTTTCACTTATAATAAAACAATATATTAACAAGCCGTGTGCCTAATTTTTTTTAAAGATAAGATGGAATAAGGAAATCCAATATGCTCCTTAAATTAAAATATCTCAATCCTAATATATTTTACGAAAGATACTGGCCTGAACTCAAAATCCAAAGCATAATATAATAATCTAGACTTACGGCACCGCATGTCAATATGCAACTATCACAATTTCAACATTTTTTTACTCCTATTTCGTTATGAGTGCTGACCAAGGCATTCATATTATAAATACCAAAAAAGGGTTCTAACAACAGAAACATCATAAATTCAAGTTGATGCATTTAGTTTACTTTCTGGATGACCCTTTTTTTTCTTACCTATAATAAAAATCATTTACAGCAACAAGATGTGTGCCTTATTTTTAAAACACGATAGAATAAAGAAATCCAATGCTTTTCTAATTAAGCAAACTAAAGCATCTTTATCCTAATAATACAAGGCCTGTCATCGTACTCAAAATTCACGGCACGGTATACTTATGGATACACTTGTCTATATATGTGCAATAATTGACAATTTCAATATTTTTTATTTTCCTTATGCGTGCTGACCAAGGCCTTCATATTATAAATAAATACCAAAATAACCAAAGGGAACAAAAGTAACACCAAGTCAGGTGCAACATTGAAAGAAATTTTCTGATCATCTTCTCAAAATCATCCTCTCCATAATTCCGATAACAGAATGTCTAGCCACAACAGTGATCTGCACATAGCTTTTTTTCCCTTCATGTCACAGAGCCACATGATGGCAACTATAGACGTGGCCAAACTATTTGCTTCACGAGGTCCAAAAGTAACACTTATTACCACCCCTTTCAACTCTCCTCTCTTCGCCAAATCAATCCACAAAAGCCAACAGAAGGGTCACAAAATCACACTTCATATCATCAAATTCCCTTCATCAGAAATTGGATTGCCAGAAGGATGTGAGACTCTTAACTTCGTTAATCCCCCTCAATTAAAGAAAAGATTTCTCAAGGCGATTCCTTTGTTAGAAAAACCCCTTGATGAGTTCCTTCAAAACCATCTGCCCAATGCCCTCGTGGCTGACACCTTCTTTTCATGGGCTAACAACCTAGCTGCTAAACATGGGATTCCAAGCTTAATATTCCATGGAACCTGTAATTTCGCTATATGCGCTTCCCTGTGTATCAATTCCTACATGCCTCACAGGAAAGTCTCATCCGATTCCGAACCTTTTCTCATACCTAATCTTCCTGGGAATATCGAGTTTTCCAGGAACCAGCTTCCGACTTTCATGAAGCTAGAAGATGAAGAAACAGAGAGTTCTAAAGTGTTCAAGGCTTCTGCTGATTCAGACTCCAAATGTTATGGGGTTATAGTAAACAGCTTTTACGAGCTTGAGCCAGCCTATTCAGATTTCTACAGGCATGTTCTTGGAAGAAAGACTTGGAATATAGGTCCAATCTCGTTCTGCAATGACGACTCCGAAATAAAAGCAAACAGGGGAAATGGAGCTTCAGCTTCAAACGTTGACCATGAATGCCTGGAGTGGCTTGACCAAAAGGAACCAAACTCAGTAATCTACATATGTTTCGGAAGCACCACAATGTTCACTAATGAACAATTAAAGGAGATAGCTTTGGGTCTAGAGGCTTCTGGGGTGGAATTCATCTGGGTTATAAATAAAAACAAGGAAGAAGACGACGCAGGAAATGAAGAATGGCTACCAGAAGGATTTGAAAACAGAACGAAAGAGAAGGGTTTGATTTTGAGAAATTGGGCTCCCCAGTTGCTGATTCTTGGTCACAGGGCAGTTGGAGCGTTTGTGACACACTGTGGATGGAACTCTGTGATGGAAGCTTTGGCTGCTGGTGTGGCTATGGTGACTTGGCCTGTAGGGGCTGAACAGTTTTTCAATGAGAAGCTGGTGACCCAGGTTCTGAAGATTGGGGTTGGCGTTGGGGTTCGAAGGTGGGTTCGATGGGTGGGAGACAATGTGAAGCATGAAGCCATAGAGAGGGCAGTGAGGAAGGTCATGGTTGGAGAGGAAGCAGAAGAGCTGAGGATTAGGGTAAGAGGTCTTGCTGAGAAGGCACGAGAAGCTGTTGCAGAGGGAGGATCGTCTCATATGGATTTAAGTTCTTTGATTGGGGAGCTTTTATCTCTCAAGCCAGAGAGAGAGATATAGATCCTGCGGAATTTGACGACGCTGAAAATAAAAGATCAAATATACGCATATACGGATCGCAGGTGAATAATATTTTCGAAAATGTGTTTAGTTAATACTTATGTCTTGCGGGATTTAGTTTGGTTTATCTAATTTTAGTGGATCACGACTACTTTATTGAAAAAATTTCAGATAAATAGTAAAGAAATACAATATTTTTCACAAGCAACTCAATTTACCCTAATTTTGAAAAACTACCAAGATTTGTAATTAAAATTAAAATTAAAAGATAAAAAATAAAATTATTTTTCTTATCAAATAATTTATTTATAAGTGATAATAGTATATTTATAATAGATATTATTATGACTTGTAAATGAGACTGTATTACTTATAAATATATTATTATCACTTACAAATGAATTATTTACACAGAAACAGCATTTTTTGTTTTTTATCTTCCAATTACAAAACTTGTCTTTTTTTGGATTATGGTGAATTATGGTTACTTTTTTAAAATATCTTATTTTCTTAATATTTGTTTAAAATTTTTCCTACTTTATTATGATTATTGTGAGTCATATGTCAGTCTTATGTTTTACATATACCCCAATAACATTAATAAATAACCTAAATTATAATAAAATTTATTTAAATATCCTTAACTTATATACTAAAAATAATAATTTATACTTAATTTGATTTCAAATATAAGAAATAAATATCTACTTTATATAAATCAAGGAAAAGTTAAAAACAAGTAGGATCATTAAATTTGTCACAAATAAAAAAATTTTATCAAAACATACCCCTATTTAATGCCTAAACTCTTATTATAAAATTAATAATTCACTACTATTTTCTCACTCTTGTGGAAGTTAATTAAGAGGTAGATAGAAAAAAAAAATTGGATACATCAAACAATCCACATAAGTAAATAAAAAATTAATTACAATATATAAATTAGGATATTTAAAACTTTCTAAAATAATAAATAAAATGAGATGATAGGAGTAACCAAATAATTTCACCATCCATAACACTGAAGCTTTAGATACATTTTTAATTTTTAGTAAATCTAATTTTTTTTGGGCCATTGTTATGTAATTGTGTATTGACAGGTAACATTTGCATTGCCAAATAATTTAAGAAAATTTTTTGGAAAATACCAGTACATAATTTTTGTAAATTCATATTAATCTACTTGGTACTTCCTCCAATTTTAAATATAGAATATTTTATTTTAATTTTAAATATATAATCATTCATAATATATGAGGTAGTATTTATTATGTATTTTTAAAAAATATCTATATTTAATATATAAAAAAGATATTAAATTAAAATAACTTTAAAAAATTATTATAAATTTTAAAAAAATTAAAATAATTAACTAACTATTACATTCATTTTTAATTTATGTAATTAAGTTAAAAAAATATTGCAATAAAAATAGGAGGTGTAATTGTTATTGTTTTGTGTGTCCGTGTATTGATGACAAGTAGGCTTCATCGTAATTTTGTCAGAAAAACTCCATGAATATAATGTTGAGTTTAATCAAGCTATCATGTAGAAAACAATGACGTTGGGCAGCTGTAGTTGTCTGTATTCAGCCCAAAAAAAAACTGTAGTCGTCTGTAATGATTAAGAAATAAATTCCTTTCTTCTACTTTCATTATTATCGCATATAAATTACTTTTGAGTAACTCACACATATTAAAAAAACAGTTTAATTTTTTAAATTTGTTTTAATTTTTAAAATTTATTCTTAATTAAATAATGTATCTTTTCAATAATCCTTTTTTCCTTGAACATAATTAATGAGGATTGAATATGAAAAAAAATTTAAAAATCCAAACATAATTCATATTTTAAACTATGAAACATCCTTTCTCATTGACTTTATTTGAGACATAACTTGTATTTTGTTGTTTAGAGTTATGTTTTAAGAAATTTTAAGTGTAAAATATAAGTAATTTTGTAAGTATTAAATGTTTATTTTTATATTTGCTTCTAATTAAATAATTATGTTAGAAAGAGATTAAGAAAAAAATAATTAAGATGTGTATAATTTAATAAAAGTAATAGTAAAAAATTATGATAAATTTTACAAAGTTCAATAATTCTAATTACTTTTCTTGATATATGTGTAAAATGATTAAAAGTAACTTATAATATGTAAAAAAAGAAAATAATATACTCGTATATTGTAATTAAGAGAAAATGAGAAGAACAGTGGCTAAAAAAAGGGAGAAGAATATTAGCAGTACTAAATGAAAATATAGCTGTAAAAAAATTGACCAAGTTTTAAAATACTAAAACAACAAAGGTTTGAAAAAAATAAAAACTCTAAAATAATAAGAATTTTGAATAAGAAAAAGTATACTTTAAAAAGAACCAATAGAGTATTTATGAATTTTTAATATAAACAAACCAGGTGTTATTTCCTCACTATTCCCTTTTGCCAAAGTCACCATTTATTTGCATATCTGAACTCGCTTGGTTAGTCTTTACTATCTTCAATCTATATCTATTATTATTTTATGATTTCTATTTCGTCTCAAAACTATTATTAGTTTACAAACCCAATATTTGGTTAATTCTTTTTTAATTGTACACCCATTTATTAACCCCATTTTTTATTCTCTCTTATCTAATTATTTATTTATTTTTAATTTACTTCATTAGTTGGAAATGGAAATCCAAGCTCTTTAAATGAGAGCGTTTTCATCACTATAAAGTATTATTTCACATTAATCAAAATTTCATTAATTCATGTGTTACAATCTTAAATAACCAGAGATATGGGATGGAGTTAAAGGAGTGATTGTTTTTGTATGTGAGCTCATTTATGTACTTTTATTGAAAGGATTTTAATTTAATGATCTTAAAAAATTGGGTACGATAAAATCTTTCTTGGTAAATTTAATGTATTAAAAATCTTGGATCTTAATTTTTGTCTATTTTCTTTGTGAAAAGAATTAAAGATACTAAGTACTTCCTCGTATCCTTTATATAACACCTTCTAGGAGAGTTCTTTAATTCTAAATATAGGGTACTTAGTAAAATATTTAGACCATTAATTATTATTTTTCTAATAAGGCAATTGGTTTGTTTTATGTATAATTAAGTGGTGCCACTCCGATTGGCTTATACTCTCTCCTCATTCAATTATATTTGTGATTACAGTGATTTTAAAATTTTTCACGCAGATAAATAAAATTATTAAATAACTTAAATTATAGTAAAATTTAATAATATTTAATTATGATATCCTTTACTTAAATACTAATGGATGAGTTGTACTCTCCCAATTGCCTCTTATATTAAGAAGTGAGAGAGTACGTCGAAAAGGAAAAAAAAAATTCATAAATATTCCTAATTTAATATTCTCATTTAACTATAATTTAACTCCGACCTTTTAATAATAAATCTATTTTAATTAAAAATAAAATTAAAAAACTATATTACTTCATCCGAATAAAAATTATTTATCCTTCACATTTTGAAACAAAACATATTTTAGTGCGAACATTTTCAATTACTCGAGATTGCCGACAACGTTGAAAATTCAAGACCAAAATAAATCTCATCGGCTTTGGGAAGCAAGAAAGCGAAGATGGAAAAGGAAAATGGTGGCCAGAAGCATTTGGGGGTAAATGATGGAGACGAGCTCCACAACCACAACCGTTGATTCATAATCACAGAATCAGATGTTTGCAAGTGCTTTAATTGAGGTGATTATTGGTAAGTTAGGTGAAGGAAGCATCATTATGAGCCGTAGTACATGAGAATAAGTTAGGTGATTAAGGACAAGTGGGCATAATTATGAATAGTACTGAATGCTTATTTAATCCGCATGATGGATGCGTTGAGATTGAAGAATAACTAATCGCAAATTCGCAATTGAGTACAAGGTCTTGACCAGGCAAAGCAAAATCAGCTGTATCATGTTTTTTGAGAAAAACAAAAGAGGATTAAATTAAAACACGAATAAAAAAGGACATAGTGCTTGGGAAAAGCTGCCTTTACATAACCGAAAAACATGGGATTCAATGTTTGATGAATACAGTAGGGGGGAAAAACCTTGCTTTTTGTTAAAGTTGCCTCTTGGCTCTTGATAGCCTAGCACGTCAATAATCGATTTCTTTAAAAAAAGGAATGGAAAACTCAATCTGTAATCATCAGGGAGTTAGGACTCTCTCTGTTCCCCACTTATTAAAGGCAGTGGATGAGTTATTTAAATGGTGTGAGTAGATTTCGATAGTGATCATTTACTATCATTTACATAGGTTGATTGATTTGGCAAAGAGAAAAATGGAAATGCAGGCAATATATATGGTGACCTTGATTATGAAGAAAAGGGAGTTTGGTGTAATAATGAAAAATGATATCTGCCCTTTTTTTTTAACTTCCTTCGGTCATTTTTTATAAAGATCCTTTTAGAATGTATTTTTGGTTCTTTATAGTATAAGGTTGTTTTGAAATTGTTTGAATGATGAAATTTTTTTTAGCAAAAATGCGGCTTGGTAGTCACTAATTGCTATGTACGTAGATAATTACACTAATAATTGGTTATATTAAATATCATTTTAAAAAAAACAATGCTATTAATGAACTTCATTAATTAGGGCAATTTTGTAATATAATTAAAATTTTAGATAAATATAAGGAGATTAACCACTTTTAACTACTCTATCATTTTCCCTATGTTCCCTGTTATAACTCATATTTACCTATTTCACACATATCTATGAAATTAATTGAAAGTTTTGATATTTTAAAAAATTACCCTAATTTTCTAAATTTACCCTTATTAAATTATAACTCATTTTAAATGTATCTCTCTTAATTTCTTTCCATCATAACTCTTTTAGGTATTCTCAATAAAAGTAAAAATGAAAAGTAAATATTAAATTATACATAGATTTCATAAAATGACTTATATTTTGAAATATTAATCCTCCAAAAACATGCCTTATAATAGGGAATTGATGGAATATTCTATTTGTTGTTTTAAAAAAAATTTAAATATCCAAATTTATTTTTCATTTTACATTATTAATGAAACAGTAATTATTTTTTTTACTGTTTTATCATTTATTAAAATAATAATAAGTGGAATACAAATATTTAATTTAAAGATAGGAGTAATTTGTTAAGACATCATTAAATTTTAGTATGACCTAACTTATTTAATGAGTTTATTAATTTGTATTAAAAACCTTTAATCTACGTATAAAACAAAATGAAAAAAGTAATTTTTTAATACTCCATCTGTTTCAAAATATAAAGTGGATTTGGATAGATATTAAGGTTTTAAAATATAAATTACTTTATTAAAGTTAATGACTACTTAATGCTTTTTTTCTAATTTTATTTTTATTTATGATAATATTCAATTACAAGAAAAAAATAAAAAAAAGTTATGAAAAAAAGAAAATAAATCATCTTTACCCCTATTTAAGGGTGATTTTGAAAAAAATATGAAAATTCTTAAAATAACTAATGTACTGCTGGTAGATGTGAATAAGATCTTTAATATAAAATATTTTTAATTAAATTATATGAATTAATAATGTTGATTAAAGTTAGTTAATTATCTTATTTTTTTTAAATTATGCTTATTTAATCTCTTTTTCTCTTTTTAAAAATATATAATAAATATTATCTCATATCATAAAAATAATATTATATTTAAATTGGGAGAAAATATAATTTATATTTTAAAACTTTGGACTATATATTAAATTGATTAAAAGACCATTATAAATGTGGACGGCATGTTCATGAGAATGCAGATGCCACAAGGTAGGAAGGTGATGCCCTCACTGCCATTTGCATCTGCGGCGAGTGGATCAGAGCCAAGAGGTACAAGTACAAGTTAAGCAGGACCAGCCACCTATGCCCTTTATTTATTTTTATTCTAGAATATATCCATATCCTCCAATCTTTTAATCTTTTATGTATCTCACCTACACTTCAAACCCTGTCTTGACTCTTTCAGATTTTTTCTTCCCTTCATTACTGTAGTGCTTTTATCATTTATGACCGCTAATTGAGCTCATCAATAAATCGTTTTACAAAATGTTATTACTTATTACAATTTACAATAATATCACCGAAGGTGAAAAATTTTATTGTAAGATCATAACTTGATAAAAATAAGACTACAAGATTTTAAAAATAAAAAAATAATTTCTTATTTGCACTTTTCAAAGTTGAGTTTTTTTTTTCCGCCAACAGTATTTCTAAAGTTAAAATTCATATTTTTTTTAAAGTGATAATTTGAGCTTCATAATGTTACAAAAATATTTTAAATTTACGTGAACTATGTGGTTCTTTAATTTAATTTAATTTTTGATGTCTTTCAATCTTATCTCATCAAATTATGAAGGTATTTTTCTTATAACTAAATTACTCCATAATTTTGTCGTGGGTCTTGTTTTATCTACAATTAAGTTTTCTTACATATTTTATCTGAGTTTTTTTTTTGTCCATAGAACGAACGAATTTAATCTCCGCATTAAAAGTGTTGCAGTTTCATTTCATCTGCAATTATTCTGTTCCTTACTTCTTCTTCTTTTTTCCTTTTGGTGAATTATTCTGTCTCCTTCTGATCAGGTGATCATCAACTTCTCAACTTTCCCCCAACCCCAACCCTCATCTCCCTCTTCCATTAACTATACTTACGAATACTCCTAATATTAGTTACAGTAAATTCATTTATTTTTGTCTTCAATATCAAATTATCAACCTCAACGTCTCTCGTTTTTTTTTTTTGTAAATATTATACAACCACAAATCCAGTCCCCAATGTTTTAGTACTCCCAATGTAGTAATAAAACTCCTGTCCTCTGAAGAAAAGCTAACCATATAAACTGACGTATATTTTCTACAAGTTCATAATTTTCTACTATTCCTCTCTATTGATAATTAACTTGTTTTCTTTCTTTTTTTTTTTTTTAAATCAAAGTCGCTCATCAATTAAAATGGCCTTACATGGAAAAAGTTATAGTGGAGCATCGCTGCTTGTGTCGTTTTAATAATCCCATGCTTCGGTAAAGGGATGAAAGAAACAGACGACGGGAAGTGGCATATTCGCCTAATTTGTTTGGAATTTATCATCTTCGCCATTTCTCATTCTCCTCTTCTTTCTGCATTTAACTGGCTTATGAAAATGAGAGGTGGATTTTATCAAGACTTTGGAGACTCCTCCACACCACTTTCACTACATATCACCGGACTTTAAATAAATATGATAAGCCTCACGGTAGGAAAACTATACAACAACCACAACCACACAAAAAAAATTGTTTAACTTTTTATGCAGTCCTCAACTTATAATTACAAGTATCAGAATGCAATATATATTGATATATTATTACTATATTGATGATTTATATTTATATGTTGAAGGCAGTGACCAGTGACCAAGAAGCATCGGAGGAGCCGAATTAGTTTGAAAAGTCGGGGATAAAAAAAAATTGAAAACTTCAAATTGATTAATTTCTTTCAGCTCCAAAAAAAAAAATTGAAGGAAGGAAGTGGTAAGGGACCCATATGCACAACATTTACAGCTCCCACGACCTGTGCCTTGAGATTCGTGATCTTCTCAATCTCCTCCGCGATTTCTCTGTCCCTCGCTTTGCACCTTCCACGCTTCATCTTCTTCCTTCGCTTCTCCTCATAAATCCCAACACCCCTCTCCCAAATCCCTCTCTTCCTGCCATAGCAATGAAGACCACCACCAACACTAAGCTTATTCTTGTTCATCCTTCTCTCCACAAACAATCTTCAGGAGCCTTACTCCCACATCGCCTCCGACTTCTCTTCTTCTTCACCTTCTTCACCTTTCTCTTCCTTCTCACCCTCCGCACCACCACCTTCTCCCTCACCGACTCCTCCTCCTCCGCTTCCGCTGCCGCTTCCTTCGCCAATCCTCTCCCTCCCTCCGTTGCCAAAGCTCTTCTCCACTATGCCGCCGCCTCCAACGACACTGCCAAATCCATGTCCGCCACTGAGCTCTCCGCCATCGCCTCCGCTCTCCTTCAGAACCCCACTCCCAATTTCCTCATATTCGGCCTCACTCAGGAGTCCCTCCTCTGGTCCGCCCTCAACCACCATGGCCGCACAGTCTTCCTCGATGAGAACGAATACGCCATCTCCAAATTCGAGCAGTCCAACCCCGGAATTGAAGCTTACGATGTTCAGTTCACCACCAAGATGAGTGACTACCCTCAGCTTCTTTCGCTGGCGAAAGCCCAGTCCACAAGTGATTGCAGACCTGTGCAGAACCTCTTGTTCTCGGAGTGTAAGCTTGGAATCAACGATTTGCCGAATCACATATACCAAATCCCGTGGGACGTGATTTTGGTTGACGGGCCACGTGGGTATTTTCCGGCTGCGCCTGGGAGGATGTCGGTAATTTTCACTGCGGCAGTGCTGGCGAGGAGCAAGAAAACTAGTGTCGGCACTGGGAGAGTGAAAACGCATGTTTTCGTGCACGATTTTTACAGACAAGTGGAGAGGATTTTCAGCGATGAGTTTCTGTGCCAAGAGAATTTGGTGGAGACGTTGGATTCGTTGGGGCATTTCGTGGTGGAAAGTGGAAGCGCGAATGATTATAGCTCCGGATTTTGTAGAAATTCAAGCTCTACGTCATCTTCATCGTCATTGCCGTCGGGAGGCGAAGAAGACGATTAAGTTCTGAGAATCTGTAAAATAATGTTTTTCTTTTCTTTTTTCTTTCTTTCTTTGGTAGTTTTATAACGAAAAAGTGTAATATAATTTGGAGTTACAATACTGGTTTCCTTTATTTTCTTTTTCCCCCAAATCCTGTGGGTGAAACTTTTTTTTGGGGATAAATTCTGGGTGTAGCTTCAAGAAATTAAGCTGTTTATTTCCTGAGGGAAACAAAAAGAAAAGGGCCGAAGAAAAGAAATGAGAAAAGTCTGGCCCAAAAAAAAAAGAAATGAGAAAAGCAAACAAATTTGAAAGTTAATGCTGCGACGATCCATACATGTTGGAAACATTTGACTTGTCTACGAGGCGGGAGTGGAAGAGCGCGTGAGAGAGGAAACTAGTAATTTCAAGTTCGGAGACATGTATGTCCTATCCTGGAAAAGACAAATGGATGGATATTCAAACTCAAATTATTCCTTTAATTATTTTCCTTTTTTATTTTTTATTAAAATTAATCATAGGTAGAATATAAGTTTGTTTTAGTATTTCCTTTCTTCTCTTCATATTATAAAATATTTTTTATTAATTATTTACATATTAAAAAATTATTTTTTACTTAAAATTAATGAAAAAAATACTTATATTTTTTATTATATCTTTATTAAATATCTAATTTTATTATTATTATAGGTTATAAATAAAGAATATAAAAAAATTGAACATAAAGATAAAATAGAAAAAAATTTAATATCTTATATTTTAAATAAAAACTCATCATATAAAATATTATATAGTATTAATCAAAAAGAATAATTTAAGTATATTTTGATAAAATATTATGAAACTAGAAATTATGATTGAGCTCTGTAATTTTCTCAATAACCAAATGGATCATGCGTAGGCTTGAGTAGACTTTGGCTGCTTCGAGAACGGGAAAACGCAATCATGCAGAATCCTATTCTTAATTTAGTTTGCCATCTTTAGATTTTTTGGTTGGTGTGAAAATTTGGTTAGTCAATGATTGCGTCATTAGACGTGGCTTACATAAGATGTGTCATATGTCCAGGTGTCAGCATAGTATTGGCTTTAAAGGCCACAGTAATTTGCTCTTCTGTACGGTCACGTGGATCGGATGGGATAAGCGCATTCTACGGTTCAAAGTATAAATAAATCCCAAAAAAAAAAAAAAGAAAACAGAGAAGGCATGTGTCGGTGCCAGGCCTTTGTATCCAAAAAAAAATTGAACGAATGATTCTAACTCTTGCTTAAGCTAATATTTATAGCTAGCAGAATTAGTTTATATAGTTTTCATTTTCAAATTAATATGTATGGTACTGCCGAATATTTTACTTACACATTATACGAAATTCTAACCATTAACACTGATCATTTAAAAAGAATATCATATGCAATTTCTTTTTTTTTCTTTTTTTTTTTTGGGTTTTAATGTACTGTGAACCATACAGATTCCAAACGTGGACATACTAACAACTTGTGACGAATGTAATTAAACAAAGGGATTTTGGTAGTTAAGGACCGAACACGTGAATATTAAATATTAAGTTGGTACGCCTGGCCTATCTATGTGGATTGTTGCAACTCTTATGGTTGCACGTATGTTCTTTTGGACAACTTGAAGTATTAGTCAGAACTTTAATTTAAAAGGATGTGTTAGCTTATGGGCTCCTCTATTTTGACTGTTAAACGACAGCATTTTTATTGAATTAATTGATTGATTATTTGTTAAATATGCCCCCAACGTCCACTTCTTGTAGCTTTAGAATTTTAATTTTGTTGGATGTATTGCTATTGACCCTTCATTTCTTATTGAACCCCCCTAAAACATTTTTCATTATTTTGGATCCCTCCAACTCCAGCCAATACTTCAAAAAGATTGGTGGGCTTATGCAGTCCAGATAATCAACCCAGTTTGTAATTTTGTGATTGGGCTTAATAGCAATGAATTAAACTATAATCAAGAAAAAAATCCTCATGACTCCTAAAGCCTCTTAAGTCTTCTCTAATCTCAATCACTATCTTCATCTTTTATTACTTTTTGGAACAAACATTCTAAGGCCTGATTGGTGCACATAATGAAATGAAATGGAATGGAAAAAAATAAAAATAATTTTTATATAACTTTTTTTTGGTGCTCTTGACTGAAAAAAATAATACAAAAGTATAATTATTTTCAAGTAATAATAAGAATGATATAATAAATATTATATATTCACAAAATAGATCATATTCGACAACAATGATCTATTTTTTAGAGAAAGAAAAGAAGAAGATGATTCCTAAGAGATTATTTATTTATAAAAGGCTTGAAAATTTTTTATTAAACGCATTCAACAAGAATTCTCCTCTCATCTTTCCCATAATAAAACTTTTTTATATGTACCAAATTTAGTTTAAAATTTTTTTTCATTTCTATAAAAAAATACTAAGCGGAGTTTAACTTATGTAGTCACCTTCCAGAAGAAGAAAAGCATACTTCACTTTTTTTTTTAAATCATTCTTCACTTTAGATCAATATGTTATCTGTTTATCTTATTCTCTCAGGTTTCTCTTTTCTTTTTTTTACGTATTATTAGTCTCATTGGTACTTTCCTTTGTAAAGGAAACAATAACTTGTGGCTTTCATTGGATTCCATATCAGCAACAAAGCAACCCATAACATAATATTTTATATTTTAATAAATAAATAAATAAATATTCTAACTCAATTAAAATATAACTCAATTTAAAATTAAATTGTATGATTTTGATTATAAATGACATCCTCTTGTCCTACTCAGAAGATGCTTTTTCTTAGATTTTTATAGTCTTTAATATCAGAATTATTACAAAATGTATAAAGTATTTATAATTCTTTTAGATATGTCCTTCATTAATTAAGGTGGGTATAGAAAATAAAAGCAACATATATTGAGATAGAGATAAAGTTTAATGACTCTAATTAAGAGTAATTTTAAAATATTATGATAAACTTTAAAAAAGTTAAGACATCAACCAATTTTAATCACATTTATGTATGATTCAGTTAAAAATATGTTACAAACATGATTGGTGGGAGTATATGACAATGATAGGAAGTGCTATGTAGCACATCAAGAGTGAAAATGAGATTTAAACTATTACTCTATTAAATTTTAAATATAAGATATTTTTAACTATCTTACATGTATTAAGAAAAATTATTAAACTCATTAAATTTATCTCAAATTTCTTTTATTTTTTTATCTAGAAAATAGCCTTTGCAATGCATCGATTATTCCTAGTGATAATAAAAAATATCATGAATTTCATTTGATCATAGCACAAAGTAACAAAATTTAAAGGGATAAAGGACATTTTGGTCTTTAAAATTTTCTCAATTTTTTCATATTCGTCCCCATATTTTTATTTTGATTAAATAACTACTTATAGTTTTATATTATGAAAGAATTACTCTTTAATATTTCAAAAACTTAGTAATTTCATTCCTCTATCCTCTAAGATGGCATTAATTTCATTAAAATTGATATGACGTAGTTAACAGTTAGCTAATTTGAAATAACACATAGATTATTAAGACTAACTAGACTGTATTTTTTTTTAGAAATAACGCAAATATCAATTCATAATTTAGATTTTTACTATTATATCTATGCATTTTTTAAACAAAAATCCACTCTAGTCAATCTTAATAATTTCTATATTAGTCTAAATTAACTAATCGTTAGCCACATCGTCTTAATTGATATATTATATATGAATTTACCATAGTCCGATCAAACTCATTTCTGATTTACCTCTAATTAAATGCTATATCTTTTCAATAATAAATCATATTCCCTCAAGTTCATATTATAAGGGTTCTTCTAGAATATTTATTTGATCCAAAATATAAAAGATTATGTAATTTTTAGTAAGAGTTTATCTTTTTTACTTCTATCGATTATCGTCTTGTAAGTTGAAAAAAGAAAGAGAGAGAATGAATTTTCAAAATAACTTTTATTGATAATTAATAAGAGTAAAATTGATATATTGAATTTTTTTTAAGAATTTTAAGGTGTGCAACTAATTTTTCTTAATAAGTGTGAAACAATTGAAAATCCCTATAATAGACTCCTTCCGGTCCATATTATAATACATTTTCTGTGATAAGTTTTTTGTTCAAAATATAGGGCATTAGATATTTTTCATCTCATTTTAACCTTGTCTTTAATGTTTTCTCTCTCCTCATCTATTACTATACAATAATAATAGAATGAGATATTTAATGAGGATAAAATAGGAAATATAGATACTTTTTATATTGATTTCAGTTGAAAATATAATTTTCTTAATATGCATGTAATTGATACAAAATATCTTATAATATGAAACAGATGGACTATATTGGAGAAAATATTATTTTTGTTCAGCATAGTAAATGAGGAATATTTAAGAAAAATTTTATTTAATAATCTAAATATAATTTTTATTTTAAATCATGAAAACTGTTTTATTAGCCATTTACTATTCACTAGACAGAGTAGTGATTGATCCTAACGCCACTAAATTAGCTTCGCACGTGTTTTCGTAAGTTTTAGTGTCGTCAGTAGGTTCCTTTATTAATACTAGTAACCTTTCACTTTTTACTTTTTTTTATCTTTTATTATTTTTTTGGATTGATTACCCTTTTTTTTATTAATCTAAGTCATAATAATTTGGGAATGGAATCCTTGAAGATACTAACATGATACTATATACTCCCTACTTCCTCTAATTCCATAACATTTTTTTACAAGTTTTTTCATGATACTTAATATAAAATTTTTTATAATATATGTTTTGAAGTATTTATTAATTTTTCCTAATGTGTCATTCATAATTATTATATTGGAATTAGGATTTTTTACTTTCTCTGTACTTTCAATAATAAGAATTGTACAGGCCGAGATGAACACGCCAAGATTACAAGTCCGAGATGGATGGACGTCCACTTAATGTCCCATTTTCCGGGCTCATATACACCGAACTATAAATCGGAGGCCGAGTTTAAGCGCAACAAGCCGAGTATTACAGCGGTTATTGAACCATAGAGCCGAGTAATCGTATAGCCGAGTAATTATACTACCAAGCAACATCTCGACCATATAGCCGAGTACGGGTTTCTCTATGAGAACTGCGCTGCCTCAAGGACACTCTACTAGGTGTGACATTTATGGAATCATAATGGTAAGACGGAATATATCATGCAAAAACGCGATACTTCATAATGATCATGAATGAAATATCCCGATAATTTAGGGATTACGGGGAGAAGATGGTCTAACCCTAACGGTCAGGGGAAGGTCGATAAAAGAGGAAAAATAAGCATGAAAGAGGGATCATCTTTTTTTTTTTGGCACCACAGGCGGCGAGGGGAATAGTTTCTCGGTCTTTTGACGGAACAAGAATGATATAATAAATATTATATATGTCAAACTTCACAAAATAGATCATATTTTATTAATAATATAAAATAATAAATAATTAAAAATTTTATAAAATAAGAGATAAAATGAAACGAAGAAAATATCTGCTGGTTTTCATAACTTAGAACACGAAAGCATGAATGCATTTATTTTTTTAGCTACAACCTTGGCGTCCGTGTCACTGTCACTTGAAAATTGTGTGCGAGGAAATCTGGGTAGTAAAGACAACGTTAAATTCGTCGTGGTCCAAATTAAAATATAAAATATTATGTGATGTTGCTTTGTTGCTGATCTGGAATCCAAGGAAAGCCACAAGTTATTGTTTCCTTTACAAAGGACAGTACCAATGCGACCAATAATACGTAAAAAAAACAAAAGGAAAAAGAAAAGAGAAACCTGAGAGAATAAGATAGACAGATAACATATTGATCTAAAGTGAAGAATGATTTAAAAAAAAAAGAAGAAGTGAAGTGTGCTTTTCTTCTTCTTCTGGAAGGTGACTACATAAGTTAAACTCCGCTTAGTATTTTTTTATAGAAATGAAAAAAAATTTTAAACTAAATTTGGTACATATAAAGAAGTTTTATCATGGGAAAGATGAGAGGGAATTCTTGTTGAATACATTTAATAAACATTTTTCAACCCTTTTATAAATAAATAAATAAATATTCTAACTCAATTAAAATATAACTCAATTTAAAATCAAATTGTATGATTTTGATTATGAATGACATCCTCTTGTCCTATTTAAAAGATGCTTTTTCTTAGATTTTTATAGTCTTTAATATAAGAATTATTGCAAAATGTCTAAAGTATTTATAATTTTTTTAGAAATGTCCTTCATTAATTAAGGTGGGTATAGAAAATAAAAGCAACATATACTGAGATAGAGATAAAGCTTAATGACTCTAATTAAGAGTAATTTTAAAATATTATGATAAACTTTAAAAAAGTTAAGACATCGACCAATTTTAATCACATTTATATATGATTCAGTTAAAAATATGTTACAAAAATGATTAGGGGGAAGTATATGATAATGATACAAAGTGCTATGTAGCACATAAAAGAGTGAAAATGAGATTTAAACTACTACTCTATTAAATTTTAAATTTTAAATATAAGTTATTTTTAACTATCTTATATGTATTAAGAAAAATTATTAAACTCATTAAATTTATCTCAAATTTCTTTTATTTTCTAAACTAGAAAATAGCCTTTGCAATGCATGGATTATTCCTAGTGATAATAGAAAATATCATGAATTCCATTTGATCATAGCACAAAGTAACAAAATTTAAAGGGATAAAGGATGGTCCTTAAAATTTTCTCAATTTTTTTCATATTGGTCCCCATATTTTTATTTTGATTAAATAACTACTTATAGTTTTATATTATTAAAGAATTGATCTTTAATATTTAAAAAACTCAGTAATTTAATCCTTATACCCTCTAAGATTACATTAATTTCATTAAAATTGATATGACGTTGCTAAAAATTAGCTAATTTGGAATAACACATAGATTATTAAGATTAATTGAACTGTATTTTTTTTAGAAAGAACGCAAATATCAATTCATAATTTAAGTTTTTACTATTATATATATATATGCATTTTTAAACAAAAATACAGTCCAGTCAATCTTAATAATTTCTATATTAGTCCAAATTAACTAATCATCATCCAAATAATCTCAATTGATATGTTATATATGAATTTACCATAGTCCAGTCAAACTCATTTATGATTTACCTCTAATTAAATGTTATATCTTTCCAATAATAAATTATATTCCCTTTGATTTATATTATAAGAGTTCTTCTAAAATCTTTATTTGATCCAAAATATAAAAAATTATGTAATTTTTAATAAGAATTTATTTTTTTTACTTCTATTGATCATTGTCTTGTAAGTTGAAAAACGAAAGAGAGAAAATGAATTTTTAAAATAATTTTTATTGATAATTAATAAGGGTAAAATTGAGATATTGATTTTTTTTTAAATTTTAAAATGTGCAACTAACTTTTTTTAATAAATATGAAACAACTAAAAATTCCTATAATATACTTTCTCCGGTCCATATTATAAAATATTTTATATGATAAGTTTTTTATTCAAAATATAGGGTATTAAATATTTTTCATCTCATTTTACCTATATCTTTAATGCTTACTCTTTCCTCATTTATAGTTATATAATGATAATAGAATTAAATATTTAATAAGAGTAAAATTAAAAATATAAATACTTTTTATGTTAATTTTAGTTAAAAAAATAATTTTATTAATATATATATACTTAATATAAAATATCATATAATGTATAACTTAGAAAGTATACCGGAGGAAATATTATTTTTGTTCAGCATAGTAAATGAGGGATCATTTACTATTCACTAGACTGAGTAGTGATTGATCCTAACGCTATTAAATTAGCTTCGCACGTGTTTTCGTAAGTTTTAGTGTCGTCAGTAGGGTCCCTTATTAATACTAGTAACCTTTCACTTTTTACTTTTTTTTCTTTTCTTATTTTTTTGGATTGATTACCCTTTTTTTATTAATCTAAGTCATAATAATTTGGGAATGGAATCCTTGAAGATACTAACATGATACTATATACTCCCTACTTCCTCTAATTCCATAACATTTTTATACAAGTTTTTCCATGATCCTTAATATAAAACTTTTTATAATATATACAAAATATTTATTAATTTTTCCTAATGTGTCCTTCATAATTATTATATTGGAATTAGGATTTTTTACTTTCTCTGTATTTTTAATAATCTTTTTCTATATATATAAATTTAGGAGAGTCAAATTCCAGTAATTTATTAGAGTCAAAGTAGATTTTAGGATTTAAAGAGCGTTTAGAGAAGTATGAATAAATTATTTACCAATAGAATTTTTACATTAATAGTAGAATTTTAACCTACATTCTTGTAAATTGAAATCCACCTTGGCGGCTTTTGATGGTTTTAATTAAAGCAATTTTGGAATATAGTGATAATTTTTTACTTCTTTCGGTCCTATATATAGGATATTTTATCTTGGTCATAAATATAAGATCCTTTATAATATACGAGGTAGTATTTATTATACATTTCTAAAAATATTCCTATTTAATGTATTTAAAGAGAAAAAGATAGAAATTAAATAAGAGTAGTTTTAAAAAAATGTTGAAATTTCGGAGAAATTGAGGTAGTTAATTAATTTTAATTTTTATTCTTAATTCACATGATTCAGTTAAAATGATCTTATAATAAGGACAAGAAGGAGTAATAAATTAGACACAAACTAGTTGTATCTACTTTTTCGTGTGATTTTGGTTAGAAATGTCTCAAAATATGATAGGAGGGGTTACCTTTTTTTTCTTTGTACCTTGCATAATTTGTTTAAATGCACTTTATTTTATAATTGTTTTGATTAAAAACAATTATTTCCTTGGTCATGATTAGGGGTGGAAACAAGTGAGGTATTGTCTAAACAAGTCAAGTCTGCATGGCAGATCCTAAGTCTGAGTCTGACCTATTAACTTATATCAAATTTTTTTTTTAAGTTCAGGCCTAAGCCTTTAAAAGGCCTGACCTGACCAGAAACCTATTCAAAGGCCTATTAAAGTAATAGACTTTTAAATAGACTTGAAGGCTTAAACCTTCTATTCTTTAAATAGGCTTCAGACCTACTTAAACTCTACATAAATATTAAATAATATCAACATAAACTTACTTAAAATTTGCATCATAAACCTACTTAAACTTTAAAGTCTAAATTAATATCAAACAATCCCAAACACAACAATATGGTCTCATCAAGTATTAATTAGAGAGAAAGTAAGTATAACAAGTATGCTTCTTCAATTAATTCAAATTAAACATATTTTTTGCAATGACATTAAATTGCTTTCTTATCTTTCTACCTGTGTAATGCATCACTTATACCAATAAGTGACAAATTTATAATATATTATACTAATTTATATTATAAAAAAATTTTGGTCAACAGCAGCTATCAAAATTTATAATATATATTAAATGGGACAAGAACATTCTAGTAACTTATTAATCCAAAATCTAATTCATCAACCATAATTACTACATTGATATTGTTGAATGTTACAATTTTTTTTCGTTTGATGTCAAAATAGTTAAATAAACTCTTATTTTTGAAAAATCAGTATAATAAGCTAAATAATTATTTTTTGTTGGACAAATAAGCTAGATAATTAATTAATTCTTTGGCAAAAAGCAAAAATTAATTCGCACCCATAGTTGATGGAACCTGGACATCATTCTTCTGCTTTTTCAGTTTTCATTTTTATTTTTAATTTTAATTTGTATAGTTATTTATTAAGAAAAAAGAAGTGCAGAGCTGCAAAAAACATTATAATATTATATGTTATTCATAACTTAATAAAATTAATTAAATGCATTATATTATATATTATTATATGATATTTTATATATTTTATATTATTATTATAAAAATATGTGTAAACAGGCCATAAAAAAGACCTTGGCCTGACCTACATTTTCTCTAAACAGGCCAAGCCATGGACCATTTGAAAGGAAATTGACCTAGTCCCACCCCTAGTCATGATTAAAAACAATCCTCTCTCTCTATATACTATTCTCTCCAGTCTCATTTACAAGATATTATCTTGAAATTTTGTTTGATCCTATTTATAAGGTGTTGTGTTATTTTTTTATTTGAATTTTCTTCTTTATCCTCATTTAATGACTTTTTTGTCTCGTAAATTGTTCTATTTTTTAATCAATAAGGATAAAATTGAAAGTTTATACTATTTTTTTTATAAATTTAAAAATATAATTATATCTCCTTAATACTCGTACAATAAAAAATAATACATTATAAATGGGAACGGAAGAGTATATATATAAATAAAATCAGCAGTCAAAAGCACATCTGCTGAAAATATATGCTGCCACGTTGGATACTAGATTTCTATGCATCCATGTAAACCCCTGTTTTTAGCAGCATCCAGCATGTGGAACCATTGTTTCTCACCTCCTCACGTTACAGACATCCCACATATAGTGCCAATTAATGCAATAATACCGTTGGGTCGAGCATTCATAAATTAGGAGAGCGAAGAAACTGGACATACATATAGACTTCTTGGGGATGGCAATTAACCATATATTTAAATGTTTGTGTATCATCTAAAAAATATTGCAATTGGATTTGAATATTGAGCGAACCATCGTCAATTTATATTAATGGTAATAGTTTTGCTACTAGTTCTAGAGCATTATTATACTTAATATATGTAAATCATTTTGAATTCAAATAAGCATGCAATAGCACAAATGTTCTACTCTTATACTTTATCCGGTTAGTAAAAAATGTCATTTTAGGATTTTTTATATAGCTCAAAAAAGTCATTAAATTATCTTGATTGTTATAAAATTTCATAGTATTTTACTATAATGCTCCTAACTTAAAATTGTTTTACACATATTAAGAGATAATCAAAAGTATTGATGAGAGATTAAATAATGAAAAATATAATTAATTACTTCATTAATATTATAAAATGATAAATATTATGAAAAATTTTAAAAATCCTAAAAAAGATAGCTTTTATAAATTAGAGGGAATATATATATATATATATTATATCTAATCAAATCAAAGCTATATATATATATATATGTATATATAAAAGCAGAGGTCATTGGCACATGCTCTACCTTATGTGCCAGAATTATACGCTTCTACATAGTGGCAGAGCAATGTTAGTGATCACTCCAAGTTAGCATCAGTTTGAATTTTTCAAAACTGATTTAAAATCAATAATAAATGCTTTAATTAGGATTTGATTCCCCATTTTGCCACTTCATCAATGATTAAACGTGGTTAGATGAAGTTGACTGCAGATTTTAACTTATTGATTGAATTTGAATTTGAATTCTCCATTATTTTGGCATTAATATAGAATTAATTCCTAATAATTTCATTTCATAGCTCCTTGTGGCTTATTTCTCTTGGATACAAGCCTTAAACTCATGATGCCTTGCCCTACTTAGAGAATGAGGTATCGAAATGCCCCATTTGTAATGGCATTTCCAACGCTTGACCTCTTGGAGAGGATACTGGCATGGAGACTTATCATTCCATCAAAATGAGTTCCTGGAGAAGCTTTGTGTGGTGTTGTATCAGATCAGGTTCCCATCTTTAATGTAATATATCCCTTCGAAATGTTGGTGTGCTGTGCTGCACATTTGCTTTCTATGGTCAATCTTTTTGTTTTAATATTTAATTAACTTTGAATTTAAATATTTAAATTTATTTATTTTTTAAATGTGTGGATCATTTTTTAAGATTGAATTTGTTTAATTAATCAAACAATGAATGGTGTAGTTAAATTGCAGTAAATAATTCTGAATTGCAATTTAAATATATGTTAAATTGTAATCAATCGACTAAAAATCTTTCAATTAATATGATAATTTTTACACTAAAAAAGCACGTCTCCTAAAATTTTAGACTGCTACGTAACCTCCTGAAATTTTATGCTTCCATGTAGGATTAACAATTCCCTCAGTGGATGAAACGTGGACAAAATGGTGTTGAGTGTAATATACACACACACGTTTCTAGGAAGTAATACACCTGGGTTCACCAATTATTAATTGAAGGTTGGAATAAACTGAACAATTCACATTTTATGCAATCCGTTATCAATTAGTCATGGAATGGTTTGAAATAATCATTAATATATATTTTTGATAATAACCGATTAGAATACATGTTGACAAATGATTCGATATTATAATATAAAATAATATTAATTTTTGTAATTATAACATATTAATTGATCTTATTAATCTATCATATTTTCATTACAATGTATATAATGGCTCATCCACTGGCAAGGAGTGTAGAGGGGTCTGCAGTCGTAGGATTCTAGACCACTCAACTCTTTAGAAACCAAACAATGGATCTGTAATTACAAAAAAAAAAAACAATTTAGAAGAAATCAATATGTTTTTTTGTCAGAAAACCTGCACCCATGCTTTATCATCTATGAAATACACTAGTCATCCTTCCACCAGCTTAGAGTAGCAAGGGATTTATAGTCGTAGGGTTCTGGACGCCCGAGTGAGGCGGTGCCTTTTTAGCAAATATAACGAACTTAATTACGTTATAAGTTTTTTAGTTCTCATTTCAGGTTTTTGCCTTTGGTCATTTCTCTGCTTGATTGACGTAATAATTGATTTATGAATAATTGTTAATATTATTAATTTAATGTCAACAAAATTTATAGTAACTCCAAAATGGTGAGATTATAAAAATTTCAAAATTATTTATTAACAATTGACTTTCGTTAATTCAAAATTTCACTCACAAAAATTAAAAGTGAAAATTTTAAAACACATTCAAATGTTAAGAAAAAATTATAACTTTTGAGACCATAGAAATATTAAATGTACCTAATTCAATTCTAATATTAAAAGAATGTCGGTGAAGTTTAATGATTTAATAGTTATGAGATTTTCACATTTAGTAACACATAGATTAACATATAGAGTGTTATTTTTATATTTTAATTTAATTTTAAATTAAAATTTGAGTCATCATCAATAATCAAATCATCAATTTGAATGATTAAGACATAGATAAACAAAATTGATTCACATGGCCAAATATTAAGGCTTTTTTTACAGCAAAACATATATTAAAAAGTTTATTTGCTGAAACAATCCATACATTGTACGAGTGAATTACTTGTTATTGAAATAACACCATACATAAATCTGAAAAATTCATACAAAATAGTTACTATCCTATATAAAATTTTAAATAATTTGATGAGAAAATTTCTATTTGTTATATTTAACAAGTGGAATATAAAATATAAAAAAATTTATAAGTTTTAAAATTTTACTTGAAATAAACAATCAAATCGTCACACACTGTTACCTTTTAACAAAGTTAAATGAAAAAATAAACAATCAAGAGGAGTCAATTAGGACCAGATGATATAGGTGGCACATTTATTGTATTCGTTATAATGAAAAATTATACATAAAGAGAATAAAAAGTACTTTCATAGATTTATAAAAAAATTTAAGCATGGTTGCAGAATAACTAAAAAAAGTAAGGTAAATATTATATATAAAATAATCTAACTTTTATATTTTTTATATGGGAAAAATTTGAACTCAAAGCTAACCTGTTTATTGTTGTAAAATGTGTCTAACCAAACTTTCATGTGATATTGTGATTGCAAAAAAAAATAAGTTATCATTACCGGACATTGCCCATGCATTCAAAGCCAGCAGAGGACGCAGATTTTTTTCTCGTGTGGTTTGGCCTCAATAAGTGCACTGTGCACCCATCCAACCAATGTCTCCTCAAAATGCTTCCTCTTCACTTTATGATGGTATAGTCTTTAGAACGATATGCTGCCTCCGTTCCCACACATACATACGTACTCCATTTTATTATTTTTATAGAAAATTTTTAATTATTTTACATAAATTAAAAAAATTAGTTATTTTTTTAAAATTAAAAAAAACCAAATATTTTATCTTCTTAAAATTCTAAAAAGAAACTAAATATTTATTTTTTTATTCTTATTTAATATAATAATACAATTCACATTAAATATTATTTAACCAATTAAGAGTGTCTCTTTCATTCAAAAAGTACAATAATAATTTATGAGAAAAAATAAACAAAGAGAATAAAATAGGAAAAATTTTATAAAATATTACAAGGTCCCTTACAAAAAGAGACAAAAAAAGTTTATGAAATGTCTCTTATAAAAAGGATTGGAGGGAGTATATATATATATATATACTTATATATATACTCCCTCCGTCGCTTAATAGCTTAATATAAGGATAATTGAGAAATTTTTCATATTTCAGAATATAAGGTATACATATGGTTTGTGTGGTGTATTTAATAATTTTTTTTAAAAATATCCCTAATTAATATGACATTTTTCCAATACAATTTATTTGTATTAATTGCATAATGTAAAAGTTATTGATATTAAATTAGAGCATTTTTGGAAACTATATTATATTTTAGATAAATTTATTACTTTTCTTTATCTCTGTGGTTTTATTTGTTGTTCCTTATATTAAGGAATGGAGGGAGTATATGATACAAATAACTAATTTACATAGATAATAAAATATAGTTAAAAGTAATTAGAGTATTAAATTTTTCAGGAATTCAATATACTCCCGTCTCATATTATGTCACATATTATAAAGCAACAAAAGGGGTTTATTTTGTCTTACAATATACTTCCTCCAATTATTAAGGTAAGTCATTTTACCTATTTCATAAAAATCAAGAAAAATTTGTTACATCATTAAAATCGTCTTAAAATTAATATGTTTTCCATCTTTACCTTCTAATAAATATTACAAATTTAAACAATTCACATTCTCTCTTATGATTAAATAAGGCCATTTTAAAAACAAAGTAATTAATGCTTCAAAAATTCATAGAATGTGACTTATAAAGTTTTTAGAATGTGATTAATAAAAATGATCGAAGGGAGTAAAGCAAAATATAGTAATTTATCATTTTTATTCTTCATTTATTGTATTATTAGTATTACAACATGAGGGGTTTAATGAAATGAGGGAAATTAATAGAGGTAAAATTGAAAAATGTATTTTTTTAAAAAATTTAAAGATATAATAAATATCTCTTAATATACGTGAAATCTCTCACATTATCTTACTATAATATAGAACAAAAAAAATGCCCTCATTTAATGTTTAACACTATTAACATATAATTAATGAAAATTAATTATATTAATTTACTTAATGAAAAGTAAAATTAATATATATGTATATATATAGACAATCCATTTCTATTTCTTATGCTACTCCATCTGCCATATAAACTAATAAAATGATTAAATGGTCTACGTTATAGTAAAATTTAATGATATTTTACCAATATATCCTTAAATCAAATGTTAAAAGATGACTTGTACTATATTTACCATTACTTTTAATAAATGGTAAAATAATAAAAAGAATAATTAATATTTCATTGGTAATATAGAATAATAGATAAATTAGAATATTTAAAATTTTCTAAAATAATATATATAAAATGGGAAGGAAGGAGTAGTATTTAGGAATAAAAAACACCTCATTTGTATTTTATATATAGGAATAGAGTGTGCATATATATATATACATGAGATTGTAATGTGTAAATACTCCATCTGGTCCTATTTATAAGGAGAAAAACTATTTCACGAGTATAAAGGAAGAGAGTTAAAGTTAGTTAAAGATAATTAATTTATCTCACATTTTCAATTTCTTTTAAAATTACCTTTACTTAATTAATCTATCTTTCTCAATTTCTCTCAAAGATACACCTCGTAACTCTCAATAGTGTTAATGAAAAAAAATTGGTAAAAAAGAAATTAATACAACATTAATTATTATTTTTTTCATATAAATAAGACCATCAAAGAAAAATTTTCCTTTATAAATAGGTCCCGAGAGAGTAATTTAAAGAGGTATTGAATTTTGATTTAAAATTGTAATGCTCCCTCCACTCCCATATATAAGATATAAATGAGGTATTTTTTTTTCTTAAATATAAGATGTAAAAATGGATTGTCTAATGCATCTATTTCTTTTTCCCAATTTTAATTTTCATTAAATAAATTAATACAATTAATTTTTATTAAGTACAAAATAAAAATATTAAACATTGAATGATGATATTTTAAGTAACTATTTTGAATTTGTAATAAATTTAACATTTTTATATGTTTCTATTTGTATAAATTATTCATTTGTACGTTGTAGTATATTGGAATGAGGATAATAACTAACATAGGGTTGAATAACAATATCTGAAATCCGTTTGGCCTGATCCAACCCAATAGGGTCGGGCTAATTTTTAGGCCAGGTCAAGAGTTGAGCCAAGTGTTGCCAACCTTATATGGCTCGAGCTATATATATATATATATTTTAATTATTATATATATATTAATTAATTTTATAAGATTTTTATTTTGCATATATAATCTTAAATAGTCTACTTTCTCCAACGCACAGTGATGCCGACCTGTAAATGATGGGAACCTCCTTCTCAACTTTTACACATCACATGTTCCTTGGTCAGTCTACTCTTGCGTTTCTCTTTCTTATTCGTTTGAGTTTTCTCTAACTACCTTCTTTTTTCTTCCGAGAGCAGCCTCTAATTTCATTCCCACCTCAGTGTAAATCCGTTTAATATTAAAAAAAAAGTACTAGTCAAATCAAGGTATAATTATAATGATAACTTTACTGTAAATTAACCTGTCCCTTGTCGGTGACATTCATTGTTCACTGAATCAAGACAGAAAAGGTAATAAGCTCTGGTAGAAATTAACTACTCGCGCGCATGCTAACTAAATTAAATTTAATCTTCATCAAGTACCAAAGGATGTACCTACTACATCATGTTTGCGCTATTTACTTCTACCTTATTTTTAATGTAAAATTTTTTTAATTAAATTATCTGAATTAAAAATTAAAATTAAAATTAATTAATTATCTTAATTTTTTTAAAAATTTTAATATTTTTTTAAAATTATTCTTATTGAATCTCTTTCTTTTTTTCTTTAAATATATTAAATAGAGATATTTTAAAAAAATATATAATAAATATTACGTCATATATTATAAAGAGTCTTATATTTAGGACCATAATAAAAAATTCTATATATAAGATTGAAGGGAGTACTTCAATTCATATTTTAAAATATTTTATATGATAAATTTTTTATTTAAAATATAAGATATTAGCTACATTCTATTTTATTTATTTTTAATTTTTTCCATAGTTCTTATTTTAAATAAAAAAGTGATAATAAAGTATATGTAATAAAAATAAAATAAAAAATATTAATACTTTTTTATGGATCTAAGATACAAAATAATTTTTTTAATATATTTAATATAAAATATTTTATAATATGAGGTGGATGGAATATTTTACTACCGTACATATAATTAATACTATATAGTATGTGAGTTTTTAGCCGAAATATTTTTGTCTTATATGCTATAGTGTATGTATGGGTCTATCTCCAGTAAAAAAAAAAAGTATATGGATCTATCCATATCAGTCAAATTTTGAGACATTCAAAATATATTTATGAGCTTGATTTCCATCCATATTAGAGTGAAAATGATCATACACGTCTCGGATCATCCTGCACCAAAGCCACATGAAGAAGTCACAAGTGCGCTTGCATTGGATTAGTGAAGAAGATTATATAGCCAGAATGGGAGACTCCTTGAGATGGGCATGGCATATAAATGGCTTTGGTTTTATTGGCCAAGTCAACATTTGAAGGTTTATTCCATCAATGATAGGGTTGGATAGCGAATGGTAGGTTGCAAAGAAGTCATTCATCCACATTCAAATCTTTCCATCTGATACAAACCAACACATTAATCTGTGAGATTTGATCAACTTACAAAATTAAAAGAATAAAGACTATAGATATATATATATATATAAAACATTTTATTTCAGGAGTACGTACTAATTGGAGCAAAACAATTGAAAATCCACAACCCATATCTGTTTCCCGTTAAAATATCTATATTTAAAAATATTTTATTACGTACCAACAGCAATAAATATCACATTTTAGAATATACACACACACATATACACACCAATCCGCCATCAAGTTAAAGATGCCAAATCGGGTCACAGTACGCTTTTCACAGCTTATTCATTACTCCCTGAATGTAAGTAACAGAGAGATTATGTGCAAATATGCAAATGACTAACGATTAACAGACGACAGTAGTTAAAACTGCCCCAAATCGAGGACGAGTCGTAATGTTGAATCACAAGCGATGTGGTTTGAGTGATTTGTAGGTCACCGGCGGCGGCGGCGAGCCTGTTGCTTGGGGATCCGGCGCCATCCTCCTCAAGCTCGCAGGGTCCTTGTTACAAGGTACGATGTTGAAAGACTTGGGGTTCGGACATGGCTTAACCTTGGAGAAAAACTCGTTACACTCAGCTTCTGATCTCTGATCGGGAAGTCCCAGAATGCAATTTCTCCTCACATCCAGCACTTTCGCATCTATCAGCTTCCGGCATTGGGGTCCCACCTGGGTAAAATAATTACCCGACAATGTCAATTTCCCGTTGTTTCGGAGCCCCGAAAGACGACACACCGACTCCGGAACAGGGCCGTAGAACTTATTTTCAGCCAAATTCAAAAACTGAATATTTTCTAAGCAGGCAAAGGAGTGTGGGATTGGACCAGTCAACCAATTCTTGCTCACATCAAAAACCGTAGCTTGTTTGAGGTACCCAATCTCATAAGGTAAACAACCAGAAAACTGATTCCCCAGGAACAGCACTTCCGTGAGTGTTTTTGAGGCTTGTCCGATACTTCTGGGGATTGGACCGGTTAACTTGTTGTTGGCGAATGTGAGATACCTGGCCGGTGTGGACCCGAAGTTATCCGGAAGACTTCCGGTGAACCGGTTGTTGTTGATGAAGATGACGTCTAGATCCAACTTAAAGAGTTGTGGTGGAATTGAGCCGTAAAGTTGGTTGAACCTGAGATCCAGGAACACTAGTAGTTCCGATTTGAGAACCTCTTTTGGGAACTCGCCGACGATCTTGTTGTTGCTGAGGTCGAGCTCGAAGAAATATGGGAACGTGGAGGTCTTAGTTGGTTGGTCGCTGAAGTTGTTGGAGTTCACGTGGAAGAATGCCAGCTCCGGAATCCGGTCCAGGACTCGGAAAAGGGACAGCGGTTTATCTTTCAGCCCGGAGAATCCGTATCCGTTGAAGTCTAGCCCGGCGACTGCTTGCTGACTCTCTTTGGGATATTGGGCGCAACGGATGCCGGTGAAGTTACACACGTAGGTGGATTCCCTCCAGTTGTTCGTTTTCCTTTGGGGGTCGTAGATTTCAACCTTGAAATCTAGAAGCACGCGCTTAGCTCGGGCCAAACGGTTAGTACGGGGCGGCGGTCGAGGACTAGGACGAGGAGGGGGCCGTGGAGGAGGACGAGGAGGGGGTGGCGGAGGAGGACGAGGAGGAGGAGGTGACGGCGGAGGCGGCGGCGAAGGAGGAGGGGGAGGAGATGGGCATGGAGGCGGCGGTGGTGGGGGCGAGTGATGAAAAAAACATTCCCAACATTCTGGGGAAGAAGAAGGAGCATTACTAATATTGACACCACCACCTCCGATAATAATTTCTAAAGCTTCTCTCTTTGAGCCAGTCAGCTCTAGAGAATATGAAGAATAAAGCAGGAAAGCCGAAGCATAGTATATCAACAACACACACACAGAGATGTTACCAATCTGGAACTTTCCAAACAAGAAACTGAGATTTTGGGGTAATGAAAATTATGGTCGTCCGAGATTATATATACACAGAAAATCTGTCTTGACTTGAGAGTCCAAGTTGAAAAGTCAAGCCTCTCGTGCCCGTCATAAATGATATATATATATATATAATATATATATATTATTCAATCTAATCATAATATTTTTAATACAAGACTCTTTTAATTAAATAAATTATACAAATTAAAAATAAAAAATAAAAAATAATTAAATATTTTATTTTTTTAAAAATTATAATATTTTTTTAAAATTATTTTTATTTAATTTTTTTTATCTGTAGATATATTAAATTTAGATATTTTTTAAAAATATAAAATAAATACTATCCCATATATAATAAAATAAATAAAATCAGGTAATGGACAGAGTAGTATACTGTATATTTAAGCCCAAGTGAAATGTAGTTCTGAAGTGATGGGAGGGGTTTCCTTTTCGGAGAGACTCACACCAAACAAGCTTTCTGGTAGGTCCTGAAGTTCTCAACTTTAACTCGAAGATGCTTCATGCTAGTTGTACTGGCCGGGATGAGAAGACCGAGCTTACAGGTCCGGGGAAGATAAACGTCCATTTAATGTACCACTCTCCGGGCTCATATACATCGAGCTTAAGCGCAACGATCCGAGTATTACATCAGTTATCAAGTGGTAAGCTCGAGTAATTGTACGGCCAAATGAGCGTACGATTAAATAACATCTCGGCCATAGGACCAACTACTGGGTTTCTCTACAAAATGTTCTGTCCAAAAGCCGAGATAGACTATTCCTCTTTATTTTTTACAGTGTGCAGTGCCCTTCAGGGTTTAGATCTCGTATTTTTACCGAGACTGATGAGAAACGCTCCATGAAACTTCTTAAGGACTCATCCTTCTCTTGGCGTAAGTTCACTAATGCAGCCGAGGTGAGCTGGTGGGGTCGGCTGGTAGCATACTGCGCGCTAAATTTTTTTATCAAAGTTTCAAAGCAATCAATAGATCGCGTTGGGAGCCGAGTGTACCAACTCAAGGCTGCTCCTTTCAATGACGTAGGGAAGACCCTACACAAAACTGCATCCTCATTCGTGAACAGATTTACCTGTGTGACATAAGCATCCACATGCTCATCAGGATCAGTAGTACCATCATACCTTTCCAAGTTTAAGCCCTTCCATCCTTTTGGCAATGGCGTCTCCATGATGCCATCAACGAACGGATGCCTCCGGATGGCCTGCTTATCCCCTCGCCAATTTTCAATGTTCGTCTCTGAATGATATGTTTCCTCACGTCGACTTGCCTCCGGATGCGACCGCTGAGCATCCCTGTTGGTATTTCCCCGTTCCCCTCCTCGAGGAGGAGAAGTATCTTCATGATAGCGTTTTCTCTCCAATTGCCTATTCCTCTCACGCATCTCCAATTTAATTCTGTCTCTTGGTTTGTACATGACCGAATCTTAATTGAAAACCTCAGTTCATACTTGACTAAATTTCAATTGAAGACCTCGGTTCAGACTTGACCAAATTTTGATTGAGGATCTCGGTTCATACTTGACCGGATTTTAATTGGATATCTCGGTTCATACTTGACCGGATTCTAATTGAGGATCTCGGTTCACACTTGACCGGATTTTAATTGGATATCTCGGTTCATACTTGACCGGATTCTAATTGAAGACCTCGGTTCACACTTGACCGAATTTTAATTGAGGATCTCGGTTCATACTTGACCGGATTTTAATTGAGGATCTCGGTTCACACTTGACCGGATTTTAATTGGATATCTCGGTTCATACTTGACCGGATTCTAATTGAAGACCTCGGTTCACACTTGACCGAATTTTAATTGAGGATCTCGGTTCATACTTGACCGAGACTTAAAATGAATGAAATCATAACAAAGAATTTCCTTTATTAAAGTAGGTAGGGGTGCCTCGTTAAAACCTTCTCGGCCAAAACCCTTTTTTGGATATCCTTTGGGACAAAAGACCAAGTTAGGGAAAAGAGTACACCGCCTTCTTTGTATACATCAACTAACTGAAATAAATTTTTAGGTGAGAAGCATTCCATGTCCTAGGGATTGCTTCCCCTGACAACTTTTCTAATCTATATGCTCCATTGCCCAACGCTTCAGTAACTCGGTAAGGCCCTTCCCAGCTCGCAGCTAGCTTTCCCTCACCGATGTTCTTCCTAGCTTCACTCTGCTTTCTCCAAACAAGATCTCCACGATCAAAACTCCTTGGTTTAAGTCGAGAATTATAACGCCGAGCCGCTCTTTGCTTACAAGCCTGTTCTTGTATACGTGCATTTTCCCGGATCTCCTCGGATAGATCTAGTTCGACTTCCATATTTTCTTGGTTCGTATGTTGATCAAGAAGTGTTCGCCTAAAGGACGGCTCTCCCACTTCCACCAGGATCATTGCATCAGCTCCAAAGGTCAGCCTAAAAGGAGTTTCCTTGGTGCTTGACTGAGGCGTACAATGATAAGCCCAAAGAATGCTCGGTAATTCTTCGGCCCAGGCCCCCTTTGCTCTTCCTAATCTCTTCTTGAGTTCCCCAAGAATAACCTTGTTCGCTGCTTCTGCCTGTCCATTTGTTTGAGGATGCTCGACCGAAGACACTCGATGCTTAATACCAAGCTGATCATAGAATTGCTTCAGGTTTCCATCAACAAACTGTCTCCCATTATCAGTAACCACCGAGTGAGGAATCCCATACCGACAAACAATATTTCTCCATACAAATTTCTGTACTTGTTGTGCCGTGATCTTAGCTAATGATACGGCAATGCGTGAAGAGATGGAAGCATTAAGAAAGGAGAATGAGGAGATGCGTGAGAGGAATAGGCAATTGGAGAGAGAACGCTATCATGAAGATACTTCTCCTCCTCGAGGAGGGGAACGGGGAAATACCAACAGGGATGCTCAGCGGTCGCATCCGGAGGCAAGTCGACGTGAGGAAACATATCATTCAGAGACGAACATTGAAAATTGGCGAGGGGATAAGCAGGCCATCCGGAGGCATCCGTTCGTTGATGGCATCATGGAGACGCCATTGCCAAAAGGATGGAAGGACTTAAACTTGGAAAGGTATGATGGTACTACTGATCCTGATGAGCATGTGGATGCTTATGTCACACAGGTAAATCTGTTCACGAATGAGGATGCAGTTTTGTGTAGGGTCTTCCCTACGTCATTGAAAGGAGCAGCCTTGAGTTGGTACACTCGGCTCCCAACGCGATCTATTGATTGCTTTGAAACTTTGATAAAAAAATTTAGTGCGCAGTATGCTACCAGCCGACCCCACCAGCTCACCTCGGCTGCATTAGTGAACTTACGCCAAGAGAAGGATGAGTCCTTAAGAAGTTTCATGGAGCGTTTCTCATCAGTCTCGGTAAAAATACGAGATCTAAACCCTGAAGTGGCAATGCACACGATGCTGATGGCCCTCAAGCCGGGACCGTTCGCTGATCATTTATGTCGGAAACCACCTGTCAACATGGATGAACTTAGAAATCGTGCAGCCGGTTACATACAAATGGAGGAAGTGTCCAAGTTCAGAAATAAAGTCAGGACAGATCTGGATAGGCGGACGGAGTCAAATAACCGAGGAAGTATAAGGCCGATGTTAGAAAAAGGAAAGTTTAAAAGAGAAGGAACTAGTCGAGGGCCGAAGTATGACCTTTATACTCCGTTAAACGCTCACCGAGCTCGAATTCTGGAAGAAGCGTGCAATACTGAGTTGATACGGCTCCCACCTCCCGGACATACTCCAGAAACAGCAGATCAATCAAAGCATTGCAGGTACCATCGTAACTATGGGCACACCACGGAGGAGTGCTGGACGCTACGGGATAAGATTGAGGAATTAATTCAGGCCGGACATCTCGGCAATTTTGTACAAAGAAATCGCGGTAATCATCAACCTTATAATGGACGAGGACGTGGTAGAGGTCAGCCCCGAGATTCAGAAAGGCTTCGACGGCCAAATGAGGAAAGAAGGCAACCCGACGATACTCAGAACAGGGAGGAAAACAGAATTAAAGGTGTAATCAATACTATAGCAGGTGGGTTTGCCGGGGGAGGAGCGACCAGTTCAGCTCGGAGAAGGCACCTAAGGGCCATTCGGACAGTAAATGCAACAACACACCGAGCGCCTCGAAGTTCTCGTCCCATCACCTTCTCGGATGAGGACTTTGAAGGAGTCGATCCTAATCAGGATGACCCTGTGGTGGTTTCGGTAGAAGTGGCGAATTACGTTGTCAGAAAGACGTTGATAGATCAAGGGAGCTCGGCGGATATCTTGTATTATGCCACTTTCCAGAAGCTCGGGATACCCGACGAGATGATCAAGCCTTATCACGATCAGTTGGTTGGCTTCGCAGGAGAACAGGTTCATACCCGAGGATATGTGGAGTTGTTGACCACTTTCAGGGGAGACCTCGGGTCAAGGACCATCATGATCAGGTACCTTATTATTGATGCAATAACTTCTTATAATATCTTGATAGGTCGACCGGCGTTAAACGAGCTGGTTTGCCCGAGAGGTTAAGGGGAAAGATAGAAGGGGGCGTACCTGGAAAAATGACGAAAAGGGCGGGAAAAAGGAGGTTAGAGATGATGGAAAGATTCAGAAGAAATGAAAAATGAAGTTTAAAGTGAAAGGATGAAACCCCTCCTTGAAACGAGTAATGTAATCATGACTTTGGGCAACAAAATCGTCACCATTGGAGAACGTGCTCCAACTGACGAAAAGACGCAGCATTAAATGACGCCGCGTGTAGCCGTACGTATAAGTGTATTATCGTCTCAGAAACCGAAACGTCAAGGAGCCTTAGGGAAGGTTCTCGAATCCCTAGGATACTGAAACGGTTCAAATTTCAAAAATCAGTCTTTAGTTGGTCACGTGATCCAGAGCCTTTTCGTCCGAATCGGACTCGAGGCTCGGGGGGCTAGTGTACTGGCCGGGATGAGAAGGCCGAGCTTACAGGTCCGGGGAAGATAAACGTCCATTTAATGTACCACTCTCCGGGCTCATATACATCGAGCTTAAGCGCAACGATCCGAGTATTACATCAGTTATCAAGTGGTAAGCTCGAGTAATTGTACGGCCAAATGAGCGTACGATTAAATAACATCTCGGCCATAGGACCAACTACTGGGTTTCTCTACAAAAATTGTGTTGCTCTGAAAATACTCGACTAGGAGTAACGGTTATGAGAGCAATAACCATTACGGAATCATAACTGAAGGACGAAAAATCAGGGATCACGCAAAAAGAGTGCGATATTCCATAATGATTATTTATGAAATATCCCGATAAACAAGGGATGAGAGGGAGAAGACGGTTACACCTTAACGGTCAGAAGAAGGTCAATAAAAAGGGGGGAAAAAGAAGAGTAGAGACAGGGCACTGCACACTGTAAAAAATAAAGAGGAATAGTCTATCTCGGCTTTTGGACAGAACACTAGTAAACGAAACACATACAACCACAACATGGACTGACAAACTTGAAAAGAGAATTGGTCTACTCCATCCTACATAAAATGTTTGTGATCTATAAGCGTCTGCACCAATATCTCCTCTTTATTGGGCCTCTGAAGCATAAATGCAAGGAAGCCGACACCAATATTTCGGCACCTATTATTGATGACAGTTTCTCGGTTATTATTATTTTTATTATTCGCAAGTTGCAGTGAATAAATTTGAGAGTACTATAACCTTTTTAAGGGAAAGAAGGGATCCAATTGTTAATAATGCAGTTAGGGGAAGAAAACAATCAGAATCATGAGAAGGATACAGCAAGATGTCTCTATTGAAGCTGAAAAGGAGAGACGGAGACGTGTATGTGGGCAGACAAACCATTAAAACGACGTCTCTTTTGGCATGTGACCAAACCTAATTCGCGACTATAATCTCAACTGTTAGACACACAGGTCGAATTCCAAGTTTATACCCCAATCAAAATAGGGTTTTCAACTTGGCCTTTTTTTCTCTTAATATAAACTAGATTTTTTTCTCCACGCGTTCGTGTGAGGCACGGGAACATACTTTATTTACTTTTAAGAAATATTGAATTCAAAAAGGATTCGACATAATTTATTGATTTAAAAAAAAATCTCATCACTTTCTCCTCCCATCCTTCACTCCCAATAACAAAAAATAAAAAAATCACCATCCTCACATTGTAGCAAAAAGTAAAAAATCCAAAAAAAAAAATTGTTTTCTTAGGCAACATTCATGAGTATCAATAATAGCTATTGATTAATAGGATTTATTTAGTTAATAGTGATAGCTAATCAACATGGCATAGATTTAGTTTATAAGAAAAAAAGTTTAGAAGTAAAAAAAATTAAAAAATGAAAAATGAGAAAAAAAAAGAATTCATAATTAAAAAAGAGTAAATTTGACAAAAAAAAGATATCAAGTAATATTAATTAAATTAAAAAGAATGAACTTAGTTGCTCCTTGTTATGATGCATTGACACAAAAAATTATCAAATAATATTAATTAAAATTAATATAGATTTGGGAAAAAAACCAAAGATCTAAAAAACTGCAATTATATTCATTGTGAAATAATGCACGTTATGTTTATTATAAAATATATATAATACATACGGTTTTATTCCCTCCACACAAAAAAAAATTTCTTTCCCTACCTCACCTGTCTCTCATTCAATTATAAATATAAACTATTTATTTCTTATCCAATTTAGTAGATAGTAAACAGCCCATTCACACTTCCTTCCGTTATAGGTAATAGGATCAGCGAGTAAGCAAAAATGAACCACTTGCTTCCCTTATAGGTAATATATAGGTGTCTTTTTCTATTCACATAACAGCGGCACTGTAATGGCATTCATCAACTGAATCGCAACAGACAATCATCCACTTAATTGCTTTGGAAAAAAAAGGTGTTCTCCAATTCTACCGTTGTCTCAAGTTAATTATATTAGCAACTTAGGTCTCCTATACTCTAAAATTTTGCTAAACAAAAGAGACTACCAAACCCACTCACCAAGTTCAATTCTCAACATATGGTTGCACAGGCCTTAATTACTCTTCAAAACAATCACTAAAGTTAACAAAAATATGGGAATCTCCATTAACAATATCGAAGGCAGAAGGATTAATGTTACAAAGCAAGAAATACAAGATGATTTTGATGTATACTAAATCATGTTAATAAAACTTTCTCCCACTCCATTTCTTGAACTAATGAAATCCAATCATTCTTCACTCTTTGCATCTAAAGCTTTGTGGAAAAAGTTCACAATCCTTGAAACAATTAAGCACCCATCCATCTTGCATGGAGCAACAAAGTTCAAACGATTCCAAATTCACTTGGATGAAGCACATTCTCATCTGTCTCCATTCCCTCATAACTGACATCACCCCCAGATACATTCATTCTCAAACCTAAATTATAAACTCACCAACCTCTCTTGTCCCCAAAAAATCCTGAATAATAGAAAGCTATGTCTTCATGAGGTGCAGAAAATTTTTCATAGTATCAAAGACCTTCAAACCCTAGAAACATTAAGAAGTTTAGATCTAGTTGCATAGTACTTACAAGATGATAGTGAATATTTGCATGCACAGCAGCAAAGGTATGTTATGCAGTTGTTATAGTTGTCCAACTGCATTAAATCATCAGTTCTCTCTTTTCCAAACAATGTTAGCTACAGCTTGTAACAATTCTAAGGCCCAAAGTTTTCCATCATGAATGCAGAGGCCACCAAGTGTTGTCCATCCTATATCAACAGCATCATGACATGTAACAGGAACAATCAGCCACCAATGGAATTCCATCAAAATTAGTAACGTTCTAAATCGGTCTAAGGATGTTGTAACAAAACACAAGGTGAAAAAAGTTAGGTATGCAAGCAAAAATTATGACATAAATATGGTGAACATAATTTATTCTTTCTGGATAGAAGAAATACTATTTAGAAAGTTTAAATACTTTAGGTCTTGCACATCCAACTACCTCATGCCTCCCACAGTAATATGTAGAGATATATATATATATATTATGGAACAAAACATTGAGGATCATGCAAACCGCAAAACTATTTTAATTGATCTAAATTAGACCGTCCCAAATCGATCTTTCGAAAGTAGGCCATTCAGTAGTAAACTTGGCAGCATCCAAGACACAAATTCATAAACAAATCATATATTAGACACTTACAGGTGCTTTGTAGCTTCTTGTGTCTTGGTTTCCATCAATAGTGTCCCTAAATCAGATAAGGAAAACATACCTCATAAGGAAACCATTATCATTATAGAGAGAGATCAAAAGAAAACAAATCCAGTTAAGTAATGCCAAAATTGATGCAAGAAATGATGAAAATTTGCGTTGCAAATGATGCATAGAACACTGCCTCCTTGTCTTCAAACATAGATGCTTTCTCTTCAAACACTCATGCATGTTATATGCAGTGTCATCAATTACAGACAAATTAAAACCACTTATTTCTGACCGGAGAGGTCTTTTTTAATTAGGTCCACTAGTATGTGCAAAGTTCTTTAATGTGTACTAATATGTAAAGACATAATGTAAAGCCATAATATGGATTTTAATCAACTCAGCGAGCCACGAAACAAACAAACTATGAATCATTTGCACCCCTTTATAATACAAAGCCAATTAGATGCACATAACCCAACCAGCAAGCAATGCAGGAGCTATTATCATAAGCTATAACTACACAAAACGGCAAAAATTTGAACATTTATTATCACAAGCTATAATTGCACAAAACGGTGAAAATTAGTTGTTACTTTGAGAATCTACCCATTAACACTTTACCTATGCCTGATTTAAAATTGCAAAGTAAGAAATTAGAATCAATAAATAAACTTTGCTAAGATATTGTCATAATTATATATATAGTTTCAGCAATCTATAAGGTATGCTACTGAAGCTTGTTGTAAGAGACCTTGTTCAAGTTTTATATATATATATATATATATAATTGTATCACAAATATCCAACCTAGATAACAAACATAAAGGTCAAGTTTTCTTAATTTATAATATCTATAAAAGTTAAATGTCTCCGCACCGTTCCTTTACTATTTATTACCCATTTGCTGTGTATTTTCTGCAGCTATTCGGCAGATCTATGTTGTTGGTGGGAGGGGCCCTTGCCCCACTCAACCTCCTCCCCTTCCTTTAATATGTAAAAAATATACACCCCACACACAAAAAATAATATAATATATATACACTAGGCCCCTTCTACCCTACACACCCAATAAATATATAATATATATACACTATATATATAATTGATATATTTAAAAGAAAATAAAATATAAATTTTATTAGTTTATTAAAATATTTTTATTCTTGACTAATCTTAAATTTTCATAAAAAGAGAAGAATAATTTATTTATATTGTACATGTTAATATATTTTTTATGATATTATTTAGAATTGATTATCATAAAAATATATCTGCATAAATATAAATTTAATTTTTTTTGTTTAATTTACACATAATATTAATTGAGAGTTGCTTAAATATGTTAAACATATAATTTTTAAAGTATCTATAGATATTGATGTATTTTTATAAAATTTGATGATTCATTCTAATTTTTTTATTATAAAAGCTAAAGGTCTCGGCGCCGTTCCTTTTACAATTTATTACCCATTTGCTATGTATTTTCTGCAGCTCTTCGACAGACCTATGTTGTTGGTGGGAGGGGTCCTCGCCGCCCTCAACCTCCTCCCCAACCTTTATTTTTTTTTTAAGGGACCTCCCCTTCCTTTAATATATATATAATATACACCACACACACAAAAAATAATATAATATATATACACATGGCCCATATAATATACACCACATACACAAAAAATAATATAATATATATACACTTGGCCCCCTCCCCTGTATAATATACACTACACACCTAATAAATATATAATATATATACACTATATCTACTATTGATATATTTTAAAAAAATAAAATATATATTTTATTAGTTTATTAAAATATTTTTATTCTTGACTAATAATAACTTTTCATAAAAAGAAAAAAAACTTATTTATATTATACATGTTAATACATGTTTTATGAAATTGTTTGGAATTGTTTATCATAAAAATATATTTGCATAAATATGGATTTAATTTTTTTTATTTAATTTACATATAATATTAATTGAGAGTTGTTTAAGTATGTTAAACATAACTTTTAAAGTATCTATGGATATTGATGTATTTTTACAAAATTTGATAATCTATCCTAATTTTTGGTTCAAATTATCAATCTACAATGAGATATGTAAATATCTCAATCTACTGAAGGGAGTTACTGGTCATTCTCTACGATTGGTGCGGTGGAAGGTATCAATCAAATCGTAACTAGGGACCTGATATCTCTATCAGAGCAAGAACTAGTGGATTGTGACAGAGCTTATAACCAGGGATGCAATGGAGTTCTCATGGACTATGCCTTTGAGTTTATCATCAACAATGGAGGCATTGATACCGAAGAGGATTACCCTTACCGTGCTCGTGATGGTGCATGTGATCCCAACAGGGTATGACTTTGATTTTGGGTGTCTATTCAATCCTTCAATTCGTCTAATTATGTTTTCTAATCTAGTTGTTTTGTTCTTTTTGGTTTCTCAGAAAAATGTTCGGGTTGTCACCATTGATGGATATGAAAATGTTCCAGAAAACGACGAGCTTTCCTTAAAGAAGGCTGTTGCGAACCAGCCAGTTAATGTCGCCATTGAAGCTGGTGGCAGGGCATTCCAGCTATATCAGTTGGTAATCACACTCTTCTTTATGACCCTTCTGTATTATCAAACCCCTTTTTACCTTTTGGTGCTCCCTAAATATGACAAATTTGTGAGAAAATGAAATCTTGGGATAGTTGGATTAACTTAGTATTGGAATTGGAATTGGTTGGCAGGGTGTTTTCACAGGCAATGTGGAACACAGGTAGATCATGGCATGGTGTGGTAGCGGTGGGATATGGCACAGAGGATGATAGGGATTACTGGTTAGTGAGGAGCTCATGGGGCCCATTGTGGGGAGAGGAGGGTTACATCAAGCTAGAGAGGAACATGACCAGTGGAAAGACAGGCGAGTGTGGGATCGCAATGGAGGCATCCTACCCTGTGAAGAAGGGTCAGAACCCTCCAAATCCTGGGCCTTCCCCACCATCTCCATCAAAGGAGGACACCCAATGTGATGATTATTACTCATGTCCTTCTGGATCCACTTGCTGCTGCGTCTATGAGTTCCAAAACTACTGCTTTGGATGAGGATGCTGTCCTCTTGAACCTGCAACATGCTGTGACGACCACTTCAGTTGTTGCCCTCCTGATTACCCTGTCTGTGATACACGTTCTGGAACTTGCAGAGTGGTAAGGATTACTCCATTACACTTCCATTCTTTCTTTCTTTCTAATTAGATCTATATTTATACACTTGTGTTTTTAAAATGACACTCTATGCACTTGCTTTTCCGAGTTTACTGATGGGATTGAGCTAACTATCAATGAAACAGAGCAACGGGAATCCATTTGGAATAATAAAAGCTTTTAGGCGATCCCCAGCTCAGCAGAAATATGCTGCCATAGTCGACTTCGCTTGACAAGTCTGTGAAATTACTAGTCTTTCTTGAGGGCTCAAAACAATGAGGATTATGAGATCCAATATGAATTCAGAATATATGCATTTTCAATTTAAATTTTCATTGATGATGTAAATATTCATTATTTTATACATTATATCATCTTAAATATAATATTTTTCCCCTATCCTGAATATATGACTTTCTATGTTATAGAGGTAGTATTTATTATATATTTTAAAAAATATTTATGTTTAATGTGTTTAAAAGAGAGAAAAATATATTAAATAAGGATAATTTTAGAAAAATGTGATTTTAAAAAAAATTATATAATTAATTAATTTTAATTCTGATTCTTAATTCGCATGATTTAGTTAAAAAATCTTATATTAACTGAATACTTTAAATCTCAGCATTCTCTGATTCTTCCTTTTCTGGATTCTCTTTGCTTCTGCCTTGTTTTGTTTTAACTGGAATCCCATAAGTTGGGGCGTCGGTATTTTTTGTCCCTGAACAAGGGGAAAAAACTAACTGTTCACTAAACTTGGTGGTATAAATTATTATTATATGCAGTATATAGTTTTCACTTAAAACTTGTTAAGTCCGTCATTTTAATATTTAAACAATTCAATGACGAGATGATATATTGCTTTTTAAAGTATGGGTCATAATGCTGTAATGTAATTGACGTCTTTGTCCAGTATAAACGAAAAAGTATAATCGGTAAATACCATAACAACATATGAATGGACCTCTTCACAAAGTCAAGTCATCATCATGTGTCGTGTTCCTGCCAAATGTTAAGATTACTAAGTTTTTGTATAATAATGATGGTGATCAATTTGATTTGCATAATAACAAATAATTTCTTTTCCATGATATGACAATTGAAATATGAAATATTTATTATAATTTTTGTAATTATTAACGAAAACTACTACTTTTTATTATTATTAATTTTTTTTCAAACTTAGGACATATATGATTTTTCTATTTTTATTCATTCTATTATGCATTTCAAACACTACAAAATAAGATGAGGGTTAACAAGTATTAGGGGTGAACAGCTTGGCCTGACGCTCAGTTGGCCCGGTCCAGTCCGGTCACTTCGGGCCAACCAAGCCGGGCCGGAGTTAGGACCAAGCACTCTAACCCCGGCCCAGGCCGACCTATATATATATTTTTAATTTTTTTTTAATTTTTTATATATCTTAATTGATTTTTGTAGAATTTTTTTTCTTTATGTATCTAATATAATAAATTTTCTATATAAATATTATGAAAACTTTTTAAGATTTTAATGTTTCAACTTTTTTTAAATTTTGAATTAATTTTTTAACTTAATATTTATGTAAAAATAATGTATAATGGTTAAATATTCATAAATTTTGAACAATTCTATTTTTTTCAAAGATTATTTTTTAAGAAAATCTATTTTTAAGTATAAATAAATATATTTCTTATTATTAAATAATTTTTTTATTTTTTAATTAAAAAAAAGATATATAGTATCGGGTTAGCCCGGTACTTGGCCCGAGACACTTCGAGCCGGGCATCGGGTAGGGGTCAAACTCGGTCCGGCCCGGCCCCTGATTACTCCTAACAAGCATGATCCTGTTAAAAAGCGGTTGTAAGTAATGGAGAGTGGCGCTAAATAGAAGAAAACAAAAAGGGTGAAAATGTTGGACTAGGGAGCAAACATATATTAATTTTGCATTAAGGACTACGGCTAAATTAAGTATACATGAAAAAGATTTTATACAAAGGAGAGTGAGAGAAAAACTCTCATGAAATATGTTTAATATATATTATTTAAACTTTCTATAAATTAAACATAGTCTTTGATTAAAACAATATTTTCTATTTTTTTTTATTTCTCTCAAAATAGCTCATTTTTATTTAAAGTTTTTGAAAGAGCCATAGCATTGGAATACCTCATGTGGTGGTATCTTCACCGTTAATTTACTTTCAACAAATTTAAGATATATTTGTATATTGTAAAATAATAACAACTCAACATTTAACCCATAAAAAAAAGAACTCAGCATAGTGAATTAGTGATCGTGACCATACTTGGCTTACCAAAACAATGGTCAAGAAGATGCAATCGGCTGTTTCTGTTAGCCTTCCCTTCCAAGAGCAAAAACTGTTAATTAAGAACTTGGTATATATAGAGAGAGAGCCGGGGGGGGGGGGGGGGGGGGGCCGGGGGGACGAATGGACGATATTCAACTTTTGGGTTTCCCTCCATAAATGGATTTATAAATTTTTTTGCCATTAAAATAGATTCATGGATTTATAATGCTATAATAATACATGAGATGTATTCGAATTTTTTAAATTAATATACTTTTTTCAATTTTTTATTCATATTCAATTTTTTCACTCAATGAATTATGTCATGAATGATAAATTTTAACAATGTAATAATTATCAAATAGAATTGTTTAATAATAAAAACTTAGACATGAAACATGCAAATTAAATAAATAAAACATTATCCATATTTTATTAATTATTTTGTCATACTAAAAACCCAAAACCATATATATAATGGATGATTCTAGTGCAAAATTAATCGCAGAAGGAAATGGATTAGTTCATTAAATAAGGTCTTAATACATTCGGAAATTTTTTGGGCCCCCCGGGGGGGGGTGTTGGGGCTGGGGGAATTGGAAAAATTGCTCCAAATTAACGAGCCATATGAGCTAATATTTGTTGTGATGAATTATTAAATATATATATATATTAAATCAACTCTGAAAAGCAGTTATTTTATGAGTTTAACATGTATCACTCTTTCATTCTAAGATTATTTATATAATGACTTTATCATAATACATTTAATTCATATTAAAAATAATTCAAAATATAATAACTCTACAAAACATTAAAAGAAAACTATTACAATAAAAAGTTTCAACTTAAAAACTATAATATTTACAAATCTTTTTTTAATGTGTATATATATATATTGCATTTACATGTATATATATATTATGCTCAAATATCAATTTTTCTTTATTTATAATATTGTTACTGACAAAAGCTTTGTTTTTTTGGTCAAATTACTTTTAAAGTTAAAAAAATCAATTTTGATAAAATTATAGTCATAATCTCCATTACTTTTTTTATATATGTTTTCATAAAAAAATATTATTGGAACATCAATTAAGAAAAAAGTAATGAAATTTTTTTATTAAAAACAATCAGATGAAAATCTCCAAGATTATTTGATATAAGTTTTCATATCAAAGAACTTTATTGGAACAACAATTAGAAAAAAAATATTGAACAATTTTTATTGAAAATTGTTATTATAAGATAATTGCATATAATTAACATGATTTTATTGTTATGTTCAAAAGTTTAAAAATTTAATTTTGATAAAATTATAGCCATAATCTCTGTGATTCTTTTGATATAAGTTCTTATGAAAAAATTACATTGAAATATCAATTATAAACAAATACTGAATATTTTTATCAAAAAATATTATTTCATGATTATATAATCTCTATATATATATAATACTAAATTACTTCCTTACGGTCATTTTTATTTTCTAATCCTTAATATAAGATACTTTTAGAATTTTCTCAATCATTAAATATTTTTTACCAAAAATATCCTTTATTTAAAGTTAGCAATTGATATTAATGTAGATAATTATACTAATACTTAGTAATATATTAAATATCATTTTCTTTAAGAAAGGAAAATGTGTTAGTCATGAACAACATTAAATATGGGTAATATTGGAAAATAATTAAAATTTTATACAAATTTAATGAAGTTAACCTTATTTAACTAAATTTCTTAATATATGTAAAGTTGGTTAATTAAAAGTATTTTATAAAAATAATCGAAGGAACTAACTATTATAAGCAACACGCTCAACAGCAAAAATAAAATAACTTTGTATTATTTGGCAGCAAAGCATAAATGAGTTTATGTTGGAAAATAAGAGTTCTACATAAATTCAAAAAAAAAGTAAAAAAAAAGAAGGGTTTGTATCCAAAATGCTTATAGAATTTATTTTTTTCAATTAAAAAGGCTTTGAAAATATCGATCTTAGTGTACTGAATAATGTGGCTGCAGAAGAAATTATAATTAGTTGAAAGCTGCACAATAAGAAATGGTTCAAAGTGAATGTTACGGTGGTGTGGTGAGAAATTGGAATGAAGTTTTTATTTCAATATTTTTTCTGAACATTTATAATAAATTGAAACTAGTCAATTTTTATAATTCTTTAATGGGAAATTATGTAGAATTATATAATTAATTTGAAATTAATGATTAAATATTTTTAATGTTAAATTAATTTAATGGTTATTAAAAAATTCTTTTAAATTACATATTTAAATTAGTATTCAACAAAAAAATTAATTTTGAATATTTTTGAATTATTACTTTCTAAATGCAATCTCCAACTCAAATAATTGTTATGATGGTTGACATCTATTTTTTTATAAATTTATTATTTATTATATCTATTAAATATATATATATATATGCTAAATATACTTAGAGCTTGTTAGTTTCATATTTTTATGAAAAAAAAAAGAGCACTTATAAATTTTTTAGGATGGTTATTTAAATTTTTAAAAATAATCAGAATATAAAAATAACAATATTTGCCTTTAAGAGAATATTACATATAATCACATACTTTTTCTTTCATCTTCCATTATTCACCATGATTGCCAAACAATTTAAAAAGTGATCTTCTTATCTAAACCAAAAATAACATAATTTTTGCTTTTCATAACATATGAAGTAGATAAGATTTTGAAAATCTTAATTCTATATTTTGATGGAAAATAAAAAAAATTGCATGGAGAAATTTTCATTTTTAGTAATTTACAATGATAATGTTTCATGTGATATATTATAATTAAATAGATTGAATTACAATGACAATTTATTATTTATTTGATTGTATATACTATATATTAATGCATATCAACAATAAAAAAAAGAATAGTTGGCATTTATTTTTGGTATTTCTTGCCATTTAAAAATGTCAACTATTTTAGTGTCGATAAAAAAGAAATTTTAGTTGGTAGTTATAAACGTTAGGTTTTATAAAAAATGCCTAACTAAAATATTGCTTTGCGAATCTCCTGTCGTCTCCATGCACTACTTTAGTTGGCATTTTTCAAAGAAATACTAACTTTTGAATATTATTAAAGCCCATATTTGATGTAATGTGTATTGAGGAATAATTATCCATTTATTATAATGTTTTACCAAATAAATACAACTAGTTATATAGAATTTATATATATTAGTTTTAATTTGTAGTGCAAAAAATGTTAGAATAGCTGGCTTCCCAAAAGGAGAAGTGAATTGGGAAGTTCAAAATTTTTTTGCAAAATTGTAAGTTCATATTGAAAGCAAAAGTTTACAGAAAAATAGAGTGCAGTGAAAATGAATGTAAATGCAAGGTAGGGAAGAAATGACTTAGAAATTTATCTTGATTCGATCTGATCCACTTAACCTACATCCAGTCTTCAAGCCACCACTTGAGATTTTCGCTATCTACAAGAATTCAATAGGCTCCTTGTAATGCCTCAGTATATACTTGTGCTCTGTTTTTAGAACACTTCAACTCTACACTCAATAAAGTGTTTTCTAATTCCCTTTATGACTCTACTCACAAATAATTCTTTTTCCAGATAAAGAAAAGATTTTTATATAAAATAAATACTCTATAGAATAGAGTGGATATGAAAGTTAAAGTGCAGTAAATGTTGTGTGTGGGTAAAATGTTTTGACACAGAAATTTAGCAGAGTAATTACAAAGATAAGTTCAAATTCATTGTTTACAACTTTAAATGAAGTCCTATTTATAGATTTGTGATTTAATTAGTCGTTAGACACAAAATCTAACCGTTAGAAAATTTAATCAATGATTACTCTGGAGAAATAGCCGTTCATCAATCACATTTAATGTGTTTGAGATGCCAAAATTTGAATTTTGGGATACAACAAACTAATTTTATAGAGATAGAAGGTTAATGATTTCAAAGTTGAACTTTAACATTCGTTTGTTCAAATGTGACATTCGAATTTTGTTCATGTTAGAACATATGAATTCTCATATCAGAAGTGCATCTGTTAAGTTTGAACAATTGTCTCATATTTTCACACTGCACTCGAAATTCAAATTTAGAAGCTAAAATTCATTTGTTAGAAGTTTGTTCAACATGGTATAAAAGTTTTCCTTAGTGAAATTTGAATGTTGAATTACAAAGTTCATTTGTCAAAGGCATACTCTAACGAGAATCACAAGTTCTTAATTCGAAATTCGAATTTTGAAGTTCAAAGTTCGTCTGTCAGATAGGCTGACTCTGAACTCTCTTTGAATTTCACCAACATTCAAATTTTGACCAAATTTCATACAAATTTTGCATATATTCACTAATAATACTTAGCTCAAAATTTAAATTTTATGATTGAAATTCGTCTATCAAAGATGAAACCTCTACATATTCGAATTTTACCAAGCAATATTTAAATTTTTCACAAAATACACATGAGTCAATAGCAAAATTCATCTGTTACTTAGTATTTTTTAAATTTAACTTATGCTAACATAGGATAACTATAAAAAAACTTGTTTTAATGCTGTGGAGACAAAAATGAGTGAGAATCAAAACTTTTTACCCTGTGTATATAGTGATGAATCCTAACAATTAAATCCTTACTCGTTTTTCATTGGATTTCTTCACTTTGTCATTTGATACTCCTTTGATATTCTCCTTTCCAAACTTTAATTATTTGGAATTATCAAAACTTCTAATTCAAGAAAAAAAAAGAACATCCCGTGTATGGCAAAGATGCCACACTAGTTATAATTAAAATCAAGAACCAAAAGATAATCAATTGACCATTACATCTCTTTTAAAAATAAATCTTCTCCTTTTTTTCACCACCCTTTTTCTGACATTTAATATTATGTTTTTAGGTGAGAGGTAGACAAATTAACATAGTATTTTCTTGGGGAAATGAAAGTTGAGGACCAAAAGATTGAATTAAATATAGTAAAGGATTTTGTAGTTTTTTTTACTACTGAACATCATGAATTTACTACTACTTTATTCTGTATTTATTACTGAAAAAATTGCAAGATCCTTTACTGTTTAATTCAAACTTTTAATTTCCAATTATGATTTACCCTATTTTCTTTGGTAGTGATCAAGAGTACCCCTTGCTGGTAGCAAGGGTTAATCCCCCTCAAGTTACATCGCTACGGATGAGCACTACTCGTATTCACTACAAAAAAAAAAATATTAAGTTAAAAATTGCTAATAGAACTTCTACAGTTTCCTTTCTTGTCATTCTTCTTGTTTTTTTCCCTCTCTCAATATCTAGAATTTCTAGGTTTGGTATCTAATTACATTTGTATATACCAATTTTAATTAGCAGCATAATAGCTAGCTAGCGCCTCAAAATAAAGAAATTTATCCTTGCCAGCTATGCTATTCCACCAAGCTTTCCAACTATTGGGAATCAACTCAATCCATATCCGTTGGAAATCCTGCTTTAGCACACCGACGTCTCTTAGCACAACCTCGACATCAGGATAGATCGATCGGCTTTAGATCTGCTACAAGTTTAACCAGGTATGTTTCATGGAACCCGAATCACCTTATTCTCTTTTAATAAACGTGTATAATAGTCAGTTGATTGAGTTTTGATCCTTCAATCTAATTAAAATGTTTTATGGACCTTTACGGTAAATATTAACTTACATAGGTTCTGCAATGCAATTTTCCCTAATGCTATTTTTCTTGGCCTGAGAATTTTCCCTAATACATTAGTGATACTGATGATTCATGTTTACCTACCATCCCCCATTTACCAAACTTATATAATGACCAGGGAGTGGTAGCCAGCCTTATGATTCGATCCCTTCCAGAAGAGAAATTATAAACTAAGAATTTGGTATATACTCACGAAGGTCGACAACATATATATTTCAACTTTTTGGGTTTTCCACCATAAATGGATTTATACTGCATAAATACGAAGTGTATGTTATTTTCTTGCTATTAAAAAAATTTAGAATATGGTTCATGTGAGCTGTATTATTGTCTTAAGAACTGATAATAGGTGTACACATCTTGCTAGAAAAATAATTTTAGCCTCATATATATACAAGTAAACAATTCATTTCATGCATGCCCAATACTGTAATTTCAAAATTTGAAATCTTATATATAATGTAATGCCTACTATTCCACATAATAACATGATGTATATGGACATGCATGTTACCTTAAGATGCAACGGAAAAAGAAATTTACGATTTTATTGGACCTAGTTTATAGTTACTACTCTGACCCATTCTGGGAGATATGTTTTATAAATACAATGCACCCTTTTATAATTTTTGATATACCAAAGAGAGAAGAGGTTCTAAGGTCAATGAATCATAGTATGGACCTCTCACAAGCCTCTTCTTCCATGTCGTCAGATAACATTCATGGCTTCTGTCGTGAGCTGCACATTACTGGTATGTAATACACCAACACCAAAACGTACCCTTTTGCTTCTTCCTCTCCTCCTCCTCCTCCTTCTCTCTCTCTCTCTCTCTCTCTCTCTCAATTCTTAGTTTATGGGCTTCCTTAATCCTTAACTAGCTTTGAGGAAATTAACATTTTGATTGGGACTTTTGTGTGTGAAGTCGGAAGATGCAACATTTCCTCAGGCGCAGTGGTTACGAGCCCAACTGCTTGGTATGTATGTGTATTAAACATGGCAGCAAGTTCTTTATAGTAAAAAGCACAGGTGAATAACACTTTATCTCAAAAATGTTATTATAATTTATTTCAGTTTATTTATTATGTCTGATATCAATTATGAATCAATTAAACTCTATATATCATTTGCTGGGCCTTTGGTTTTAAGCTGCAGATGAGGAAATAAATCCGATATTTCAAGACAAGATCGCCTTTCAACCAACTGAATGGGTTAGAGAGCTTAGCGTCATAGTTGCGAAGGACCAGAAATTCAACCAAGACGATGCTGTCGCAAATGGAAAGCAATTAATTCTTCTGACCTTATTTCTAATTTTTTTTTATTCAACGTACTATATATATCTTGTATTTTATGATATTACTTGGCAGTAGCAGCGTGTGTTCCGTTGACATTACCAGGTAACCTGCAGCAGCTTACATTGCAGGAAGCACTCCTAGTTACCTTCAAACTGCTGCATCATCATCTATCTTTTTTCCTATTAATCCCTTATCTCCATTGTTATTTACTTCCACCATTTTCATACCCACCTGTGATTCCCTGCTTCAATAATGTTCCTCCTCGATCATATCTCCCACTGCCTTCTCCTGTTCCTTCACTTCCCCGACCACCTCCCTCTCTTTCTTATTATCTTTCTCATGCTCTTCTATCCCCTTCTTCCTTACCAGACCTTTACGTCAATCTCTCTCAATCCTTTGGAGGAGCAGCGTGAAGCACATGTACAATTGACGCATCTCGTGTTCCTGTTCATCGTTTCTTGTGTCTGGAGTTTTCTAATAAATTTGATCCCAGTTTTTCATGTGTGGGGAAATCCAAAAATTTACTTCATGCTCATCTAATAATCCCTACTTCCTCAATCTCTCTGAATATATACTTTGGAGGAGGAGGAGGAGACAGTGGAACATCCACACTCGCTCGCATGAGACAGAAAATGGATCATGTTCCTATGCTTTGTCATCAATAATAATTTTATATTCGCTGTGTGTGCTCTTCAATATCGCTTCTTTGTGTTTGGAGTTTCTAATAAATTTGATGCATGTTTTTATGTATGGGGAAATCCAAGTTTACTTCCTTTAAGTTTTTCTATCAATTATAATATTAACGTTTCTTATTTCTTTCTACATTTTATTTTCTGATTTTCTAATTCCATTTCAGTAATGTACTCTTTTAAAAGTTAATTCTAAGTTTCTAACACATTGCCTATAAAACAGTTAATTCTAACTGAAAGAAACAAAGTTTTAAATATATTTTTTCCTTTATGCAACTTGATAAAAATGCAAGGATGTGTGTCACGTGATCACCAGGTACGGACCCACATATTAAGGAGTCGTAACAGCTACCTCCACTAATACATATAATACATGTATTGTCACTGGCACCGTTCTACGTTGGTTAAATTTGTTTATTCACAAATTTATAATAGATCCCGATAAATTTTCTAGTTAAAGTAGGGTAGATTTAGGATATTAGGTGCATATATAAAAAAAATTGCTTATTCACATTGGCTCTACATGATAAATAAATACTTCTATGTCAAGATATATAATTGATGTGGATAATGCATCACTACAAAAAAAATATTTATTTAGCTATGAATTTCAGAGATGGATATAGACACGTAACTAAGTCATCTTAAACAAATCTGTCTTTATATCCACATCTAAAAGCACAATAGAAACAAATCCAACAACAGCATCTTTTTAAATCACTAATAATAAATAACTCTGTCTCCAAATCCATAGTTAAAGTTATCCAAATTTTTTCAAATTTCTTTTAAACATGTAGAGACGAATTTAGCGATAACATTTTTTTCTATAGTACTAGAATATTATCTGTCACATAACATGTCTCCACTTTTTTTTTAAATGGACTTGGGATAAATCATTTAACTACAAATAATGACATCTCTAAAAGCTTGTCTATTATGATTTAGAGATAAATGTAGAGATGGATTTGTATCAATTGTAGAGATAGAAATGAAGTCATCTCTATTAACATCTCTATTAATATATTAGGACTGGCTTTAGAGATGGACTTGGTAATGTTGGAGATGACAAATGTGTTGCTCCTAAAATCGTATCTAGCATTTTTTTAGAGACGGATTTAGGTATGATTTATTTTTTATTTTAGATACGGAATATTAGCCATCTCGAAGATCATTTCTATTATTTTTTTCAGATTTAGTGGTGTCGGATTGTTTTACTAGTTTGCAATGGATATAGATTGCGTCTCTAAGGTTGTCTCTATTTTGAGTCAGAGACAGATTTAGACAGGGAATTGTTTTTTTCTTAAATTATCAATTCTTTCTCAATTATTAAGTAGTATGTTCAATCATTTAACAAAGAAGATTGAGATGAAAATTGGAGATATAGAGTGAGCAGAGAAAATGAAGGAGGGAAGAGGGAGGAGATTGAAAATGTGAAAATAAAGGGTACGGAGGTTTGTTGAGTATGAAAATAGGAGGAAAGAGCTTTACATGAAAGGGAGAATGCGAGTAAGTAGACAGCATAGATGAATGAGATAATATGCTAGGTGAAATTAAAAGAAGTGAAAAAAATTTCAAGATTGGAAAAAGCATATACACAAAAAAGATTGAAGTAGCCAGTTTACACTTCACTTTCTTCATCTAACTCTATATAATATTCACCATAGTAGCATGTTTCTTTCATTTAAAGGTATATCTAGAATGCCTTTAATTGTGATATAAGTATATATAAATATATAAAAATATATATAAGTATATTATATACTTACATATTATATATATTGTATATATAAATATATTAATACATTTAAATATATTTTATATTTATGAATATATATTTATAAATTTATAAATATATTTAAAAATGTACTCTTCAATTTCAGTAATTGGATGTCTATGTTATGTTTATATATTTATAAACTTTTATATACATATTTAATTTATTAATTATTAATGTTATTACTAATTTATTAATTTATTAATTGTAAAATTCTAAAAGCCCAAAATTATTCTAAAGTCTGAACCCGCGAAATGAAATCCCAAAACCTGTGAAGTGTTTGTGCCAAAATCTCTAGTTAGTCTCATCCCTTTCAGTCTCCAATAACTCATCTTGTCCCTCAATCGCTCACCCTTATCTTCTCTTTAGTTCGCATGATCTTGTTGCTCACCCCCACCATTTCTTTGGTTTGTGTGGTCTAATCGCTCGCTTCTGTCTTCTCTTTGGTTCTCTTAGTTTGTTTCAAAAGTCTTGCACTTATTTGCATCTTCTTCTTTCATCCTTGCAGGAGCTTCATTCACTAATATTCTAGTATCCTTCTGTTTGTCAGTAGCTTGCTTCTTTGTCATAGGAGTTTGTTCTTACAATAAGGTATATTTTGTCTTATTTTCTTCAATCGCAATCCCTAATTTCCAGCCATGTTCTTCTTTTGTCTTATTCAATTATTTTAATTGTGGCTTGCTTATTGTGTTGTCTGATTGTGCTTTGTGGTCCCCTTTTCATCTTATATAAATGTGTTTGTGTGTGTGTGTATATATTGATTCACTGATATGTCAACATCTATGAGATTATGTATTGTGGGTCCATTCTCTTTTGCTATGTTAACATGTATTGTGTCGTTGGGTTGTCATTGGAGTCCTTGGCTTGTTTATGCATTGTGGGTCCCTCTTTATCATGTGCATCCTGTTCTTCTTTGGCATAGACTTTTTTGTCAGCTTATTTTTCAATCATGTTCTGCAAACGAATTGAGACTTCTTTAAAGCAAAGATCAGAAAAAAAGCCTTTGCTTCAAAACGAATTTTCTTTGGCGCCAAACAAACTTGCATTTCAATAATCCCATTCAATCAAAGAGAGAGATCGAGACAGGTAGAATCATTTTATTTCAAAGCGGGATAGCATCTTTCTTTCTTTCTTTCTTTTTTTCATATATTACTCTTACTAATCCTTTTTCTTTTTCTTCATTAATAGAGTAATCAATACATATGTGACATGTTAGCTTGCTTACATATATATATATATATATATATTTCCACATTTATATGAATATGAGTTTGATAGTTGCTAATACTTGACTCTTAAATCTTTTTTTTTTTTGAATTATTAATAAAGAATTTTTTTTAAAGTTACGAACTTGTTAAAAGAAAAGTGATGTGCATTAGATTTGATTAAAAGTAATCCTCCAAATGGGTTTGTGTAGTGTCATTGAGAGAGATCTTAACAAACGGAAACAGTTTGGAGGAGGTATATATAGGTTAGAGCTGGTGTTTTTTTTTTTTTTAAATTATCTGTTTATTTAAAAGGAAAAGATATGATTCAAAGGAGACCCATGCATGATTTAAAAGAAAAAAAAAAAAGAAAAGGACAATCATGAGGAAATAGAGAAAGAAGAAACAGGATATGGGGGTGGTATAAGTTGGAAGAAATTACACATGAGAGAACACTAGTGTTCCTGTGTCTGAATCGTTCATCTGTATGTATGTATATCCCCTTCCTGCCAAGTATATTGAGTATTGACTGTGACTGATTGGTAAATAATAATAATGGTAATAATAAAAGAAAGTCAATACTAAATCCTAATGCATGTATTTGGCCTTTTTTTCATTTTGCCAATCATGTATTTGGGTTTGTGTGTGTGTCTATATATATACACACAAAATGAATTCAACGTAAATAAAAACTCTTCCTGTCCTGTGTTGCTGTTGGTCATAGTAGTAACGAAAGCAAATAACAATAAAAACTATTGAAGAGGGTCATTGAAGATAGAATTTCTATTGCTTTAGTAACATATAGAAAAATCCAACTTAAATATCATCAGTATTTAAGTTCATCAAAGACCTTATATCCAAGCTCCTGAACGTCAGAAAAGGTGGGCTTTTTGAAACCACTTCAGCATTTAATAGATTTTTTATTGCTATAATAATGATCAATGGTTTCTAATAGAAGGTACCAATTCCTAAGAGTCACAACATTACTGTCATTCCTACCGAAGACAACACTCCTACAGCTGCTAGAATTTTTGAAATTGAAGAGGAAGAGGAAGGTAATATAATAGTGCTTTAGTTTCAAGGTAAGTTAATTATTGGTAAATAATACTCATATGGTAAATAATTATTGATTTTTTATACCGAGTACTGACCCCCAAGCTGATGAGGCTGCACCCTCATTAATTTTCACTATTTAAAGTCCTTAAATAATTTTTATGTACATGGTTGTGATAGTGATGTAGGGCTTTTTGACCTGGATGCTACAAAAAAAAATAAGAATTTCTCAATATACTACAAGTTCAAAAATAATTACCAAAATACTGCAAAAATGGTATCTCAATAACTTAGATACTGAGATGTACCTTTTTAATTTTTTTTTATTTAGTGGAAAGGATCTTGGTGCTTCCCCCCAATTCTGCAAGGTGCCTACCTGACCCCTCCCCCTACCCCTTTTTTTTTAATTTTTATTTCTAAACTTTTATTAATATTTTTTCTATTTCCTAAGTCATACCAAAATAAATAAATATAGATAAATCATATAAATAATATATACTAAATAATATAAATTAATTATTTAGCAAAGTATATTCTTTAATATTTCTAAAATTATATATATTTCTTTATATTTTTAAAACATAAATTTTAGTCAAACTTTTAACATAGAAAATATACTTTTTATTAATTAAAATTTATATTAATATACTAAATAACTATAATACTAGAAAATATTATCCTTCCTTCAATATTGCTAAAATCATATAAATCTTCTTTTATTTTCAAAACTTAACATTTTAATCAAATTTCTAATTTCGTTAATGATGTAAATAGGAAGAATAAGAGAGAAAAATAAAAAAAATAAGAAGAAGAAAATGAGACTAATATTTTAAATTTAAGAAAATAAGATAATTTAAAAAGGCGTAGGGGGAGGGGTCAGGTAGGCGTACCTGACCCTGCAGAATTGGGAGGAAGGTTCCCACTAAATGAAAAAAAAAATAAAAAGATACATGTCGGTGTTTAAGACACCGAGATACCATTTTTATAGTATCTTGATAATTATTTTTGAACTTGTAGTATATTAAAAAATTTATTTTTTTGGTAGCATCCAGGTCAAAAAGCCGTGATGTAGCCTTTTGGGATATTTTAATTGTGTATTTGGATCCTTGAATGATGGTATGGGAAATGGAAAGGGATTTAATTATTAGAGTATACTTCATTGAGACTGGTTAGTATGCTGGACTTGCTTTATAGTTTGCTTATTGTTTATTATTTATTAATTTTTGTTGAACATTATGTTAGATGGTGTTGCAATTTTTACTTGTTTATTTATTTGCAACCTTCATTGTTTAGTTATTGGTAAATCTTAGGTTGTTTATTTTGGGCTACCAATATAACATAATGGACGTATCTATCCACCAGAAATGGATGGATAATAGACTAACTATTAATCAGCATTTGAATGATGAATTTGTTGATGGGGTGCAAGAGTTTATAAACTTTGCTTGTGCACAAGAACATTTTCAATCCAGAAAACAATTAAGGTGTCCTTGTGTGAAATGCAAATGTAAGAAGTTTGAAGAGCCAAATGATGTGATTGTAGATTTATTGATAAAAGGGTTCATGGAGAAATACTACTATTGGACAAATCATGGGGAAGTAATGCTACCTTTTCCTCCAAGAGTAGTAGAGAATTCATACTTTGCTCCTGCTGGACAAAGAAAAGATTATAATGCTTATGAACAAATGGTGATTGATGCTACTGGACCAAGGATTGATGAGCCTAACCCAGATGCCCAAAAATTCTTTGAGATGTTGGCAAACGCACAAGCCCCATTGACCATTGTGGGATGGATGTGAGGAGTATTCTGAGTTATCAATAACAATTGAAAGTCTTAGCCTAAAGACTGTTTATAACATGCTTGAGGGTTGCTTCAATCGTATGGTAGAAATGATGAGTAAAGCAATGCCAATTGGTAATAAGGTGCCAGCCAATTTTTATCATGCAAAAAAATCAGTGGAAAAACTAGGCTTAAGTTGTATCAAGATTGATTGTTTTTCCAATTGATGCATGTTATATTACAACAATGATGAGAATGCTAGAAATTGTAAATCTTGCGGGATTGAACGCTACAAACGAACCACTAGAAGGGGTAAGGTCAAAGAAACCCCTTTGAAGAAGATGTGGTATTTTTCAATAATTCCATGGCTACAAAGACTTTATTCTTCCTTGGCTACCACCAATCACATGAGATGGCATCATGAGAATCCAAGAGAGCCTGGTATTTTATCTCACCCATCAAATGGAGCAGCGTGGAAGCATATTGATGAAATATATCCTGAGTTTGCAAAAGACCCACGAAATGTTAGATTATGATTATGTGCTGATGGTTTCTCTCCATTTGGGTTATCTAGAAAGTCTTATTCATGTTGGCCTGTCATTCTTACTCCTTACAACCTTCCTCCTTGGTTGTGCATGAAAAGTTATGTTTCTGACCATCATTATTCCCGATCCATCTAATCAAGCAGCTGCAACTGATGATCCATGACATAATGAAGTCACTGCTGCAGGTGACTCCAATAGCAACCATCACTTGGGTGATGACTTGTGTGATGATATGGAAGATGGCAATTGATGTGTTAGACTTTTATATCCTAGACATGATCAAGGACCTACTTTGATATATGCTGACTAAGTACTTTATTTGACACCTGTTATATTTTGAAGGACTTGTCATATTTTGGAGGATTTAGTATTGTATTTGACACATGTTATATTTTGGAGGAATTTGGTTTATATTTATGGATCTTTGCTTGTTAATATTTAAATTACATTTATGATTGTTGTGGAAATTTTATAGAAAATTTGACAAGTTTTTTTTTAGGAAAACAAGGAAGGTGGAAAAAAAGAGATATTAAATTAAAAAGATAATTTAAATAGAGATAGAATTAAAGACGACTCAAATCTGTCTCTAAATATCGTACAAAGCATTAGAGATAGATAGAAAATCCGTCTCAAAATTAGAGATGACATTTTTCCATCACTAAAGTAGAGACGCATTATAAGTTCGTCTCTAATTAGAGACGGAAAAATCATTCCGTCTCACTTTTGAGATGGATGTAGAGACGGACTGTCTCTGTATCAACAATATTTTGGTGACGGATAACATATTCTGGGTGACGGATTATTTTGGGGAATAGAGATGGTTGTGGATCAATTTAGAGGCGAGAAGGAGCCGTCTCTAACTAGAGATGTATTTCTAAATCCGTCTCTAATTATTTAGTCATGTTACTTTTAGCGATTCATTATTTTCCATTTCTAAATCCATCTCTAAGTATCTAGAGACGGATTTCAGGCCATTTAGAAACGGATTGTGGTCGTAGCTAAATGCCCCTTTTTTTGTAGTGCATTTTCTAGGTCAATTAAAAGCTTCGTCCAACATAGAAAATGATTTTTCAACCAAAAACAAAAAGAAAAAGGAGTAATTTTTATGTGAGTTGTTGTGATTAATTGTCTTAGAAATCCAATTTCTAGGTCGGTTGTTCTGATTAACTAACATATGCATATAATGTCTATTAATTGCAATTAATATTTAACAATCTTATTTTTTAATATCTCTATTTCATTATTTATAGATAGATTTTCATTTTTTATTTGAACCTTTATTTTTCTGTTTTGTGCTCTACTCTTGGCACCTTCCACCCTTCACCCTCATTTTTCATTGAAATGGTTATTGTTTGGTTACTTGTATAAAAAGAAATTTTTGATAATATGAAAATTGAAAAAAATATTTAATATTTCCAAAATTTAAAAAGGTCAGAGAACAATTAAAATGTGTGCGTGTGTGTGCTGTGTCCTTACAAATTAGATTTTTTGGGTCCACCACTGTTGATAACAATGGAAATAAATTAGGGATATTGATTTTTGGGACCATAAAAATGAAGATATTTGATTTTTGGTGAAAATTGAATTTTTTTAACCTAAAATTGATTTTTCGGTCCCAAAAATTAAATATCTTATTTTTCAGTCCCAAAATACAATTATCCCTAAATTATCTTATGATGAATGTTAATGTAACGTTTTATACAATCGCCACCAAAAGATTAGTCACAAAATGTACAGCTTTTCTAGTCATGCTCTGTATTGTGTATGCTAATGCCGAATACTCACGCGCTGGTTGACCTAAAAGAAATGTGAGTTACATGTTGGCCCAGAAAAAACAAAACATAAATATAAGTAACATTCTAGAGTGCCGGCCCATTTCTCAAAGTAATTGGGCTGCCAAACGGAGCTTGCTTTACTATTTTTAACTCAGCCCTGCAGAATGTTAACATATTTCTTACACCATTAAAATTTCAAATCTATACATTTTAATTTGTAATGTATGTAAATGTCCACCTGAATTCATGTATATATATAATCACACACATTTTGATTGAAATAATATTTGTTGATATCTGATAAACTGAGCCATGCATTGCAATATTATCCTTTTGGTTCCATTCTATATAACAACTAATTGTGTTTGGGGTGGCTGTAACACACAGTTAATGATCTGTGTGGTTTGAAAGATTTTGAGAAAGGGGAAGGTAGGAAAATTTTGACTTTTTTTTTTTCAAACTAAACAATATGAGGAGCACTTTTCCTTCCCTTCTTATACAAGAAAGAGAGGAGAGGAGGGAAAAGAAAAATACTTGACTCTTTTTATTTGGTTTGGAAAAGATAAACCACTGTTGCATCAAACTGGGAGTCATTTGTCATTATTCCATCAAAAGGGTAATCATTAACCACCATTTACCTATATAAAATGAAATAAAATAAACAAATCGTTTTAAAACAAAAATATTGTGATATTTTAAAATAAGAAAATAAAAAGCTACTGATGAATATGTTAGTATAAACATATTGAATGTTATATTTATTTATTTATTTTCATATTATAAAACTTGTTTAAAACATATTTTAATTCATTGTGTTCTAAAAATATTCCATACTTAGAAATTTTTTTTGAAAGAATTATTTTTTTTAATGTATGCTCTCAAAAGTTTTATTGCACCAATAGTGCTGTGCAGGATGACCTGAATTCTAAATCAAAATTTTTCATTTCAAGGATAAATAATAATTTACAGCATAATCCTCCATTTAGATTAAAAAAAAATGGGGATAGAGAAAAATTAGGGGAGAAAAAAGGAGAAACTAGACACCCCATTATTTAAATTTCTTTTTATTTTTTTTCATAGTATTCCCCTTCCCCTATTTTTACCCTCAATCCAAACAAAACCTAAGTTTTGGCTCAAAAGAATGATAATTTGTAACAAGGGACAAGGGAAATTAGATTGACTCGGAAGAATGTCCAACGCCCCTCAAAACATTTCAAATATTTTAAGAATTCTGTTTCATCCTATACAGAGTTAAAATTTCTGTGTTTAGTGCATTTTAGAACAGCATTTTTTTTTCAACATTTTAGAACCGCCTTTAGTCTTGCTAATTATCCTAATTTGCATTTTCAGTTATATATTGATATGTACTATTTTTTTTTTGAAAAAAATGAAGTTGGAATTTGATAGTACTTTTTTCCGATGATTTTCAATTTTCAAAGGGTTTGGGGTCCTCGATATATGGTGGATCAATGGATTGTCAACCTCCAGCGGCGGGCTCTTAGTTCCATATGTGACCCATAAATACGATTCCCCCTCTCTTCTCTCTTAAAAACTTTAGAGGGCTAAACAAGTGTGTAGTGTGTACAACCTCTGAAAATGTCACTAAATATTAATCCATAAGTGTGACAGACAGCCAATCTCTCTCTTTACTCTCTCCATCATTTCCTCAATGATTTGTCCCTTTCATCCACCTCCAATCCATTTACATCCCAAAAAAAAAAAAAGAAAGACAGGATGAGATTGGGTGGAAGGGCCAAGGATCTGATTACTAGTTGGTCTCATTAATTCCTTTTTTGTAATAAAAAGGCACACTATTATTATTATTATTAGTATTATTATTATTATTATTATTATATAACTAGTTGGTGCAAAGCTAACTAATTCCTTTGTTCACCAAAAACCAAACAAAATCTATGAATACGACAAAATATGATACATTGGATACAATAAATTTTAAAATTTTAGGATACAGGTACAAGAGATATACATTTAAAATTTAAGTATATATTCAACAAATTAATGTATTAAAAATAAAAAATAAAAAATAGTTTTAAATAATTATTTTATAATTATTATAAAGATATCTAAAATAAGAAATTAAAAATTGATTTTTTCTGTAAAATCTTAAGTCATTTTAAAATTTTTGAAGAATAAAAACTAAAGATAAATATATGATACGAATCGTGAATTATGGTATACGTATCAGATATGAATATGTCTTTTTTTTTTTTGAAGTATTAGTGTAATATAGGTAACACAACACAATCTAATTAAAATAATTTTATTCTAAAACTCTTGAATTCCATTTGCTGGTTAATTGAGTAAAACTCCTTAGATACAAAATAAAATCACATAAAAAATATGAATTTGTAAATTAAGAATATCTCTTTTGCATCTCAATAAAAAAATAAATAAATAAGAGAAAATCATTATTAAATAATGATAGCAATAGTATAATAAATATTACATATTCAAATTTTTTTGAATGAAAATAAAGAAATTCATTGTTGTTCCTCTTGCACTAATCAAACGGCCCAATATCTATTTGCAAAGCTTTGCTTTTTTTTTGTTTTAATATTATGATTAATTTTCTTTTCAATGATTTTAAAGTTGTATTCTTCTACTTTAACTTTGTGCAGTTGGAATTTTACTTTTAAAATGTTCTAAGAACAATCCACAAAAATTAATTATTGATTATTGAATAATAATAATAATAATATAAGATAACAAAATTATCAGAGGAGAGAGAGAGACAGGGGAAGTTGTTTGATCAAAAGAGTTAAAAATAATTTAAAAGCTATTGTTTGGAATTAAAAGAAAATAAAAATGTCATTTTATCCTAAATAACAGTAATATTTATACTGAAAAGTAAAAACTTTAACCCCCAATATGACGTAAAAGTTCAACATCAACTCAATAACCTTTATCATATTGTATCAAAAATAAAAAAACTAATTTTATTATAGTAGAATTAATTATCCGATGTTAAAAAAAATATTAAATATAATTTAATTAACTGAATAAATTAGGTGAATTTCTCGTGGGACCAAACACCAAGTCAAACATGGGCTGAGAATCAAGTTGGTGTATTATTGGCATTCCTAAAGAGTGAGCCCAGTAAGCCCAGAGAACAGAGAAAAAAGATAGAGAGAGAGAAAATATACATACTTAGAAAGAAAAGAAGAATTAAATAGGAGAGCAGAGCAGGAACCAGGAGGGTGTGTCTGCCTCAATGCCCTGCTTCCATGCGTCTTTATTTAGGTTTATAAGAGGTTCTTTTCATTGGGTCCAGCTTGGTGTGTGTGCCCTTAGATTTCTGCCCTCCAACCCAACTAAACACCGAAAGCACCAACAAAAACAATTATACATATATATATATATATATAAAAGACAAGCGTGAAACCCACTCACCCTCTAAATTCAATATCTACTACTACTACTCCTTCTACTTTTCCTCCTCTCCTTCTCACCAATTCTCTCTTCTGCTTCCCCATTACTGAGACACTCACGCAGAAAGAGGAAGAGAGAGATAGAGATGGGTGAGAGACTGTGCCTTTGCTTTTTATGATGACCAAAACACTATACTCTTTCCCTCTCTTCTTCCCAGAAGAAGATGGCAATCCTCCATCATCACCATGACCAACTAGCACACCATGAGAACTCTTCCTCCTTCCTTGACGCTCTTTACTGTGATGAAGAAAAATGGGAAGACGGAGAAGTAGAACAAATCGAAGGGAGCAATGACACTTGTCTTCTTCTTCTTCCTCGGATCTTGTTGGAGCAAGACTTGTTCTGGGAAGATGAAGAGCTCACCTCTCTCTTCTCCAAAGAAGAACAAGCTTGCTTTGATCTGAGCCTTGATCTTGTTCTGGCTCGTCGCGGGGCAGTAGAATGGATGCTTAAGGTGAAAGCCCATTATGGCTTTTCTGCTCTGACGGCAACGCTAGCCATCAACTATCTGGACAGATTCCTTGCGAGCTTCCATTTTCAAAGAGAGAAGCCATGGATGATCCAGCTTGTGGCTGTCACTTGCCTTTCTTTGGCAGCGAAAGTCGAAGAGACTCAAGTCCCTCTTCTTCTAGACCTCCAAGTAAAGACTGAACAAAAACAAATGTGGGTTTGTTCTGTCTCTGGACATCATAAACTAACACGCTTTTATTCTTCTGTTTCAGGTGGAAGATACTAAATACATGTTTGAGGCAAAAACTATACAGAGAATGGAGCTGCTTGTTCTATCAGCCCTTAAATGGAAGATGCACCCAGTAACCCCACTCTCTTTTCTAGATCACATCATAAGGAGGCTTGGCTTGAAAACCCATCTTCACTGGGAATTCCTCAGGCGCTGCGAGAATCTCCTTCTCTCTATTCTTCCAGGTAAGCAAGTGCGATTCAATTCAAAGACAGAAAATTTAACCTTGCATCTCAAGATTCCTTCTCACTTGGAATGCGTGTGTGTGTTTTATTGGGTCTAGATTCAAGATTTGTGGGTTATCTCCCTTCGGTATTGGCTACTGCAACAATGCTGCATGTGGTAGAGCAGATTGAGCAGAGTGAAGGAGTGGAATATAGAAATCAGCTTCTTGGCGTTCTTAAAAGCAACAAGGTTGGTGCTTCTGGTCTGGGGCATTCTTAATTAAAAGCTGCTATTAATTAATGCACGATACATGATAAGCACATGATTTGATCTGGAATAACTTAAGGTATTTTGGTTCTGTAATTTGACAGGAGAAAGTAGATGAGTGTTATAATGCCATACAGGAGGTGTCAAATGGCAATAATTATTATAATTATGGGCATAACAAGTCTAAGAAGCGGAGGTATGAGGAAATGAATCCTGGCAGCCCAAGTGGCGTAATCGATGCAGTTTTTGGGTCTGATGGTTTCAACGATTCGTGGGCAGTGGGGTCATCATTATGTTCATCCCCTGAACCACTGTTCAAGAAGACCAGACCCCAAGACCAACAGCAGCAGCAACAACAACAAGTGACATTGTCACCGTTCAATCGGGTCATTGTCGGAATCGTTGGCACGTCCCCTTAAGATCTACTACACTCCCACCCGTCCTTGAAAAGCAAAGAAAACCCAAAAAGATGTTTTTTTTTTAATATATATTTTACTGCGGTAATACCAATTACTGTTCCTTCTTTCCATTCATTTCCAACAATGCCCATGGAATGGTTTCTGAAGGAGGAGGAGGACAAAGTTGGCAATGAAGAGAAAGAATACATCTGCTGCATTCTGCATCTCTCTATTATATATGTTATCTTAGGCACTCTTTCCCTTTTTCTTTAAATGGAACTCTTTGGAGACCATATTTTATTTGGACATACTTATATCTTTCATTCTATAATAAATTCAGAACAATTCTTGTTCATTTTGTTCATGATTCCCATGTTCACAGCTTTGCTGGCTGGTTTGAAATTCTTTACATGGAGATGGGAGCCCCAAATGGTCCACCCAAATTAATCCCTTTTCTTTTATTTTTGGGCTGGGTAACATTAATATTTTTGGTGTTTTGAAAAGATTTTTTCCCCCAATATTCTATGGTTCAAATGCTTGAATAATAGTAGTTTTTATGTCATGCCACTCGAACGAGAATATATATGTACAAACATTTAGGAATGAGAAAGAAATTGTAGTGTGGTTGAAAAGAAAAAAAGAAAAAACTGAATAGAAGAGTAACAAACATAGAATTATGTGGAGTATTAATATAAAATTAATGAAAGAATTAATTAATGGGGGGGGGGGGGTAGTAAAATAAGAAAAGAAAAATTAGGAAAAGGAAGAAGAGACAGAAGAAGTAGAAAAGAGGGGAAGGGAGTTAGAGTAAGTAGGAAGCATGTGAAGGGAGAAGCAGATTGTCGGCCAGTGGGTGAAAGGGTTTTGACCCTCGTTTCATGAACCACTCCCTCATCATAACAATTTGAATTCTCATCATACAAACATTTGAATCCTTATTAGACTTTCTTTAAGTCTCCTTAAATGAAAAGAAAATTAAATTATTAGTACTCTACGTGTTATATAAATTAGATGTGAGTCATAAAGTGTGTCACATTATTCATAACTTCATAAAGGTCATTAATTTATTTTTTCCTTGTATTTTTCTTTCTTCTTTTAAATTTAGATCATGAATTTTAATATATATATATATATATAAATGATAATTTATGCTTGATTTATATAATGAGTACAGGGCAATACAACACTTGCAGGTTTGGGGAAGAATGGGATAGAAAATCTCAATATTATGAAATAAGTATTCGATAAAATAAAGAACGTTATGTGCATGGATATTGACAAATTCGCTTTGCGCTTCTCCCATTACCATCCCTAGAAATAGCTCAGATACATAAGTTTGTACAAAGAAATTAAAGCCTTGGCTAAAACAATACAAAGAAATTAATGAGTTCACTTGGGAGCTAACTTAAATGATAAGGGTGGAGATTAGTTCTTACCGCTGGCGAGATACTCCTAATCTATAACCAAAAAAAAAAATACAATACTCATTTAATGTATAAGTTGATCATAATTATCAAAGTGAATATTTGAGTCAATTTCACTATATACAATACTCATTTTTGTGTCTATGTAGTAATTATAGTAATTAATTTTACAATCACATAATATTATACTCCCTATGATCCTTAATATAAGACTCTTTTAACCGAATCATGCGGATTAAGAATTAAATTAAAACTAATTAACTACCTCGATTTCTCCAAAAATTATAATGTTTTTCCAAAACTACCTTTATTTAATCTCTCTCTCTTTCTCTTTGGATATATTAAATATGTGCATTTTTATAAAAATATATAATAAATATTACCCCATATATTATAAAGGATCTTATATTTATGATCAGTATAAAAGCTCTTATATAGGACGGGGAGGTAGTATATCACTTAATGTCTCACTTGAGTATGGGGAAAAGGATCATTTAGGTATGCACACATGTTCATTAATTGAAAGGAGTTGTTTTTAATTCTTTCGCATACGATAATTCAGGGTATTAGGGAAAGAAGACATTAATTACATACCCCACACAAGAACCCTCACACAAGAACCCTTTCGTTGGAAACTTCAAGACAGTTGTACTTTGTGCTTATTAATTGCATAGGCTTCCTTACACACCATCGCCCAGAAATTTCAACTTCAATTTATTACTCCCGATTTTATATATAGGATCTTTTTATATATAGAATCTTTTATCTTGATCTTAAATATAAGATCTTTTACAATATACGAGGTGGTATTTATTATGCATTTCCAAAAAAAAGTCCCTATTTAATGTATTCAAAGAGAAAAAGAGAGAGATTAAATAAGGATAGTTTTGGAAAAATATTGAAATTTTCAAAAAAATCAAAGTAGTTAATTAGTTTTAAATTTCTTTCTTAATTCGCGTGATTAGGTTAAAATGATCTTATATATAGGACCAGAGGGAGTACTAGTTTTATTAATCTAGTTTTATATTTTCTTGAACCTATTTTTTTAAATTTAGTTTTCTACATTTATCGATTTGAAGAGATAATGTTAATATCCCATGTTTTTATTCCGGTGATCTCTTTTATTTATACTCATTTCTTTTAAAATGCATTACTCACTCAGGTTTTTTATATAAGTCTCCTTTTAAAAAATTTTATGGTTCCAAATATACTCCCTACTTCCCTCCATCTCATTTATTGTTGTTTTAGGTTTTTTTATTTTGTTTCACTCTTTAAAAATATATAAAGAGTGAAATTTTATTATCAAATTTCAAAAAAGAAATAAATTAGTTAGATTTGACTTAAAGTGCAAAAAATTATACATATTTAATACAAAAAATATATATTTAATGTTAAAAAATAATGTGATTTAATGGTATATGCAATGGAATGTAGAATGATGTAGAAGTACTAATGAGAAGGGATACACTTTGAAGAAAAAAGGAAGTAAAGGGATAATAGAGGGCATAAAAACATTTGATGGCATATATAATACAATGTTTGCTTTGGATTGAGGTGGTTAGTTGGATTTAGAGTTAAGTATGATGATTAAGTGCCCCCATACACTTTTCAACACAAAGAAGAAAAGGGTGAAAGGGATAGAAATATCCCAATGACATGTGGATTAATAAACCTTCCTGATATATCTTTATATATTGCGTCTCACATTTTACTTTTCTTTTTTGTTGCCCCTCTTTTTCTTTTACCAATATATATATACACACACACACACACACACACACACACACATATGATGGCCATTTTAGTGGATTCACTATAGTGCATGCTTCGCCTTTTGCTTCTTTCCTTTGCTTTCCTCTTTTGTCTTTGTTCTATTGTCAAAATTAAAAGTTACAGAAAGAATCAATGGTCATTATTTGCTTCTTTCCATGCGTATAAATGTGCATGTAATCGCAGTGGACTAAGAACCTACCTTTGTTTTGTTTTCTAGCTTAGTATTGGTTTAGTATTTTTAGGTCGTAGTGAAAAAACACAGTCAAAGTGCTCTTCATAATTCATATCCTCATTCATCCTTATGGGAGCCACACACATTTCTTCTAGACTTTGCACTAAGACCTGAGGTTAAACCAGTTTTTTTTTTCTTTCCTTTTTTTAATTTTAATTATATAAAAGCTTAGATGACTTGGTTCTGAAACTCATCACAGTCAAACCATGCTTCACATTTCAAATATGGACTATTTACCTACAAAATCCTTATAGCGACAGGATTTAAACCACATTTTTGTGAGATAGGGGCCAACTCTTTAGGAATTGCTCGTATATTTATTGTTTAACTTGTTAATAAGAGAAAAACATCATATGTGAGTGAAAGAGAGAGAGAGATTGGTGTTGTGGTAGGTTTAGATGATGCACCCACTAATCTAAAATTATGATATAATGCAAAAAGGCAGGCGATTTTAATCATGGGGGACACAATCTTTGATCTTGTTGGAAGATTGTCTTTTCCTTCTCCTAACATCTTTGTTGTTGCTAAATCTTTTAATTGTAATTTATTGACAGCTTCACTTAATTAAAAATAAATAAATAATACAAGTGCTAAAAATGTATTTTTACTAAATCATATCAATTTGCAAGACAAACCTCAATTATGAGGATTTGAGTTCTTTTCTAGTGTTGGATCATTTTGAAATTCAGGACTATGGCAATAAAAAGAACTAATTTACTTTTTTTAAAAAAATAATAATAATAAATTCTTTCTACTCTGTATTACTTTAAATTAAAACGATCTATATAAATTTGATGTGATGGAGAAAACATGAAGTGGATGCTAGTGATGATGAATTCATGAGGTAGAGAGATAAAAAGGTGCATAGTGAGACAGTTGTTTTTTCAAAGGGAAACAGCTTGCTTCCATGCACCAAAGCTCATGAGATCACTAGGAGAGTCATCCTAATATTTGTAAGATCATGCCCCCCACACCAATAATTTGAGAATAATATGATCATGCCTTGTGGCTTAGTGATCATCAGTTTCCTTTTTCCCTTTGACTTAGTCTCATTCATCCTTATTAATGCTTCATTAATTAATATAATCTTCACAAGAACTCTAATTTTGGACTAAAGCCCTCCCATGTAATTTTTCCCCTCGCTCTTTCTCTCCCTGGTCTTTTCTTGCTTACAGCTGTAAAGTTTCAAGAAATTAAAAACAACAAAAGAGGACCATATATATGTCTGTGGGCCCCACTATCTCTGCAAAGACAAAGGTTCTGTGGAGTATATAGAAACAACTTCTTTCTTCTTACTTCTTAGACAGCACAAGAAAACATGCCCTTTTTTGTGATGCTAAGCATACTCTTTAATCTCCGTCCACTTTTCTTTAGAAGAAACTACAAAAGCATCATGGAATTTCTGCTTTCACCTGTATCCATATCTAGCTCTTGTTGGTTGTACCCACTGGTCCTTCTGCTTCTAAACCATCCCAAAATGCTCAAATCGTAGGACTCCACTTTTTCCTTTTTTTTTCCTAATTCAAGTGTTACTTTGTAAATTTACTAGAAATTATTTCATTCGATTATCAGATAATCCTTCAATTAGATCTCACATATTTACTTTTTATTTTTTTTAACTTGTTCAGTTCCAACTTTTATCTTCATTTTCCAAAGCCATGAGATAGGATACACGTATCTTTTAGTTTCTTGTTTCTGACTGAAATATATGACTTCATTAAATTGAATATCTTATTGCTATATATTGATTTTTTTGAGAAAAATAGTAACACCAGAGAATGTAACTTATTATGAGGCTTATATCACTTTTTTTTAAATATGTCTTCGAATATTTTACATGCACTTAATTCTATAGGTGCAAAATATCTCTTCTAATGATTTTACTAAGCCTTACCAAAAACACAGAGAGCAGACAATATTTATAAAAAACAATATGTCACATCAAATCAGCTTACGGAATCAAGCCAATAATTTGAAGTATTTAAATCCTTCAATTTAAATTCTCTCTCCGGAAGTTTTGACAGAAAAATTCATAGCCCTACCTAACTCACCACCACATAATTTTTTTTTTTACCTGTAATCTTCTGTTCTGTTCATCTCTTATATAGTATCATATTTGGGCCAATCTCTAGCAAATTTTTCCCTCGTTATTAACTAGAGTTACTGTATCCTTAAAATTTGACCAGAAAATGTGCTATGGCCTTTTCAAAATGATGGAAAGTCACAGGTATCTCAAGCAAATTTAGTCCACACCAAGGTTCTGAAATCCAAAAGCAAAAGATATACAGGAGAGTTGGTGTGGGTCTGAAACTCTCAAGGGACTATATGGTCCCAAAGTGAATGCCAATGAGATTCCAGGAAGCTGATGCATCACTATTACTATACTTCACTCTTGTTGTAAATGACCCCAAGAGAGATCAGAATGGAGGCCCCAAAACCCCTGTCTGTCTAGTAGCATTTTCCACATCCAATGCGTGAATCAAATTATTATGGCTACGTTGTCCCTATCTCTTTCTGTTACAGTTAATGTTGGATTCTGGGAAATCGGTATCCAATGTGTGCATGGACTTGATCATATTCAAAGTGGCCACCATCATCTCAAGCACAGACAAATCAGTAACCACAAGATCCATAATTTAGCCTTTCCCCTATATTTTCTTTTAACTCGTACGACTATATGTTAGGACCGGGCCTAGAGGCATTTAGAACACTGGAAAGATCTTCTTTCGTTGGCTTTGCCATCAACCATGCTCATCATATACGAATATAACAAGATTTATTGATATATAATTTCGTTTTATTTAATAAGATGGGTGAGACTCCTTCCGACACTTAACTCAGAAATAATAAGATCGGTGTGAGTGTGAATTAAAACTATAAACATAGCGATGAGCTCTTAAATAATCTTGTGCTCCATGCATATATTATAACAACCACTACAATGCTCAGGGACCCTTCTATGAAGCTTTCTTCTGCGGTATTTGAAAAGAAATCAGATTGGAGAAGTCCTGAACAAGCTTCATGAGTATTGGAAGATTTGGACAGTTAGATGGGAGATTAGCAATTTGTAAACAATTATTTGGAGTGCAAGAGTTGTGTAATAAATGGGGGAGTTTATTCAGCAGCAAACATATTGAATGAACTGAGTACAGGGTATTTATTAGTGTTTGGTTTATTGTCTACTTAGAATAACAATGATCCAGTGAAGATCAATCATGTGATGAGAGTCTTTAAAGTTTGCTTGTTGGAATCTCTCTGTGGGACATCAAATAAATCTTCTTGGCGCTACAATGGGGCTACCCCACCAAATTCATGCAGTGTCATATATAGAAAATAATATGTTTTTAAGGGAGAAGTAGACAAGAAGCATTGAATACCTAAACTTAATGGCAAGAACAGTAACAGGTTTAGGTGGTCCAATCCAAATTCAAACGCTCTCTTACACTGTCACGTTATTTTTAGACTTCACTTTTTATTTTATGCTCTCTGCACTATCAAACAGTCTAAGGAGCCAATGAAAAATACACTAAATTAAAGATGAATATCTCTTCACCTTCAATTTTTATTTGTGTGGAATTTCATTTACTCATTATATGGGTAGCACATTATATGTAGCAAAAATAAATCCTTACAGATGAATGCAAGACAACAATGAAAAATCTTAACTTTTCAAGTTTGAGAACCTAAATCATGTGTGACAAAGTTAAGTCGCACCTACGACAAACACAAATGGCTTCATTCCCTGTCTGATTAAGAAGATGAGATTCGATGGGAAGCAAGTATAGGATGCTTTTTGGGTCTCTTTAGTAGCTTTAGGAATTCAGAAGGGACAAGAGAAGTTAAGTGATGCTTTTAGGGGCCAGCCATGGTATAGCATGTCCTAAATGTGTGAAATTTGGCTGCCATACTGCAAGCATGTCTGGCTTAACAGACAAAGATTTGGGTATCTTTTTACACAGGCAACACTGACCTGACCTATATCACCACCAGCTAAGCTCATATAGACTTAATTAGTTGCTTAAAATACACTCTCGCAGTGTAATGACCGTAATGTAATACCAGTTCAAGATCTTACATAATCAGGACAAAAATGAAAACAGATCCACGAACCAGAATATGCGTGCCTCTGGCTCTGTTGTACACTGGGAAAGTCAAATTGAAATTCTATGGTAGTCAACCTTACAGGAAGCTAAAGTATGTCGTACAGAAGACTGTTTCTATTAGTACGAAGGAAAGAGAGAATAAATGAAACTAATGGGAATGGAGTAAATTAATGATAAAGCTAGTGACACCATAAGGCTTTTTAATTTTTATCTACAACGTACGGTAAAAGGATAAGATGCCATTGGTTGGTAGTTTTTATTCGTCCAAATTCTTATCAAGATTGCAAAATTTTATGCACGTAGGAATTGATCGACTCACATTTGTTCCCAGAAATATAGAACCCGTGACTCTTTTTATGGTACATTATGATCTGTTGTTATGCATCCCAGTGGGTCAGCAGAAATCTTAACTTGGATAATTGGGCCATGGCTGTGAAAAGTTAAAAACAAAAATGTAAAAGTTGATACTAATACAATTGTCCCCTCTTCCCTCCATCTTGGAATCTCAGTATTCAAGAATTTGACCGATAAAGAGATTGCATTAAGATGTGTACAGAGAAAAACTGATCCTCACGGCAGGTAAACCAGTCCTACCAGAAAAGAATTAATATCCGAAATTGGTCATTATTCATTTTAATTAGAAAATATATTTTTCCAGCGTCCTTCCCATCCATCAATGATCAATCTCTTCATTCTTCATAAAGCCTGATGTGTGGTCAGTAAGAAAAAGTTGATCATATATGTTGTTGAAAACAGGAGAGATATTAAGCGTATACCATATTCCATTATTTACATACAAGAAGCAATACAAAAGTTAGATCATTCTTTAGGATATGAGTGCTATTCTAGCTCAGTGAACAAGTAGCATATTCTACAGCTATTTAGCTACGATGACATAATATCAAATTCCAGAAAACCAAAGGAAGTCGGTATTGATTAAGATGAAGCCCTCTTCATCTTCCTCGTGTATCAGTGACTAATTCAGCAAATTGGTGAATTGTGTTCCGATAGGCGCACTGCGTTGAGCTTTTGTTTGAGGATTTGTAAGGCGTTCAGTAATAACTGAGAAGCCTTAGGTGCGCCACTGGTTTCAACTTTGAATATGAAAGTATCCTCTTTCTCATGGATTTCAACAAGCCCCGGCTTCCCCATAGCTTCTGCTTTCCGGATCACTTCTTCATCATAAATGTGAGCCGTAGGGTCACTCACCACAACCTGAAAAAAGAAAATTAGAAAAAAAAAACTTGGCTTAGCTATAAGATATGGTAAATAACCTTAGGACAATGCATTCCAAGGATAGTTGTGTGGCCATGTTCAAATTTTCTAAGCATAATATAATCTATAAGATATCGATTAGGGATTAAAACAATTAATAGAAATTGAAAACGTAACAATGATAATTTATTACTAGACATCAATATTTTTAGAAGCTTAACAACAATCACTGAGAATTGAGACCTGGAGACATCAACCTTTCAAAAATATAGTGCACTTAAGTGGACAAGCTATAAAGTTCAACTTTTTGAAACTCCTTGACCTGAATGTGTGTTGCAACATTTCTTAGGATAGTTTGTAACACTTGGTAGAAGATATAAATTAATAATCCAAAATACAATAAGATTTGGTAAAAGCTAAGATCGGCTTGAATATAATAGCACGACGTGCTCCATATTCTGGCTGTCCAACTTATATGAGGACTTCGAAGTAACAAGAGGCTTCAATCAAAGTCTACGACATGAAACATAGTGAGGAAGAAAAAGGTTGATACTTGATAATAAGATCCACATCTAAAACATGCATGTTTGGATCATGATGCTGCATGAAGCCTGAAGGCATAAATGTTTCATTTTCAACTAACATACACGAATCTACTCCGCCTAGCATGGAGATTTTAAGAGAAAAAGAAGAAAATGTTTGGAACATTATATGCGTGCTTCTTTTACTTTGGGATCACTCTCCTACACGTGTTCAAGGCCGAGAGAGTTAGAGTCTAACTTGATATCACTAGCACCAGTTGATTAAGTAAAATAGTATTTTCTTTTTCTCAAGCCTTTTTCTGAGTATAGTGTTAGATTTAGATGGATAGTGCTTGAATACAGCTTAGACATTGGGCCAAGGCCCAAAATATTAGGAGCTTCTAAGAGACTTGTTCTATATATAACCAGTCTCATGAATATGGACCTTGAGCAGTAAATCACAACTAATCCAGAGTATTTCTCTATTATACTCTTCATTTCTTGATAATTGGGGTTTTTCTTCTTTCTTGGAACCTTTGTAGTTGTTAGTAGACTCGCAAAAGCATTTGACGGAAAACAAAAAACAAAAACAAAGACATAAGAAATCGAAGGAAGAAATAAAAATGAAACAGTATGCAATTTCCTATAGACGGAAGGACATGCTTACTCTTGAACAAACCTAGATTCCCCTCATGATGCATATACCATATGTACTAGCAAAATTTAGCCACCTCAGAAACAGTGAAAAGCAAAAAGGAAGTCACCTGTTCAGTGTATAAGGATTGAGTTCAAACACGGGTAGGACAACTTGCGACCCATTCTTGTTTCTCCTCAAGTGTCAATGTTTCCATCAATTCCTCATTGATATGAATCTCTGGCACATTAAAGTAAGCCACAGTTGCAGCCTTTGCATGTTCCATTCCAATTCCCTTCCTAGCTATTGCCCTCAGCTTCAGTTCCTGTCCTCGCCTTAATTTCACAATTAAAATCCCCGTTGTTACACACATTAAACAAATCCCATTTTCTAAAACAGAGTCATCCGTCTATTCAAGTTCTGTTCTGTCTCCAACGAATCAAACAACAGCAAGAACGTTTAAAGATCAAGGCAAAGTACTAAACTTTAGAGTGCTTGCAATACAACCCGGCCCGAATCATGTCACTGATTTCACAACCCAAGAATCACCCACAACAAATGCGAAAATTAGATATCCAACCCAAGAACTATGAGTTAAGTGTCTCAGTACAAAGACAGACTTACTCTTGTTCGGGTGAATGGTCGTCGAAGGGAACGACGGTCAGGTCCGAACTGTAGAGATCCCTGCTGGTAACATAGAGGGTTTTATAGGTGACGCATTTGACGCTGAAGTGGAACTCGACGGAGCAGAGGTTACAATGATCATCGCCACCGCAAAGTTGACACTCCTCATATCTGAGCATGGACATTGCGCGGTCGCTGGTGAGCGGGATGAGGACGAGACGGTGGGCAATGAACTCGTAGTTGAGGACGGAGGGTTTTGCTCAATTTCAACGAGTTCGATGGCGATGGTGGGCACCTCCATTAGCATAATGCGTCTGAGAGTGCTGGCCACGCTGGCGTCAGAGCCTCCAAGCTCGAACTTCAAGAAGTCATCATTCATCTCCAGGATCGACACACTCGGGGTACGTGCGTAGCCCTGAAAAACTGGGTTTATTCCCGCTTGCTCCAATGGTAGTTATGAAAATTTGAGATGGCAATTAAGGGTTATCTGGTAATTTCGGTTTCGCTCTCTCTTTTTCCGGGAAAATAACGAATTTTGGGCCGGTATGGTTCACGGAGTTAATTTGATGAGAATCACAATAAAAATAATTTGACTTAAAATAAAATATTATATTGAAAATGTCATAAAAATAATTTTTTTATATTTGATTGGATGAAAACGAAATAAAAATAAAATTAATAATTTTAAAATATTGAAAAATAAATTTAACAAAATAAAATAAATATACATAAGACAAATCTTTATTGGATTAAAGTATATTAAGTTTTTTCCACCTTTATTTTCATTACAAACTCTAATACTGATTCTTTTTCAAGATATCTATACTGTTTATTATTGTCAATCAATATTGTTTTATTGACATAATAAGGCCTTTGTTTTATAGAGCTAAAGAATGACCCTTCCCGAAATAGGAAACAGATTACTGAAAGATAAGTATAATAATGACAGAAAGTTTGTTATATAGTAGTCGTTTCTATCATATTTATAATTTCATATTTTTTATCAGTTAATTTTACATATACTTACAAGCTTCTTCTCTTCAATTAAATGAAATTTGTAAATGACGTATGGGTATAAATTCTTTTTTTTTTAATTTTTTTAGTGAAATGCTTTCTTGTAAAAATTAAATCAAATTTATCTCTAAATGAAATAAGGACTTTAATTTTTTTACTTTATCTTTCCCATCATGCCTAGTATCGATTTCTTTGCTTCTTAGCTGTACTGAATTAGACAGCAGCGAAGTTAGCCGTACAGCATTGACCGAGTTTCAAGTTTTATCTCAGAAAAATAACGAGGCTTCAAACTCCTGCCCCTTTCGGCGAAAAAAAAAACAAACTGCTGCCACCTGAAATATTAATAAAATCAGATGGACCATGCTATGACAAATGAGGTATGAAGGACCTATTTCAAACAAAATGGGAATATAAATAAATAAAAAAAAACTCCTTCATAAATATGAGAAACTTTTTATTTTTTAACAAAGACACTTTAATATATATCAAATATAACTTCTATATCTTATCTTTTTTTTTTTTTTCCTCAAATTCATTTTCCATGCGCTAAATGTAGCATAAGTGTTGAATTTGGCCTGTAAATCTTTTGTTTTGTTACCCCTCAAGGAAGATTGAAAAGTGAAGAATTAAAATAGGGTGGGATTATCAGATGACATATAGGATTTCTTCTATACGTTCTCCACATACTATAGGAGTAAAGTTCAACATAAGTGATCAAAATTACAGTAGGATTTGACTAAGATGGCAAAAGTAACAAGCAAGGTGAGTAAACATCAATTGTCACTGAAGAGCACTAGTTATTACTTGGTATGCTCCAACCTATTACAATTCCATGTGATGCTGTTAAGATTGTCACATCCATCTTGCCCCATATGGACCAAACTGGTGAATAAGCATCTCCTACGGCATTTGGAGTTGAATTACTTCCTGCAGAAACTTCACCTTTCTGTAATTAGCTTTTTCACTCGAAGTCATAACAATTCAAAAGAAAAATACAAATGGAAATGCGGGTTGGACCTCCTCGTACTTACATGTTCCATATTTATTTTATCAGAATGCATCGAATTGGTGATCCTTCAGCACCAACCAACCTAAGAGGTAAGCAATGGATTGAATATATTCCTGCTGGAACATCATCAAGCTTCAGGGCTTCCACGAGAATGATTTCCTGAAGCATTCAAACTTCTTAGTGCGCGGCTTAATATTTATTCTTTTCTGATGAACAAATGAAGAATATCACTATTTTTTTCATACAAGGATATTCAAAGACAATATTAGCAATCTCATCTCAAATTTCCGTACTATTTTGACCTAAAGATGTGATTTATATTCAGAAAGGTGGAAACAATTAACTAGTTATTAGTGAAACATAACGTATGCATTTTCATATCTCAATAATAATGTTTACTCACCCTTCCTTCTAGAAAAGCAAGATGAGATGGAATCAAGTCGTCATAAGCAGCAACAGATAAGTAATCAAGACCTACATTCCATCACAAAAAAAGAAAATGTAAGCACAAGAAATCTGAGCAGAAGTTAACAACATATAAAACATGTGCAAAGAACACAGAGAGATATGGTTATGCTACATAGCTCCACACAGTAAAATACCCAAGCTGTGCAGACAGAAACGCAAATATATTTTAAATGGAGAGGAAGGTCATAGATTCAGAGCAATCTTCTGAGAGACTAATTTATTTGCCATCTCATGCTCCTACTGAGACCTCTAAATAGTGTATTCACCATAAAGATAAGGCTACATCAAGCTCATGAGGTGCTTGATCACACAACTACTCAAAATTATGCTGCAACATCTCCATCAAGTAAAGCAAAGAAATTAAATGGTAATACAACTCATTTAAATTAAAAAACATGACGAAATGTTTATCTGAAGTGGCATGACATCTATGAATCACCTCTATTTTCATGGTGAAAATAGAAAGTGGAAAAGTCCATACGCACAAAACCAGAGATTGAACCAGTCATTTGACAAGGGCCAAAAGACAGAAGATACCCTCAGGAAGAAGCAGACCATATGTAAAAGAAAAATCTATATCTTACCTACAAGTTTGATGTCAGTGTTCTCTGCTAGCCACTTTGCTCCGTCCACCATGAATCCCACATAGCTTGTGTCAAATTCTTTTTGAAACATAAGGCGCCTACAAATTTAACAAGTTTGGTTCGCATATGGCTTCAAATGAATTAGAAATGACCTAATATTGTCATCTTGAGATTCAAATTTGGATCACCAAGGTCAAAATAGCAAGATCTGATCATGCATACATGTAGAATTTTACGATAGCCATGAAAACCTCAAGTCACAGTTAAATATGACTTCTGCCTCACAGTCACCCCTCTTCAATAGCCTATGTATCACATAAAGGCATCCATATTAAGTGATTGTGAGAAATAGGTAACAAGTAGTTGAGCACAAGTTATAAAAAATAAATTAAAATAATTTGCAGATTAAAGAAGTATAAAAACTCCATCTGTTCCTCACAAGGATATTTAATGCTGCTTATCCAAAACATAATTGGGATATAGACACTTGGTAGCTTCAAAATGCTTCAATTCCTCTAAATTGGCTTCTCTCTTACTTCTCTACTCCTCTACTTCTTAGTATGTGAATCATCCAGACAAATTTAAATGGTTTAGATTTATTCACTTGTTTTGTTAAGTTTTGACATTTCAATCATTTTTTTATAAAAAATTTAAATTTGAATTGTCTAGCTGAACAGCCTAGAAACTGAGAAGTGGAGAAGTGAGGAGAGATAGCAGATTACAATTCCTCTTCAACGTTGTTTCTTCAACTATATGGCGTTTTAAGTATTAGAGGTACTGTTTGAACTTGTATGATGAAAAATTATAAAGATAAGTGTCCGTCAAATTATCATGTCAAACATAATAATCACACACAAACAAAAAAAATAGTTACTTTTCTGTTACAGCCATGGAATTATAGCAAAGAAGCACTTTTAAATAAACCATAAAGGAATTGACTGAATCTTCGTTTTATGCCTGACTGGTAAAACAATATACTCCTCACATTAGCACCAATACACACAATTTGTCCAAGTTACCTGTCAGTGTTCAATGTTCTGAAGAGCACACGTCGTACACCCCTTGGAATATTTAGTGACTTCATAACTTCAGCTGAAATAAAGAAAAACTTAAATTTAATTACAACTCCTAAGAATGCTTGCTGAAAAACTTCCACCCTACTCCACAGTAGAGAGGGCCATCAAATTAACGTAAAACTAGATTTGCTTACCTATGCATTGCACGGATATGTTGAGATTTAAGGAAATATCATCCAGTATCATAGACATAAAATTAGATGCAGAAAATAGAATATTATGACGAGACAATTGTATAAAAATCAAATAAACTATGAATAATAGTATTTGATTTGGTGAAGATTTGAAAAAGTTAAAAGTGAAATGGGCATGGAATCCGAAATGGAGCCAAGCCCATACCGTTCACAAAAAATGGCTCTCATAATTAACGGAATTCAGGGGATTCTTTAACAGCAAAGCTACATTTGTCAAAATAATCGATAGACCTATAGATACAAACATTGAACTCCATGTATATCATAGACACAATAGTTTACGTCTAGCCAAAAATTGGCAAACTCCCCCAAAGTTGCCAACGGTATTTGGCCCCCGTATACCACAAGTAATGAAACAAATAAAATAAAATAAAATGTCTTAAATTGGTAAATCATGAGTTATCATACCAGTAATATTTGTATCTCTCGGAACATCGACCAATAGTGCAGGACCTTCATACAGAAATAAGCTTATTAATTACCATCTTACTGATCTAACATGAACAATCATGTCATTCCAAAGATTAGATAAAAGAAGGAAAACTACAGATAAGTAAAAATGAAAACAACAAAAGCCTAACAAATGGCAGATAAAGCATCTGACGGGATATCATAAAGATGAATCATTCTTATCCACGGAGTAAGACAGCGGAAAGAGGACCTGGTCTTCACAAAGCCCAAATGGAATTTGATGAAAGAAATGATAATTATACGGATAGAAAACAAATAAAACAAAATAGTGGAAAAACAGCCGCATTATACATTGAGGCAATTAAGAGCGTTATGTTGCATACACCACTCTTATTCAGTTAACTTACAGCTTATGCACCCATCACCGAGTTCTCAAAGCAAGAACCAGAGTTTTTTTAACATGGAGAAATGAAAGATAGTTTAGATTGCTAGTTTAAAACTAGGCTGTGTCAGGTTTCATGTTTTCTTTCATAATCTTTATATCAAAGAGGATGTATTTTAAGAACAAATTACGCAACATCTATAAGGCACTTGCCAAAAAAAATCCCTTGGTAAATGCACAAAAGAACCTTAGTCTCGTTGCATGCCCAACCCCACAAGCTCAAACATTATACTGCAATTCGACTGAAAAAAATTCAAGCAAATTATAAAACTTCAGAAAAACTCAACCAGCAAAAATAAAGGCTGAAGAAAAAAAAATTGCAGCACACAGTATCGACAGGAACAGCAAATATCAGGGGCTAAAAACTGAATAAAGGTTCAATTGAAGAAGACGAGGGGATTAAAATCAAATCAACCAGTATCTAACAAACAAACAAAGAAAAACAGCACAATTATCAATCACCATTGAGGACTTCCAAATCGAGCGTGTCGACGTCGAACCCGGCATCGAAGTAGCGGTCGATGACGTGCCCCGGAGAGTCAACATGGGTGCCCGTGTGAGTGGGGATCTTCATTTCCGAGTTATTAGCAAGCGAACCGTTTTTCATGCTCTTTTGAAGCCAGAGAAAGTGGCCAAGGCCATCCTTAGACTCAAAAACTGGCATGTCGGGGACGTACTTGTGACTGATATCGAAGATTCGGCCATTGCCGTGGACTTCTCGACGAGGAGGGATGAGAATATCGTCGCTGCCGGCTAGGGAACATTCGCCGGAACCAGCGCCCGGGATGGTGGGGTAGGCTGCGGTAGTAGCAACGATGGGGCGGAGTGAGATTACAAGGCTGAACGCGCTGATAAACGCGAGCAAAGGTGATCGTAGGGAGAAATCCATAGCAAGTGGAGCTATTAGCAGAGGAAAGCAAGAAAGATTGTTAATAAGAGTGCACAGAGCAGTATATAGAATTGATGTTTGGAATCCAAACCGTGAGATTATGAAAATGAATTCATCCGGCCGTCCATTCAAAACGAAATTGATGTGTTGAAGGGGTGGGGGTTCTTACGAAGTCGAAGATTAGTTAAAAAGCATTGAAAACGACATTGTTTCAACTCTTCACACTGTATACTCATCCTTCCTCCTCCCACCGATTGAATCCGTACTCTAGATCTGGTGAAACGTATAGTGTTGATAAATTGCTTCAACAGGACAGCCAAGAAATCTCTAAAATGCATGGAATTCGTTCTTGTGATCGATAACACTCAACTTCCGTCTCCAAGGAATTAAGCATGGAGCCAAAAAAAATCTTCCTTTCTCAGTTACCATGAGACAAACCATCTTTCATTTTCATTCATATTCAAACAAGAAGATGCTAGTTCCACCTGGCTTATCTCTCCTTTCGTCGGACTTTTCAGTCACCACTATAATAATTTAGCCTTGAAAATTCTGCTTAGAATATGATGGATATGATCTACGAGCATAAATACATAAATTTATAAGAAATTCAATTTTCTTTTGTCAAATAAGTATGAAAAAGCTCTCCTATATAAATATCATGACGGGACCCAACTAATTCCAGTCATTCAAAAAAATAATTGGAACTGAAATTGTATGTAAGACCAGTGGCAAATCTATAACGTTGTAAGATATTCTTTTTTATCTCTATCTATCTACAATTCTACGTGAAATGTTTCCAAAGAGGATAACATTTCTTTCTTATCAAATCCAATAGATAGTTGCTGCAACCAATAACAATAACAACCTATTTAGGGGTGCTCATGGCCATGATAGAATAGGCTTGTTGAACACCCGGGGCTGGGTATCAGGTCAAGATAAGCTACTCCAGTATTAAATAATTTTTTATAAAATATTAAAAAAAAAAAAAAATTAACTTTATTTTTTAACAAAAAAATTATTTATATTAAAAAATATATTATAATTTTTTTAAACTAATGTTAAGATAAAAAAAATAACATATTTTAAAAGTTATGAATTTGATCAATTATATATTATTTTTACATAATATTAAATTAATAAATCAATTTCAAATTTTAAATAAAATTAAAATATTAAATTTTAAAAAAAATTATGATAACCATATAGTAAAGATATTATATAAGATAATAGAGAAAAAATCTTATAAAATTAATCAACATATATAAAAAAAAAATATAAAAATAAAAAATATATATAGTTTAGATCAAACTCCAATAATACTTGACCCAAAACTCAACCCAACCCAATATGGCGAGACTAGACCAGGCCATCCGTACCTCCTGCACTATTGCACAGCCCTAGCTCATCCAGACGCAAGACTAGTCAACTTCTCCTGTTCATCAAGAAGGGCTTCCACACATTTTAGTTACACCCGTGAAAAATATATGGTCTATTTGATTCTATTTCTAAAAATAATTTTTTTTAAAAAAAATAAAAAATTTAAAAAATTTATTTAGTAAATTTATTTTTTAAAAATTATTCTGAAAAATAAAAAAATAAAAGAAAAGAAAACTCAGAATACTTTTAAGATATTTTGTAGTTTTTGTTCTGGAAAACACAAGGAAAGATAAAAAATATCCCCTCATTAATGATAAAGTTATAAATTTTGAATAACTCATCTATCACTCACTGGTTATGATTTTGAGAATAATTACTCAAATAAATTTTTTTATTATCTTATTTTCAAAACTTATTCTCGAAAACAGTTTTACAAAACTGTTCTCAAAACAATAAAACAAAAAATATTATCTAACATACCCATATATCTTTCCAAATATCTTTACAAAAATAAAAAGTTTAAGAATAAATGAGTTCATTTTCCTCATATTAATTACTAAAGCAATATATGATTAAAAGTGATTCCGCCATATATAATTCATGCAGCCTACTTTTCACAGCCAACATTTTCTTCAACACTAATCACAGGATGAAACAATGTCCAGGAATATTGTGACTTTATCAAACTAGTTTCCGCCAAACATCTTTCTGATATTTGAAAACATTAATACGATATTAGGATGAACAATATTATGTATTAATTATGATAAAAGGATCTCGTTATCAAAAGCCTTCATTAGGATAAAAGCAAGTAAAATATTAATAATATTACTTAGTTATTTCAATAATAAATTTTCGTTCCATTTTTCATATTCAAGATTAAAGGTCTATTTGATTTTGTTTCTGAAAATAGTAACAGAAAACTCAGAAAACTTGTTTGATAAACCTGTTTTTTATAAATTGTTCTGAAAAATAGAAAAATAAAAAAATAGAAAACTCATAACACCTTTAAGATGTTTTGTAGTTTTTGTTCTGGAAAACACAAGGAAATGTAAGAAACATTCACCTTATTAATGGTAAAGTTATAAATTTTGAATAACTCATCTATCACTTACTGGTTATGATTTTAAGAACAATTACTTAAATATATTTTTTTGTTTTCTTGTTTTCAAAACTTATTCTCAAAAACAGTTTTACAGAACTGTTCTCAGAACAATAAAATAGAAAATACTATCAAACAGACCTGAAACATCGGGGCTTTGACATGAAGACAAGGTTGAATAATGACCACGGCAATTGGGCAACATATATAATATAACATAATGTTGTAATTTGTTATAACAATATGTTACTTCTTCCAATCCCATTTATAAGATGTTATTTTGAAAATTTGTTTGATCCTATTTATAAAATGTTGTGTTATTTTTTTTATTTGAATTTCATTCTTTACCCTTCCTTTAATGACTTTTTTATCTTTTAAAATTATTTCAGTCTTTAATCAGTAGGAGTAAGATTAGAAGTTTATACTAACTTTTTATAAATTCAAGAGTATAATTATGTCTCCTTAATACCCGTGCAATGAATAATAACACCTTATAAATAAAATCAGAAAGAGTAACTTAAAAGGCATTTCTTATAATGTTATCGTTTGTTATAATTATAAATAAAGCTTGTTATAAATAAAAGTTATGGTCACAACCTTTGCAATGTTGGGCTATATGGCCCTATCAAATCGTGTTCATGTATGTTAGTTGGATGTCACGATATCTGAAGTTTGCCATAAGAGGATCTAAAAATTTTAATTCTTAATATGGATAGGAAATCTATAGACACAACCTCCAATGTTGTGTATTGAAAGATTTTTAATAATCTAATTTAATTATATTTTTCTTCTACTTTTTATGTTAATACAACTATATCCAATATATTAAAAGATCAAAGATTATAGAAATCACTCTTGCATATCATATGAGTGTATAGCTAGTTGACATATGTATTTCCAATATAAATAGGAGTAATTTTCGGTATTTTCAATTCCGACCTTTCAGCATCATGAATTTGAGGGGGGAAAATTACCTATTCATATAATTAAAACAAAGTCAAATGTGGTTCAACATCAGCATCAATTATTGGACTCAAAAGTAATACTTAAAAGAGATCAAGAGATTATTTGATATTACCATGTCTTAAAAGGGATTAGTATCTAGTTGAAGGATACCGTGATAATAAAAAAAAAAAAGAGAGAGAGAGAGAGAGAGAGATGATTTGATACTACTTAACATTTTGAAACCCTTGTAAAATAATTCATTCATCACCCTCTTCGATTTATCACTCCCTCTTTTTCTCTCCTCCGAACCACAAAGCTCTTCCCCATCGTTGCATTGAGCAACACAATTAAGACGAAGGGAAACGCACATTAAAATGAGATCATAGCTTGTACAAACTTAAAATTACATTCAGGCCTGTTTAAAACTAATGCTTATAAACATTAAATTCTTTAATTTAATGTAATATTTTATTACTAAAATGGCTACTAATTTCTTATTTCCCTATTAAGATTTCCACAAACTGTTTTAAATAAAATCACAGATAGACAAAAGGGAACTCTTCAATGAATCATAAAGACTTAACCATTTAAGCGGCAGTGCAGTTATCTCAAATTTTCAATCCTTAATTTCAACCTAGAAAAGTAAGAGTCTCTCTCTTTTTTTTAAATTCATACTTAAAATTAAAGATAAAGAATCATGTCATTATTAATTAATAATGATATCTAACAGAAAGGGTCATTGCTTTGTTTCTTTGCTTTTTCTCTTTAATATAGTAATTATGATAATAAGCTTCACATTAGATAATGGCTAGTGGGGACTTGCCGACAAGGTGCAACTTTTAAGTCAATATCCACCTTTCAAAATGTGGTTCGCCAATGGCTGTCCTTCCCACTTACATTTTCTTCCCCCACCAGGTAGCTCCGTGTTTTTGTACAAAATGTAAACAATGAATTGTGTTATGTAAAATTTATAAATAGTGAGATTTGTTATAATTTTAATATTTCATATTGATATGAATGATATTAACATTTTTTCCAATAAACTTATGAGATTAGATAAAACTACCTAATAATACAGGTAGTAGTTAAAATTCCTTACTTCCGAACCTATATACCCATGTAAATTCACTCCTTATTATTGTGAAACTTAAAAATTTTTATCTCTCAATGAAGGTCCCAAATACCCAAGACATGCTGCCACCCCATATTTTGATATTAATCTCCTTAGAGCTAATAATTGTAAAATCAATTTATTTAATATATGATGTTTCTTTTAAAAAAATTCATTTATAAAATAATTTAAATCCATTTATTATTCATTGCTATAAATTAAATTATTTATTATTAAAATTTAAGTTATATTAAAGATCCAAGATAAAAATGTCATCTTCCGTTAAAATATGGGTTATTATAGTTAACATTAACATTTTTAAAGTATATTTTTATTCTAATTAACTTTTGTCTTCATAAAATTATATCATCAATGCAGTTAAATTTTATTATTTTAAATTTTTATTCCTTTTAGAAATACATATGAAGTAGACCCATGTTAGGGGTGAACATGAGCCGGGTTTGACCCCTGCCCGATGCCCGGCCGGATGTTCTTCGGGCCAGTACCGGGCCAAGTACCGGGCTGGCCCGATATTATATATATATTTTTTAAAAAATAAAAAAATAAAAAAATTATTTAATAATAAAAAAATATACTTATTTATACTTAAAAATAGATTTTATTAAAATATAATCTTAGCCAAAAAATAATTTTTTTCAAAATTTATGAATATTTAACCATTATATATTATTTTTATATAAATATTAAGGTAAAAAACTAATTCAAAATTTAATAAATACTTGAAACATTAAAATCTTAAAATGTTTTTATAATATTTACATAGTAAATATATTATATTAGATATATGAAGAATAAAAATCCTACAAAATCAATTAAGATATATAAAATAATTGAAAGAAATTAAAAAAATTATATATATATATACATATATATATATATATATAGTTCGGGCTGGGTCAAGTTAGGGTATCTAACACTAATCTCGGCCCAGCCCAAAAGTTGACCCAACCCGATTGACCCGAAATTGGCAGGGCCGGATCGGGCCATTCGGGCTCGAATCAACATATTCACCCATAAACCATGTCAAGTTAGCAAGTTACATTTAAATTTTTTATTCCATTTATAATGTCAGAACTTTGTCCCCTACAATTTTATAAGGGATCTGAATCGGTTATGTACTGGCCGGGATGAGAAGGCCGAGCTTACAGGTCCGGGGAAGATAAACGTCCATTTAATGTACCACTCTCCGGGCTCATATACATCGAGCTTAAGCGCAACGATCCGAGTATTACATCAGTTATCAAGTGGTAAGCTCGAGTAATTGTACGGCCAAATGAGCGTACGATTAAATAACATCTCGGCCATAGGACCAACTACTGGGTTTCTCTACAAAAATTGTGTTGCTCTGAAAATACTCGACTAGGAGTAACGGTTATGAGAGCAATAACCATTACGGAATCATAACTGAAGGACGAAAAATCAGGGATCACGCAAAAAGAGTGCGATATTCCATAATGATTATTTATGAAATATCCCGATAAACAAGGGATGAGAGGGAGAAGACGGTTACACCTTAACGGTCAGAAGAAGGTCAATAAAAAGGGGGGAAAAAGAAGAGTAGAGACAGGGCACTGCACACTGTAAAAAATAAAGAGGAATAGTCTATCTCGGCTTTTGGACAGAACATTTTGGCGCCCACCGTGGGGCCGAGGAAAACTATCCCACTACCAAGAATCATGGTGCGAACCAGGAGCAGTGCGGGTGCAGGAGAACAACACCACGAAGACAGGACTTCTTTGGAGGACCATCCTGTCATTCGGGCAATGCGTGAAGAGATGGAAGCATTAAGAAAGGAGAATGAGGAGATGCGTGAGAGGAATAGGCAATTGGAGAGAGAACGCTATCATGAAGATACTTCTCCTCCTCGAGGAGGGGAACGGGGAAATACCAACAGGGATGCTCAGCGGTCGCATCCGGAGGCAAGTCGACGTGAGGAAACATATCATTCAGAGACGAACATTGAAAATTGGCGAGGGGATAAGCAGGCCATCCGGAGGCATCCGTTCGTTGATGGCATCATGGAGACGCCATTGCCAAAAGGATGGAAGGGCTTAAACTTGGAGAGGTATGATGGTACTACTGATCCTGATGAGCATGTGGATGCTTATGTCACACAGGTAAATCTGTTCACGAATGAGGATGCAGTTTTGTGTAGGGTCTTCCCTACGTCATTGAAAGGAGCAGCCTTGAGTTGGTACACTCGGCTCCCAACGCGATCTATTGATTGCTTTGAAACTTTGATAAAAAAATTTAGCGCGCAGTATGCTACCAGCCGACCCCACCAGCTCACCTCGGCTGCATTAGTGAACTTACGCCAAGAGAAGGATGAGTCCTTAAGAAGTTTCATGGAGCGTTTCTCATCAGTCTCGGTAAAAATATGAGATCTAAACCCTGAAGTGGCAATGCACACGATGCTGATGGCCCTCAAGCCGGGACCGTTCGCTGATCATTTATGTCGGAAACCACCTGTCAACATGGATGAACTTAGAAATCGTGCAGCCGGTTACATACAAATGGAGGAAGTGTCCAAGTTCAGAAATAAAGTCAGGACAGATCTGGATAGGTGGACGGAGTCAAATAACCGAGGAAGTATAAGGCCGATGTTAGAAAAAGGAAAGTTTAAAAGAGAAGGAACTAGTCGAGGGCCGAAGTATGACCTTTATACTCCGTTAAACGCTCACCGAGCTCGAATTCTGGAAGAAGCGTGCAATACTGAGTTGATATGGCTCCCACCTCCCGGACATACTCCAGAAACAGCAGATCAATCAAAGCATTGCAGGTACCATCGTAACTATGGGCACACCACGGAGGAGTGCTGGACGCTACGGGATAAGATTGAGGAATTAATTCAGGCCGGACATCTCGGCAATTTTGTACAAAGAAATCGCGGTAATCATCAACCTTATAATGGACGAGGACGTGGTAGAGGTCAGCCCCGAGATTCAGAAAGGCTTCGACGGCCAAATGAGGAAAGAAGGCAACCCGACGATACTCAGAACAGGGAGGAAAACAGAATTAAAGGTGTAATCAATACTATAGCAGGTGGGTTTGCCGGGGGAGGAGCGACCAGTTCAGCTCGGAGAAGGCACCTAAGGGCCATTCGGACAGTAAATGCAACAACACACCGAGCGCCTCGAAGTTCTCGTCCCATCACCTTCTCGGATGAGGACTTCGAAGGAGTCGATCCTAATCAGGATGACCCTGTGGTGGTTTCGGTAGAAGTGGCGAATTACGTTGTCAGAAAGACGTTGATAGATCAAGGGAGCTCGGCGGATATCTTGTATTATGCCACTTTCCAGAAGCTCGGGATACCCGACGAGATGATCAAGCCTTATCACGATCAGTTGGTTGGCTTCGCAGGAGAACAAGTTCATACCCGAGGATATGTGGAGTTGTTGACCACTTTCAGGGGAGACCTCGGGTCAAGGACCATCATGATCAGGTACCTTATTATTGATGCAATAACTTCTTATAATATCTTGATAGGTCGACCGGCGTTAAACGAGCTCGGCGCCGTGGTCTCCACTCCACATCTCATGATGAAGTTTCCCTCGGTTACGGGAGATATAATTACAATGAAGGCTGATCAGAAGGTGGCAAGACAATGCTATGTGGATAGTCTAAAAGTCACCAGGAGAGGGGTAGTCGGTAGTGGTACACAGACAAAGAAAGATGCCACATCAGTAAATTTGGTGGAGCTTGATCCCCGACTTGATGAACAGGAGCAAAGGCCAAAACCCATTGAAGAATTGCAGAAATTTCAGCTCGCCGGTGAAGATCGGTGCACTAGTCTTGGAAGTCAACTCCGAGGAGAAACAAAGGAGCAGATAACAAGGATGTTGAAGGACAATGCTGATCTGTTCGCATGGACTTCTTCAGATATGCCGGGAATTGATCCAAATTTCCTATGCCACAAACTGGCGGTATACCCTGAAGCTAAGCCGATAGCGCAAAGGAAGAGGTGGGTAGGTGAGGAAAGGCGGAAGGCAATGAGGGAAGAAACGGTAAAACTGATTGATGCTGGGTTCATCCGAGAAATTGAATATACCACATGGTTGGCCAATGTGGTGCTCGTTAAAAAGGCTAATGGAAGGTGGAGAATGTGCACAGACTACATCGACTTAAATAAGTCATGCCCAAAAGATACATATCCCCTCCCCAGCATAGATCGGCTTGTAGATGGAGCGTCGGGCTGTGGTTTACTCAGCTTTCTGGATGCTTACTCCGGGTATAATCAGATCAGGATGTACCCCCCTGACGAGGAGAAAACCGCGTTCATGACTGAGAATGCTAACTATTGCTATCAGGTGATGCCGTTCGGACTGAAGAATGCTGGGGCTACTTACTAGCGGTTGATGGATAAAATATTTCAGGAACAGATCGGGAGGAACCTGGAAGTATATGTTGACGACATGGTAGTAAAGTCTGAAGATCCCTCCAAGCATGCTGCCGACCTAGACGAGGTGTTCGGAAGAATACGGAAGTACAACATGCGGTTAAATCCTGAGAAGTGCGTATTCGGAGTCAACGGGGGGAAATTTTTAGGATTCATGCTAACACATCGAGGTATTGAAGCTAATCCAGATAAATGCCGAGCTATTATTGACATGAGAAGCCCCCAAAATATAAAAGAAGTACAGAAACTGACGGGGTGATTAGCATCACTATCTCGCTTCATACCGAGGTTAGCAGAGAAAGCTAGGCCGTTCTTTAGGTTGCTCAAGAAGGCTAAGCAGTATGAGTGGAACGAGGAATGTGAGCAAGCATTTCAGAATTTCAAAGGCTTCTTTTCGGCACCTCCGATCCTTAATCGGCCGCTTCCTAATAAAGAGTTGCTGCTGTATATGTCGGTGACCGAACATGCAATTAGCTAGGTGATGGTGCAGGAAATAGGCAAGCAACAAATACCAGTATATTTTATCAGCCGAGTATTGCACAACGCGGAATCAAGATATCAGACTATTGAAAAGTTAGCTCTGGCTCTGGTCATCTCGGCGAGAAGATTGCGACCTTATTTCCAAAGTCATGAGGTTGTTGTAAAAACTGATCATCCCGTAAAGCAGGTCTTGAGGAAACCTGAGTTGGCAGGCCGAATGATCTCGTGGTCAGTCGAGTTGTCAGAGTTCGGTATCAGATATGAGTCAAGAGGGCCAATTAAGGTGCAATGTCTATCTGATTTTGTTGCCGAACTGACCCCACCTGAAAATTACAAAGATGGGGATCAATGGATACTTTATGTGGATGGCTCATCCAATACCAAGGGGAGTGGAGCGGGAATCATTTTGGAAGGCCCCAGAGGGATAACTTTGGAGCAGTCTCTTAAGATCGACTTCCCGGTAACTAATAACCAGGCCGAGTATGAAGCTCTAATCGCGGGGTTAAATCTGGCCAGAGAGGTGGGAGCGAGCCAGGTAAAATGTCGGAGTGATTCACAGCTGGTTTCTGAACAAGTCTCGGGAGCTTACCAAGCAAAAGACCCACAATTGACAAAATACTTGAACAAGGTGAAACACTTGGTTGAATGCTTTGATGAATTCGCGATTGAGCATATTCCAAGAGAAGAAAATTCTCGAGCTGATTTGTTGTCCAGATTGGCTAATGTTAAAAGGTTCGGGCAGCACGAGATGATCATCAGGGAGACCATATATCACCCTAGTGTTGATCTTGAGGAGGTTATGGTCGGAAAAAGCTCGGACCAGAACTGGATGACCCCTATTTGGAATTATCTGGCCGAAGGGACTTTGTCCAACGACCAGAACGAAGCAAGGAGATTGAAGCTGAAGTCCTCCCATTACATAATAATGGGAAAGGACTTGTACAGGCGAGGATTCTCAACCCCCTTATTAAAGTGCCTCACTCCTGAACAGGCGAAATATGTTATGAGTGAAATCCATGAAGGAGTGTGTGGGATGCATACCGGTGGAAGATCTATGGCAGTAAGAGTAATTCGGGCTGGCTATTATTGGCCCACTATCCGAGATGATTGCACCGAGTATAGTAAGAAGTGTACTGAGTGCCAAAAATTTGGCAGTCTACGCCATGCACCGCCGGAAGAATTGCACACACTGACGTCTCCGTGGCCATTTATGGTCTGGGGAATGGATATTCTTGGACCTTTTCCGATTGGAAAAGGGCAGGTCAAGTTCTTAATAGTTGGCATAGACTATTTCACTAAATGGATTGAGGCGGAATCATTAGCTAAGATCACGGCACAACAAGTACAGAAATTTGTATGGAGAAATATTGTTTGTCGGTATGGGATTCCTCACTCGGTGGTTACTGATAATGGGAGACAGTTTGTTGATGGAAACCTGAAGCAATTCTATGATCAGCTTGGTATTAAGCATCGAGTGTCTTCGGTCGAGCATCCTCAAACAAATGGACAGGCAGAAGCAGCGAACAAGGTTATTCTTGGGGAACTCAAGAAGAGATTAGGAAGAGCAAAGGGGGCCTGGGCCGAAGAATTACCGAGCATTCTTTGGGCTTATCATTGTACGCCTCAGTCAAGCACCAAGGAAACTCCTTTTAGGCTGACCTTTGGAGCTGATGCAATGATCCCGGTGGAAGTGGGAGAGCCGTCCTTTAGGCGAACACTTCTTGATCAACATACGAACCAAGAAAATATGGAAGTCGAACTAGATCTATCCGAGGAGATCCGGGAAAATGCACGTATACAAGAACAGGCTTGTAAGCAAAGAGCGGCTCGGCGTTATAATTCTCGACTTAAACCAAGGAGTTTTGATCGTGGAGATCTTGTTTGGAGAAAGCAGAGTGAAGCTAGGAAGAACATCGGTGAGGGAAAGCTAGCTGCGAACTGGGAAGGGCCTTACCGAGTTACTGAAGCGTTGGGCAATGGAGCATATAGATTAGAAAAGTTGTCAGGGGAAGCAATCCCTAGGACATGGAATGCTTCTCACCTCAAAATTTATTTCAGTTAGTTGATGTATACAAAGAAGGCGGTGTACTCTTTTCCCTAACTTGGTCTTTTGTCCCAAAGGATATCCAAAAAAGGGTTTTGGCCGAGAAGGTTTTAACGAGGCACCCCTACCTACTTTAATAAAGGAAATTCTTTGTTATGATTTCATTCATTTTAAGTCTCGGTCAAGTATGAACCGAGATCCTCAATTAAAATTCGGTCAAGTGTGAACCGAGGTCTTCAATTAGAATCCGGTCAAGTATGAACCGAGATATCCAATTAAAATCCGGTCAAGTGTGAACCGAGATCCTCAATTAAAATCCGGTCAAGTATGAACCGAGATCCTCAATTAAAATTCGGTCAAGTGTGAACCGAGGTCTTCAATTAGAATCCGGTCAAGTATGAACCGAGATATCCAATTAAAATCCGGTCAAGTGTGAACCGAGATCCTCAATCAGAATCCGGTCAAGTATGAACCGAGATATCCAATTAAAATCCGGTCAAGTATGAACCGAGATCCTCAATCAAAATTCGGTCAAGTCTGAACCGAGGTCTTCAATTGAAATTTAGTCAAGTATGAACTGAGGTTTTCAATTAAGATTCGGTCAAGTACAAATCAAGAGACAGAATTAAATTTTAGTCGAGATCGAACCAAAGAAGAAAAGAGACGGATTATCATTAATTAGAAACAATTCTGGATAAACATCGAAAATAGACAATCAAGGAGGTGGGCCGTTTGCTTTTCAGTTCTCCAATTCCTCCTCGTCAACAAGCACACCATCTTTGACGTCTTTATGTACATCGAAAGCCGAGAGCTCAATCTTCGGAAGAAAGAGGTGCACCTGACGAAGTGCTTTGTGGAAGCCTTCTATGTGCTCTTTCATTATTTGTTGCACGGCTTCCTTAACATCAGCCTCGAGCTCGGACTGTTTCTCCCTCGCTTGTTCCAAGTCCTTTTGCAAATTAGCAGCGAGGGCCGAGGACTCGGCTTCAGCGCTCCTTGCCCAAGCAACCTCAGCTGTCAGGGCATCCCGTTCCTTCTCGACTGCTTGCACTTTCATTTCGGCATTAGCAAGGGATCCTTTCAGCTCCTCCACTTGCAGAAGGAGAGCTGCTTGAGACTTTGAAGCCTCGGCGAGTTCTGAAGAAGCCTTGTCTTTTGCATTGGTTGCTTCCAGAAGCTCGGCCTTCACAGCTTTCAGGCGACGGTCACTCTCCTCAAACTCCTCCCCACAGAGCGAGGCCATGGTCGCGGCACGCAGGCACATAGCCGACATGGAATCCAAAACAGCCTTGGGACCCAATCGTTGCAAAGCTTCCTTATCCCCGACTTCCTGGATGCCGCTCCCAAAAAACCTAGCAAAGTTCGGGTCAGTGGTCGAAGGTGAGCGTCTAATGGGAGACGGCAGGAGAGGTGAGCGAATTGAAGAAACAGGCTCCTCGTCGGTGGTCGGAAGTCGGGCGCGTTTGCTTGGGGGGCTGTGTGGAGAGGAGGTGATCTCAACAACTTCCGTTGTCGTCATTGTCTCGGCATGTCCTCTCTCCTCTCTATCAGGGCAAGTTAGCAGGTTCTCGGTTGAAGGTCCTGCTGAAGAGGCCATGTTTTTTATCGATCGCCAGTTGAATTTCCCCATCATCACTGCAGAGTAGAAAATATATATATTAAAAACTCAGACAAGAATGGCAGTTGAAGAAAAAAGAAATTCAGCACTCACGTGAAAAATCTTTATTAGGAGTTGAGGAATAAGGGAGCCTAAGTAAAATTTTGCAGTTCAAGGGGCGAGGTAATCTATTTAATTTGTCGACATCCGCCTTTTCGGATGCCGACATATCCTCATAGCACCAAGACTGGAATTTGATCGGGGTCCGAGTCCAATATAGAGAAAACCTGGGCCGTCCCTCCTCATTGAAGAACATTTCAGAGTATCCCTCGGCTGGGCGCACCTTAAAGAAACTTCCTTTGAAGTCTTTGTAAGATGAGGTATATGGACCGATTATTCCCTTTTTATTCATGCCACTAAGAGAAATCCAGCCGATCTTATTTCCAAATCGGATCTGGTAGAAGTAGAGAAATTTAGGAGCAGTCGGCGTCATGTTCAATTTTCTGCACAGGACTTCGAAAGCCTTTAAAAACGCCCAGCTGTTGGGATGAAGCTGAGTCGGAGCAACGTTCAACGCCCTTAAAACAGCGCACTCAAACTCCGAAAAAGGAAGGCCAACTCCCAGTGACTCAAATAATGTTTTATACATATAGGTAAAATGTATTTGCCCTCGCTGTGCTGACATAAAAACGTGCTCATCTTCTGTACACGGCTCAGCAATCACGGCCTCCTCTGTTTGTATGCTAGACAGAGAGATGGATTTCCTCATTTCCATGATAGACTCAGCAGTCCGAAATCTAGAGTGATAAGATCCAACTTCTCCTTTAACCCAATAATATCCAGGAAGTTGAATGTCGGGAACTGGATCTTTTCGAACCCTTGAACTGATTTTTCGCGGGTTGGGTACAGTTGCTTGCACGGCAGTAGCCGAAGATGAAGCTTCCCTTTCAGTCGGGAAGTCGGCCAGACGAAAATTCAGTTCTACGCTGGGAAAGGAAGAGTTTGATGGCGAAGGATCTTCTCCGATACCCATAACTTCCCTCTCAACTAGGATTCGATGGGGGGACGACCCAGCTGACGTCTCGGATCCTCGGCTTGAACTCATAATGGTTGAGAAAAATATGGAATAGAATGTAGAAACTGAGAAAAAGGGGAAAGATAGAAGGGGGCGTACCTGGAAAAATGACGAAAAGGGCGAGAAAAAGGAGGTTAGAGACGACGGAAAGGTTAGAGATGATGGAAAGATTCAGAAGAAATGAAAAATGAAGTTTAAAGTGAAAGGATGAAACCCCTCCTTGAAACGAGTAATGTAATCATGACTTTGGGCAACAAAATCGTCACCATTGGAGAACGTGCTCCAACTGACGAAAAGACGCAGCATTAAATGACGCCGCGTGTAGCCGTACGTATAAGTGTATTATCGTCTCAGAAACCGAAACGTCAAGGAGCCTTAGGGAAGGTTCTCGAATCCCTAGGATACTGAAACGGTTCAAATTTCAAAAATCAGTCTTTAGTTGGTCACGTGATCCAGAGCCTTTTCGTCCGAATCGGACTCGAGGCTCGGGGGGCTAGTGTACTGGCCGGGATGAGAAGGCCGAGCTTACAGGTCCGGGGAAGATAAACGTCCATTTAATGTACCACTCTCCGGGCTCATATACATCGAGCTTAAGCGCAACGATCCGAGTATTACATCAGTTATCAAGTGGTAAGCTCGAGTAATTGTACGGCCAAATGAGCGTACGATTAAATAACATCTCGGCCATAGGACCAACTACTGGGTTTCTCTACAAAAATTGTGTTGCTCTGAAAATACTCGACTAGGGGTAACGGTTATGAGAGCAATAACCATTACGGAATCATAACTGAAGGACGAAAAATCAGGGATCACGCAAAAAGAGTGCGATATTCCATAATGATTATTTATGAAATATCCCGATAAACAAGGGATGAGAGGGAGAAGACGGTTACACCTTAACGGTCAGAAGAAGGTCAATAAAAAGGGGGGAAAAAGAAGAGTAGAGACAGGGCACTGCACACTGTAAAAAATAAAGAGGAATAGTCTATCTCGGCTTTTGGACAGAACAGGTTATCTACTCAATAAGTAAACTATAGACTAATGAGGATATCCTTTTTATTGGATTTTCTTCGATATCTTGTCCGTAACAAGATTACATAACACAGTGAAGTGAGTGAAATTAGTTAAATCAATCATGTAGTGCTAAATTAGCCCGTACAGGTAAGGGGAAATTGCACAGTAAACATTAAACAGTTCCTAACTGGAACTGAATCTGCCGATACCGATAATAAAACTGAAAGTCTGAAACGCTTTATTATTACAGCAAAAACATGAGGTCGCACGAGACAACCATTATCGTACTTACAAAGTTCTCTTCTTATTCACGTAATACATCTCTTAATTCTATTTCTATTAATTATAATTAAAAAAATACAAAAGTGGTGATCTTTTCATTATTATTTTAATCGACCCACGGGAGACACCGTGATCATGGTTTTCCACGGTAAGCTTTCTTGCAAACAGAGCTAGCTTTCTGGGCGGGCGTGCACAGCTGTGAACTCGCTGGGCAGCTTTGCAGACAATTATCACCTAAGCTACCTGAAACCGAATCGCCGCCATTGCCGGCGAAGAATCCAGCCGGCGGCTTCCCGACGAGGAAGTTCCCGTCCAAGAACAACCTTCTCATAGACTTGCTCTGAGTGTACTCCAATGGGATCGTGCCACGTAACGAGTTGTACCGGAGTGACAAAAACGACAGCACAGGATACGCGGCGAAATTGGCGGGCGCGTAACCTTGGATCTTGTTAAAACCCAAATTAACTGCCACGAGGTTACTGTTACCCCCAACGGGCCTCGAGATCTCCATGCCGGTGAAGCTATTGTTCGCCAAATCAACTTGCTGAAGCGAAGGCAATAGAAAGAACCAAGCTTCAATTTTGCCGGCGAGTGCGTTCTCGCTGAGCTCAACAATCTCCAACTGGTTTAGCTTCTCGAACGTGAATTTATTCAGAGACCCAGATAATGAGTTCCCCTTTAGCGCGAGTTCGATAAGGTTCGGTGGAAACAACTTCGGGAGTGGCCCAGTTAGCTTGTTGAAACTAACATCGATTCTTCTCAAACCAGCCAGCGAAATCATGGAACTCGGCAGAGACCCAGAAAGAGAGTTGCGTGAAAGGTCGAGGCTTTCGAGCGATTTAAGGTTAATTATGGAGGGAGGGATTGAGCCGGAGAAGGAATTGACTCGCAGAGTTAAGGATTGGAGGTTGGAGAGGGAGGAGAGAGACGGTGGGATTTGGCCGGAGAAGGAGTTGTCGGAGAGGTCCAAGGTGGTGAGTTGGGTGAGTTGGGAAATGAGTGGGGTGAGTGAACCAGAGTAGCCGGCGGGGTCGAGGGTGATTTGGGTGACGCGGGTGGAGTCAAGGGAACAGGTGAGGCCGCAGACGAAGGAGGTCCGGCGAGGGAGAGAGCAAGGATCGACGGCGAAGTTCCAGGAAGCTAAGCAAGACGAGGGAGGGATGGAAGAGGGATTAACAGAGGCCTTGAAGGCTTTGAGAGCTTGAGTGTCTGAAGGTAAAGTGCGTGCTTGAAAGAGAGAAAGATGCACGAGGAGAATCAGAAAGAGGAGGAGGTGTTGGTGTTGCATAATTGAAGGACGTGTACCCATTCCCAGACCTTACGAGAATTTCAGTGGATTCAAGGGAAGCAAAAGCTGATGCGAACGGAAGAAGGAGTTGTTAAAAGCAGAGAAGAATGAGTCTAGTGTAAGGTGACTGAATGAGTGTAGCTGTAAGGTGACCGTGGGTTAACCAAATGGTTAAAGAGGTTAGGTCATTTTTCGGTTTGGCGGTGGAGCACTACAATCGGGAGAAATATTCGTAGGAAGACAAACTGCATTTGTCTGTTTACAGTAGGAACACAGCTTGATTGAGCTCATTGAGTTTGAAGTTTGACGGAGAGTGGGTTTAAGTATTTAAATCACCAGGAATTATAATTTTTGTTTTTCAAAATTATATCTTCTTGTTATTAACTAGTTTGTGTCTTTATTGATAAGTAATTGAGTTTCCATCAACAATGATGTGAATCTTTTTCTTATAACCCTTTTTTTTTCTTTACCAAATAACCCGATTTATTTAACTGACGGCATTTGAAGAATTTTAAAATTGAAGTGTCACCCTTTATTAATGTGCATAATAAAAATTTAATTTAATGAATATAAGATGGCAACCATACCCTGTATAATTCATGAACCTTTAAAAGTCCGTAGTCTTACAAACTCGGTTCCCTGATTCCCTTTAATTTAGTGCAAGTAATAACACTTGCTAATCCAACCACTATTGTCCCATTAAGTAGGTAAATGAATGACAACCTTATGGTCTGTATTTTATCAGAGAATATAATAAAAAAGAGATTAAAAAGGGGATGGAATCTTATCAGTGTGAATCATCTTTCATCTCTACTTCTTTCTTCGTTATTTTTTTCGGTCACTGAAAAGAATTCACTTAATTCAAAACCAGTCCATGAAAAAACACACTTAAAGAAAACAAACTAAATATTCATAGTTGATTGCCTTGGTTAATTAAGAAGAAATTAGTATTAGACTGACAGGAAAAAAATCTTAGTGGATTACGCAGCACATGGTGTTTTGTCATTTTACCCAAATATGTCTCTGATTATTTGTCAAATTAGGTACATAACAGCGTTATTAAAGATTCCATAAGAAAAAGCGAAAGGAAAATTTCACTAAAAAAAATAGAAAAAGAAAAAGGAGAAAAGAAAGAAAGATATCAGAAAATATACATAAATGCAGGTAAGGTTGCTGTCAACGACAGCAACGTCAGCCCAATCCTTCATAACGTCTTCATATCTGGGCCATCCTGTCCCAAGTGGATTCTGTGGTATAGCGTCTCTTTTTTGCCATTCATATATAAAGTGAATTGTACCAACTCACAAAAAAAAAATTGAATTGTACAAAAATGCTCAAAATTAAAAAAAAAAAGGTCTTTTTGGTCAATAAAAAGCAAGAAGGTTAAGAACAACAGAATCGTGAATATGAATAACCATTTGATGCAATTGTGGCAGACATTGCATTTAATCCATTTTTCACCACTTATCTCTCTCTCTCTCTCTCTCTCTCTCTCTCTCTCTCTCTCTCTCTCTCTCTCTCTTAAATAATAAACATAAAAAAAGAAAAACAAATGTTTGTGATAAGCGGTGTTATATCAAGCCCCACAACAGTTTTGAAGATCGTTTAAGAGCCACTGAAGACCTTGATAGAGTCCTTGGCCAGAGATTCCTGAAGCCCCCTGAATGTACCTGCACCGTCCAACCTTTCACTCAACTTTTCTATCTTCTTCATAGTACTTACATGGAAATATGAATGTGTTATTAGTGAAAATTAATGATCCAAAACTCATGTGATTTTGAAAAAGAAACTGAGAATGTGCAAGAGATAAAATCAGAAAAATGATAAAAAAAAATGTCTTATGTGACAAATTACATAATTTTAGACCATATATTATGTTTTCATTTTGTGTGACCGTGTAAAGTAAATATGATTTTTAATTAGATTAGATTATGATTAAAAGGGATTTTATGCAATTTTTACTATTAACTCTAAGTCTAGTTGGAATTCTCACCAATTTGATTATATGACTGTTAGATAAGGTTTTGAGCATGAAATACTTATTCATATATGTAAGTGATTGACATCATTAACAAATTAAAGAATCTAATATAACTTTCGAATGTTTGGCGGTTTGATTTTTTTCTTTTAAAAAGAAAGTTTATTAATCTTTTGGAGTAAAAATCACTCTTTTCATCACTTGAAAGTCAAATAGACAAAAGGGTTAATACATTCATGATAAAAATTATCTTATCTAAAATCACCTGTTTTATTACTAAATTGAGATGAAAGAGATAAAATAGACAGCTTAAATTCGCATTATTGGCACTGTTTTTTTTTCTTTGTAAAATGGTCGGCATATATATTAGCACTGTTAGCCCGTTTGGTTCATTTATAGAAGGGTCAAGGGATGTAATGGGAAGGAATGTAATAAGATGGGATGTAAATAAAATACATGTGATTTTGTTTGGTATGACACTGGGGTATATGAAAAATAAATTATTTTTTATATTTAAATAAATATAAATAAATAGTAAAGTACTAAAATTCCCTTGCCTCATCTCCATAAGGGCAATATTGTCTTTTTACTCCCATTTACAGCCATGTAATTTCAAATACATAACTTCTGGATAGGTTTGTCATTTACATTCAGAGGCATATTTGGGTTTACAAGCGTAATCTTATAATCATGTAATTCGGCGAACCAAACGCAGCTACTGATGTAATGTAATCCTATTTACATTAGATTACGCCAATGAATTTGAATCAAATGGGCTCTTAGGGAAAATAAGTGGGTAATTAAACCATACCAACTACGATAGCGAAGTGCATGTAGGCCGAGTTTATCAGCAACCTCATTAACAGTCATGGCACCGTCGACATCTTGCTTATTGGCCAACACAAGAAGTATCGCATTACGTAGTTCAAACTGCAACACAATGCATGAGCTAAATCCAGCCACATATACCATAAATAGCTCAATCTCCGTTATGTACAACACAGAATGTATAGTATTCTTAATTTTAACAGGTAGACTCACATCACTTAGAATATTATGCAGTTCATTCCGAGCTTCCGAGATTCGTTCTTTGTCATTGCTGTCCACCACAAAGATCAGACCATGTGTATTGTGAAAGTAATGTCTCCACAAAGGTCGAATCTGTTCACTTAAGTCATTAGTATATATCTATATATATTTATCACATAAAAAGTGAGTAATTTTAATTGTAGATTAAATTTTACGTAGACTCTGCCAAAACTTTAAAAAAGCTATTGGTGAGACAAAAGTTTTAGTACCTTCTGCTGTCCTCCTACATCCCAGAAGGTAATGCTCAAATTTTTGTACTTTACACGCTCTACATTAAAACCTGGTACATATAACAACAACGTTTCTGTTCAATGATAATTAAGTGGGGTTTCGGGGGATATTTATGCTCTTGGTAAATGTTTTTCAGTTCGCAAGACTTTATTTCCATCCTCAAATGTATGTACTGCTACTGAACTTTTTTTATGTTTATTAATATATATTTGAACTTCTCATAAAAAAAAAATCAAGTGGGGTTTCATATAAAAAATCATCTCATATTCTCATGTATAAATCTCAAGATATTTGCTATTCGCCCTTTATCTCGGTTCTTGTCTAAGAATGGGAGATGCAAGGAAAGAAAATTGGCAATGAATCTCCTCATCATTCATTTCATTAGTCCGTCAAACGGCTTAATTAAAAAAAAAGAAGAAGAAGAAGAAGAAAAAAGAAGGGTATTGTAATGGATACCGATAGTGGGTATGGATTTAACGGTCTGTCCCAATTTCAGCTTGTAGAGAATGGTGGTCTTGCCTGAAGAATCAAGACCCAGCACGATTATTCTAAACTCACGCTTGTGTAAGAAGAAGAGCCTCTTTCCAAGTCGAGATATGATCTTATCCATCATCATGAGAGAAGGCAAATTCTAAGGCAGACGACTCATTATGTAAGATAAGAGGCAGAGAAAAGAAAGAAAGCATGGCTATGAAGGAACAAAAGAGACACGGCAAAGAGACTGGATTCCTGATACAAGATAGGAATAAAGTGAGAATTCATCTTCAACAACCAATCCTGACAACTGCTCGCTTAAGCAATGAAGCTTTATATTATATAAGTAGAGATAGTCACACTTTCGTAAGTTGAAGTTGGATTATCCATCAACCACATCACGTTTCAAGTTCAACTTTAGTAAAGCCATGCACATGCAGTACCCTAAATCCACACCTTTCTCCAAAGTTGATTCTCCATTAGAATATCCTGGCTCAATTACTCTGGTCATTCCATCACCAATTCAACTATCGAATAATCATCAATTAGATTCAAATGTAAAAAGTATCTGTTTTTGTTAGATCTGATCAGTTTTAATGTCGCCAAAAAAGAAAAGAAAAGAATATAAAAGAAAGAGCACTTGGGTGGATCCGTTGCATCCTCAGGTGTTCCTCCTCCATCCCTTCTTCATGATGTTAGATTGTCACTTTCTCTGGAAGTAATTCTCTGTTTGAAAGTACTTCTTTAGAGAATTCTTTTAGCAACATTTATCCAATACATAAGGATTCTCTCTCTCTCTCTCTCTCTGACCATATATTTGCTTTTCACTTTTGCCTGCAATCTTGCTTTACCGATTGCCTTGGCAGATGTCTTAATAATAGGCCATGGTCTGTGTAAGATTGGCTAAGTTATAACTCTGGCTAAACTATTTTGCGGGCAAATTATAAGCTACTTCTCTGTATGATGAGAAGTAGGCATTTTACTAGCCATGTAGGCCTAAAGGAGACAGTATTATCACTTACAATAACATTAGGGACCTATTTAAAAAAGATAGGAAAGTATAAAATAGAACCGCATGTAAAAAGGGAAAAAAAATCAGATCAGATTAACAAATTGATAAACTATAGACACCGAATATATAATAAATCAACATAAGTTTGAAAAAGAAAAATTCCCACGTCCTAACACCACCTTAAACGAGAAAGATCAATAGATCACTTGCACATGTCATTAATCTGACACACCATGGGATGATCAAACAAGAAAAAAGATGAGATATTATAAACTAAAGACTGGATTGGATGAAAGCAGCAATAAATACAGAAGCTTTGTTATGATTTAAATTTTCCGATCCCTTTTTTGGCCCCCAAAGCAATTTTACAACTAACGAGGATAAATTTTCATCCTAAAAAACCCCAACTTAACGGAATTTACAAATGATGCCTATGGGCACTATAAGCAAAAGAAATTAGTTCTTTGAGGCTGATTGGAAGATGAAAACTGCAGTCAGAACACCAACCAATGCTGTTACTGCCAGGGCAACCGTAGGCAGTGGAGTGGTGAGTCCAAAGTTCTGCATAATGAGGACACAAGAATATAAGTATTCTTTTGCAACAGATTCACCTAATAATCACTCGTTGCAACATTGAATATAACTTTTCTTCTTCTTCTTCTTCTTTTTTTTTTTTGCCTAAGCTTTGTTGCATAACACTGAATCGGTGGGAAGGGGCATAGGGATAAGTAGAAGGGTATCAGAGCTCGAGAAAGAAATCAACAGTTACTTTTACTTGATTTAGTTTCACCAAGTTTATATGCATCAGAAAGAGCATATGAAATAACATGCATATCATAATGCACTTGAATTTGGTAACCACAATATGTTCAAAAAGTTACTATGAGTACCAAAGGGAGCCAATACCCAGCAGCTTCTAATTCATTTAATGGAGAAGATAACTACTTAACTAGGTGTGCCACAGCTCATGTCATGAGATGGTGGATGCCAATCAAATTATTCACACTTGAGGACCAAATAACAACAAAGTGGTTACTCAAGTTAAAAGATGAATTGGATAGCCACACTTTGTGGGGTTCTTCTTTTTCTTAATCTTTAAAGTGTCAAAAAGGTTATTACACAGGTCAATCTTTATATATCTTCATGTTTTGGTTGGAAAAAAAAAGTCTTCATTTTTTAAAAGGGGTAGTCAGGTTATAAAAGGTAGGCAACAGCTAAGAATCCCTTTCATGGAGTAAATTAAAGTTACGAAAGGCTCATAAGATAGAGACAGGTAAGATGCATTGTTATTTTTCACCTGCTCATTTCTGCTGTGATCAAGCATTACCTTAGCCATGCCATGAAATGAAAGTAACTGACTAACGAAAGTTCAATGTGTCATACCTCAAGGAGTCCCTTCCCTGTAGCAATTTCAACACTGATGGCCACCGCAAAGCCAACCATAGCTGCCCGGCCTAGCCATACATCCAAGCTGTTCCCTCCTTGGGTACTTTGTTCACACCTTATTGAAACAGGCATTGCTTTGCAAGCAGGCTGCCTTGTATAACTTGTTCGAATCACTAGAAACAAAGGCAAACATCAGTGCTACTTAGCTCATTAAGTAGCGGGCATGATATTTCAAAATTATTTTAGTGTCTTCTCATCCTCAACCTAAAAAGGAAGAAGCATCCTATCTCTTTATCTCTATTTACACACACTTTACATATTTCCGATAGGATTGGCCATGCTGAAAATCATTTGTCTACAAAATCCATAAACAATATTCTTCCAATTTGAAGTTCAGCACATGATGTAATAACCACATGGATATTGCTTCATGATACTTCGTTTCAATTTCAAACAAATTGAAGCATTTGTTTAAGTCAGAATAAAATATTCAAAAGGAGTTGCAATAAAACCAAAATTGCCAAGATAAAAAAGCATACTTTTTCTAAATGCAGGGGAAGTGGCATAAATTAAAGCTATATTTAGTAGAAAGAAAGTTGGTTTTAAGAAAAGGAAAACGAAAGAAAAAATCCACCATTAGCTAATTATAACTCTTTCGTTAGAAATTCCAATATTTAACATAACCAACAATAGTTCTTCATTCCAATATTTTTCGTAACTAACAATAGTTCTTCATTTCAAACCAAAAACATTAAGATAAATATTATCTCTCTTTTTTCCTTTCTTGATACTGAGTTTCTTTCTACCAAATATACCAAATATAAGATAAGAAGCAGCGAAGCTATAATTCTTACACAGAGGGGAACCAGAGGCAAAGGAAGCTCCTCTTGGAGCGACATTAGATCGGGGAAAACGAGAAGAAGAAGTGGACTTGGGTAAGCTGAAAATACAGAAATCTGCAGAATAATTATGAATTATAGTTAAGTACGAAAATTCAGGACCAAGAATTAAAGCGCAGGTATAAAGGGAGAAATGGAAATGCGTTACCACGTGTAGAGACGGAGAGAGAAGCAGAGACTTGAGCAAGGGCCATGGAGGCTGCAATATTATGAGTGAGGCGAAGCTATGCGGTGCCTATAAATTCTGTTTTTATCCTTTGGTTGTGTGAGAATGGCGACCCGCTGGGTGATGCCAGCTCTTTCTCGTGCCATCTTGACCATTCATATTTCAGACTCAGGAGATAGACATGTGGCCACTTAGACTTTTTTTTTTTCCCCAATTACAAATAATTGTAAAATGTAAATTGTAAAATTTGTAAAAATTTCTTTTCTCTTTTATTTGAAAAAGAAAAGAACAAGAAAAATAAATACATTTTTTTAATAGAAATTATATTATATTTAATTTAATTTTGAATTTTTAGTAACCTATTTGTTACATTTTTGGGAAAAAATTTTAATAAAATGAATTTTGAAAATATATTAAAAACAAAAAATATATGGTTTTAACAAAATATTTAAAAATATTTAATTTTTTATTTTTTATTTGTGAAATTATAAACTTTAAAAATTAAGTTTATTCTCACCAGATGTAATGAATATTATTTCATAGAAATTTGTTTTATATTATTTTAAATCTTTTTTTCATCATGAAAAATAGAAAAAACATTATTTAGAATGTCCAATTAATTTGAAAGTATTTTCATTATATTTAAAAATAATGTTATATTTTTAACAATTTTTTTTGCCAGACTTTTTAGTAATGCTATAACTTTAAAAAGTTAACTTTCTTGAAAAAAGAAAGTTATTGTCCAAGGAAAGTACAACAAATTAACTCTTTTCCATTTCGTCCTTCTTTTTATTCTTTATCACGTAGTGTAATGAGTTTATTATTTGTTCTAAATTAATCTAGACTAGGAAAAACTTTTTTAAAATCTTAAATTTTTTAATATTGCTGTATCCCTCAAAAATTAAAATCTCGATCCCAAAAAATACTAGTCAAGATTCTTACTACTTAACCAAACATTCATAGATGTTTTCTATTTCATCCTATATTACCCATTTTCTAGCCTAAACTTCGAGTCTTCAAGAGACAAATTCAAGGAAAATATTATTTTTAGATAATAATATTAATATTAAAAATAGAATGATATTTTAGAACGTAAATGATTTTTGAATGAACAAATTAAAAAATAAATTTCATGAATTAAAATAATTAATTTTCCCCCTTGTGGTTCGTGAGATAAACGCATATGTCTTGCTCAGTTCGCTGCTAGTTCGCCATGATCACTTCTGTGAGTTTTATTTCATTGGAATTTCTTTTGAATTTGAAAGAGAGGGAATGAGATTGGATCTGGTTAAAATAAAAAATTTTGAAAGGGTTTAGAGGTGATTTAATTCCACCTACTCCCCTCCTACTCCTTAAACCCTTTTTTTTTTTTAAATTTTTTTTAAGGGTTATGTATTAAATAATAATAAAAATAAATTTATATATCTTTTGTATATACTTTTCATATTATTTTTTAATTAAAATTTAATATGCAAATATTTTAAATTTTTGTAAGATCAAAAAATTAATACTTTTAATATATAATTAATAATAAAATCTATAATTTATTAATAAAAAATTTATATATTAACTTTTAATTAAAAAATAATATAAAAAATATTTAAAAAAAAGCATATTAGTATTTTTCATAATAACACTCAGTTTCTGATCCCTTCCATCATTTTTTTTTTTAACCAGACGAGATTTTGTTAACATCCGCGGGTTCCCCCCGTCAAATCTCACTAATTAAGAATCCCTCAATCCTTTCCTCCACTGATTCCCTTCGTTCAAAATCTTTCGAATGCGGTCACTTGAACCGAACAGACCCTTACTTCATCTTCTTCGTCGCGCTTTAGCTAGTTTGCTCGTAATCTACAGGAAATGGCTTCCTTTCCAATTGGGATTAGCTTGCCTCCATCCCAACATTTGCGGAGCGGAGCACATCACTGTCTATTTCATGGCTTTCGACCCCTCCATTCTTCACTATCATTATCATCTTCTTCCTTCTTCGGCCCTTCTTGTTGTGGAATTACGGGTCTCAGGTTGCTCGATAATAATGTATTGACACGCGCAGAAGACAAAGCTAGAGGTTCTACTTCTTCGTTTCAGCCGCAGCAAGCTGAACAACGTCCCGAGAAACAATTTCAGGTTTCTCTTCTCTATAATCCCTTCAGTGGTTTTGCTAGTTTATGAATTCTGTAATCAGTGAAAGATCTTAAATTTACCGTAACACTGGAAAATGAATTAAAATTCAAACCTTTGTTGAGTTAAAATGAGCTTACTTCACCACTGCAATGTTTCATGGGTTGACGTTTTTATTCCTTTTGTTTTTTTGGGACATGAGTACACTTTAAGGCGCCCTAGTTTTAATTTTAATTGATTCAATATTTTCTTTCAACATTTAGAAGTTTGAAATTCCAGCACCTGCTTCTTAGATGCTAATGTTCACCCTTCACTTTGAGATTGTATTCAGGACTTGACGTCAGAGTCTGGAACATGTGATCCATTGTGTTCAGTTGATGAAACCAGCTCGCTAGATTTTGAAGAAACTTACCAGCCCAGGACTGATTTCCTGAAAGCTTTTACCATATTTGCAGCTGCTGCAGTTGGAGCATTGGCAATTAACCATTCTTGGGTAGCTGCTAATCAGGTATATCAATGTCATTGTCTATATGTTTCGTAGTAAAGTACATGCATTTGAAATTTTCTGATTATGCTCTATTCTTATTTCGTTTTGTTTCACGTGACCTTGAAATACAGGATGTTGCCATGGCATTGCTATTTGGAATAGGATATGCTGGCATCATATTTGAAGAATCTCTTGCCTTCAATAAAAGTGGAGTAGGATTGTTGATGGCTGTAAGCTTATGGGTCATACGGAGTATTGGGGTAATGTCCATATTTAATGATAAAAAATCAGTGAATTCTTGATTAGTCTGGAACTGCATATATGCCTTGTCTGGATTTTGAGATTTAAATTGCACTTTCAGGGTTTTGTCTGACAATGCATAGGACATAGAGTGACATTCACTGATGCATCTATTCCCATGTGTATGTGTGAAATTTTCTTTTCATTAACATGATGACAGCTGGCAAATTGATCAATAAGTGACAGGTTTTCGTTGATTAACTTGCACTTGATTATGCCCTGTTCTCTTCTCATTGACGTTCATCATGTCTCTTTGCTGCCCAAGTGATATGTATATGCTTATGATCCAATCCATATCTGCATTTTCCTGGGTTGTTTGCAGGCTCCTTCAACTGATGTTGCTGTTTCAGAGCTAACACGTGCATCTGCAGAAGTCAGTGAAATAGTGTTTTTCTTGCTTGGTGCAATGACCATTGTCGAGATAGTTGATGCTCATCAAGGATTTAAGCTGGTTACTGACAATATAACAACTCGAAAGCCACGTACTCTTCTTTGGGTGGTGAGTGCTCTATTCTGCATCATTGTCCTCACTTCAATAGACTTTTCTAGTTTTATTTTGGTTTTTCCTCATATATTTGACTGAACTAGTTGAAATCTTACGTGCTCTCTTGGCTGTTATTGGATGATATATGCAAGCTCTCCTTGCAAAGATACCTTCTAGGAATAAATGCAACACTTCTTTCAATGATTGATACTCATAATTTTTTTATATTTTTAAGGAATAAATTACATTATGAATAGAAGAATGGGCAGAAGTAGAACCATACTCTTTCTTAGTCGCTTCCCCCATACATGTGATTATTTTTTTAAATATATATTTTGGTAAACCCACACACGTGATGTTGCTTTGCAAATATTTTGTGCAAAACCACATAAACTATCTGTCTCTAATAGGAATGGTTGATATATCTGTTTCAATAGCTATGAGGTTATTTTCCTTGAAATGAATGTTTCATTAATTGTTTTATTCTAAATCCTTTATAGTTTGTATCAGTGAATCTCTTCAAATAAACTTCTAAGTAAATGGTAGTTTAAAAAATGGTGTTATATTTGCAGATTGGGTTGGTCACATTTTTCCTCAGTTCAGTGCTAGACAACCTGACATCTACAATAGTCATGGTTTCTCTGTTGCGGAAACTAGTACCTCCATCAGAGTATCGAAAGTATGTGTCTCTCTTCTGAGTTCTGACAATAGTGCAGTTCTAATCTCATGTTATAAATTTTCAGCACAATGTTCTTCCAAGCATCAAAGGACTAAATGTGGGCCACTTTTCTAAAATGCCACAACTTGTGTGAGTGGTGATGTTCCTGCATTATTCTAGTTTTTTGTCATTCAACCTCTTATCCTCTTCCCCCCCACCCAAAAAAAATTGCAGCAACTTTAAAGCATCAGGCTTTTCTCACTTTTCTTATTCATTTTCATAAAGAATTTTAGTATGGACATTGCGGGATCTTGAAAGATTTTCCTGCAGAAGGGATATATGTCTATCTGTTTCTTCTGGCCTTTATATTTACAAGATGACATAAAATTGGTTTAAGCTCTTGAAGCTTTAATCTGCAATTTGCATTAATTATGTTTCTTGATACTTTTATGATGGGCATATCCAGTCGGAGGATAAATCTTCCAAACTTGCATTCTTTAATATTCTCTGCTTATTATGAGGTTTAGCAATTTTATCTCTTCATAGTTAACTTGTACTCAGATATTTGTCTGGCATTTAACGAATAGCTAGACCACAAATAAATACCTGGATATTTCCTATCACACTGTCATTGTTGTATCCCAATAGCAAGAGTAGTATTGAATAAAGAGTGGGAGAGGAAGTCCCTCGAATTTGGCTTATTTTATTTTCATTCTTCACAATCTGATATTCATTCTTTGGGTTTCTTTCAGAAACATGCTTCTACTTAAGGTGGTCTTCATTGAGTTTTCTTGTCACATATTTATCAAAAGCTCCTGTTTATATTTGGATATCCCGAAGAGCTACTGATTTAGATTTGTTGTTAGGATTCTTGGAGCTGTAGTTGTTATAGCCGCAAATGCTGGTGGTGCATGGACTCCTATTGGCGATGTTACCACTACTATGCTGTGGATACATGGTCAAATTTCCACTTTGCCAACTATGGAGGTAATCCCCTGGCAAATTGGTCCTATGTTATTTGTTTGTTTGAATCATTGTACAAGTTGACCTGAAATATTAAGAAAACTGATAAATTAAATTTAGCAGTTGTGACATTTTGAGAGATTGTTCTGAGCCTGAGGTAGTGATAAGTGAAATATATAATGCGTTGCCCCATATGTTAATTACCTTAGTCAAACTCTTCCCTTACTGCTCATTGATTGCCGGCTCAGTGCATATAAGTTGTATAAATTGCTGACTCTGAGAAAGTGTTTACAAGTATATCCATGGTTGCATTTCCTTTGGTTACAGGGATTGTTTGTACCTTCAGCTATCTCTCTAGCTGTACCTCTGGCTCTTATGTCCCTGACTAGGTACTTTCACAGCTAAAAGTGATCAAGAAATATGACCTGAATGGTAGGAGTTATCATAGCAAATTATGATTTAAATGACACTTGTCTTTTGTTCAGTGAAGTTAATGGGAAGGGACATGATTCTCCCAATGTCTTGGCATCCGAGCAGATGGCTCCTCGAGGACAGCTTGTTTTTGCAGTGGGTATAGGAGCTTTGATTTTTGTGCCAGTGTTTAAAGCCCTCACGGGTTTACCTCCTTACATGGGGATGTTGCTTGGACTTGGCGTGCTTTGGATTCTCACTGATGCTATTCACTATGGTGAATCTGAAAGACAAAAGCTAAAAGTACCACAAGCCTTATCAAGGATAGACACTCAAGGAGCACTATTCTTCCTCGGAATTCTATTATCTGTTAGCAGGTGACTTAGGACACAAAATCCTTCACGTACTTTATATATAATGAACTTTAGATAATACCTGTGCGTTTAAATCTTAAAGAAAAACATCATCAAGAATTACACCAGATTTCCTCTTGGGTAGAGGTAATCCTGCATGAATTGTGCTTACATATTCTTCCCATTCGCAGTATACTCCTTACATTACCTCTTTAAATTTCCCATCACTTCCTTTAACTTGCTGTATTGAATCAAGTTTAACGCTGTTGTTCTTTAGCCTGGAAGCAGCAGGGATTCTTAGGGAAATAGCAAAATACCTCGATGCTCATATTCCAAATACAGAATTGATAGCAAGTGCTATTGGATTCATATCAGCTGTAATAGACAATGTTCCATTAGTTGCAGCAACAATGGGAATGTATGATCTCTCCTCTTTCCCACAAGATTCTGAGTTTTGGCAGTTGATTGCATATTGTGCTGGTACTGGTGGATCCATGTTAGTTATCGGCTCAGCTGCAGGAGTTGCATTGATGGGAATGGAAAAGGTGGACTTCTTTTGGTACTTACGGAAGGTGTGTGACTATCCTTACCTATTGAAATGTATTAGGATAGATTTTTAGGTAGACCATATAATGCAGTATAAGAAGATATATTTATTTATCCCTTTTTCAGATTTCATTTCCAAGTCAATGTTAATAGACACGCAAGTATTTCAAGTGTGGATTACTTACATGTCTATCAATGATTGGTTTGATCTATCTTATTTAATAGGCTAGGTCTATCTTGGAATTTTTCATGTTTTTGTACTTTGTAACATAAGCTTTTCATGTCTTCTGCAGGTTAGTGGCTTTGCTATGGCAGGTTATGCTGCTGGTATTGCTGCATATCTAGCAGTTAATAACCTCCACATTTCCTTACCCCCAACTCTGGCTGAGGTTCCTTTTCTTTCTGGTTCGTAAATCAGCAGTTCAGACTTAACTGGCTTTCCAGATCAACCTGATGCAGTGGATGATGTGAATGAAGATTTTGGGCAACAAAAATATGGTTTGTACAATTCATAAAAGGTTTTCTGGGAGTCTCAAAATATTCCTGGATTTGATCAATTGTAAATGCTAAGATGTTTTCTAGAATGTTTACGTTACAAGGAGTTAAAGTAAGATGCAAGTCTATAAATTGAATATTGCCATCTGGGTTTATTATGATAGCATATATAAAGGGATCAGATCACTTTTCTTTTATAGCAAATGATTGGATTTACACAGAATTCTTCCTTGTCTTTCGATGATTCCAGCCGACAATCCCAAGTTAGATGCACTGAATTTCCAAGACGAGTATTAACATCCAAATTTTTCGAGTTCCCTTACGAAAAAAATCTGCAGTGGAGAGAAACGGTGCCCTACAAACATATACACACAGAGGTAAGTTTTTCGTGCATTATCCATAGCTTGAAAAATGAATAGTATTTGAACATACATTGATAGAGACTGCGACATTATCTTACTCTGGACCAATAAAGATCATATTCAATCTGCATACCAGCTAGCGAAAAATGCTTGGGATTCAAATATATATTGTAGATGGTTCAACTCTGTTCCGGAAGCTTGTTCTGCTTTCTATCCTTGGAAGCCTAAATGGCTTTAGTTTGCAATACTCTTCAAAGCTTTTAGCCTTGATTTAATTTGTTTTTTAAAGAATAATATTAGTCGCAATTATTTAGTAATGTAGTTTTTTTTATAGATTTTATAACTTCATAATTTAATAATTTATATTGATAGTAATTCATACACACACTCTCTCTCTTTCTAACTATGCGTACACAATTTTCTAAATTATAATCAAGTACTCCCTTCATTCTAACATATATCAAGAAAATCATTAAATAATTTAGATTGTAATATAACGTAATGATATTTTACTAAAAATATCTTTGATTTAAATGTTCTAAAAATTGATTTATGTTTCACCTATTAATATTTTTAATAAAGGGTAAAATAATAAAAAAATTAATACTTTATTGAAATTCTAAATGATAAGCATTTAAAAAAATTACAAATATTTCAAAATGACAATTATTTTCAAACAGAAAATAACATTTTTCATAAGTTTAAACTTCAAAGAGTGCAACTCATTATTTAAATTTTATGTAATACATGAAAAACCATATTTACTTTACAAACATATCAACCTACTTGGTTTTCTTTTGGGCCAATCGAATCAACTATCAACTGATTTGGTAGAAGGTTGCCGAGTCTTACACATATACGTGAACAAAAAGTCAAAGGCACCCCCAAGGCTTTCTGCAAATTGTATCAAAGCGGGATTTATGTATGATTTTTGTCCTCTATCGAAACCAACCGCAAGGCAGCATAAATAGAGATGCAAAGTTTTCACCAAAAAAAAAAAAATACACATGCAAAGTCAACTTGGAGTCAGTCAAGGCGATGATGCCAATTCCGTGGCATCTACCAACTACTTGGTGCTTTTATTAGTGGGCGATTCGTACATTCACAGTCTATGTGGGTTTTTCCAATGGTTTTGATACTGGTTCAAATAACAATTGAAAAACCATTAAACAAAATGAGAAGAGATTAATGGAGAGAAGAGGTTCTGTTTCACAGGCACAGCAGTTACATATGGCGCATGAAGGGCCTTCTTCCTCTTATTCTTTCATCCACGGTTGGACTTACGATGTTTTTGTAAGCTTCAGCGGAGGAGATACTCGTTCCAATTTTACAAGCAACCTTTGTTACGCTTTGAATCAAAAGGGCATCCACACCTTCAGAGACGACGACAAGCTCAGGAAAGGCGAAAGCATTTCCCCTGCTCTTCTGAGAGCCATCGAAGAATCTAGAATTGCCATCATAGTTTTCTCTGAGAACTATGCATCCTCAAGTTGGTGTCTGGATGAACTGGTGAAGATCATGGAGTGTATGAAGGAGAAGGGACAACTGGTTCGACCAGTGTTTTACTATGTAAATCCTGCAGATGTAAGGCATCAGAGAGCAAGTTACGGAAGGTCAATGGCTGAGCATGAAGCTAAGCTCTAGGAAACAGTACAGGACTGGAGCATTGCACAGAAAAGATTGCATAATTGGAGGGCCGCACTCAGGGAGGCCGCCAATTTGAATGGATGGCATTTCTCAAACGGGTAAATATTTGTCTGACGTCGCTCGCGCCTTTCCAACTTTCTTTTCTTCTTTTCTCGAAAAAAACTTCGTGGTCTAGTGTAGGATTAAGATCTTCTGAAGTTAGTAATTTATCAAACGCTTTTGAATTAAGAAAAGGAGAGAAAATAAATCTTATACATATTTTAATATTTCTGTCCTTTTGCTTTGGAAATACCTTAAGTAAAATATACGGTTTGACCTCCAACATCAGCAACAGCTAGCTTTGATAAGTATTTCTTTCCGCGCCGATGTTATTACATTTTGCTTCCATCCCTGTATTTTTGCTGCCATCTTCTCTCTTACTATAAATTAATTCTCATGCAGTGCCTTGTTTAATTAATTCTACTGGTATGAATTTAAATTTGTTCAGAAAATCACAGAAGAGGTCTCTAAAATATTAAATCACACAGTTTTACACATAGCTGACTATCCCGTGGGATTGGAGTATCGAATACTAGAAGTGCTATCCCTTCTAAGTACTAAACTCCACAACAGATGCTTTGATGGTCATACAACAGACCAAACATTCAAGGTATATTTGTCATCGTTTTTAACTTTGCATCTATGCTAATACTAACTGCTTTATCTCTTGTTATGCAGAAGTTTGAGAGTTTGACTTTTGTGGACTTCAGTGACTGTGATTCTATAACAAGAATAGCTGGCGTCTCTACAGTTCCAAATCTGCCTGGACTTCTTGCTAACAATTGTCCAAACTTAGCTGAAATTCATGATCAATCTGTTGGAAATCTCGGCAAACTTGTAACATTGAGAGCTGAAAATTGCAAGATACTTCAGAGTTTTCCACCTGGCATGAGGTCTACGTCTCTTGAATCTCTAAATCTTGGCAAGCACTCTAGCATTCGGAGTAACCCAGATATGTTGGCAAAATTAGAACATATGAAACAGACTGACATAGAAGGGACTGCCACAAAAGACTTTCCAAATTCAATTACGGAGATTGATGGTCTTGATCAAGAGCTAGTTTTGGAATCTTGTATTGAGGATCTGCCTATTAACACTGACATGTTTCAAAATATTGAAGAGGTTAATGTGGAAGGATGTTCACAGTTTCCAGAGCTTGTGGGGACGAAATTAACGATCTGTTGGACAAATTGGGCATCAAAGTTAAATAAACTGGTTTTGGTAAATTGTGATTTATCTGATGAAGATCTTGAGCTGATTCTGAATTCCTTTTTAAAATTTAAGTGGTTGTTCCTATCAATTAACAACTTTGTAACCATTCCTGAGTGCATTGAAGACATTGCCGACCTCCTTTATCTTCACGTGGATAATTGCAGGCAGCTTAGGCACATTTCTGTGCTTCCACCATACTTGCAATACATGGATGCAAGGAACTTCGTATCATTAACTCTAGAGTCATTTGACGTAATACTGAGTCAGGTAATTTTCTTTCATTGTTGTATTTATACAGTAATTCCTATAAAACACTAACACGCGTATAGACAAACTATAGCTGGCACACAGGGATCACCTCTTGTTTTATTTTGTCACTGTTCATTCTTTAAATTGTTAAATTCATCTAGCCATTTTTTTTTTAAAAAAAAATAAAGATCAATTAGTGTATTAGTTCGTCTTCAAAAGCGACAAACTTACGGCATATTGATTCTCTTGTTATCGGTCTTAATCACTAAAAGATGCTTGAAGGATTAATGAGTTCATTTTTTTTTCCCCAGAAACCTGTGTAATTAGGTAAGGAGAGACCAAATTGCAATGCACTAAACATAAATTTTTTCATATTTTATAGGATTAAATTCTCCAAATCATTTTTTTCTGTATTAACAGGTATTTCAAGAGGTGGAGAACATAGATATTATAGTGAGGAGGAAGGAAATTCCAAACTGGATCGACCATCGTAGAAATGGAGGATCTGTGGCTTTCTGGGTTCGTCGAGAATTCCCTAGAATTGCTGTACTTCTGGTTCTAGGGGGTAAAACTAAAGCAGACATCAATTTTATATGTGAATTCAAATTGATCATCAATGGCGTCCAAGTGTTCCAAGGTGAAAGAAAATTGCCAAAGGACCATGTCTTGCTGTTTGACTACGAATTCAATTTACAGCCAAAGAAAGACACCACATCAACAAGCATCTTCATAGAGGTTGGAATCATGTGGAGATTTCATGTACTGTCAAGAACAACCAGCCACGTAATGCCGTTGTTAGATGTTGTGGAATACATCTCTATAAGGGTAGAATGAATATCCTCGATGTCTCCTTCATAAGCCCTGATATTCATAGCTCAGAACTTGCCCATAATGACATGGAAAATAAGGATGTGGATATTTATGATGAAGAAGGTGGTGGAGATGTTGTTTTCTATCAAGTATTAGCTAAATCTTTTGACAAGAAGATTATAAATCTGATGGAAGGTCCTCAATCTAGCGGAACATACGATGAGGATGGGAAAGATCAACATATGATTGGCATTGACAATGAAATCCCAGAAAGATGAAGTAGTGGCTAAGGACAAAGGAAAAGGGATAGTAGCATACAGCAAAAACCCTTATGAGGAACAAAATGCAGATTGCCTAACTGACAATGAGAATTGGGATATGATGATGTTGGAGAGTTTGAGAGGTGAAAGCAGTGTAAAAGGTAAGACTAAAGCATGATGCAATCAAACTGAAAGAACCTCAAAATCTGCAAAGTTTTCCAATTTAGTTGAATTGTCTTCTTCTTTGCTTGCAGATGCCAAATCGAGTAAATTATTTAAAAATCCTTCAACAGAACCTGAACCCAAACCCTTTGTTGCAGCCATCCATTACAAAGAATCAATACTTCAAACAACAGTAAAGCTAGAGGTGGGCAAACTTGCACAGGTAATCCTGACTGAGAATTTTTTTTCCTTTGGAACTTACATCTGCTAGAAATTTTGAATGAATCAAAACCAAAGGGATGTAAAGAAGAAGGTGAAAATGAAACTGAGATAATTATTATTGAGTTCTTCGATATCTGACTTACCAACTGACACTGTATATGTAGCATGAGCTGAACGCACAAAAAAATAACAATGCGCATGACTTTAACTGCCTCTTCTTAACGGAAACTCAAATGTGAGCTAATAATACACATTGATAAAAAGAGATTTTATTGCCACTTCCTCTGCTTTTATATAATAATAATTCATTCTCATTCGTCTACTCTCAATTCTCAATTTCCAAAGAAACCTCAAACTTCTTGACCTTCTTTCTAACAATTTCTCTCGTGTTCAGGGATCAACTTCCTTTGCTTATGCAAGCTCAGATGAGGGAAAACCAGACAATGGTTCGTGCAACATTATGATCCCCGAAATGATTGACTTCACATGTACAAAACGCAATCCAGAAGCAGAGGAATCTCACATGCTGATTCCACAACCTAGAGCTATTCAACAGTTAGAAGCAAAGCACATTGGTGATAAATTTCCATGGAAGCATTTTATGCTTCTCTTGAAGAAGAGACCATAACTCTGTCAGAAGCTGGGGGTTCTCAAATCAGCACAATGACAAGCAAATAAACCCTGAAAGGATTGCAAATTGTACGAGATTTTGTCTCACGAAAGTTCTCTCTTTTGTTACACCTGAACAATTCAAACTAATGGAGCACAATCTTGAGTACCTCCTCAGTTTAACCCCAAAAGATGGAATGCCGTTGAGGATGAGATCAGTTATAAGTCAAATTTCACGAAGTTTTACCCAGTGGGGTGTGTATTATAACGATGCAAGTTTCAAACTGGAATCTGTAAGAGCAGAAATATCAACAATTAAAGAACTGAAAGAGGGAGTTGAAGCAACGTGAGAGAGTTCCGAGAACTGGAGGAATTAGAGAAGGGAATATGGAAGCAGTTGGAACATTTGGAAAGAAGAAATAAAAAGCTAGAAAAGGAAATCAATTCCGTAAAAACTGAGATTACGGATTTTACTTTAGCTAGAGAGGATGTTGCTAACAGAAAAAGAGAAGTCTGTGAGAATGGAGGAATGCTTAAAACTCGAAGGGATGATTTGAGGATCAAAGTGCCCTGGCTGAGATCAGAAGAGCAATCGGCTAAAATAATCCAAACTAATATAGAGGAGGATTAGTCAATAAAATTTATTCAAAACTCAAGTTTTGGACATAGCAGTTAGTAGCTCATTTTGCTATGAGAATACACACTTATAAATTACTGTACATACACTAAATTCTTAATGCCAATGTTATTAAACCAATCAAACTGGCTAGTTCGTCCAACAATTATTCCAACGATCACAACCTGTATTTATTTCAGTTATCCTAGACGGAGATCCAAAAAAACTAGAATTAGAAACTACTATTGTGGTCTTAAGGTCACGAACAATTCAACACCAAACCAATATAATCATTTACTTCATTATGTTAACGGTAGGATATTTAAAAAAGAGATATAGAAATACAAACAACTTACTTGCTGAGAATATCCAACCGCTCTTCTAAGTCAAAACACATATGCAGGCACTCGTACGAATGAGAAAAATTACAAGCACTCGGACCTTCCTCTTGTTGACAGTAGTTACACACTTGAGAGAGCGTGAAAAACTTTTCCCTGTTTGCGTACAACCACAGAGAGAGAGAGAGAGAGAGAGAGTTGGAGTGATATATATATATATATATAGCCTTTCATGTGTAATCCCCAACAACACCACGTTCGTTGCGTTAGTTTTTACTAAAAATTTGTTCCCTCCAATTAGTGCAGGGAAAATTACACACAAGTTTAGTTGAAATAACATTTGGGTACTTGGGCTTGGTTTCTTGGTCTGGTCCATCAAGGGTGGACCAAACCAATGTAACCCAACATTAACAGAAGTTCTCCTGCTTTTCTGGTTGTGGTTAAAGGAAAAGGATTGCTAACTGAATCATACAAGTCGGTTCTAACTTCTCTACGTCAAAACTATGGGACACCAATGTAAAATTTAAGTATCCTTTGGACTCTTCAACCTCACGAATGTATCACTTTCTTCATCTAAGCACCTGTTAACTAGAAACAAGCAGTGCTTCCTGAACATAACAATGGAATTTATCCCATTCCATTACCCTAATTTATATTTCAATGAATTTTACAAGCCACTTTAAGTATTAATTTGAGCTCAAAATAGCGTAGCATACTCCACTAGACAGGAAAATCAATGTAACTTGATCGTCTTAAAAAATACAACAAATGGCAAACTCGCATGTGCATTGAGCAACAACTCGACTAAACTACTCGTTCGTATGATGAAACACTAAACCACACTATATATTGCAAAACTTGAATTATTCTTTCCTCAACCCACTAAAACTACGCTCTCAATTGGCCATTCAACAAAACGTGCACATCAAACAGCTATTCCCAATCGAAATTAAAAGAGACCCAACAAAAGGCGGCCAATTAATCTCTCATAACTTGAGGAAAACGAACTCTTCAATGGCAGGAATCTCTCCAATCTTCTTCAAAGTTTCTTTGCTAGGACGTTCATCAACCCCAATTGCCATTACAGCGTGCTTACGAGGAGCAATCCTCCCCACACTCATGAAGCTAACGTTTACAGTCTCCTCTCCTAAAACACTTGCAACCTTTCCAATCATACCTGGTTGATCCACCTGCCTGCAAAGTATAATGCTACCTTCCAAGCTCACATCAACATCAAAAGATCCAACCTTTGTAAGATGGGGGATACCATCTTTCACGCGACCTTCCAGCTTAATCTCCCCAGATTCCGAAAGTGCACTGGCAAATCTGGATTCCACATCAGCAATTTGGACCTGGATGAATTTAAGTGGATTCTCAGGTGAACCATCAAGAATGATTCTCTCCTCAGTTATCCTAAGTCCTCTTTGCTTGGCATTGAAATCAGCATTGACTAAATTCACAAAAACACTGGATATAGGTTCAATGAGACCCTTGGTTATCATGGCACGTAGAAGCCGAGTGTCAATGTCATCAGGAGCTCTAGCAGAAGCATAGGTCACTTTCACTGATTTTACACCACTTCCTCCTGCTACCAACTGGACAGCCAGTCTTCCCAATTTCTCAGCAAGATCAACAAATGGTTTCAATTCTGTTAACACCTGCAGTAGGAAAGACGAAATAGAAGTTAACCCATTGTAACCTTAACTTTGCAACAAAGTTGAGCCAATGCTGTAAACGAACTTCAATCCTTGAATCATGTGATATTATGAGTGTCCCAGACCAGGTTGCTGACACTAAAACTGGATAATTCTATCAAATCTGAAATTTCACATAGAATAAGTTAAAATCAAGTAATAACACTGATTAGTACGCCCCTGTACCTGTGTTACCAATTACACTCATCACAGTTCTCAAAATAAACTTTCGACATGAGCAATTAACTCCACTTGAGCAAATAAGATTTAAAACTCAGAAAATGTTGAGGGAAAAAATATGTTCCATATTTATTTACAAAAGTTGATCCTAGTTATATACTACGATTGATAATTTACAAGAAGAAAAATCTCAGGCTGTACAGTCAACTTTTATAAAAGAATTTATTTTTCCCCATTCAAATGTTATCAAGAGAGAATGAGGGAGAGGGACTGTGGCAACAATTCAATATATAAGGTTGTTTATCTAGAAAAGGAAAATGATAAATTTTCTGTTAGTACCTCTGCAGGAACCATTGGTGCATTGACTGCAGTAGCAGCAAGCTCCCCTTTCAATGCCCCTAAAACAGCTTCTGCTATTTCAATAGCCACACCTTCCTGCACGGATGTATTAAAAGGTCAGAAAACAAGAAAAGGTGGTGCTCGTAACAAATTCCTCAACATACCTGAGCTTCCACGGTACTAGCACCGAGATGAGGTGTTGTAGTAACTCTCTCATGCAGAATCAATTTGCTGTCTTTTCGGGGTGGCTCCTCTGTGAAAACATCAAGTGCTGCCTGAAACATAAAGACGCAATTCTTTAGTTTCCTTCACAGTGAACTCTTGGTGCTTCCAAATAAGAGATTGGGAAGACCTGAGCTACAATGCCGTTATCTAGTGCCCTAACAAGAGCCTCCTCATCAATAACTCCTCCACGAGCCACATTGACTATCATAACTCCTGTCTTCATCTTAGCAAAAGTCTCATCGTTGAGAATCTTTGATGTAGCAGGAGTAAGAGGCATATGCAAAGAGATAAAATCTGCAGTAGTAATGGCTTCATCAAAGCTCACTAGTTCCACACCAATTGCCCGAGCACGATCTGCTGGAGCATATGGGTCATGCGCAATGACATGCATACCAAGTCCCTTGGCGCGTCGAGCAACTTCAGAACCAACCTTCCCAAATCCCAAGACAGCAAGTGTTTTCCCAACCAGGGATACTCCTACATACTTATTCCGTTGCCATTTCCCTGGATCAACCATGACACGGGTAAATCAAGCAGCCTGGACTTTAATGACTAAAACAACTAGCATAAGAGCGAGGCAGAAACAGAGCAGACTACGCCTTTGCATAACGGGCTGACAATAGTCACAAGCTCTCAACTAAGGTTGCCTTAGGCGTACAAGACTACCTTTTTTTTAAATGATCGTACAAAACTACTTTTACTTGCAAGAGATACACTCGCTTTAGGTTTTTAATATATTAAAATAATCTACCAAAGGAATCTACGATAACTTTATCCTATACATGCAAAGCAGATCACCTCAAAACTTCGAAAGTACGAAAACAATCGTTCATATATCCCATGAAACATTCTCCCCTCATTCTCAATCACTTCAATACACGAACACGATACAAATTTGGGGGAAAAAATTTCAATATTCGTGGATTGCTCAAATTCATCTAAAGCACCCAATGAAGCATAGTTAATCATAGGATCAAAATCACATGCAATGCAATAGACACACAGTGTTCGATAAAATGCTCGAAAGAGTAGCAAAACCGCAAAATCGAACACACACTTCCAACATTCAATTTACTGACCAGCTTTCACGGACGCATCAGCTTGAGCAACGTTCCTAGCCATGGCAGTCAAAAGCGCGATCCCATGCTCGGCGGCGGCCAAAGTGTTGGCCGTGGGTGCATTCACCACCAAGCATCCATGCTCCGTAGCCGCCGCCAGATCCACATTGTCGATTCCAACGCCGGCTCTCCCAACCACCTTGAGCCGTCCACCGGACGACTCGAATACCTCGCGGGTGACCTTGGTTCCACTCCGCACAATCAATGCGTCGCAGAGCGAAATCTTGGTGCAGAGCTCCTCGGCGCTCAGATGGTATGAGCAATCAACATTAGCGAAGTCATTCAACAGCTTGAGCCCGGCTTCACCGAGCTTCTCCGATACGAGAATAGTGGGCTTGGCATCAAGACCCGCCGAGACCACCACAAGGAGAGGCCGCAAGGATCGGGTCCGGCTTTGGCGGAGAGAGACGGAGAAGGGTGAGGATAGAGGGAGCTTGGAAGAGAGAGAGAACGATGAGTTCCCGAGCAATTGAGTTCGAAGGGTTTGGGAAGCTGAGCTTGCCATTGACAGTGGAGCAATGCAGTTAGTAAGTTGGGCAGAGTAGGAATTTTGTTTTCGTCAAGTTGCGCCAAATGAGGGGGAAGCGCGAATGGAAAATGTGAGGAAGTGCCGAAGTGGTGTTTTATATTGTGGAGAGGAGATTGAACTCCACGCGCTAATAAGCGGAATTTCAATTTGCATTGCCGAGGTTGCCAGTAGCCTCTGTCTAAAAGTTGGTCACTCCACCGAACATTCCTGATTCTATGTGCCCGATGGTATTTTTTAGGTCAATATGGGACCACCGCCCCACCCACGCCCGCCCCCCCCCCCTCCCCCGGGGCGCTTCTTCCTATTGGCACTTACCTTACCGTAAGCAAAATTTTGGTAGCAAGTGGTAATGTGATAATCGAAGCTTGCCATCTCATCATGGAAGGACAAAATTCTAAGAAATACGCTCCACCACTCTTTTAAGTTTTAATTAATCCCTCCACTCACTTTTAATTATTTCCCATACATATAATAAAAAAACTATTAAACGCATTAAATTTAACTCAAACTTTTTCATAATTGTTAACTTTATTTAAAAGATAAAAGATATTTGTGATTTAAAAGCACAAACCTATAAAAAAAAGATAAAAGATATCCTACCAATAAAATTATTTTTATTTCTTTTTTAACCGTTATTTTTTATTTCATTTTGTATATCAAACAAGCATGATACATGTTTCGTGCTTTTGTTTTTCCATTAAAAAATACTGTTACATTTTAAAATCAAATATACTAAAATAATAATTTGATGTTAGTTTGTTAAAACAAAACCCTATGCACATTTTCATGTGTACTTGCATTGAGGAATGAGTTGCAATATTATAAAAATCGGACCCGTTGATTATTGAATTGTTTGATATTTAGTTTAAGATTTATTAGTCCAGTTGATAATAATTAAGTTTCTCTACTTTTAATTTTATATGTTAAATATTATATAAAAAGTGATATTTGATAAAATATTAGTTTATTATACAATTATTGATAGGAAAAATTTAGAAAAAATTATTAGTGGTTGGTATCATTCTAAAAAAAAATATTGCGGGATTCATGTATAATTGACAGATGAACTAAAAGGCGGGAAGTTTTGACGAAGTGAGTTCAAATTGTTAAGGATGCACCCAAAATACACGTCAGAATTCAAAAAGATTGAAAAAAAAATCAGAAATTTAAGGCCTATTTGGCAGAATTTTTAAAAATAGTTTTTCTATTTTTAAAAATAAAAAAATAAAAAAATTGTTTGATAAACCTATTTTTTATAAACTATTATAAAAAATAGAAAAATAAAGAACAGAAAACTTAGAACATCTTTAAGGTGTTTTGTAATTTTTGTTCTGAAAAACATAAGAAAATATGAAAAACATCCACCTCATTAATTGTAAAGTTATAAATTTTGAATAACTCATCTATCACTCACTAGTTATAATTTTGAGAATAATTATTCAAACAGATTTTTTTATTTTCTTATTTTTAAAACTTATTCTCAAAAACAATTTTTACAAGATTGTTTTGATAACAATAAAATAGAAAACTGTTCCGTCAAAAAGCCGAGATAGACTATTTCTCTTCCACAGTGTGTAATACTCTCCTTTTTCCTTTTTTTATTGACCTTCTTCTGACCGTTAAGGTTTAACCGTCTTCTCCCTCTAACCCCTAATTTATCGGGATATTTCATAAATAATCATTATGGAGTATCGCACTCTTTTTGCTTGATCCCTGATTTTTCGTCCTTCAGTTATGATTCCGTAACGGTTATTGTTCTCATAACTGTTATTCCTAATCGGGTATTTTCGGAGCAATACATAGTGTACGGGCCGGGATGAGCAGGCCAAGCTTACAAGTCCGAGGTAGATAAATGCCCATTTAATATACCACTCTCCGAGCTCATATACACCGAGCTTAAGCGCAACGATCTGAGTATTACATCGGTTATCAAGTGGTAAGCCCGAGTAATTGTACGGCCAAATGATCGTACGATTAAATAACATCTCGGCCATAAGACCAACTACGGGTTTCTCTATAAAAATTGTATTGCTCCGAAAATACCCGATTAGGAATAACGGTTATGAGAACAATAACCATTACGGAATCATAACTGAATGACGAAAAATCAGGGATCAAGCAAAAAGAGTGCGATACTCCATAATGATTATTTATGAAATATCCCGATAAATTAGGGGTTAGAGGGAGAAGACGGTTAAACCTTAACGGTCAGAAGAAGGTCAATAAAAAGAGGAAAAAGGAGAGTATTACACACTGTGGAAGAGGAATAGTCTATCTCGGCTTTTTGACGGAACATTTTGGCGCCCACCGTGGGGCCGAGAAAAACTATCCCACCACCACCAATAATCATGGTGCGAACCAGGAGCAGTGCGGGTGCAGGAGAACAACGCTTCGAAGACAGGACTTCTTTGGAGGACCACCCTGTCATTTGGGCAATGCGTGAGGAGATGGAGGTGTTAAGAAAGGAGAACGAGGAGATGCGTGAAAAGAATAGGTAGTTGGAGCAGGAACGCTATCAGGAGGGAACTTCTCCTTCTCGAGGAGGGGAACGGGGAAATACCAGTAGGGATATTCAGCGGTCACATCAAGAGGGGAGTCGACGGGAGGAAACATACCATTCAGAGACAAATATTGACAATTTGCGGGGGGATAAGCAGGCCGCCCGGAGGCATCCGTTTGTCGATGGCATCATGGAGACGCCATTGCCGAAAGGGTGGAAGGGTTTAAACTTAGAAAGATATGATGGTACTACTGATCCTGATGAGCATGTGGATGCGTATGTCACGCAGGTGAATCTGTTCACAAACGACGATGCAGTTTTGTGTAGGGTCTTCCCTACATCCTTGAAAGGAGCAGCTCTGAGTTGGTATACCCGGCTCCCATCACAATCTATCGATTGTTTTGAAACCTTAGTAAAAAAATTCAGCGCGCAGTACGCTACCAGCCGACCTCACCAGCTTACCTCGGCTGCGTTGGTAAACTTGCGACAAGAGAAGGATGAGTCTCTAAGGAGTTTCATGGAGCGCTTCTCATCAGTCTCGGTAAAGATTCGGGATCTAAATCCTGAAGTGGCAATGCACACGATGCTGATGGCCCTCAAGCCGGGGCCGTTTGCTGATCACCTATGTCGAAAACCACCTGTCGACATGGATGAGCTTAGAAATCGTGCGGCCGGATATATACAAATGGAGGAAGTGTCAAAGTTCAGAAATAGGGTCAGGACTGATCTGGACAAGCGAACAGAATCAAACAACCGAGGAAGTATAAGGCCGATGTTAGAGAGGGGAAAGTTTAAAAGAGAAGGAACTAGTCGAGGGCCGAAGTATGACCTTTACACTCCACTAAACACCCACCGAGCTCGAATTCTGGAAGAAGCTTGCAATACTGAATTGATACGGCTCCCACCTCCCGGACATACCCCGGAAACGGCGGATCAATCAAAGCATTGCAGGTACCATCGCAATTATGGTCACACCACGGAGGAGTGCTGGACATTATGGGACAAAATTGAGGAATTAATCCAGGCTGGTCACCTCGGCAACTTTGTACAAAGGGGTCACGGTAATCGTCCACCCTATAATGGACGAGGACGTGGTAGAGGTCAGACCCGAGCTCAGGAAGAACCTCGGCAACCGAACAAGGAAAGAAGGCAGCCAGATGATACTCGAAACAGGGAAGAAAACAGAATAAGAGGGGTAATCAACACTATAGCTGGAGGGTTTGCCGGAGGAGGAGCATCCAGCTCAGCTAGAAGAAGGCACCTGAGGGCCATTCAGACGGTGAATGTGACAATGCACCGAGCGCCTCGTAGTTCTCGTCCCATCACCTTCACGGACGAGGACTTCGAAGGAGTCGATCCTAACCAGGACGATCCCATGGTAGTTTCGGTGGAAGTGGCAAATTACGTTGTAAGAAAGACGCTGATAGATCAAGGGAGTTCGGCAGATATCTTGTATTATACCACCTTCCAGAAGCTCGGGATACCCGAGGAGACGATTAAGCCTTATCGTGATCCGTTGGTCGGTTTTGCAGGAGAACACGTTCAAACCCAAGGATATGTGGAGTTGTTGACCACCTTTAGGGGAGATCTTGGGTCAAGGACCATTATGGTCCAGTATCTTATCATTGATGCAATAACTTCTTACAATATCTTGATAGGTCGACCTACGTTAAACGAGCTCGGCGTAGTGGTCTCCACTCCACACCTCATGATGAAGTTTCCCTCGGTCACCGGAGACATAATAGCAATAAAGGCTGATCAAAAGGTTGCAAGACAATGCTACGTAGATAGTCTAAAAGTCACCAGGGCAAGGATAGTCGGTAATAGTGAACAGACGAAGAAGGAAACAACATCAGTGAACTTGGTACAGCTTGATCCCCGAATTGATGTGCAGGACCAAAGGCCAAGGCCTATTGAAGAGTTACAGAAATTTCAGCTCGCCGGTGAAAATCGGTGCACTAATCTTGGAAGTCAACTCAGAGGAGAAACAAGGGAGCAGATAACGAGGATTCTGAAGGACAATGCTGATTTGTTCGCATGGACTTCTTCAGACATGCCGGGAATTGATCCAAATTTTCTATGCCATAAACTGGCGGTATATCCTGAAGCTAAGCCGATAGCTCAAAGGAAGAGGCGGGTAGGCGAGGAAAGATGGAAGGCAATGAGGGAAGAAACGGTGAAGCTGATTGATGCTGGGTTCATCTGAGAAATTGAATATACAACATGGTTGGCCAATGTGGTGCTTGTTAAAAAGACAAATGGAAGATGGAGAATGTGCATGGATTACACCGACCTAAACAAGGCATGCCCGAAAGATACATACCCTCTTCCGAGCATAGATCGGCTTGTAGATGGAGCGTCAGGCTGTGGACTACTCAGCTTTCTGGATGCCTACTCCGGGTATAATCAGATAAGGATATACCCCCCAGACGAGGAGAAAACCGCATTTATGACTGAAAACGCTAATTATTGTTATCAGGTGATGCCGTTTGGGCTTAAGAATGCTGGGGCTACATACCAACGGTTGATGGATAAGATATTTCAGGAACAGATTGGGAAAAACCTGGAAGTATATGTTGATGACATAGTAGTAAAAACTGAAGATCCCTCTAAGCATGCTGCCGACCTTGGTGAGGTTTTTGGAAGAATACGGAAGTACAACATGAGATTAAATCCTGAGAAGTGCGTATTTGGAGTCAACGGGGGCAAATTCTTAGGATTCATGTTAACACATCGGGGTATTGAAGCCAATCCCGATAAATGCCGAGCTATTATTGATATGAGAAGCCCTCAAAACATAAAGGAAGCGCAGAAACTAACAGGGCGATTAGCATCACTATCCCGTTTCATACCGAGGTTAGCAGAGAAAGCTAGGTCGTTCTTTAAGTTACTCAAGAAGGCTGAGCGGTATGAGTGGAGTGAGGAATGTGAGCAGGCATTTCAGAATTTCAAAGGTTTCTTTTCGGCACCTCCGATCCTCAATCAGCCGATTCCAAACAAAGAATTGCTTCTGTATATGTCGGTGACCGAGCATGCAGTTAGGTTGGTGATGGTGCAAGAAATAGGCAAGCAGCAAATTCCAGTATATTTCATTAGCCGAGTATTGCACAACGCAGAATCGAGGTATCAGACTATTGAAAAGCTAGCTCTGGCTCTGGTCATCTCGGCAAGAAGGTTGCGACCTTATTTCCAAAGTCATGAGGTTGTTGTAAAAACTGATCATCCCGTAAAGCAGGTCTTAAGGAAAGCTGAGTTAACAGGTCGAATGATCTCGTGGTCAGTCGAGTTGTCAGAGTTCGGTATAAGATATGAGTCAAGAGGGCCAATTAAGGCGCAATGTCTATCTAATTTTGTTGCTGAACTTACCCCACTTGAAAATTCCAAAGAAGGGGACCAATGGATACTTTATGTGGATGGCTCATCTAATACCAAGGGGAGTGGAGCGGGAATCATTTTGGAAGGCCCTGGAGGGATAACTTTGGAGCAGTCTCTTAAGATCGACTTCCCGGTCACGAATAACCAGGCCGAGTATGAAGCTCTCATTGCGGGTTTAAATTTAGCTAGAGAGGTGGGAGCGAGCCAGGTTAGGTGTCGGAGTGATTCACAGCTGGTTTCTGAACAAGTCTTGGGAGCTTACCAGGCAAAAGACCTACAGTTGGCAAAGTACTTGAACAAGGTGAAACACTTGGTTGAATGCTTTAATGAATTCGCGATTGAGCACATTCCAAGAGAAGAAAACTCTCGAGCTGATTTGTTGTCCAGATTGGCTAACGTCAAAAGGTTCGGGCAGCATGAGACGATCATCAGGGAGACCATATATCAGCCTAGTATTGATATTGAGGAAGTTACGGTCGGAAGTAGCCCGGACCAGGACTGGATGACCCCTATTTGGAACTATCTGGCCGAAGGGACTTTGTCCAACGACCAGAATGAAGCAAGGAGATTGAAGCTGAAGTCCTCCCATTACATAATAATGGGAAATGACTTGTACAGGCGAGGATTCTCAACCCCCCTCTTAAAGTGCCTCACTCCTGAACAGGCGAAATATGTTATGAGTGAAATCCATGAAGGAGTGTGTGGGATGCATACCGGGGGAAAATCTATGGCGGTGAGAGTAATTCGGGCCGGTTATTATTGGCCCACTATGCGAGCTGATTGCACCGAGTATAGTAAGAAGTGTACTGAGTGCCAAAAGTTTGGCAGTCTACGCCATGTACCGCCGGAAGAATTGCACACACTGACGTCTCCGTGGCCATTCATGGTCTAGGGAATGGATATTCTCGAACCTTTTCCGATTGGAAAAGGGCAGCTCAAGTTCTTAATAGTTGGCATAGACTATTTCACTAAATGGATTGAGGCGGAATCGTTAGCTAAGATCACGGCACAGCAAGTATAGAAATTTGTATGGAGGAATATTGTCTGTCGGTATGGGATTCCTCACTCGGTGGTTACTGATAATGGGAGGCAGTTTGTTGATGAAAACCTGAAGTAATTCTATGAACAGCTTGGTATTAAGCATCGAGTATCTTCGGTCGAGCATCCTCAAACAAATGGACAGGCAGAAGCAGCGAACAAGGTTATCCTCGGGGAACTCAAGAAGAGATTGGGAAGAGCAAAGGGGGCCTGGGCCGAAGAATTACCGAGCATCCTCTGAGCCTATCGTTGCACACCTCAGTCAAGCACCAAGGAAACTCCTTTTAGGTTGACCTTTGGAGCTGATGCAATGATCCCGGTGGAAGTGGGAGAGCCGTCCTTTAGGCGAACACTTCCTGACCAACATACGAACCAGGAAAATATGGAAGTCGAACTAGATCTATCCGAAGAGGTCAGGGAAAATGCACATGTACAAGAACAGGCTTGTAAGCAAAGAGCGGCTCGGCGTTATAATTCTCGACTTAAACCAAGGAGTTTTGATCGTGGAGATCTTGTTTGGAGAAAGCAGAGTGAAGCAAGGAAGAACATCGGCGAGGGAAAGCTAGCTGCAAACTGGGAAGGGCCTTACCGAGTTAATGAAGCGTTGGGCAATGGAGCATATAGATTAGAAAAGTTGACAGGAGAAGCAATCCCTAGGACATGGAATGCTTCTCACCTCAAAATTTATTTCAGTTAGTTGATGTATACAAAGAAGGCGGTGTACTCTTTTTCCTAACTTGGCCTTTTGTCCCAAAGGATATGCAAAAAAGGGTTTTGGCTGAAAAGGTTTTAACGAGGCACGCCTACCTACTTCAATAAAGGAAATTCTTTGTCATGATTTCATTCATTTTAAGCCTCGGTCAAGTATGAACCGAGAGAAACAGAATTATATCTTGGTCAAGTATGAATCGGGGAAGTGGATAGTATTCGGTCAAGTATGAACCGAGGTGTTAAGTTAAAATTCGGTCAAGTATGAACCGGACATTTGAATTAAACTTGGTCAAGTTTGAACCAAAAATTTGTTAAAAACTCAGTCAAGTATGAATCGAGGAATTGAAACTCGGTCAAGTATGAACCGAGATCTCCAGTTAAAACTCGGTCAAGTATGAATCGAGAAATTGAAACTCGGTCAAGTATGAACCGAGGTCTCTAATTGAAACTCGGTCAAGTATGAACCAAGAGGCTGAATTAAATCTTAGTCAAGATTGAACTGAAAGATGATGTCAGAAAAATTGAACGCGGTCAGGTTCTTAGGAACCGAGAAGAAAAGAAAGACTGTTATCATTAATTAGAAACAATTCTGAGTAAGACATCAAAAATAAATAGACAATCAAGGAGGTGGGCAGTTCGCTTTTTAGTCCTACAATTCCTCCTCATCAACAAGCGCACCATCTTTGACGTCTTTATTTACATCAAATGCCGAGAGCTCAATTTTCGGCAGGAAGAGATGCGCCTGACGAAGTGCTTTATGGAAGCCTTCTACATGCTCTTTCATTATCTGTTGCACGGCTTCCTTAACGTCAGCCTCGAGCTCGGCCTGTTTTTTCCTCGCTTGTTCCAAATCCTGCTGCAAATTAGCAGCGAGGGCCGAGGCTTCGGCTTCAGCGCTCCTTGCCCAAGCAACTTCAGCCATCAGGGCATCCCGCTCCTTCTCGACTGCTTGCACTTTCATCTCGGCATCAGCAAGGGATCCTTTTAGCTCCTCCACTTGCAGAAGGAGAGCTGCTTGAGACTTTGAAGCCTCGGTGAGCTCTGAAGAAGCCCTGTCTTTCGCATTGGTTGCTTCCAGAAGCTCGGCCTTAGCAGCTTTCAGGCGACGGTCACTCTCCTCAAACTCCTCCCTACAGAGCGAGGCCATGGTCGCGGCACGCAGACACATAGCCGACATGGAGTCCAAAACAGCCTTGGGACCCAATTGTTGCAAAGCTTCCTTGTTCCCGACATCCTGGATGCCGCTCCCAAAAAACCTGGCAATGTTCGGGTCAGTGCTCGAAAGCGAGCGTCTAACGGGAGATGGCAGGAGAGGTGAGCGAACTGAAGAAACAGGTTCCTCGTCGGTGGTCGGAAGTCGAGCGCGTTTGCTTGGGGGGCTGTGTGGAGAGGAGGTGATCTCAACAACTTCTGTTGTCGTCATTATCTTGGCACGTCCTCTCTCCTCTTTATCAGGGCGAGTCTGCAGGTTCTCGGTAGAAGGTCCTGCTGATGGGGCCATGTTCTTTATTGAGCACCAGTTGAATTTTCCCATCAGCACTGCAGAGTAGAAAATATATATTAAAAACCCAGACAAGTATGGCAGCAGAAGAAAAAAGAAATTCGGCACTCACGTGAAAAATCTTTATTAGGAGTTGAAGAATAAGGGAGCCTAAGTAAGATTTTGCAGTTCAAGGGGCGAGGTAATTTATTTAACTTGTCGACATCCGCTTTTTCGGATGCCGACATATCCTCATAGCACCAAGACTGGAATTTGATCGGAGTCCGAGTCCAATATAGAGGAAACCTGGGTCGTCCCTCCTCATTGAAAAATATCTCCAAGTAACCCTCGGCTGGGCGCACCTTAAAGAAATTTCCTTTAAAGTCTTTGTAGGATGAGGTATAAGGACCGATTATTCCCTTTTTATTCATACCACTAAGAGAAATCCAGCCGATCTTATTTCCAAATCGGATCTGGTAGTAGTAGAGAAATTTTGGGGCGGTCGGTGTCATGTTCAATTTTCTGCACAAGACTTCGAAAGCCTTTAAAAATGCCCAGCTGTTGGGATGAAGCTGAGTCGGAGCGACGTTCAACGCCCTTAAAACAGCGCACTCAAACTCTGAGAAAGGAAGGCAAACTCCCAGTGACTCAAATAATGTTTTATACATATAAGTAAAATGTGTTTGCCCTCGTTGCGCCGACATGAAAACGTGTTCATCTTCTGTACACGGCTCGGCAATTACGACCTCCTCTATTTGTATGCTAGACAGAGAGATGGATTTCCTCATTTTCATGATCGATTCAGCAGTCCAAAATTTAGAGTGGTAAGATCCAACTTCTCCCTTAACCCAATAATATCCCGGAAGTTGAATGTCGGGAACTGGGTCTCTTCGAACCCTTGAAATGATTTTTCGTGGGTTTGGTACGGCTACTTGCACGGCAGTAGCCGAAGATGAAGCTTCCCTTTCAATCGGGAGGTCGGCCAGACGAAAATTCAGCTCCACACTGGGAAAGGAAGAGTTTGACGGTGAAGGATCTTCTCCGATGCCCATAACCTCCCTCTCAACCAGGATTCGATGAGAGGACGACCCAGCTGATGTATCAGATCCTCAGTTTGAACTCATAATGACTGGGAAAAATATGGAATAGAGCGTAGAAACTGAGAAAAAGGGGAAGAATAGAAGAGGGCGTACTTGGAAAAATGACGAAAAGGGCGAGAAAAAGGAGGTTAGAGATGACGGAAAGATTCAGAAGGAACGAAAAGCAAATGAAGTTTAAAGTGAAAGGATGAGCACTTAAGTCCTACACAAATATTGTGAAACCCCTCCTCGAAACGAGCAATTTAATCATGACCTTGGGCAACAAATTGCCACCATTGGGGAATGTGCTCCAACTGACGAAAAGACGTAGCATTAAATAACGCCGCGTGTAGCTGTACGTATAAGTGCATTACCGTCTCAGAAATCAAAACGTCAAGGAGCCTTAGGGAAGGTTCTCGAATCCCTAGGATACTGAAACGGTTCAAAATCGAAAACCAGTCTTTAGTTGGTCACATGATCCAGAGCCTTTTCGTCCAAATTGGACTCGAGGCTCGGGGGGCTAGTGTACGGGCCGGGATGAGCAGGCCGAGCTTACAAGTCCGAGGTAGATAAACGCCCATTTAATATACCACTCTCCGAGCTCATATACACCGAGCTTAAGCGCAACAATCCGAGTATTACATCGGTTATCAAGTGGTAAGCCCGAGTAATTGTACGGCCAAATGATCGTACGATTAAATAACATCTCGGCCATAAGATCAACTACGGGTTTCTCTATAAAAATTGTATTGCTCCGAAAATACCCGATTAGGAATAACGATTATGAGAACAATAACCATTACGGAATCATAACTGAAGGACGAAAAATCAGGGATCAAGCAAAAAGAGTGCGATACTCCATAATGATTATTTATGAAATATCCCAATAAATTAGGGGTTAGAGGGAGAAGACGGTTAAACCTTAACGGTCAGAAGAAGGTCAATAAAAAGAGGAAAAATGAGAGTATTACACACTATGGAAGAGGAATAGTCTATCTCGGCTTTTTGACGGAACAAAAACATTATTAAACAGGCCCCTAAGATTGATGGGTTTGTTTTCAAGTGAAGAGATTACAACTTTCAAGAACATGTTAGTGAAAGGCATATGACATGATGAGAGGAAGGCTTTAGAATTTGGAAAAAAAATATTTTCCAATCAAAATCCTCAATTAAAAATTTAGTTTATCTCACATAAAAATTTAATTTATATCATCTTAAAATTTTTAAGTAGGAATTTGATTGAAAAATATTTTTTTATAGGTCTTAGCTTGTCTTTTTCCTGCTAATAAGAGGAAGGGTGAAAAACACAATGATATTATAGTTTACTATGTAGGCGCATAGTTTATGTATTAGGGGAAAAAAACCAATTTTTAATGGGTTGACTATTTTTTATCAGTATTTGTTTAGTTGATTTTTTATTAGACGCCCTAATAACCAACACTTCGAAAAATCTAATCCTATTCTACACATAATATCTTTAATTTTAACCATTAAGCATTGCTAATTAGTACTCTTTTTGCCTGATATATATATATATATAAGTCAAAATCTAACAATAATTATTCGTCCCTAATATAAATCATTTTAGAAAATCTGTGAAATATTAAATATTTATTTTTGAATTTGCCCTTCATAATTATAAGAGAGGGAATAATCAAAATAATTGTAACGAAAAGAGGTATTAAGAAGATAAGGTTAGAGTAATGAATTATGATAACAATAATTTTGAAAAATTTTAGTAACTTTTGAAAAATTTCAAAACCATCTATTAATTTGATCAAGTTGTTTTATATGTGTGAATTAATTAAAAGTGATTTATATATAGAATAAAAAATATAATAGATTTATAACAATAATTTTATAATTAGTTTTGGGATTTGGGAGTACATGTTACAATCTAATGATTGTTGATCCTCAAATTCTGGGAAAATTCTATTCTTTCTTAATCAAAACTTTTTCCTTGTAAAGACTGTGGACTTAACTATTTTCCTTGTAATTCCGTAACCTCAATTTGATAAATTACCCCACAAGTGAAAAGCGAGCATTTTTCTGTCATAATTATTCCAATGGAACTTGCGGTAGTGTTGCAATTAATGATATTGATAAATGAACATGGAAACGGTGGGACTAAATAAATACCGCAACCTTAATCAAAAGTGAAATGACAAAACCCAGCTACTGCATTATGGAACAACTTAATTATCTTTGGAGGATGACCCTAGACCTAGATTAAGCGAACCAGTGCGTTATGCAAATTCCAATCGAAATTCCTTGATGTGATATGACGAAAAGATAGATACATGCATGATATTGAGCTTATATAAAATATTTTGGGAAGAACATAATTAAGAGGAAAAAAAAAAAAAGCTCATTTTACTCCTTAATATAAGACTATTTTAATTGAATTAAAAATGAGAGTTAAAATTAATTAATTATCTCAATTTTTTTAAAATTATCCTTATTTAAATTCTTTTATTTTTTCTTTAAATATATTAAATAGAAATATTTTTTTAAAAATATATAATATATATTATATATATTATAAATAGTTTTATATTTAAAATTAAATTTTTATATATAGCCCGGAGGAAGGATTTACTATTAATTCATGTGACCCTCAAGTTTCTTGCAACTTATATATATATATATATATATATATATATACATATGATTTATAGCCGCCGTGCATTATTTACAACGGGCGTGAGTCTAGTTACCTCTAATGATGAATCAGACTGAGACACCATGAGAACTAGGTGTGGGGGAGTTCGTGGGAGATTTTTCCAATTTAAATTTATCTTTTGATATTTTCGTCCTATACTCTGAAAATGCAACTACATAACACCAAGTCACAAAATACTAATTCTTCTAGTTTTAACCTTTAAATGTAGATTTTTTTATTTTAATTTTAAATATATTATATTTTTCAAAATATAAAATAGTATTTATTATATATTATAAAAAAATACTCATATTTAATTCATAAGTGAAATAGAAAAATAGAAATTTAATGAAAATAATTTTAGAAAGACATTATGATTATTTAAGAAATAAAGATAATTAAATAATTTTAAATTTCTTTCTTAATTCTTATGACTCAGTTAAGAAAATTTTTATATTAAGGACCAAGTAATATTTTACGTTCACGTGCTTAATCTTTAATAAGTTATAGTATTTTTTTGGGAAAATTAATCTTTTAGTCCCTGAACTTTTCATCAATTTTGAAATCAGTCTCTAAACTAATTTTTTTAAATAATACTCCCTAAACTATTTAACCATGGCAAATTCTCCCTAAACTATTTAACCGTGGCATAGTTAGTCCCTCAACTTTGCATCTATTTTGAAATCAGTCCCTGAACTAATTTTTTTTAGATAATGCTCCATAAACTATTTAACCGTAGCATAGTTAGTCCCTCAACTATCATATTATTTGTAAATTAGTCCCTATTTATCAATATCTTACTTTTACAAATGAAATTTACAAATAATATGATAGTTGAGGGACTAACTATGTCACAGTTAAATAGTTTAGGGAGCATTATCTAAAAAAAAATTAGTTCAGGGACTGATTTCAAAATCGATGCAAAGTTCAGGGACTAACTATGCCACGGTTAAATAGTTTATGGAGCATTATCTAAAAAAAATTAGTTCAGGGACTGATTTCAAAATTGATGCAAAGTTCAGGGATTAAAAGATTAATTTTTCCTATTTTTTTTAAGGGTCTGTTTGGTTCAACTGAAGGGAGGAGATTGGAAGGATTTTTAATGAAGGAGATTACAGGGGAAGGAATTGGAGGGATTTTAAAATTCCCTTATTTGGTGAGATTGAAGGGGAGGGAATTGGAGAAATTTTAATAAAATTTTATTTGGTTCAAAAAGAATAAAGGAGATTAAGTATTATTATTCAATTCTCTACAAAAATAACCTCAATTTGGGATGAAGAAGTTAAAAGGTGAGAGAAGGGATTGGAGGGAATTAAACCCATCCCCCAAGTCCCCTCCAATTTTTTTAAACAAATAAAGGGAGGAAATTTAATCCCCTCTAATTCTCTCTCCTCCTTTCAAAATTTTCTTAAAAAACCCCAATCAAAGGCTAAATTTGGAGAGCGCTGAACTAAACGGGTCACAGAGAGAATGCGATTCCGATTTGGGCTAAGGGCCGTGTGTATATATATATATATATATATATATATGCACACTCCATTAAATAATTTTTTGTATTTGTTTTCCCGTGCAGGCAGTCAGCATATACTAATTAACATTAATATAAAATATGAAATGTAAAATTTATAACAAGTTAAATTATTTACAATAAATAATATGGTTCATTGGTATCTGATATCATATGAAAAAAAAAAGGGATGATCAATTTTAACATTAGATTCAGAGATCCTTGTTCAGCTATAACAGTAGAAGAAAACCCATCTAATATCTGTACGCAAACACATGTAATTATTTTGTAGAATTAAAGAATGATTAAAAGCTTTACTCATTTATTTTTTAGAATGAAAATTTATCAACCTTTTTATGTTGCTGAAACAACTCACTCGCATTTCTTTCATTAACATATCAAAATTATTTGTTTCTTTAATAATACGAAGGCCTTAAATTTTATTATTAAGAGGACAGCACACTAAAAACTCGATGTTCTGAGGAATATTGAGACCACGATAAATATAAAATAAACATTTCAACAAGCAAATAGAACAGAACAAAGCATTACAGAAATTTTCAATTCGTCATGGATGATGACAATTCAGAAGACTAGAGAGAGGAGTAAAATAATTATAAATGTAATGAAAAGGAATTAAAAAAAAATTAGAGAAGGGGGTTGGTGAAGAAGTTGGACGTGGAAGTAAAATTGGTCTTTGCTTCCCAGGAAATGGTCCACAAAACTATCACGAATAGATCTTTCCGTAACCACTTGCGAGAACAATCACTTTAGTGCTCCTGTTCCTCTGGTGAATGGGTGCTTCATCAAATTGTATTTTTTTAATTGAATCAATATTAAAAAATCTGCAAAAGTGAAAAGAGCATGATTAAAAATGTAAGTATATATAAAATAAAATATATTTTGTTGCTTGTATCTGTTTTTCGTTTTTATCTCGTGTTAGTATTGGAGTGTGTGTGTTTGAAATTTAAATGTAGTCAGTTATTTTAAGTTTAAATTTTCTGTGCACATATTTTATTTAAAACGAACATACACACTTGGCATAAAATTAACATTTAATAACACAAGTCAGAATTCCTTTATTTCTCTGCCTGAACCATCCACACCAAATTCCCACACAGATAACCAAAAGCTAGACAGAGTAAATTAGAAAAGCTCAGAAAAGTGGGTTCAAAGGGTATCATCAATTCATGGTGCTGCAACAAAATGGGCAACATAAGCATCAGCAAGCATGTGACCCAGTTGAACTTGAGCTTCTGTGGTGAGATGAAGATTATCTTCCCTCAATTGCAATCCCATTGCATCCACAACAACCACGTTTGGAAGATTAATATTCTTCTGTGCTTCTCTCACTTTCTCTATGTGCCTCTCATCACCTGACGCTAAAGCTACCTGTGACCATCCCAAATTCCCGTACTCACATTTCCAATCAAGATGACATTAATATAATTCAGCTACCTCATTTGTTATTAATCTCTAAATCAATTATTTGAAATGCTATGTAATATTTTCTTGATTAATCACCTTATCAAGTCTTTCAACCGAAAATACTGCGATTCATTACACCTGACTGATCAGAAGTAACACACAACATTTTACACACAAATGATAAACTTTTATGGAAAAGTCATAAAATTATGATTTTAATATGCTCGGATTTCACAAAAGTGTGTTAAGTATATATAAACTTAAATATACAAGTTTTCTTTTTCGGAATTCAAATTTACCTCATAGTACAAATTTTTTAGTCAAGTGGTTGTTAATTCAATTTTGGTTTTCCTTTTTTTTTTTTTCAAATAGAAACTTAGTATAGTTCGTTAACATTTTCTCCTGTTTTAAGACTATAATGAGGTGTGAACATGTAGAAGTAGCATTTAGATGTAAAGAATAAACAGTGGCATATGTGTGTGTGTGTAGTTTACCAAATAAAAAGCTAATTAGCTAGTTTATCAACAAAAGAAAAGCTAATTAGCTAAACATGGCTTAATCAAGTCCAAACGACCACGTTTGGATCTCTTTTGAGATTTGAGTTTGACTCTTTTTTTTTTACCAACTTGACCAACTAGTTTTGACTCTTGTATTAAGGTAAAATAAAAGTCTTAATAAAAAAATTGGTAACCTGGATTATTGGAAGCGAAGCCAAATTAAGGTCCTGGCGAACATTATGGATGAGCCTCTCCATGTTGACTCTGTAAGCCTCGGCGTCATGCTCAGAAAACGTATCACTCTCTCCTTGGTACCATAGCAACGCTTTGATCTCGCTTCCCTTCACCTTCGCACTCTCTCTCGCTCTCTTCACCATTTCTTCGTACAACTTCTCTCCGCGCGCCCACTCCTTTATGGTCGTGCCACCCACCGCGCAAGGCACTAATCCCAACGCTCCTCCCCCTACGCGCCTCCTCACCGCGTTGGCGAACGACATGCCGGGACCCACGCCGCACACTTTCCTGGTGTCAATGCCGCCGTGAAGGGGCTCGGCGGCCCGTTCCCACTGGAGGTGAGCGTTGAGGCGGAGGATGGAGGGATCCGAGCGGCACTCCGGCGGAACGACACCGTCCCAATGCTTGTGGTTGTTAGGTTGCTTGATCACGCCTCCTCGGCCGGCCATGTTGCTTTGGCCGGAGAGTACGAAGATTTGCAAATCGGAAGGTTTCAGATCCGGAATTGTGCTCTTTTCCATGGCTAACACACTAGGGTTTGTGCTCGGTCCTTGTGTCTCAATTGTTGAGATGCCTATGTACTCTAGATGGTGCTAGCACGTAGGACTTTAGTTGAAGCAGCCTCTCCATATAGGATTTTTTTTTTTTATAAAAAAATATTTGAATTCGAATATATTACAAAGTAAAGAGAATTTTTGTCAAAAGAGTTCAATTTTATACTATCCTTATTATAATATACATTACCAAACACTGTATAGTCAGGTCTCACCTATACACTACCAAATAGCTTTTTTCCTAAAAAAAAAGTTGCTACAGGCCTACAGCAAAAATTGAATGTCAAGGCTCATGAAAAATTAAGGACACGAGCATTAATCCAAAAAAGTTAAGGACATAGGCAAAAAAGCCCAGGGCACGCAATTAACTACTAGTCATACTCATATCTCACAACTAGCCTTATTGTTGCCCCTGAAGTTGTAAATTTTTGTTGGTAAGAAAAGAGTTCTAATTTCACCAAAAAAAAAAGAGTTGTAAATTTTTTAGACAAACCATAATATTTTTAAAATTTTTTAATCACTTATAAATAGTTTTTAAATTTTTAAAATTTTACAGTTCACAAATTTTTAATTACTTGTCACCTTATACATTTTTGTGATTATTGTAACAATTATTAGTTATTAACCTTAGAAAGTAATAAATGTGAAAACTAAACAAAAAGACGTGTGTAAAAATTTGGACATTTATTTTTTTTATCGCTAAATAATTAAAAAACTTAGTATAAGTGACTCAAATTTTAATGATATTTTAATTTTCTCTAATGTTTTAGATTAGCTAATACTATTTGTTGGTGTGTTTTGGAATCTTGCACTCTTTCTGGCTCCGAACCGGCCTCTCCTCATGACAAGAATTTGGTGTCATGTATTTATTTAGAATTTTTGTTGATCAACAATAAAAATAACATGTATTCCCTGGATTCCTTTTATGAACACACTATCAAGATACTAACTTCGAGGCATGTTGCAAGAATTTATAAAATAGCTTCATTTTATGGAAAGATTATAAATTATGAATTCGCATTGACTGCTCGTCACTCATGGATCTGGACCGTACACTATTAATTAATATAAAAAATTAAATTTATATTAATAATATAGCTTGCTTTTTAAATGAGCTCACATCTAATTAAATGATTAAAACTATATTTTTTACTGTTAAAATACATTGAAAATTTAACATAAAGGAGCTATAAAACATTTTTCATTATTTTATAAGCACTTGTCTATATTTATATTTTATATACTTATAAAAATAGATAGGAAGAAGTTGCAATATTCACAAGTGGCAACTTCCTACATAGAGCCTCTACAGGATTACAAGTATCTAGTTCAATTCTCCACACGTCCACCGGCATGTTAGTGTAACAGGTTACATCGCTGATTGATCATAAGAAATTGGGTTTCTTGCTTTGATATCTACTTTCCAGAAAAACAATCACCAGTTAGAATCCTGAGCAATTATTGAATCATAATCAATTTCACTTGTTATGCAAAGGGGAGCAAGATCTGCGTACACACGGCTACGGCTATAAGGGTAATTGATGGTGCATGTTTCTTGTTAAATGAATATTTGCAAGACAGTTTTATTCCGCTTTCCAACAAAAGACCAAAACCAGTCCTCAAATCTATTACAGATGCAATCCCCAATCTTCATAGACAAAGAGCATCCATACCAAACATTTTTGATCCAAGGGCAATGAAATAATAAATGTTCAACCATCTCTTCCTCATTAAAACATATGGGACAGAAAGGATTTTGGGCAAAATTTCTTCTAAACAAAGCTCTTCTAGTGGCCACAACATTATTAGAAACCCTCCAAATAAAATGATTAATTTTCTTAGGAATAGGCAACTTCTAGACATTCATCTAATAACCCTTTTGAACTACATAAGAACAAGAAGCTTTCAAACTATTACTATCAACAAAATTTTCTCTAATAACACTGTAACCTGAATTAACAGTATAATCACATTCCTACACTTATTCCAACATAAAACATTAGCCAAACCATTAGCAAAAATAAGAATTTTTAATATCTTCCTTCTCTCATTCTCAAGCAATCTATGCACAATATGTTTTAAATTCCAAACCCCCTTCCATTAAATCACACACCCTCCAGTTTTTTTCTTTAATACTCAAATCATCCTCAATGTGTAACATAAAATCCTTTAAGGTAGGAATCCATTTATGATTCCCTATCTTCATAGACCTACCATCCCCAATCCTCCAACACAGATTCTTTAGCAATTCATCTCTTCCTACCAATAAACTAGATCATCCCCAAGAAGAATGACACCCCTTCTTAGCCTAAAAAAATGAGCAATTTGGAAAATAGACAGCTTTTGAAACTTTACATCATAAATAATCAAGATTAAGTAATAATCTCCAAGCACTTTTAGCAAGTAAAGCAAGATTAAAACTATTAAACTCCCTAAACCCCAAACCACTCTCTTTTTTACAAGCAGTCAAACTTTTCCTATTCTTCCAATGAATACCTTTTCTATCATCAGGTTTCCCCTATCAAAACTTAACACAGATTGTATTAAAATCTTCACACAACCTTTTAGGAATTCAAAACAAGACATAGGATAAATGGGAATCACACCGCCACAGCTTTCAGAATAACTTCTTTCCTAGCCAATGAAAGCAAATTATGCTTCCATCCTTGTACTTTGGAGCATAGCTTGTCCTTGATGTAAGCCAAAACTTACACCTTAGATCTTCCCCACAAAACTAGCATTCCCAGATAAATGCCAGGATCTTCAACATCCTTGATTCCCAATATCTCACTAGCTTTACATTGTTTTTATATTTTATCAATCTTTGATTGTCCTAAAACATTTGAAATTACCAAAGTTTTGTACTTTCCTTCAATGTCAAATATCCTAATTGACAACATCATCATTTCCTTCAATGGGAGAAAACTAACTTCCATTCAACTTATAAATGTTACTCACATACATGTAGGGACTACTCGCTATGCTTCTCATGAAGGAACAAGAGCTGCTTCACTTTAATGACCATGTAACACGTGTATTGGCACTACTTTGAGTTATGATATAATAATTATTTAGCCCTTTTCCTATATGTTAAATCCTCTTATAAAACTTCTTTCATGCTTGCTAAAGGAGGCCTAAGTTATGAGGTGTGTTAAGTCGATTGAAAGGACAAATCTCTTACCCATAAAAAATAAAAAATAAAAAAAAGGAATCTTGACAACTTTGACGTTGATGAATTAATTCACCTGGCAGTCTTGATCAAAAGACTAGTTATGTTCCAGTATGAATGGCTAAGCATGAAGAGGATATAGTTGGCATGTTAAGATGAAATCAATCTACCTCATTCTCACAAGAGTATATACATCAAATTCCAGGACTATTGTATTCTCAAATGAACCTAAATTCAAGTGCATTGTGCCTCAATTTTTTCCTCAACTATTTTCAAGCATTATGGAATGGTGTGCAAGTCTATAAATCAAATCATCTCTATGTAGAACATTGAGGTCAATTTGTAATGAAATTGAACTCAAAATCAAATAAAAGATATACGCTGGACAAATAGGACATAATTGAGAAAAATTCTATATTCATTATCAGCAAACAGCTGCATTAATCTTTCTTTGGGTACAAGTATGAAGTTCTATCCCAATACAGAATTTTGACGCCCTTAAGAATACTCTCATCTGCTAAGAGGGGAAACTCTGGTTTTAATCAAACGCCTGAGTAGATGATCAAATCCTTGCTCAAAAGCTTGAATCCTTAACTCCAAGTTTTCAAACTTGTTCTGCAGATTGCTAATGTTGCTTTTTGTCATGTTAAGTACAAAGGATTGCAATTTTGCATCCACTTCTGCAAACTTACTCTCATCTGCTACATTTGAGATAGTAACTCTACTGGTTTGCTTTAGCTTGGACACCAAACCCCACCTGCTTTCTTAACAAGGAAAATAAAACAATATCTTTATTGGTGAAAAAACTGCATCTTTTGAAGTTCCCTTTAAGGCTTTAAAGATGGCCTTTTTTATTAACTTCCTAGAACTCAAGAACTTTCTAACTTCAGCTACGAGCTCCAATTCACCTCCAGTTCTATTATTATCAATTGAAGCTCACATGAGCACTCTTTCATGTGCTAAAGAGCATCTTTGGTTGATGTGCATAGATCCAAGAGGCTCAGGATCCATCATAAGCTCATCTAACCCATTTTCTTGATGGCCTTGAAGGAGGGCTTGTTCGGTTTATGGAAGTTGAACCAATTTTTCAACATAGTCATGCAAATCTTATAGGCCTTGAAGCTTATGGCTAAGTAGTGAAGAAGAAGAAGAAGAAGATAAAGAGGAGGTTTCATGAGAGGTTCGCAATCTAAGTGTTCATTGCATTGTAGAATGAAAAGGTTTGCCCTAGAGGGAAGACTATTTGAGCGAGCATGGGAAGAAGATGCCATTTTTGCTCAAAGTGAAAGAGAAATAGGCTTAGAATATAGAGTTTGAGTCTATCGATATGCCTGCTTGCAGTTTTCATAAGCATTCACACACACACACACACATTAAGTAATCTCTTCTAAAACTAACAATAAATGATATTCAATGCCTCTAAATTATTATCTAAGCTTATTTTCATTGATGTTTTCTTTTTATATATATTTCTTTTGTTTTCTTGTTATTATAGAGTTCAATTTAATAGTTAGTACTAAATTATTAGTCAAAGAAAAAGTTCTTCTGGCAGCAACTTGAGAGAATATACTTAGTAATCTTTCTCTCTTGCTAATTTATGAAATTTAAAGGAAAGAATGGGGAAAACATGAAAGAAACCATACAGTAATTGTTGAGAGCGATTGTTATATAGAGGGGTGGCAGGATCTGTGTACACAATATGATATAAATTGATAGAAGATGATGACTGGATAGTAACCTAAGTTGAGCTATTCCTAGGAGAGGTAGCACATATCTCTTTTAGGGCTAATTGTGTGTGATTAGAGTTTCATTAATAATTTCTAATCTTCTATAGTGTTTTCTTGTAGAATTTTATCTTACGATTAGTATTTGACAAAGAAGAAAGTCTTGTGATTAATGTAATAGATTCAAATGTATTCCATCTGAGATTACAAGTCTATTGTTTCATCCAAACACAGGGCATTTTAAGTAGCTTTTACATCTTCCAATTTTGCTAAAAATCCTTATCAAACACTATAATTTCTTAGTGAACTAAATTGATGTGTAGGAACTAATTTTCAGGGCTGAAATATTTCTTCTTGTAGCTTGCATGAACTAAATTGATGTATGTCAGAACAATGTCTCCCTCAAGGAATCTTCGCAACTCATGCAAGTTTTCCCCCTCCCCCCCCCCCCTCTCACATGTATGATTATATAATCTTTTATTTATGGAGTGACTAATCTGAGCATGTATATACAAGTTGGACAGCTGAAATAATAGTTGGGTTTAAACAGAAACTTGTTTCCGATGCTAAACAAGTATTGCTTCGCATGTGTCTATAGCTAGTACATAAAATTGAAACCATGGTTAGTTGTTTCTACATCACAATTTCCAAGCAACTTCAAAGTATATTTCAAATTTTATACAATAATGAGTAGCATGTAATAATAATTAACGCAATTGCTCTAATATATCATTAACTGCAGAAGTATTTCTTCTTAGAAGTAGTCCTCCTAATTGATTTGCTCTTAAGCGTGAGTAAGCTTGTTACTACTGTATTGTGTTATCAAATTGTATTGCATTCTTCCTGCACATACACATAAAATTAGCTAGTTTAAAGATGGTCAAATGGAGGAAAAGGAGGAAAAGAAATATACCATTTCATGGCATTCTTCTTGTCCTACTCCAAGTGCTTTTGCAAATTCTGTTGTTTTGTAGGGGCTTGTTTGAATGGCTATAGTACAATGGTTCTTAGAACATATTTTTTCCCCAGACAATCAGGAGCATTGTTGGCCTGGCCATATATCTAGGCAAATTCTACACGCCAGTTTCTCCTTAATAGCTCCTAGATATCAGTATACAATTCTTCCATGAATAGCCCCTTAGGCTTCTGCCTGCCATCAAGAATATGAAATACACTAGAGCAATCATTCTCTAGGATAATGTCACGTCATCCTCCATCACAAGAATAATTTAATCCATCTCTGACAACCATAAATTCTGCTTCAATAGATGGCTTCTGTAGAGATGTTTCTGTATCAACTCTTCTACAAAAGCCATCCACCCATTCTCCATTACAATTCCTAAGAACCCTAGCAACAGTTCCCTTTGGTCCTTTGTGAGAACCATCCACATTTACTTTTATCCAACCATGCTCAGGGAACATCTAGATAACTTTTTTTTTTGGGTAAATGTGATAACATCTCATTGTACTAATAGTGTCTCAACTGATTATGTTGAATCTTTAATTGTTGAAGTGCTTTTCTCTATATGGGTTCTTGGAACAACATATGAAACTGACTTAAATGCTTAGTAGTGTCATAATGAAGAAGCCTTAAACTTCTAGAGTCTATCAATATATCTTGTTTGTTTCTTAGATGTTGAAGGATTTTCATTGCATCTAACACCCCATGTGACTCCAAATGTGACTCCATTAGAGGTACATAATTTCTTAAGTTAGCAGTTAACCCACTTGATTCCAACATTTTCAGAAGTTCAAATGACTCAACATGCTCTATTACACTCATTTTCTACCACTCTCTAAAAGCAGCAACAATTTCATTCTTTTGTACAAGTTTTTCAATAGTGGCTCTTCCATGAGTGCAGTATGGACATATCTTATATGTAAAAGAAAGAGTACCCTTTTTAAACCACATTTTTACCTACATTATAAAAAATTGATTAGCCACCACAAACTTTCCATTTCAAGCAAAGAAAAAGTAAAACACAAAGCTAGATCAACTAACAATAGGACAAACACATAAATTATCATTGAATAGTAACAAGTGCCTTGGAGGAAATACAGTGTGAGGGGAAGGCACACTAGATTTTGTGGTTTGACCGTGTATTTATTAGGTTGTAAATATAGTGATTATTTGTTATTATTAGGGATCATTTCCTAATATTATAGGAGATTATTATCTGCATATAGTTAGGGATATTATTAGCATTTATTTTCTAGTTTTTTTCCTTTCTCATCTGAGTGTATATATTGCCTCCTTTGTACAGTTCTTTATTATAGAATTATAATACACAATTCCATATGGTATCAAAGTTAGACGACTTTGATCATGATTTCACTCAAAACACCACCACGCATGAGTAGCACCAAGGTTAGGAATAAGTTTCACATACTTTGGTGTCTTGTTCCCTTGACAAGTCCTCGATGATGGATTTGCGCCAGGCTGGGGGTCCCTTTAGGTCGACCTCCAACTTCAAAGGGTCCTCTGTGTTGAACGTGACAGACAAACTCAATGGCAAAAAATTATTAGGAATGAACTTAGGTGATGCGTTTGGTTGTGGATGGGCTAAGAAAGATTGGTATGATCAACGGCAAGTCTAGGATCCCAAATTCTTCAAACACCCAGGCTTTACAGTAATGGCACACCGATAATGATCTTGTTTCCTTATGGCTCGTTAATGCCATGGTACCTACTATCAAATGCAGTTTCATGTTTCTTCTATCCGCTAGAGATATCTGGAATGCTGTGAGAATTTCTTATTCAGATAGGGAGAATATGTCACAACTCTTCAAACTTAAAACTCGTATATGGTAGCTGAAGTAGGGAGACCGAGACGTCACTGATTATTGGTTAGAATTGGTGGCACTATGGTAGGAACTGGATCTTAATTCTAATGAAGACTGATCCTACTCTCACAACGCTGCCAAATTCAAACAAAAGGTGAAAAATGAACAAGTTTTTCAATTCCTTGTTGAGCTCAATAAAGCATTGGATGATGTGCATAGCCAAATCCTAGCCCGTTCTCCTTTACCATTTATTCTTGAGGTTTTCTCTGAGGTCAGGTGTGAAGCTTACAGGTGCAAGTTATGCTAATCAATCCTATGAATATTCCTTCTTCAGTGCTGGAAGTGTTTGTATTGGTAAACAAGAATTTTGACCAGGGTAGTAAGGGACCACGAGGCAAACCAACCTGTGAGCACTGTAAGAAAACAGGCCATACCTATGACATGTGTTGGGATTTGATTGGAAGCCATGTAGAGGTAAAAGTCGAGGATATCAAGCCTATGAAGATGCTTCTGACAAGTCTAAGACTGCTACTATCCCACACGTGGACAAGGACAATTGGGTAAATTGCTTGAGAGGCTTAGTGTATTACAAAGCACTGGGCACTCTCAACCAAAATCTCATACTGCCTCTGTTGCAAAGCAAGGTACTTCTCCCTGTGCTTTACAGACTACCAATTATAATTTCAAATGGATTGTTGACTTTAAAGCCTCTGATCATATGACTGCTAATTCTATACTGTTTACCTCTTACTTTCCATGTGTTGGTAATGAAAATATTAATACTACTAATGGAAGTGCCTCAACAATTGCTGGTAAAGGCAATGTTACTATTTTTAAGCTTCTGAAGTTAGAATCTGTGCTTTATGTCCCATATCTAGCCTGCAGTCTCCTCTCTATTAGTAAATTAACTAAACAGGTGAATTGCAGCACTCATTTCTTTCTACACATTGTATTTTTCAGGATCTCTCATTGGGGAAGATGATTGGCAGTGCTAAAGAGTTTGAGAGACTCTATTATCTTGATAAATCTACCATGAGTGCTTTATGGTCATGCATCTAGTGTCACCCTGTATCTACTTTTGAGAATAATAATCCTATGTTATGGCATAGAAGGATGGGTCACCCTAATTTTCAATATTTGAGTCATTTGTTTCCATATTTTTCTTCTAATAAAGTTTCTCATTTACATTGTGATGCTTGTGAGTTGGCTAAACATCATCGTAGTTCTTTTCAACGAATCAAATATAAAGCTTCTAAGCCTTTCTCAATTATTCATAGTGATATATGGGGCCTCTCTCATGTTCCAAATCGCACTCATTCCAAATGGTTTATTACCTTTATTGATGATCATACTTGAGTGAGTTGGTTTATTTACTTAAAGACAAATCTGATGCTCCATCCATATTCATAAATTTCTATCACATGATCCTAAATCAATTCAACACAACCATCCAAATATTTCATACAGATAATGGCACTGAGTATTTCAATAAATCTTTGGGCAGTTTTCTCACAACTCATGGCATTGTTCACAAGAGCATGTGTACTAATAACCCACACAAAAATGGGATTGCTGAACGCAAAAACAAACACCTTCTTGAAGTTGCTCGTGCCTTAGTGTTTGCTTCTAATATGCCCAAATTTTTTTGGGGAGATACTATTCTTACAGCCACTTATTTAATCAATTGCATACCTAGTCATGTCTTATCTTATGCTACTCCCCTTAATAAACTTAAAGAGTTATTCATCTTAATAGTCTCCATTAAAAGTCTTTGGGTGCTCTGCGTTTGTCCATATCACCAGCTCCTTAAAAGTTGATCCACGTGCTGTCAAGTGTGTTTTCCTTCATTATTCCTCCTCTCAAAAAGCCTATGAATGTTATAATCTTGTGTCCAAATGTCTCTTTGTCAGTAGGGATGTAACCTTTGCTGAAGATAAGCCTTACTTTACCAAACCTGTCATTTAGGGGGAGAATTGGAGTGAATTATAGTCCATTGACAGCCTTGAGTACAGTCCCACTTCTTCTTTGACAGAATTTGATAAAAATCATACCTAAAACTATTGTTGTCTCAAAACTTATTCCTCCTGTCTCAGAACCTACTTGTCTTTCTATATCAGAAACATATGACCATGAAAACTCAGGGGGAGATAAAATAGATATTGTTCAGCTATAGGAAAAGGGACCAATTGTGTACTCACAAAGGAGAAAACATGATAATAGACACCTCATATCTGAAGCAATACCTAGATCTGAACTTATGGGAGAACCTGAACCTGAAAGCAAAGGAAATGAAGAAGAATTTGATGTTGAAAATGAAGAAGAATATGATGTTGTTTCAGAAATTCCAGAGAACAATCCAAGTGAAAAGAATGACCTTGACATGCCTTTTGCACTTAAGAAGAAGCCTAGATCTTGTACTATACATCACATATAGAAGTATGTATCTTATAAATCTCTCTCTCCCAAGTATCGTGCTTTTATCACTCACTTAGATGGAATTAAAATTCCCAACAATATCCATGAAGCGCTTGAGATACCTGAATGGTGAGATGCTGTAATGGAGGAAATGAGAGCATTAGAAAAGAATGGAATGTGGGAAATTGTAGATGGTCCTAAAGGAAAGAAACTTGTGAGTTGTAGATGGGTATTTACACTGAAATATAATTCAAATGGTATAATTGAAAGACACGAGGCACGACTTGTAGCAAAAGGCTTCATACAGACTTATGGGATTGATTATAAAAAGACTTTTGCACCGGTTGCAAAGTTGAATACTATCAGGGTAATATTGTCTATTGCTACTAATCAAGATTGACCACTTCAACAACTTGATATTAAAAATACTTTCCTAAATGGTGAATTGAAAGAAGAAGTCTATATGACTTTACCTCCAGGTTTCAGTGAAGGAAGAAGCAATCAAGTTTGCAAGCATAGAAAGTCTTTATATGGATTGAAACAGTCCCCAAGAGCCTAGTTTGACAAATTTTCAAAAGTACTTAAAACTGAAGGGTATATATAGGGACTATCTAACCATACTATGTTCATTAGAATAAAAAATGGGAAGAAAGCTATACTGATTATTTATGTAGATGACATTGTAAGCAACACACTAATTGAAAGCAAGAAAGGCAAGAAAGATGGAGAAGCTGTAAATATAGAAAGATATAAGAGATTGGTGGGAAAATTGATATATTTGTCTCATACAAGACCTGACATTGCCTATGCTGTCAGTATGGCTAGCCAACATATGAGTGCTCCAAGGAAAAGGCATCTAGAAGCTGTCTACAAGATACTGAGGTACTTAAAATACACTCCTAGAAGGGGCTTATTCTTCAAGAAACATGAGAGTAAGTCTATAGAAGTTTATACTGATGCAGACTAGGGAGGTGCAGTTGAAGACAAGAGATCTACCTCAAGATACTGCTCGTTTGTCTATGGGAATCTTGTTACTTGGAGAAGCCAAAAACAAAGAGTTGTTTCAAAGAGTAGTGCTGAAGCTGAGTTGTAGTCCTTAGCTTAGGGAATTATGGAAGGTTTATGCTTACAAAGAGTAATGGAAGAAATACAGGTTGAAGTTGACTCTCCAATAAAAGTGTTTTGTGAAAACAAGGCAACCTTGAATATGGCTCTAAACCATATACAGTATGATCGAAGCAAGCATGTGGAGATTGACAGACACTTTATTAGAGAGAAGGTTGAAGATGGGATCATATGTTTAACCTATATTCCTACTCAACGACAACCTACTGATATCCTTACTAAAGGACTGCTAGAACAAACTTTTGAAAGATGCATAAGCAAGTTGGACATGATAAATATATATGATCCAACTTGAGGGGGAGCATGGTTTGACCGTGTATTTGTTAGGTTGTAAATATAGTGATTATTTGTTCTTATTAGGGATCATATCCCGATATTATAGGAGATTATTATCTACATATAGTTAGAGATATTATTAGCATTTATTTTCTAGCTTTTTCCTCTGTATTTTTCCTCTCTTGTTTGATGTATATATTGCCTCCTCTATACAGTTCTTTATCATGGAATTATAATACATGGTTCCACAGATTTTCCAAGAAGCTTACTTCATTTGTTCATTGATACATCTTTTCTAATTTTTAAACTGGTTTATTCATTGATGCAGAATGCATTTGGGATTTTATGTAATATAGGTATATATAATTCTTTATCTTCATTAACCTACTCAATTAATTTTATCATGTAAATTAATATGCATATAATCTTTCAGACAAACAATATCAACGGCTTCTTCTCCATGGATGCTAAGTAAGGTGGCTTATATCTCATGAAATATTACATAAATATTAGATACCCTGCATATATATTTAAGCTTTCATCTAATCTTTTTGGCTAACCAAGAGTAAACTAGTAAATTCACAGCTCAAATGAAACTGGAAAATAGAGAGACTAGAAAGATGAAAAAAGAAAATAGGGAGAGTAAAACAAAAGGCTTTAAACTGTAAATCAATTACCTTTGCTATAAGTCCACTAGCTTTTCGGACTCTAATCTCAGAATGAGAGACGCAACTTCTTCTTTTTCACTGTTCTTACTTGCAAACCAAGCTGGAATGCTTGAGCATTAAAAAAAATTATAAAATAGAGAAAATAACAAAAGGCATGACACAATAAAACATTTCTGTTAATTGCAAACAGATTGCATTAGTGTACAAGATACAGGTATGTATAATTCTTTATCTTCATTAAACAACTTGATTAATTTTATCTTGTAAATTGATATTGCATATCATCTTTCAAACAAACAACATCAGCAACTTCTGCTCCATGGATACTAAGTAAGGCGGCTCATATCTCATGAAATATTACATAAAAATTAGATACCCTGCATATATATACGTTTAAGCATACATACAATCTTTTAAATCTGGAAAATAGAGAGACTAGAAAGATGTACAAAGATAACATGGGGAGTAAAATAAAAGGCAAGACAGCTGTAAATCAATTACCTTTGTTGTAAATCTACTAGCTTTTTGGACTCTAATCTTAGAATGAGAGACACCACTTCTTCTCTTTCACTCTTCTTACTTGCTATCAAGCTGGAATGCTTAAGCGTTAAAAAAATTATAAAATAGAGCAAATAACAAAAGCCATAACACAATAAGACATTTTTGTCAATAGCAGACAGATTGCGTTGATGTAGGGAAGAACAAAGGCTTGAAAGCTAGCACCTTATTGTAGTAGTATGTGAGTGAGTGGACGTGTTAGGCATAACCAAGTGTACAAGGGAGAGAACATATTTATTTTTATTACTATTGTACTGAATACAACATGCAATTGCAAAATGTAAAAGAAAAATAACTAAATCATTAAAATTATGTAGTTGCAAAATATAGAAGACAATTAATTAAATTATCAAGATCAAGAAAATATTAAGACATCTTAAATATGTTATAAAAGGAAATTTTTTCCATAAATGCCCCTTAATTTAATGTCCATACTAACTTTGTTTTAACTAATAACTCATGATAATGAGTCTACTCTAATTAAGAATGGAAGTGGAAAACACATTAATTTACCAAACAAAAATCATTTATCTCTTAAATTTACAAAACATATGTTGAAAATGTCTCTTATTTTTTAACCACCAAGCACCTGATTCAACTACTAAGGGGTTGTACCAGACCAAAGGGTCCTACCCAGCCCTATTCAGATTAGTCTAAGTCCCAATAAATCCTCCAGTTAAAGTGGGATAGGCTCAGAATACCAGGTGCACATGAAAAAAATATCTCTTATATTTTGGAATAGATAGAGTATAATATACATTTCAGATGTTTTCTTTAATTTAAAATATAAGATACAAATATGGGGTGTTTCATGCATTTATTTGTTTCTCCCAATTTTACCCATCATTAAATAAGTAAATACAATTAATTTTATTAATCATAAAATAAAAGTGATAAATATTAAATTGTGCTTTTTGGACAATTTTTTTAAATTACTTTGAATTTCTATTAAATTTAATGGTTCGAATTCCTTTAACTGTATTTCTTAGTCCATGTGAATTAATTAATTTTGTTTTATATTTTGAATTCAACAAAGTATTAAACGTCTTCAATTCAACTATTTGGGTTTTGAGTTCCTTACTATTGTTTTGGTTTTTAGTTTATTTATTTGTTTTAATTTTTTAGTATATGTTATATACTAATTTTTTTTTCTAAATTTCATCCATTATTATTTTAAAATATTAAAAAATTAAAATTATTTCAAAGTTAATAGATAAAATTATAATTAATTATTTTATTAAAATAGTATAACAATGATTAATTCTACATCAGAATGATTGAATTTTATAATACTTTCTTCAGGTGTTTCATGAAAGAGGTGATGATGAGATTTAAAAAAAATTTAATGAATAAATTCTATATAATAAAATCCTGTCAAACTTTTCATGATATTTGAAAATTATAAAAAGAATAACAGTTAAATTTAAAACAAGATAAAATATTTTTATTCAAAGTAATTGTTCCTTTTTGTTGTTGTATAGGAGATAAATTAAATACATTGAGTTTTTCTATTAACTAGAGTTTAGTTATTGAGAAAACTAATTCTACAAAAAGTTCTAGTCTTTGTTCTTTTATAAGTGTGCCAACATAGTTCGAGGTTATCATCCCAAGTATTGTTGATAAATACGAAATAATTTCTGGACATGTACACTAATGGTATTATTGCATCATATTCTGTTTTTAAATTCAAACCAAAGATGTTGAGAGAAAGAGAGCTTGGTTAATGTGGAGTAGTTTTTGCCAATTCCCTTGTGGCATAGTGGCATCTAAGTCTCTCCCTAGTGTGGAGGTCGCGGTTTGATCTTGCCATCAAGTATTAGCTTTCCATCTATAATTGAAAAAAAAAATTGTTGAGTAGTTTCTTAAGACATGTGACTGGGCTGTTGTTGGAGGAAAAGAAGGGAGGAAAAGCATTTCTATGTCAGTACATTACTAAGATAATTGACATAAATATCCATCAAGAGTGATGTTACACAGAATTAAATTGAAAAATAAAAAATATAAATTTAAAAGATATATATCTTAATATTTAAAGTTAAGAGATAGTATAAAATTAAGTTACATATTTGAGAAATAAATAAAAAAATTTCAATTAGTTTTTATTAGGGAGGCACAAAGACCGAGTTGATAGTCAACCCGATACCTGGTCTTTGTAAGGTTGAGTAAGACCGAACCAACCTGGCATATAAGACCGGGGTTGACCCGGTTTTAAAAAGTATTTAAAAATAAAAATAAATTAATTTTATTTATTAATAAAAATATAATTACATTCATTCAAAATATATTTTCTTAAAAATTAATATTATAAAAAAAATAAAATTTGTTAAAATTATAAATGAACAACCATGTATTATTTTTACTCAATATTAAGAAATTAATTTAAAATTTTAAATAAAATTAAAATATTGAATTCTTTAAAATATTCATAATAATAATAAAATCAATTTATTACATATAGTATATTAAGAAAAATATTATATAAAAATAATATTTATAAATTTGTAAAATATATATATACCGAGACCAGGTTTAACCTCAACCCGATACCTAATCCGGCTTGATCTGTGAGACTAATCTAATATATTGGATAGAATCAGACCAACTGAACTACTGGATTGGTTAACACTTCAATTTTTATCCTTAAAATGCATACGAGTGGGAAGGTGGGGGTGGGGGGAGAGCGCTTATATGGCTTGGTCCGGAGTTTTCATGGTGTCTGAAAAAGTCGACAAGAAGAGAGAGAACAACTTGTGTTAATGCTTCGTATCATGATTTGTTTGTTATTGCTTTTTCTCACGAGTTTGAATTTGTAAAAAAAAAAATCAACACGGAAAAGTTAATGATATAACTATATATGAATGTCAAATATATATATATATATATGAGAATTATTGTTATTTTTTATCTCCTTCACTTTATAAAGGGCATTTGTGTCTTGATACATGATTTTTCTTCTTTGATCCTATAGCATAATCACATTTTTTATGATCCTTCTCAATAAATATTAGCTGCTATAAGAATTTTCCCTAAAAGTTATAAACATTTTTTATAATTATTATATGGGTTATTTGATATTTTTACTCGTATTAATTTTTAATATTTCATAAAAATTCAATTTAAATTATTTGAGATGTGTGGGGACCACCGGGGAAGAGTTCTAAAATGTTACTTATATTTTCTGGTACATGAAAACATAAGTAATACGATTATTTTCTAGGGTTAATACGATCAAAGTGCATCCTAGATGATAATTCATAATTGTGCCGGCCTGTATCATCAAGGATTAGCAGTTTGCTTGAGCGATACATTCCGTATTGAAGTACTAATCCAATATGCCATAGTAGTGAAAGAAAATGGTATTAAACACGGACAATCCAAATACCAAATTTACTTTTAAGTGGACGTGGACGAATTTTAGTGGACTCTTAGGTGAACCATCAAGAACGATTCTCTCCTCAGTTATCCCGAGTCCTCTTTGCTTAGCAGTGAAATCAGAATTGACTAAATTCACAAAAACATTGGATATGGGCTCGATTAGACCCTTGGTTATCAGGGCACGTAGAAGCGAGTGTCAAGGTCGTCAGGAGCTCTAGCGGAAGTACACTGATTTTACGCCACTTCCTCCTGCTACCAACTGGACAGCCGCTCTCCCCAATTTCTCGGCAAGATCAATAAATGGTTTCAACTCTGTTAACAGCTGTAGTTCGGAAAGAGAAAATAGAAATTAACCCGTTGTAACCTTAACTTTGCAGTTGCAACAAAGTTGAGCCAATGCTCTAAACTAACTTTAATCCATGAATCACGTGACATTATCAGTGTCGAGATAGGATAAGTTAAAATCAAGTAATAAAACGGATAATTTTATCAACTCCAAGATTTCAAATAGAATAAATTAAAATCCAGTAATAGCTCTGTTTGTTAAGCTCCCTGTATTCCCAATTACTCATGCCAGAGTTCGCAAAACGAACTTTCGAAGTGAGCCCTTAATTCCACTTGAGCAGATGAAATTTAAAACTCGGAAAATATTATGGGGAAAAAATCTCATATTTATATAATACAGTCAGCTTTTATAAAAGCAGTTTTTTCCCATTCTAATTCTAATGCTGTTAACAATTCAATATATAAAAGTTGTTTGTCTGGAAAAGGATAATGATAAATTTCTAATTTTCTACTGGTACCTCTGCATAAACCATTGGCGCATTAACTGCAGGAGCAACAAGCTGTCTTTTCAAAACCCCTACAACAGCTTCTGCTATTTCAATAGCCACACCTTCCTGCATAAAAGTTTCAAAGGTCAGAAAACGAGAAAAGGTGGTTCTCATAACAAATTGCTCCACATACTTGAACTTTCACGGTACTAGCACCGAGATGAGGTGTTGCAGTGACTCCCTCTTGCATAATCAATTTGCCATCTTTTGACGGTGGCTCCTCTGTGAAAACATCAAGTGCTGCCTGAAACATAAAGACGCATTTCTTTAGTTTCCTTCACAGTACTCTTGGTGCTTCCAAATAAGAGATTGGGAAAACCTGAGCTACGATGCCGTTATCTAGTGCCCTTACAAGAGCCTCCTCATCAATAACTCCTCCACATTTACTACCATAACTCCTTTCTTCATCTTAGCAAAAGTCTCATCATTCAGAATCTTTGATGTAGCAGGAGTAAGAGGCACATGCAAAGAGACAAAATCTGCAGTAGTAATGGCTTGATCAAAGCTCACTATTTCCACTCCAATTGCCCGAGCACCGGTCTGCTGGAGCATATGGGTCATGCACAATGACATGAATACCAAGTCCCTTTGTGGGCGAAAAAAAAGAAGTCCCTTGGCGCGTCGAGCAACTTCAGAACCAACCTTCCCAAGTCCCATGACAGCAAGTGTTTTCCCAAGAAGGGATACTCCTACATACTCATTCCGTTTCCATTGCCCTGGCTCTATCATGGCACGGGTAAATCAAGCAGCCTGGACTTTAATGGCTAAAGCAACAAGCATATGAGCTACGCAGAAACAGAGCAGACTGCGCTTTTGAATGGGGGCTTATAGAGAAGACAATAGTCGCAGGCTCACAACTAAAGATGTCTATGGCGTACAAAATGATCGTACAAAGCTACTTTTACTTGCAAGAGAGACACTCACTATAGTGTTTTAATATATTGAAATAATCTACCAAAAGAGCCTATGATAACTTTATTCTATACAAGCAAAGCAGATCACCTCAAAATTCGAAAGTACGAAAACAATTGGTTTTTTTTAGCAAAATATAATAAATAAATAAAATATTTACTAATATATTATGTCAAAAATATTTATCGATCTATAATAATAAAAATTGATGATCAAAAAATTGATGAACACGTTACGAATAAGTCGATGAATAGAAACGCGACTTAAATTTTTTTTTTTAAATAAAGAAGCAAGTCGACTTGCTCTTGAACAGTGTAAGAAAGGCAAGTCAATTGGTAATTTTGTTAGATGTATTGTTACATTCCGACAAAATGTGTTTTTTTTATTATGCAGTAATTTCATTTTTATCATTTATTTATTATTTATTATTATGTTGTTAATATTGTAACTAATCTTAGATTTAAGGAAAGGAGTGAAATTAAAAAGAGTAAACTTAGAATTTTTTTAAAAAAATTAAGAATATAATAAATAATTTTTAATATATATGAAATCCCTTCCATTATCTTATAAATTTAGAATTAATAATTTTTTTAATATAAAAAATTAATAGTATAGAAAATGAAAAAAATTGGGATTCATTACTTAATCAATAATTTTTAAATAAAGAGAACATGTGGATTGAGTAGCCCATCGACTTGCTAGTTAATATTTTTTTAAAAGGAAAAAAGATAAGAGATCTATAATAAAAAATATTTCTAAATAAATAATTTCAATTAGAAATTTAGTTTATATCAGTTAAAAATTCAGTATATATAAGTCAAGGTTTTTCAAATTGGGTTCTAATTGAAAAATAATTTTATTTTTGGGTCTTTAGCTGTTTTTCTCCCCTCTTCTCTTTTTAAATATTCAAAAGCAAATCCACTTGTTTTTGTTTTCTTTTATTTTTTTAATAAATTTTATATTTTAATGACTCTTTTATTATTTTTTTAGATATGTTTCCTCTATCCCATATTATTAAGATAACATGGGATTTTTTTTATAATATAAGATAATATCTAGTGATTTGTTACTGTTATTTCTTATTTATTAAATTATTAGTATTATAAATTATCTTATATTTAATGAAAGAAGTAAAATTAATAGGGGTAACATTTGAAATTTTTATTTTTAAATTTAAAAATCTAATAAATGTTTCTTAATATATGTAAAACCTCTCTCATTATTTTATAATATGGGAATGAGAGAGTAACAAAAATACAATGATTTCATTTGTATAATTATTAGAATGAATTATTTTTATAATAAATAGAAAAATAATAGTTTATAATAAAAATTATAATTAGTTTATTATTAAGAAAATATTATTAGTAAATAAATCCTAACAAATATCAAATAAAAAAATATTAGATCATTATTATTGTTTAATAATCATAAAAAAGAAAAAAAATTAATTAAGAGTTGAAAAAGTTAAATAATAAATAACTAATAATAAGAAACTAATAATGATAAAATAACACTATAATTAAGTAGCAAATATGTAAAAATGCTAATGTAAATTTAATAATTAATTGATAAAAATAATTGATTATAAAATGAAAAGGATGATTGATTAGTAATAATTAGCTATTATGTATGAAAATTTGCTCATCTCATACGTAGTGACTACTGGTACCACATCTTGCTCTTCTTCTATTACATCGTGGTCGTTCTGGTTATATGTCCTCTTCTGTATGGTGCGATTCTGGTAAATCAATTCTTGATGATATTTGTGCAGTATTCAAATCAAACCAAGTAGAGTCAGCCAGAGAAATTGACTGGCGTGGAGTCTCAAATGTTTGATTTGATGGCTCACCATGTTGAAATGAAGACATATTGTACTCGATATTAAATAATGTTGAGTCACTCAATAAAGACATGAATGATCCAGACTGACAAGGAATAAGAGAGCTAAATAAGGCCAATGAGGATGGCGGCATGAAAGAAGAAGATACGGCTCCTGCAAATGTACTGGATGTAGTCGAAGTAGTAGCATGATCTCGTTGCATTTTATTTTCTTCTTAAGAAGCAATTGGTGGCCTGGTTGATAAATAGTCATCACGTCGTTTACTTGGTCTTCTACGCTGAGAAACTTGTGGACATGGTGGCTCTTGTGCAGGTGGAGCAGGCTCAAGTTCCATGTTGAAGCATTGCTCTCTCATTGCAATCAATATATTACGTTGGTCCTGAGCTACCCTTGTATGAAAATCAGTTGACATTTCTGGAGGGTAAGTAATGGCAAGCCTATACAAATCTTCAGCTATATCAGCCTGAAATTAATAATAAAACATTAGATTATGATATTGTCTATGTTTAGAAAAAAATATAATGACAGTGAAAAGAGATAAAGAAGTTGCCACATAACCAGTTGCACTACTAGTATGATGGATCCAACGTCGCATACGTCTCTAATACCACTGCATATACTCAGATGTACGATGAAACACCTCATTTGCTTGAGGAGCATCAATAATAGCATAAGGTCAATTAAACCATGCTTCAAGGAAGATTTTGTGAGCTTCAATCCAATTTTCTGAGGTTTTTCCTCGCAACTGTGTTGAATGAAAATCATCCAAGTTAGTCGGAGGCATAGGGATTGACTACTGGAAACCAAATTGCCTTAGAACACGATCAGAGTGATGCAATTCTATTATGTAAAAGCATATAAGGGGGACAGAAGCACGTCAAACGTCACTTGTTTCCAAGCAATAATCTGTAATCAGGCCAAGATTCCTAGGAGATTCATAGGGTTGCCAAATGATCTCATCATCAGCCATTGTATCAAGTAAACTCCTATAACGTCATAAGGCCAAGCGATTAGAACGAGGGGCTAATCATATGTTCCTCCACCTATGATTATAACAAAGAACATGTTAAAATAAGTATGATTTTAATAAGTTAATATGAAATATTTATAGCACATTTTTAGTATACCGAAATCCCAATGGTGGTAAAAGAGGATAAACATCATTATTTGGACTCAATGATGGTGGTCGCTCTGGTGCTAGTACAGGAAAGCGATCTCATGCCCATAAATGCAGTAATGCTAAGCAGCCACCAATATTCACCTCAGAAGGGTTAGTAGCATTGCACATTTCTCTGTATAGGTGGGCTAATACTGCTAAATCCCAACTATATTTTCCAGCTTCCTTAAAATTTGATAATAAAGGAAGATACATTGAATAAACCCTATGACCAGACCTATCTGGCATCAGGTATCCACCAATTAATTTAAGGATGTACGCACGTGCAAAATATCGTTTTTCCATATTTGATGCATTATCATCCAACTGACTAAAATGATCTTCCAACCAATTCAAAAATAGCCTTTGTTCGTATATGTTCTCAGAAGGTGGACAAATTCCAAGGTAGCATTCACATACCTCTGGCCAATTATTTGTTGTTTGACCAATTACAGGAAGTCCTGCACAAGGAAGGCCTAATTGTATAGCTACATCCTCTAAAGTTATGGTGCATTCTCCACGTGTAATGTGAAAGGTATGAGTCTCAGGACGCCACCTCTCAATAAGTGCAGAGATCAAACTTCGATCATACTCAAATTGGCCTAGTCGAGAAACACCATAGAATCCAGCTTGTCTAAGATACTTAATTATTTGGATTGGAGGCTCACCCAATTGCATGATTCACCGAGTATTAAGGATTCTATCAACCTACAAAATAAATGGAAACAAAGTTGATAGAAAAGCATAACAATTAGTAATATGTGAAGATTTTTACTTACATTATTGTCCCACATTGCTTGTGAAATATGTCGCTCTTGTAGGTATAATAATGAGCCATCCACTGGGCTTGGTTGAATGACCTAATGTGACTGCTCCATTTGTTAAAAGTCTCTGCATTGAATGGAGTAAACAGTGTCCAATATTAAAAAAATAATAATGCAACTCATGCTAAAAGTCTTTGCATTTGATAGAATAAACAGTATCCAATATTAAAAAAAATTATAATAATGCAACCCATGCTAAAAGTCTTTGCATTAGATGGAGTAAACAGTATCCAATATTAAAAAAAATTATAATAATGCAACCCATGCTTTAGGTTAATAATAAAAATTTCATTACATTTCACAAAAGTCAAACGCACATAGTTTCATACAAATTACTGCCTAGATGGTAGAGTCTGTGGACAATTCAACCAATTATGACATATTTGCCTACACAACCCACATTTGTTAGGTTGTCCTGGCGTGGTCCAATCCATTTCATTACGAATGCTAGTTGAGCGAGGGTGACCTTTTCCTCAAATCATTGATGGGTTAGGAATCAAGTGTGGACCATCAAATTCTAGCCAATGAACCTTTTCTCCTATTGGTATAAACTCATTGCTATATGCTGATTGCATGGATTCCAACTTGAACACAAGATCCACAAATTGTACATAGTCAATGCCTACTAGAGCACATGCGGCTATCACATGCATACATGGATATTTCTCAGCCTGGAACTCTCCACAATCACACTTTTTTCGGCTTAGGTTCAGCCTGCAACGACGACCAAATTGACGAGCCGCAATATTATATGGTTCATCGACCTTAAATGATGTTGCTATTCTGTCGTACTGGTGAATAATACATGCAGATGCAGCTTGTGTAGCTGTATCTAATTTCCTATTTAATGTTTTAGAAAACATTTGCCTTACTGCTATCTGTGCGTGAACTTGTTGGACACGTTTAACAAAATAACCATTCACCCTATAGAAGGTCGCCTTCACCAAACCTGCAATAAGCAAACTTTGGACACCTTTAAATACACCGTTCATGCACTCTGCAAGGTTTGTTGTCATATGACCATAGCACCGACCATCAATGTTATATGTGCGACACCATTGCTCTTTCTTAATAGCTCCAATCCATCTAGTAGCGTCCGGATGCAACAATGTGAGTTCTTCCAATTGTTTGTCAACAACTACCTGATCATATGCATACCCTATCCATATTTGTAAAGTTAATGGCAAAGAATGTTAATCATATGTTTGTAAATTGTTAAGGTTCATGAATCTCACCAATTTTTATAAACTTCTGCTTCAACTAATTTGTTTTGTAGCCATATGCCTTAGACAAAAAACATGATATCCATATGGTGGTTGCCATCCAACACGACGGTCTGCAATAGCTTCCATAATTGATGGATGTCTATCTGATATCAAGCATATTCCTTTCCTTCTCTTTACAACATAGATATGCACATTGTATAAAAACCATGACCAAACTGATTTTGTTTCCCCCTCAACCACAACAAAGGCAAGTGGCACAAATTGTTCAAATTGGCATATGTTTTTAGTTGGAGGTACTAGGGATGATGGTCCAGCATCTCCAATGGTTGGAGAAGAATCAAATGGGTGGAAATTTTCCATATACGTGTCAATCATGACTCCTTGTTGCTCTGAAAGTGTGTATCCACTATAGTTCTCTATTAGGTGTGATTCTAGATAATGATCAAGTTGCACATTAGAAATATTTGCATACATCTCTACACACGTCAAGTAAGTAGAGAATCGAGAATGCAGTTGCTACATTCTTTGTAAATCATAATCATCTAGTATTTTCCACCCCCTGTACTGAAGTGGATTTATGGAAATTGGAAATCTATATAAAAGATTTATCACAATTTGATTCGGAAGAAGATTGAGATTTTGGCCGACAACTTGCTTTAGTCTAACCAAAGTAATGTCAGGATCAACACTTATTATTCTCATGTCGTTTGACTCGAATATCACACCATCTGGGCCATCAAAAATTTGTCCATTTGCATATATACACAAAAGCATTGATCTATTGTCCATTCCACTTCCTAATTTATTTTCATGGATAGAGTGACATTAAATAAAAAAATTACATTGATTCCATATAAACAAATATTTCAAAAGAATTCTAATTATGAATGGCCGAAATCATGTATTTTTTTAACTAAAATCTACTTTATATCTAAAACTTAGCAATAAGAGTACCTCTTGAACCATGATATTATTTTTAAAAATTTATCAATAAAATGAAATTTTTTTGTCTAATGTAAAATAGTTTTTTATTTTATACAATGGAAGAGAAAATAATGAAAAACATAAAAACTAATAAGCAGACCATGCTCACGGATTGCTGCATGCCCAAGTCATATTTTCCAGTGTTGTAGCATAAACAAAGTGATACCCAGGTAACTCAGATAAAACCCTCTTAGCCAACATGTAAAATAATAGTTATTTAACAATGTCATTGATTAGTTTTTATTCTCATGCGATGTTTTTTTTTAAATGAACGACCAACAATTGTTTAATGGTGTTGAATATATAAAATTTATTACAAACTTTAGTATAAGTGAGAAATAAGTGATGAATATAAATGATTTTTTTAACTCTTTTTAAATCTACTTTAAAATTTTATGAGCCATAAAAAATATAAGTTTATTTCAATTAAAAATTGAATATTTTCATAAAAATGAAATATAAAAAATGATTTTTTATTTTCTTTGAATCTGATCATGCTGTTAAAAAATGAAACCTAAATATAAATTTATCTTCATTAAAAATTATTAGTTTCATAAAAAATAAAATATAAAAAAATATACATTTATTTTCATGGATAGAGTGACATTAAATAAAAAAATTACATTAATTCCATATAACAAATATTTCAAAAAAATTCTAATTATGAATAGTCGAAATCATGTATTTTTTTTTAACTAAAATCTACTTTATATCTAGAGCTTAGCAATAAGAGTATCTCTTGAACCATGATATTATTTTTAAAAAATTTAACAATAAAATGAAAAATTTTTTGTCCAATGTAAAATAGTTTTTTATTTTATACAATGGAAGAAAAAATAATGAAAAACATAAAAACTAACAAGTAGAACATGTTCACGTATTGCTACATGTCCAAGTCATATTTTCAAGTGTTGTAGCAAAAATAAAGTGATACACAGGTGACTCAAATAAAACCCTCTTAGTAAACATGTAAAATAATAGTTATTTAACAATAACATCTCCATAGTTTTTATCTGCATGCGATGTCATTTTTTTTAAAATGAATAAATAACAATTGTTTAATGGTGTTGAATATATGAAATTTATTACAAACTTTAGTACAAGTGAAGAATAAGTGAGAAATATAAATGATTTTTTTAACTCTTTTTTAAATCTACTTTAAAATTTTATGAGCCATAAAAAATATAAGTTTATTCCGATTAAAAATTGAATATTTTCATAAAAATGAAATATAAAAAATGATTGTTTATTTTCTTTGAAACTGATCATGTTGTTGAAAAATGAAACCTAAATATAAATTTATCTTCATTAAAAATTATTAGTTTCATAAAAAATAAAACATAAAAAAATATACATTTATTTTCATGTAAAATGTAAAGTTTATTTCAGTTTTTTTTATTTTTATTCTTAAATATGTATCAAATATTCATTACATAAATATCAAATAAATATTAAGGCAAATGGTGTCAAAGTCTCATACTCCCATACTTTAACAACTTAATTTAATTAAAGCATTAAACTAAGACATTATATTGTATCAAATAAACAACTCATTTTACTAACAAAAATGTTATACAAAACTAAAAAGTGCAAATTTTAAATTAAAATACATAAAAAATTTACTAACAATAATATTAAAGAAGATGAGAGAAAGAAAAATACCAATGTGAGATGAACCTCTGTAGATAAAACTCCAAGTACTTGCAAGAAGTTAGAATTGATGAGAGAATGAAGATGACAATTATGGCAAGAAAACGCGGCAAATATTCCAAAAGAAGATGAAAACTAAAAGTAGTTGGAATGAGAGCCAAAATGATAAAATGAAGAAGCTGCAACATGAATATTTAAGTAGATAACTATTGTTTTTGTAGAATCACGGAGGGAGCATTATTTTTTCAAATAATAAGTGAAGTACATATTAGATGTTGCATGCAGAGATTCTCTGCCTCTCTGCTCGCAACGTCTATCATAAGGCACCAAAAAGTTAAAAAAAAATTGAAATGTCTTTCAAGTGTTGTTCATGAGGTACCAAAAGTTAAAAAAAAAAAACTCTAAATATCTTTCATGCAACATCTATTATGAGGAACAAAAAATTAAAAAAAATACCCGAAACATCTTTCACTCAAAAGCACGCATGTAAAATATGAGCATGAGAAAAGGGAATCTGAATTAGATAAAATTTGCAAGCTTTAAAAAAATCTGGTAAAAAAAATTATTCAAGAATCTAGTCATGATTGGAATCTTGACCAAATTATACAATGTATACAGACCCGTGAATATGCAACATGCTTCATTTTGAAGAGGGAGTGTACTTGACTCCATCAATTAACAAATTAAAAAATAATAATAGTACAATGAAGGAAAAATTTTCTACTTTATTTTTTTTAAAATAAAAACATACTATTTGATATTTAATAGATTTATTTACAAAAAATGATCTCATAATAATAAACTAGTTATAATTTTTATTATAAGCTATTTTTTTCTATTTATTATAAAAATAATTCATTCTAATCATTATATAAACAAAATTATTGTATTTTTATTAGTCTCTTTGTCTCATATTATAAATAATAAGAGAAATTTTATGTATATTAAGAAACATTTATTACATTTTTAAATTAAAAAAATAAAAATTCAAATTTTACCTCCATTAATTTTACTCATTTCATTAAATATAACATAATTTACAACATTAATAATATAATAAATAAGGGATAAAAATAATAAATTACTACATATTATGTTATATTATGAGAAAAAAAAAATCTCCTGTTATCTGAGATAGAAAGACCATGTCTGAAAAAAAATTAAAAGAAAAAATAAAAGAAAGTTGATTAAAATAAAATTTATTTATTAAAAAAAAGCAAGTTGATTGGGTAAGAAAGACCATGTTTGAAAAAAATTAAAAGAAAAAATAAAAGAAAGTTGATTAAAATAAAATTTATTTATTAAAAAAAAGAAGCAAGTCTATTGGTACCATTCGACTTGCTTTTGAATGATAAAAAGAAAGGGGAAAAAATAAGTAATTACCCAGAACTAACAATATTTTCCAATCGGAACCTAATTTAAAAATTTCTATGCTATATAAATTGAATTTCCAACTGAGATAAATTAACTCTTCAACTGAAACTAATGATTTGAAAATATTTTTTATTACATGTCTTGAAATTTCTTTTTCTCTTTTAAAAAATTACCCATTAGTAAGTCAATGGCCTACACAATATACTTGCTCTTTTTATTTAAAAAAATTGATTAACTAATGAATTCCCATTTTTTTATTTTCTAAACTATTATTTTTTTCATAATTATAAAAATCATTAATTCTAATCATTATATACATTAAATTATTGTATTGTTGTTGCTTCATTCGTCTTATATTATATTATAAGGTAATTGAAGAATTTTTACGCATATTAAAAATAATTTATTATATTCTTAATTTTTTAAAAATAAAATTCTAAGGTTACCCTCTTAATTTAATTTCTTTTATTAAATATAACACAAATTATAATACAAGTTATGATATTAATAATGTAATAAGGGCAAAAATAACATCACTATATTATCATATGTAAAACAAAACTTCTTATCATAACGGGACACACACACACACACACACACACATATATATATATATATGTAAAATTAAAAAAAAATAAGTTTAGTGAAAGAAAATTAAAAAAAATAAAAGCAAGTCGATTGATTACCAATCAACTTGCCTTCCTTATGCTGTTCATAAGCAAGTAGCCAATCGACTTGCTTCTTTATTTAAAAAAAAAAGTCGTGTGTCCATTCATCGATTTATTTGCAGTGTGTTCGTCGATTTTCTGATCATCGATTTTTATTATTATAGATCGATAAATTATTTCTAACATAACATATATTGGTAAATAATTTATTTATTTATTATATTTTGCTCAAAAAACTAAAACAATTGATAAGGAAAAGGCAATTTAGTTCCTTCAACAACAATTAATGATAAATACGGACTTTCAATTTATTTAATTATTCAGAAGTACCCAGATTGTAAATTAAAATAAAAATAAAATGTAATAGACAAAATTACCCTCAACAGTTAATAATGAACCAGAATTCTCAAGTTTCTATAACTGAATTTTCAAGTATCTCAAACTAAATTCCCAATTAAATTCCCAAGTTCGTATACCTAATTTCTAAGCGTATGTAACTTTTTGGATCGATTGAAAATTTAGTTTAAGGCACTTGAGAATTCAGTTTAAATCAGTTGAGAATTTTAATTCATTATTAATTAGTTCATTATTAATTATTGAAGGTAATTTTGTCTATTACATTTTATTTTTATTCCAATTTAAAGTCTGAGTATTAAATGATTAGATAAATTAAGGATTCTTATTTATCATTAATTGATCTTTGGGGTACTAAAATGTCTTTTTCCCCCAATTGTTAATACATGCCATAACATATTTTCCCCTCATTCTCAATCACTTCAATACACGAACATGATACAAATTTGGGGAAAATAAAACTTCAATATTCGTGGATTACTCAAATTCATCTAAAGAACCAAATGAAGCAGACTTAGTGCCCGTTTGATTTGTCTTTTTATAAAAATACTTTTAAAATAACCACAGTTTACAAAAATGAAGTTTGGATAAAAGTAAAGAAGTTCACTGAAAATCTGTTTGAATGAAAAAGGAGAAAATGATGATTAGAAAGTACAGTTCCGTTTTGGAAAATGAGAACCAAACTGACACTTAATCATAGGATTAAAATCACATCCAATAGACACACAGATAAATGCTCGAAAGAGTAAAAAACCCCAAAATCGAACACACTTTCAACATTACCAGCTTTCACGTACGCATCAGCTTGTGCTACGTTCCGAGCCATGGTGGCCAAAAGCGTGATCCCATGCTCGGCGGCGGCCACTGTGTTGGCTGTGGGTGCATTCACCACCAGGCATCCATGCTCGGTAGCCACCACCAGATCCACAGTGTCGATTCCAACGCCGGCTTTCCCAACCACCTTGAGCGGCCAACCGCATGACTCGAACACCTCACGGGTGACCTTGGTTCCACTACGCACAATCAATGCATCACAGAGCGAAATCTTGGTGCAGAGCTCCTCGGGGCTCAGATTGTAGGGGCAATTAGCATTGGCTAAGTCATTCAACAACTTGAGCCCTGCTTCACCGAACTTCTCTGATACGAGCATAGTGGGCTTGGCATCAAGACTCGCCGAGACCGCCACAAGGAAGGACCTCAAGGTCGGGTCCGGCGTTGGCGGAGAAAGACGGAGAAGTGTGAGGATAGAGGGAGTTTGGAAGAGAGAGAACGATGGGTTCCCAAGGAATTGAGTTCGAACGGTTTGGGAAGTTGAGATTGTCATTGACAGTGGAGCAATGCAGTTCGGTAAGTTGGGTAAGTATTTTGTTTTCGGCTAGTTGCGCTAAATGAGGGGAGGCGTGAATGGAAAATGCGAGGGAAGTGGTGTTTTAATTTTTATAGTGAGGAGAGGAGATTGAATTCCATGCACTGAAAAGCAGAATTTCAACAACGAGGGTGTAGCGTGGTGGTTATCTCACCTCGTCCCTTAACCATATGGTCGGGGGTTCGATCCTTGATTCATGGGAATAGAGCGCATCCCGTGGCCAGCCGCATAACCCCTTCATGGGAGGTCAAATCGGCGAAGGGATTAGTCACTGTTTACGGTGGTGGATACCTTGGTTTTGACAAAAAAAAACAGAATTTCAATTTGCATTGCAGAGGTTGGCGGTAATGTCTTCCTAAAAGGCCCCCAATGGCAATTACATCACCGGAAGCAAAATTTTGGGTATTACTTTTTTGGTGCAATGGTATCATTGATTGACAAAATTCTAAGAAATATACTGCTCCCCTCTTTTATTATTATTTTTTTTTGTTGTCCGACAATACTCCTCCCCTGTTTTAACTAGGGGTCTTCAATGGGATCGGAGGCCCGGTTGGCTCGGAGTGGCCCGGTCATTTCGGACCGGGTCGGATTGGGCCAAAAAGAAAAATTTCCAAACTAGAACAGAACCGGACCAAATAAAGGACTGGGCCGGGCCGGGCCACGGGCAAGTCACATGCCGGCCCGGCCCGGCTCGGTATATATATATTTTTTAAATTTTTTTAATTTTTCTTTATTTGTTAAAAATATTGAATAATTTTATATAATTTTTTTTCTTCATATGCCTCATGTAATAAATTAATTTTATAATTATAATAGATACATTTTATTATTTCAAATTTTAAATTTATTTCATAACTTAATATTATATAAAATAAATAATGTATAATTGTTGAGTATTTATAATTTTGATAAATATTACTTTTTAACCTAATATTATTTCCTATAAGAATATATTTTAAATGAAATTAGTTATATTTTTATTAAAAAATTAAATTAACTTTTTTTATTTATTTTTAATTTTTTATACTGGGTCAAACCCAGCCCGGTATTGACTCGGTCCCGACCCAATGAAGGACCGGGCCATATCGGGCCGGGCCGCGGGCCCATTTTGTTGGCCCGGGGAGTGTTACGGGCCGAGGTGATGCCCGGCCCGTCCCAGCCCGTGAACACCCCCAATTTTAACTGTCTTATCTAAGTTTTTTACTTTCTTATCAACAAAATCTTATCTGATTTTGTTACATTAACAAAATTGTAGGGGTGTAAAGATTGGAAAGGCAGGACTAGGCTATAGTTAATCTAATATCCATTCTTCGTAAAGTTGGGTCGGGCCATCTCAGTTCCGGGTTGGCCAAATCATTGAAATTATTTAACAATTAAATAATAAATTAATAAATTTATTTATTTATTTATTAGGAAAAATATAATTACATTTATTCAAAATATATTTCTTAAAAACTAATGTTAGATTGAAAGTAACATTTTCTAAAATTATAAATACTTAATAATCATGTATTAATTTTATACAATATTAAGAAAATAATTTTAAATTTTAAATAAAAATAAAATATTGAAATCTTAAAAATTTTCATGATAATAATAAAGTTAATTTATTACATATAATGCATCAAGAAAAATAATTATATGAAATTAATTAATATTTATAAATTTATTAAAAAAATACAATTATATATACAATAGGTTAAATAAGACTGGGTTTGATACAAACTCAATGTCCAACTTGATTTGATTTGCAAATCAACCCAATATGCTTAATAGAAGAAGGCTTATTGAGTTGATTGCATACCCCTACAAATTGTTTTGATTTTTATTTTTGTTCTTAATAAATACTATAAATTTAAAAAAAAACATATACTCACCATCAAATAATTGACAAGAAGGGCAACTTTAGAAGAAAACAACTAATGCTCCATAAGTCCTTGCAAAAAACTTACATTTTAGATCATAAAACTTTTCTATAATGGGACTCATATAAAGGAGTAGAAGGAGTATATTTTTTCATAAATGTACAAATATACAATATTTTTTATCATTATTTAGTTTTTAAATTTTTTATTCAGAAGCATAAAAGATATTTCTTATTTGTAAAGTTATTTTTTATTTCATTCTGCACATTATGTAAGCATATATGATACATGTTGAGTGTTTTTGTTTTTTCAATAAAAAAGTTATTATATTAAATTTTAAAATTAAATCAACAACAATATTAATTTTACCTCATTAAGTGAAGTTGATTACATATAGAACATCATTGGGCTCTAAATTTTAAAATCAAATATACTAAAATAATAGTTAGATGTTGTTTGTTAAAACAAAACCAGATACACATTTTCATGTGTATTTGCATTGGGAAATGAGTTGCAATATTCTGAAATTCGGACCCACTGACTATCGAACTGTTTGAAGCATTAGTTTAAGAATTATTAATTCCATTGGTCATAATTAAGTTTTCTATTTTTATTTTTATGTATTAAATATTATATAAAACACGTGGCTTTTAAATTTAAAAAGAAGTTGACAATATATATAATAAAAATTAGTTATCTAATAAATAGTAAATAGAAAAATTCACTTTTATTAATTTGATTTGATAAAAGTACATTAAGTATATAAGTTTAAGTATTTAAGATTTAACCACATTTATTCAATGCCACATCCTACACGCAAAAATTTTTTAATTATAATATGTCAATTGGAAATTTATTTGCAACGCAAGACAATACAATAGAATCATTTTAAAAAATAAAGTCTATTGGCATTATGTTTTTATTAGAAGTTTCAGTAACCAACACTTAAAATCTAATCCTATTCTACACATGGTATCTTTAATTTTATAACTATTAAGTACGCCTAATTAGTACTTCTTTTGTTTCATGTATAAGTTACATTCTAGGAATAATTGTTAGTTCTTGATATAAATTATTTTGAAAAATCATTGAAGCATTAAATATTTATTTTCAAATAATGAAATATTATGTTATCATTGTTTTGTTCCATTTCATTATATTTCATTCCATTAATGATTATTTCATTTCATTTCATAATAAACTCATAAACACACCCTAAACTTTAAAATGAATATCTAAAATAAAGCAGAAATTTTCTTTTAAAATATATTTATATTTTGAAACAAAGTAGCAGTCATACTTATATCCCAAGAATAGCCTAATTGTTGCCCTTGAAGTTGTAAATTTTTGTTGGTAAAACAAAAAGAAAAATTTTTACAAAAATATAAACTTTTTTTAATATTTAAAATTTTATAGTTAAGGAAATAAATGTTATAATTATTTGTCACCCTATAATTTTTGTGATTATTGTGGCAATGATTTGTTATTAATCCCAATGTATTACCTGTAAATGTGAAAACTTAACAAAAAGACATACGTTGTCAGTGTAAAAAATTTATTTATTTTTATTGTTAAGTACTTAAAAATTAGTATAAGCAACTTAAACTTTAATGATATTTTAATTTTTTTTCTAATTTTTAGATTATTCAGTATTTGTTCTTGTGTTATTTGTCCTCAAACACTTTAAAAAAAAAGTATAAGTGACTTAAACTTTAATGATATTTAAATTTTTACTAATTTTTAGACTGGTCAGTATATTTGTTCATGTGTTACTTGTCCTTGGTCAGTATATTTGTTCATGTGTTACTTGTCCTTTAGAATCTTGCACTTTGGTTATGGACTTGCCTCATTCTCTGCTCGTAACAAGAATACGGTGTCTTGTATTTAAATAAGTATTTCAGTTGACCAACAACAAAGAAAACATGCGTTCCCAACATTTGTTTTATGGACACAATACTAAGTTACAACCAGCTTTAAGGCATGCTGTGAGAAATTTTAAAAGGTTTCAATTTATGTAAAGATTATAAATTATGAATTAAATTATTAATATTAAACAAATAAATTATTAGGGGTGTCAAGAAAAGAGATTTGTTCCTTTAATTTTTTTTAAATAAATGATCAGTATAGTTGAAAGGAGAGAAAATCTCCCTTTTAGCTTTCACATCAATATTTCACTACCGGAAAAAAAAAAAAACTAACCCTACAGTTTAATTCTTGTGTTTGCATGACATTGTAAGAAAAAAAAATATTAACAATCATCTAACCAAGGTTTGAGCTGACACTAATACTATATTATAAATTTAGAGTGGATGGCATGAACAAGTGAAGCGAGAAGCAAGTATGCACCTTCAATCACCAAGAACCTAAGCGAAAAAATAAGTTCTTCACATATATCTATGTTTCATCAATCTAATGTAGCAATTCCTTACCTCTTGCTCCCTCACTCCCATTTTGATTATTGCTTTGAAGTTTTTTATATAGACAAATAAATGTATAAATTAAATAATTTAGATTATATTAAAATTTGATGACATTTTATCAAAGTAATCTTAACTTATTTATGAGATATTTTATACCCACTTATCACTATTTTTAATAAAAAATAAAACACTAAGAAAGTAATTAATGTTTTATCATTAATGTAAAATGCCAATCAAAATGGATCATTTAAATTTTTTTAAAAATGATAATTAAAATAGGGCTAATAAAATAATTAAACCAACTATAGAATTCACATTGGATACACGATAACAATGTGCTAAGAGTTGTAGATACAGGAAGTGTAACACCTTACTTTTAGACTCATTTCTCATGAATTAGACTCATTTTAAGTCTGATTATACTTGATCCTAAGCTTGAATCACATAAAAATGAAAATCAGAATTTCCAAAATTGTCGGTTACTGTTCATATGGTAGTTTTCACTTTACCGACTAAACTTTGAAAATTCATAACTAATTCTAGAAAAATAATTTCATAATAATTCAAGTCTCTAAATATAGATAAAAACTTTCTGTACATGGGAAAAATATGAAACAGATTATTCCATTGACCAATTCATACAATTTATTTCTCAAACCTTTACTATACATTTGGTCATTTTCTCTTTTCCAGGATTTTAGCCTTATATTTAAAATTCATATCTCACTCTAACCTAAGCCAATTTATGCATTCCTTATGTCATTGGAAAGCCCTGTGAGTCTAATTTCTAGAAATATTTTTCTTGTATATTTATTCAACTTATACAAGATATGACATTAACTTAACTATTATGGGTCAAAACACTACCTCTACTGGAACAGTTTTAGGAGAAATTACATAACTCTTTCTTTATAGCTCCAAATGGTTTCAAACCAGTGGCATTCGTTTTCTAAGATTTGGAGCTTTCCATAAATGCAAATCACTGAATTTTTGGAGCTATACACGATTTTATAGTGTCTTTTTAAATTTAGTGTTCATAGTGTAAGTTCCAATTTTTCCAATACTGTCCAGTTTTGAATAATAATTCAAATTTTCATTATAAATCATACACTTGTCCAATTTAGGTGTTCTTTAGCTCTATAAAAAGCTTGTTCTGTCTACTTTAAGAACATGTATAACATTTATATAGGATGCTTTGTTTCGAATAGAATTCCCCTGCTCAAATCAATATTGGTCATCTCAAACAAACTTATGTCATAACTTACATAATAGACTTCATAAACCTCATACATCAACATTTATTGTTTCAAATCCACACATAACATCATAAGAAGACTTTAAGGAACATAATCATGTATAATTACATAATTTCATCTCATACATACATGATACATATTTTCTCAACTTAACATTAAAACTTGCAAAATCAAGTAACTCTCCATCGTCTTTTTCATTTCCCTTGCATTTATTTGAATACTTCCATGTCCTTGCCCTAACATAGTTAATATTTGGAAAGGAAAGAGATTCAAAGAATCTCAGTAGTGACACCCAATTATGCAAGCATATTATCATAGCATCTCATAAAATCATCAATGGTAATCATAAGATCATAAATTCATATTATGCCATACAATTTCATAAAAATTTTGGCATGGTAACACCTTAGAAAATGGATATCTTAGGGTCATAAAACCCTTTAAACAACCAGCCAACAATGCAAATTCATCACAAAGTATCCAAACAAATATATGGCATAGTTATATAATCATGAAAATCATGCATAATAACATTAGGCATAAATGGGAAAATAACTACCTTCTTGCTTTCCAATGATCTCCAAAATTTTGTGGACATTTCCATTGATCTTAAAACACTTCTTGGAACCCTATTACATCATAAAAAAAAGTTTTAAGTTATTGATTGCATGATATCCTTCATAAAGAGCTCACTTTAACTCCAATTTTTCACTTTGCTTTCCTTTTGTATTTTCTTGTACAAGATAATTGTTTTAACCTATTTTGGACCCAAGAAATTCATTTTTTGGGTCAAAAACTTGAAATTCTCTTTCATTTCATAAACCCTAAATAGCATAAAAATAGAGAAAATTGTAGAAAATTAATAACTCATCAATCTTTGAAACCAATGTCATAATCTTGCATCTTATGACATATGCTTCACTTTTTATGGATTAGTTTCTTCATGGCACAATTTTCTCTCTCTACTCTCTCTTTAGGTCAGAAATTTCAGTGGTAAAATGGAGAGAAATAATCCATGAAAGATCATAATACTCAAGTATGTACAAGAGGATAATCATAGAAATCTACCTTGAGAATTTTAGGTCTAAACAAGTTCTCTAACTTGGTCTTTTTTTTCACTTCTTTTCCCACGCCTTCTTCTTTCTTTTTTTCACTGGTTCAGCATGTTGAGACGTGAGGGAGATGAAGTGCTATATTTTCAAATGATGATTATGTCATATAATTAACTACTTAACTTTTCTATATACTTTTATTTACTTTTTCTTTTAAAAAGCTTTTCACATAATTCCATTTGTATCCCATTTGCTCATTCATACGTGGCTCACCTCCTTTTTTGGCCAAAATTGCATCATAAACTTTAATGGACCAAAATACTCTTTACCGATTAAATTTACCTGTACCGATTAAGTATTTTTGCTAAAATTGTCATTAAATTGGTACAGGATTATCTAAAAATTACTTTTGGTCCAAAATCATTATCTTGACCCAAAATATGTTTTAGTAAGGTCCAATCATTGTCCTTGAATATGTACTGCCTTTTCCTGCGATCTAAAATAACTTTTATCGGGTAAAATATTAATATTAAACTCTAATCACCCAATAAATATTATTTGATCTTCATAAATTTCTTGCTATATTCCATTGAGTTTAACTCATTGAAAACTTCATTTTGTCTATAATTTTTCATATTTCCAAAAATACACCTACCCAGGGCAATTTATAATTTTTGACATTTTTAGGTCATTAATTATAATTTTTCCCAAACTTATTTTCATTTCACAACATGAATTTCTCATATCAGGGACTAAATTATAAATATTTTTTTATGGCCAAAATATAATTTTTTTTATTTTTCTATTTAATCTGAAAAAATAATCTCTTTGCACTTCTTCATACTTAATGGTATCTCTCAATTTTTCCCAATTACTTATACATTTTATAAAATTAATATTTTTTTCTTGGAGTTTAAATGCAATATTCATATTTTTCTTCTAATCTGGAAAATGATCATTTTTCCCTGAATTGGATTAAAAATATAATTATTCATTATTTTGGATACTTTCTATAATTTTACCCAAAGACTAATTTTTTATTATTTCTTTTTTACACTATTTTTAATAACTTCAAATTGGTTTATCTCTTAACTTAGATCTCTCTGCTATGCAATACTTATATCTTTATGCTCAGTTTGGAGTGGACTTTCATTCAAGTGCTATATTACATATTTTCTGAAATAAGTTCTGAAACTAATTTCTATTAATAATCTTATGAAAAATTAATTTCAATTAAAGACCAAATATAACTTTTTTAAAATTAAATAAAAAATTAATTCCATTTAAATTTCAATTATATATAACCTTTTTATCTCATTGAATTTCTTATCTTTTATTCATTTTATTTTTTATTCATTTTATAGGATCTGATATTACATGAAGCATCTAACCCCACAAATTCACTGTCTCATGCGCAAGAATAGTTTTTCCAGATATGCTTGTCAAATAACAAATCTTGTATAATTTTTCTCCTTTGTTATTAACATTTCTTGACACTAATATCGTGAAATCCAAACAAGACAAGCAGAGGAATTACATTTCACAGAGAATTTGATTCAGCAATCAAACTTACAATGATTCCCCACACCCACACGGTCATTTTTCTTCTTACTTGCAAACTCTAAATCAACAGCTTGAACAAGAAAAGATGAAAATGCTAAAAACTTCTGATCTAAAATGCTTGATTACAGTGGAGAACTAATTAGCAAGGGGTCATCTTCTCTAAGATGTTCAGTACCTCTTTCATGGAGGGCCTCTTTTGTGAGACAGGGGAGGCACAGCCAAACCCAAGCTTGAAGCACCCCAATATAATATGTTCCTCATTTTCGATCTCGGACCTTATGGCCACGTCAGCCACCCTCAACACCTTATTCCTCTCCTCCTCCACGTCGTCACATTGAGGCCATTGGCCTATGTCCAAGTCTGAGACAGATCTGCCACTGAGAAGCTCAAGCAAGACAATGCCAAAGGAGTACACATCGCACTTTGGGTTGGGTTTGATGCTTTGGAACCACTCTGGTGCTTGATAGGGCAATGGTTGGGTCCCAACAGAAGACGAACCCATCGGAGGGAGGTGGTCTTCTTGTTGTTGGGTATGGTGAGCTGTTTGGCGGGATGAACTGTTAGCTCTGAGGTTGAAGTTGTTGGTGTTGCAGAGGAGGCGATCGAGGCCGAAATCCGTGATGATGGGTTCCATGTCGGAGTTGAAGAGGATGTTGGAGGGTTTGATGTTGCCATGGACGTGTTTCTTGTCATGGATGAAAGCTATGCCTCGTGCTATTCCTCTTGCTATCTTCAGCCGAGCCTCCAACGCCAAGTTCCAGGGCGATGACCCTGTTCTTCCTGAATATTCCTTCACTTTAATAATAATAATAACAACAACATTTAAACTTGTTTTAAGAATACTACAAGCTAAACCTCAACAGTCGCAAGCAAGGAAGAAAAAAAGAACATGAGGGAAGAACGCAAAACAATTGTGGAGTGAACACTTACTGTGACAAAGGCTGGCGAGGCTGCCATTGGGGACATAGTCACAGATCAGGAGCTTCTCATCCACTCCCCAACAGAATCCACGAACCCTAACCAAATTGGGATGACGAATCTTCGCGATTGCCTTCACTTGAGTCTCGAAATCCTTCATCCTCTCCACTACACACTCTCCAACCCCTATCCTTCTCACTGCATACGCTCTTCCATCCTCTAGCACTGCTCTGTACACTATGCTCCCTCGGCTTGTTCCTAAAATATATGCCGACGACGTCAGCAACGTCTCTAGCTCCAGCCTCGTCTCTCCGTCCACCGTCACAAGCCTCCCTTCTTTCCTGAGATTCTCGTTTTGGGTCGTCATTTCAATCTTAGTATTATTATTCTCTTGGTCGCTGTCGGAGCTCGTTGCTTCCGATGTCTCCTTGTCGTCAATTGCAAAACAGAAACAGGGGATTGTGGGTCTCTTAATTTCTGTGTCTTGTTTTGATGTAGTTTTAGAAACATTTTCAGGGGGTTTAGCATCTTTTTTCTTTCGTTGTCGGTAGACTAAGAGAGCGATCATGACTAAAACGCCTATTCCGGCCACGTCGCCGACGACGATTCCGGCTATGCTGGATGGTTTGAGCCTGTTTAGTGGCTTATTCTGAGACCCATTGGGGGTTCCTGAACTGTTTGTTCCTGGGTTTGCGTTGATTGTTTTGGGTATGGCTGCAATTGCCGGTGATGATGAGGTGGTGGAATTGGGTGGGTTTGAAAAAGTAGAAGGAATAGAACAAAGGATTTTCAGGGGCTTTCCGCATAGATCAGAATTGCCTGAAAGTGACTCTGTTTTCTGGCTAAGCAAGGCTGGAGACTCCGGTATTGGACCCGTTAGATTGTTGAAGGAGAGGTCAATTGTGGAGTTTCCTGGTATCTTTTTGGCAAATTCTGGTGGGATTGTTCCTGAAATTTTGTTGCTAGAGAGGTTCAAGTATCTCAAGCTATCCCAACCAAAGTCATCCGGTAAAGACCCATTAAACAAATTCAAAGACAGATCTAAAATCTGAACAGAGTTAAACCCACTTGGAACCTTACCAGAAAAGTAATTACTCCTCAAAGAAACAAAGGTCAGATTTTTTAGATTTACAAGGCTTTCAGGTACCGACCCAGCAAAGGCATTGTCAGATAGGTTCAAGAGTTGAAGACTTTTCAACTCACCAATCGACTCAGATAGCTCACCTGAGATGACGTTGTTGGCGAGAGAGAGAACTTGGAGCTCAGAAGCGTTGAAGATGGAATTGGGCAGAGACCCATTAAGGAAATTGTTGGAAAGATCAAGCTCCCTAAGGTGTTGGATCATCCCAATGTCTTCAGAAATCGAACCCAGAAGCTGGCTTTTGTGGAGAGCCAAGCTAGTCACTCTGAACATGCTTCCAATTTTTGTACATGTGACTCCATTCCACGAGCATGGTGACTCGCCGTCGTAGCTCCAATTTTCTAAGACTGAAAGTGGGTCGCTGAGGATCGAGTACTTGAAGGAAAGCAAGAGAACCCCATCAGGATTCAGAGCAAATGACCGAAGAAGAAGAAGAAGATGAAAAAGGAAAACTTTCCATCCCAAATGAAGACTCTTGGAGTTGAGGTTCATGATTCCTCGAGATGATGACGATGACGATACAACATAATGGCAGAAGCTACGAGTTCATGGTGTAGAAAAAAGGAGAGGAGAGGACCATGCAAAACGGAGATGGTAACCAACTGCAACACTTCTTCTGTTGACCAAATCTCTAGAGAATTAATGAAGAACCATTTCTGTGAGTTGCTACGAGCTACAATGTACCTGGTGAAGCAGACAAAGTGGTAGTAAGGAAACCAAAATGGTTGAGTGGGTAGGGAGAATAACAGCAGTGGGGGATGATAAAGACGAAGTGAACCTAACAGGTCGAAAGATAATAAAAGGGCGTTCTATGGTACAGTTCTGTCAACTCTCACTATTACACTGAGAAGCTCAGTTCTTGGTAATCAAAATTGGCAAAATATAAAAGAAAAATAATAATTGGAGACCAATTAAATATAATAAAAAAAATTTATAGTTTTTTCATTAATAAATATAAAATAAATTTGTAATAAATTTGTAATATTTAATAATAAAAAAAATTATAAAATTCTTTATTATATTTAATTCAAATTTTAATTCCCAACTGTCATTTCTCCAAATATAAAAGTATAATGAGTCCGTTCTGAACTACAAGACATCCAAATGAGTCGTAGTCCATAACTTGTTGCACAGCGTCTGATAGTTCACCACCACCCCCACTTCACCACCCCCACTTCAGTGAGAGAAAAATTAATTACTGAATTAACAAATCGAGTCTTGGACAAATAAATCCATAATTAATTTTTAAAAATAATAAGTTTCTTTGGATATCAATCCTTTCCATATATTTAATACTTGATAAAAGTAGTTCTTATAATTAGACTAAAACACTTCCGTTTTATTGTGTCACAACTCACATGGGAACTATTTGACTTGCTGTAGACAGCTAGTAAATGGGAACGAGCTTTTGTGCTTTTACATGTTGCCAGTTTGCCACAATTCAATTGAACTCTTATTAAACTTATAGCAACCACACTCGTACATTATAATAATCTATTAAAACTGATCCACCTCTCATCCTCTTTCCTCTTTATTAATTTATTTAATAAAAGACTATCAGAAGCTTTTAGAAACATGTGATGGATAATCCTAACTCTACATTAATGATTTTGGTTGGAAACATCATGGATTTAGGTCTAACAGCTATATGAAGGAGCTAGAGATTTTTAGTGAGCAAAATATTTTGCAACTCAAAGTGGAAAAGAAAAAGCCCAGAACTGTATATGGTAATGGCAAGGAAGCATGAAGTGCAAAACCCAAGGTCCTTTTTCTTTTTCTCTAATCCTAGTCACGAGCTTGCCATAGTTCACTGAACATATAAGATATGACTGAACATGTATTAGAAAATAAACATATTCATTAATTTGTGAATGTATTTAGTGGATTGTTTTTCAATGCTAAAAGCTTAAAAGTTTTTTGGAGGAGAGAAATCTTTCACATAGACACAACCTTTTTCCCTGAGATGTGATCGCTGTCCAAGAGCAATGGATTATATAATATAGGCAATGTGGCTCTATTCAAATAATTTCATCTGAGAAAGTGAACAAACACTAATATCATAGCTTAAGATCGGCAAATATTCTCACAGTCCATTTCAATAATTTGGAAGAAGCTTAACTTGCAGAAACAGTACTATCTGATAAAGAATGTGTGATGGGATGGACGTTCGACACAGTTCTAATTTCTTGGTCATTTACTTTTTTAAAACACATGCCCACAAGTTGGACCTCATTTTAGATCCTGTAGGGTATGTATGTGTGCATGGGAGTTGGGAAGAAAAGGAAAGAGGAAAAGAAATTAGTTGCCAATTGCTCTTCTCTTTCATTTGTTTATATGCTGAAAATAAATAAGAAAAAAAAAGAAATTAAATAATTAGTTACAATGTAGTGGCATTATATTTTTTTACCTTTACATCAACATATGCATGTGTACTTGCATACGTGGGTGTGAATAATTTGGATTTTTCTTTGCTTCTTCCTCTGTACTTATTATCTTGCAAAGGAACCATGAAGATAGATGGGTGAGGAAGCTAGTGGGGCGAAACTGTAGAAGTTCACATGCATTATTAAATTATATGATTGTTAGGGAAGGATGTTGAGCCATGATTGGGCAAACTCATGTAATGTAGGACAGAAAAATTGTATGTCCCTCCAAGGATGTGCAGAACCTAGAAGCCATGGTCCCCCATATCTGTTTATGAAAGGCCTCTATCTGTCCCTCAACTTTGATCAAATTTCACGTCCATTAATGATAGGGTGACCATCATCTTCTTCTTCTTCTTCTTCTTCATCTCTTGAAGGGCACTATCATTGGAAACGCCCAAAAAAAAAAACAAAATTCAAAACCCTAGTGCCTTCGCTTTCACATAGACTGCACCTATTGTGTCTCATAGTCTGTGGTGAAACTCACAGTGAACTTCTCAAATGGTTCAGGCTCCCCACAGTCAGTAATTCTCAAATGTGGGAGAAGAGAGAGTAAACCGAAGAAAAGGTAAATAGAACCAATCTTAGACACAATTACATTCCATCGTATTAATCCTTTTTTTTTTCAAAAAAAAAAAAAAAAATATATATATATATATATACACACAGCCGTGTGTGGAACTCATTTAAAATCAAACATTATGGAAACAACTTACCTCCATTAATGATGACGTTGTCTATTCACATGTTTACCTGTGTCCGATAAAAGCAGGAAAGAAACACTGTTTTCGGGATCGAAGACAAAAAAACCTTTTGTTATGTTGTTGTTGAATGGAGTTGCCCTCGTGACTCCATGGACGCTTCTCTGTCTTTCTCCTTATCTCCAAAAACAGAGGATATATATATATTATGCTTATTATGTGAAATGGATCTCATGCCAATAAACTAATACTTTTCCAGCAATAATTGAATACCCCATTTGTTATTTATACTAATTTATTATCGCTATCTTGAATGAAATCTGCTAGTAACTATTCGTGATTTCAAAATTTCTTTTTATCTGAAACGAAGAGGCATGACATACAGACGAAAGAAAAGACAAACATGTTTTCTAAATCATAAGATGTGAATATTGACAGTACAAGATTCAAATTCATATCAATGGCTCTAATCAAATATCTTAACATATAAAGCCGGACTACGATTCAAAATATGTTATTTAACAAAAGTATTAATGGTCCATAAGCAATTTTCATTTCTTAGTGGAAAGTGGCATCGCGGGCTGTCAAGTTAAAGTTCTTGAACCCATACCTTTAACAAATTTCTTCATAAGTCCCATTGCAGCATGAAAAACTTTGGAATATAAGATGACAAAACTCGTAATTAGGTCTCTGGATTATTAACCTTACTTATTTTTAATGTCAGACAGTCAGAAAAAAAAATTAATGAATATCTAAGTTAGTGTCACAAAAAGATAAATGTGTGATGAAGCTAAAACAAGTCATTTAATTATATTTGTTATTGATCCCCAATACGTCAATATTTTGTTGTAACTTATGTCTTAAATAATTTTATTTAATTTAAATTATGTTTCAATTATATTTTAAAATTTAAGCTAAACCTATTTATTTATCAAAACAAAATAAGAAAAATACAGAAAATATAATTGAAGTCACGGCTCATGATGGCAAGGTCAAATTTTGTGCTCTAAGGACCATGACTGCTAATATTCTAAACTAAAGCCCATGGGTATACCTTCTCTTTTTCGTCTATGAAGCCCAATAATAACAGATGCAAAATATAGAGTTTAATATTCTCTGAGTTCCTAAGTTCATAAAAAAAAGTGTTCAATAAGTTCCTAAATTCAGAAGTTTAACAAATTTCTTCATAAATCCCATTGCAAGAAATACTTTGGAATATAAGGTGACAAAACTCATAATTTCGCCTTTAGATTATTAGACTTGATTATTGGCTATTGCTAATGTCACAAATAAAAACTAATGGATATCTAAGTTAGTATCTCAAAATGATAAATTTGTTGCCCTGTGCTCTAACTCTCTAATAAAGTTAAACAAGTCATTTAATTTTGTTATTGACCCCTTCCAAGAAAACAAAACACACTTCAATATTTTTTAATTCATGTAATTTAATTTAAATTATGTTTCAATTATATTTTATAATTTGAGCTAAAGTTATTTATTTATCAAAATAAAATATGAAAAATATATTCAAAGTCATGGTTCATGATGGCAAGACCAAGTTTTGGACCGTTTTGATTCAAGGGATTTTAGAGGGGAGATGAGGGAAAATTTTTCATCTTATTTTTTTTTAAAATTAAACAAGAAAAAATGAGTATCATGTCTCTTCTTCTCTTTTCTTTATAAGGCCAGGAGGAAAATTATCCCCTTTCCTTGTTTAGCTTGAGAAAAATTAAATAAAATTTTTTTCCTCCTCTTCAAAATTCTTCTAACTAAAGAAGTCTTAAGGGCTGTGACTGCTAATATTCTAGACTAGAAGCCCATGGGTATACTTTCTCTTTTGGGCTATGAAGCCCAATAATAACAGATTCAACCTTCGAGAAGCAGAACTGGATCAAATCGGCTCGGGGAAGGGGGAAGTGCCTTGTGAAGGTGGGCAGCTGCTGATACTTTCCTTCTCATAGTAATGCAAACGCTACTTCTGCCGGCGGCTCGTGCCGGCATTTTCACGACGACGACGCTGGTTTCGTCGGCAGCTTCTTTCAGTTCACTGCCTCAGCTCCCGAGACTTTTTCGCCGGCCGAATTCACCGCCCTTGCATTCTCTCTCCTCTTTCAAACCTTTTCAGTTACTGTCTTCTTCGTCTTCGTCTTCCTCTTTCGGCGCTGTCTATCGACCGACGAGGGACCCTTCCTACGTAAATGCTTCTTCCCAGGTTTCTACTGCTTTCACACCCTCCAATGATGAATCAGAGAAAGCAAAACTTGCTCAGGTATTCCCTCTCTCATACCGTCCTCTTCTATCTCTATCTCGCTATCTCGCCAGGGCATGCGTTTGAATTCGTCGAACACAGTCAATAAGTTAACTGCTTCCTGGTTCTGGATTATTCTATGATCAATTTTAATTCCTTTTTAGGGTTAAACGTTTCTTTGATCAATGCAGTTTAAGTAAGGCAACGGCAATACTTTAATTTTTTGTGTGTAACGATGACAATTTTTTGTGGTTTGATTGTTGTAGGTGTCAAAGAGACTGGAGAAGACTGCGAGGTATTTTAAGCGTTTGGGTAGTTTAGGATTTTGGGGTCAGTTAGTCTGCACCGTGGTGGCGGCTGTAATACTGTCGTTTTCTGCTGTTGTTACTGGAAAGATCACATCTCCGGTTACTTTTTATGCTACCGCTGGTGGAATAGCGGCTGCTTTTGTTTCTGTGTTCTGGTCATTTGGATATCTTCGGCTATCTGAAAAGCTTCGAAGAACTGCCAATGAGCCTACCAAGGTACGGTTTTATATGAATGGAGCTGAGATACTTTTAAATACTAAATATTGAAGACCGTATCAGCTGTCTGTCCCTTTTATGAATTAATGGTAATCTCAGCAATAGTACTCTGTTGTGATATAGACTTGTTTAAACTTTACTTTCGAATCCTTTTTAAATTGTAATGTATAGTAGCATTCACACTTATGTTTGGATCAAAGCCTCCCTGCATGAATTTGTTGGCTAGCCGTGGATATGCTGGGTAAATCATGTATTTAAAGATACTGTGGCATGGAACTATGCTTTTTCTTGACATTGATAAAATGAGCTGCTGCGGCAATATTACCCTCATTCCTTTTCTGGTCGTTATACTCTGATGCCTAAGCAATCAATGGCTTCTTGGCGTGACAAAGGATATTTCCTTTCTTTTTCTGATTAATTACAAGGGATATTTCCTTGATTATTCTCAAACATGTAATTGTTAATGTTTAGTGTCTTATCTGATAAGTGATAAGTGAGTATCACTGGGTAGTTTTACATTTTTCTTGTGCTTTCAGGCCCCCCCTCGGGCTGATGTAGTAAAGAGCTTGAAGAATGGTATAGTAGTGAACATTTTGGGAATGGGTGCTGCTATTCTTGGCATGCAAGCCACAGTTGGATTGTTGGTTGCAAAGGCTCTGACTTCCTCGGCCAACCCATATTATCAGGGAATCTCTCCTGGATACAGCCCTGTTCTTGCATTGGATGTATTTTTGGTGCAGGTAAAACATATTGGTTCAGTAGTTAGTTTTCTTTTTACAAAGATTATGTTTAGTTTACTATATTGTGGTCTTATGATTCTATTGTAAGATATGGTTTCATCTTATTGGGAGTTTTGAGTTTCATCTTCGACTTGTGCTTAATGGGTTTCTCTTTGCCACTCAGAAGAGCTCTATCTGTTGGGTTCTCTGGAAGTTACTAGTGTCATCTCTTTTCCTTAAAAGTAAACTAGGAAACCTGTATTGACACTAATATAACCTTTTTTTCACTTGTAAAAGGGGGGTTGGGGGGAGTATGATAGTTGGAGACTTGGATCTTCAATTGACAACATGCTCGAGGAAAAATAACCAAACTGACATACTGGAAAGAGCATCTCATATGCTTTGCTTCAATATCTTAGATATATTTGCAGGCCAATAACTTTTAATAATTTAAGAATTGAGATTTTTGTGTATAACTATCTGTTATCCAAGGACTAGTGTTATTGGGTCAAATTTGAGTGTTGTTGAGTCTAAATAAGAGTAACTCTCCTAACATGATTTGTTCCCATTCACAAAATCTGAACATGTGACCTTGCTTAAGCTATAGTTGATGTTAATCATGTCACTGAGTCTATGATTGGGCTAATGGCAATTGGTCTAACTGCATATATTAGCTGCAATTTGCCATGTCCAAGTAACTATTTGTATAGCAAGTATCAACTGCATTCATTTGCTTAGGCTTGTAAAATCCAATGTTCAGCTTCGTTATTATTTACTGAGTTGAATTCATCACAAGCAATAATCATGTGACCATCTCTGATTTTTTTTGGTCCCAGTAACATGAATTTTTATTCATTGCACTCCAATGTCATCAAGAGACTCAGAAAAACCTAAAAGTTAGTAGAACGAGCTATGCTATTGAACATTTTTTGTCCTTGTTTGATTTACAGGCTTCAGCAAACACAATTCTTTCTCATTTTCTTGGGCTTGTTTTTTCACTTGAGTTGTTGCGATCAGTCACATTACCTCCATCAGAAGCTATTCCAATTCCTAAGATTGCATAAGGTATGAATGAAGACGAGTATGAGGTAATTGCAGTTAAAAATGTATCCTCCTCATTTGTATTGGTTATTACAATGAATTTTGTAACCGTTTTAGATCTCATGCATTATATGATCCTCTTACTAGGCGTGTGACATAATGTATTTCTAAGTATAAATGGACCAGCACAACGTTGCCCAATAAGCATGATATCACGTAAAAAATGTGAGGACCACTGTCACATCCCATTATCACAATGGCAGGAGTTTGCTTTACTGTCCATATCTTGTAAATGTTGGGGTTCCAATATGATGGTAGCTTTTTCTGTAGTAAAATGTCGAGAAGATTATTAAGAAAGTGTATGTACCTTTCAACATTTGATCTCATTTGTTGTGTGTTGTTTGTCTGATTCTGTCTCACAAATACTGGCAAGCTTGTTTGTTTTGCTGTCTGATGGGCTATTTCTACTTGTCTCGTAAACAGTTGGCAATGCCTCCTGATTTAGTATGTGGTTATCCACTTGTGCCATGCTAGAAACTCTTACCGGTGGACTATGTCAAGTCGGAGATTTCGATTATTTTTCTTGAAATGGATGACAGGTTCTTGAGTTTTTTCCCTAAGCATGCAAGAGTCATATTTTGCACAAATCAGAGACAATTGAATTCGTCATTTTGTTCAATGAATAACAAGTAATTATATTTGACTCCATTTATAAGACGTCCTGAAGTAGATTATATATATATATATATATATATATATATTTTTGATTGATTGGGCTGGATTTGAGTATTGTGGTAATAAATAGGAGTAGTTCTCCTGATGGGGTTATCAGAACATGATTTTTTTTTATTTATAAGGTTGCATTCAAAATTTTACTTAAGGATTATTAAATCTTTTATCACTTAATCCAGAATTTTATTTTATTTTTTTAAATTTTAACATTTTCATTATTTTAATAATAAGATATAAAATAAATACAATTTTATATTTGTTAATTTTTTTTATAAAAAGATTTTAGTTGAAAGCTTTAAAAATAAAATATACATTTAAATTGTTAAAATAAATTTGAACAATTTAGTTCTCATCTCAAGAACAAGCATATGGTGTTCATCTTTGAAATGAACGTAAATTTTAAGTAGAGTCAATTTTTGTCGTTGATTGAGATATACTCAACATTATCAAGAAATTTAATATCTCTTTATTTTGGTGATGTTTAGGATTCATACCTTTATAATATAACACTAAAAAAAATCTTAAATTGCAATAATAAGTATTGCCAGTCGACACTTTCTAATCCTTTGATTGACTTACAGGAAAAAAGGTGAATATTATCATTTCTTTTTAATTTTTGCCTTAGCCTTTTCCCCCTCACCGTTGCTTCGTTATGAATTGCGTTCATAAAATTGCCGAGAATATCATATAAATTTGACAAAATTGAAGTTTTAATACTCTTGGACAATTTTACAAAGATATATTGGTTGACAAGATTATGAGTTAAAACAAATGTTATTGTTAATTGTAATTTAAACATAAGCCAGGAAGTTTTTCATTAAAAAAACTTCTGAATCCATTATATATTTAGCAAAGAATCTGATATTAAACACATGAACAAGTTTACCCAACTTCTCAACTTAATAATATCATTACGGTCAAAAGGAGAACTTAATAATATCACCCGTGAATTGGTCCAAAAAATAAAAAAATATCAACTGTGAACAAATTGAAGATCCGGGGAAACTATCCCAGGAAACACATTCACAATGGCTGGAGCAACCTGAGCACTGTGCACAGTTCGGACAAATGTGACAGTCTTTTTTTCCTCTACTACTAAGGCTTTGTAACCAAAATGAATGCCAATAATAGACACGCGAAAATATTTTTCAAGTGACTATCATCTCCCATGAGAAAAAATAGTGGCTACCTAGTATAACTGTTTGACTGTCTAATGCAGCAGTTATGTGGAATATGGAACAATTAGGCCGAACTAACTTGTGACCAACTAATCATACGTGCTATCCCCAGATATTAGACAATGCCAACCCCAATATGCACCACTTACTAAAATTTTTTTATTCCAAATAAGTTTTCGGATAAGCTACAAAGTGCAGTACAATGGCACGTATTGAGTAGCACACGATATCATAAAATCGAGCTATAGGTTCAATACTCACTCCATGATGCCATGCGTGAAAAATAATAGTACACATAAATTTTGTATTAAAATGCAACTACTCAATAAACTTGTGTGTGATCAATTTTCAAGAACTATAATATCAAAGTATGAATACATCACATATCCAAGCCAAGCACACTTTTTTTTTTGGGACAAAACCATGCCATGTTAGAGTTCTAAAGATTTCCCCCACTCTCTATCCATCTAGTGAAAAGCATAAAATGGGTAAGATGCCCACTGTCAAAATTCATTAAAAAGGATGTCAGATTTCCATTACTGATCTACGTTTTAACAATGATTTGAAATCCACTTGTTAAAACAAAAACCAAAAACAAACAAACAAACCATGAATTTAGTACTCGTCCATTTCAAGCCTAAAATCAGCCTTTTCATTAACTGGTAAAGAATTGACAAACCAGACGATAAAATCCCAATTTTCAGATAATTATACTAATAAATCTATCTTGGATTGACTTTGAATTTTATGCCTCAGTAGTTTCAGAGGAATAGCAACAAAAGTCAACTGATGTTATAGTATCTAATTTCTTTGTATTGAAACATATGTCAAATTACCAATGTATTTTAAATAACTGGGATAATATCAAACACTTCTATTCCATCAATGTTCAACTTGTACTGTTTGTATTTTAAAACTCTTAACAAATCTGTAGTTTAAGATTGGTTTTCAGGTACAGCCATGTAAAACCCAAACCATCCCCATTTTTAAATTTTATCACCTTAAGTTTTATTTTTCTTTTAATTTTGTTATATTTTAATGTAATCTTAAAAAAATTTGAATCGATCATTTTGAAATCTGATGGTGCCTTCTTTTTATCGCGTTCTTCTATAGGGAACACAAAAATAAAATCTATGTAAGCTACATAAGTAAACAATCATATCCATAAATCACAAGTTTAGTGGTTAATTTGTCACTTTGGAATAAGGAATCTGAGGACATAAGTGTCATGGTGGAGCAAGTGAGATTTTAGAAACAACTCCTTAACACTTTGAACAACCAACCCCATTAACTGAATATGGATGACCCTTTCTCTTTATGCATCTATATAAGCAAGCACAAGCTTTGAGACTGCCAACTTCAAAAGGATTTCTTCATATCCATATCGATTCTTCGAAGTATAAGACCATCTGCATATTAGGTATGGACTCAGGCTCAGCAGAATCCAAGTCCAACTCCAAAGGGAAAGCCATTGCTGGGGCTCCTCCTCCTTCCGCAACTTTAGTTTCCACCAAAGCTATCCCTCTCCCATTAGCTAGATGGAAAAAGGGCCTCGCCATCATAGATTTCATCCTCAGACTCGGTGCCATCGGAGCCACCATGGGCGCCGCCGTCCTTATGGGGAACAACGAACAGATGCTTCCATTTTTCACCCAGTTCCTTCAGTTCCATGCTCAGTGGAACGAGTTCCCCATGTTCCAGTAAGTTAATTTCATTTAGCTTGTGCTTACATATGTTTTTGGGTCTTCCGAATTTCCATTTGAATAAATATATATTACATGATGATATGCAGGCTTTTTGTGGCAGCAAATGGAGTAGCATGTGGATACCTTGTACTCTCCCTGCCATTCTCTGTCGTGTGTATTGTTCGACCCCTAGCGGTAGCACCCAGGCTTCTACTTATGACCTTGGATACAGTAAGCTTCATTAATAATTAACCGAGGAATGATATTTCTTAATAGAATTATCGAACATTGAAACCGAGTCATAGGACTCGATGACTAAAGAGAAAAGACAATGCAGGTGATGATGGCGTTTGTGGCGGCGGCTGCTTCAGCGGCGGCAGCGACGTCATACTTGTCACATAATGGAAGCCAAGATGCAAATTGGATGGCGATATGCTCCCAGTTTACAAACTTCTGCCAGGTTGCCAGCGAGGCTGTGGTGGTTTCTTTCATTGCTTCCATTTTCTTCCTCTGCCTGATCCTTGTCTCCGCTTTGGCTCTCAACAGAAACTGAAATTCTGCAGGCCACTTTGCCTTCCCTCACTCTGTTTGTGTACATCCATTGTTATTGGATCTTCATGATGATGGTGGTGATACTGATGTTCGTTCAGGTTACTGTTTGAATTTGCCTTCAGTGTGAAATCTCCTAATTTCTTGTGTACCGCATGCTTAAAATTTAAGAAAAGTACTTCAACTATGTTATTAGGCTCCGTTGTTCGCATTTTGAAACCTGAGACACTATCAAATTGTCCCCAACCCCAACCTTTATTATATATGCGTTCGGATTTGGATCCGCAGTAAAATACAGATAAATTCATGCTACTCTAATAATCTCTGCAACTTTCCTTCTGTGTCTAACTAACCTTGTATTAGAACTCCAAAATGAAAAAATAGGATCTAACCCCTTTATGTAGAAATCAGAAAATTCATACATAGATATATGGAAATTAAGTATTAGTGTTTTTGCTTGTGCTTGTGTATTGATGGTAGCCATTTGAGTTTATGGCTTCTTTGTGTTTTATTTGGCTTTTGTGCTTAAGGTTCAATCTCTGCTTTTTTGGAATCATTACGGTGGGTTTTCTTTCCAAACATCAGTTTAATGGAATTAATTAAATGAACACAATTTTGCTTCATATTTGATTGAGAGAGGGCTGCAGGAGAGGATCCGAGTCGATATGCGTTCAAGGACCTTTTAAATTGAATATTAAAAATCCGAAAACGCTGTAAAGTTTTACTAATCAGTACTTAAAACAACATTAATCATCTGCGATCATAAATTGAGCCTTTAGTTTTTCTCTTGTCTGTAATAATATCTATTGGAGGTCGTTTTCTTCAAAGAATTCAGTATCTATTAATATAATTTAATTAAAACCAATCATCGAACCCAAATTCTTGCATCCTTGATTTTCGCTTTTGATCGAAAGGTTCTTCCATCTTTGTTTATAAGCAATCGGAGAGGCATGTCAAAGAAATATGGACAAATATCCCTTTTAATTTATATTTATATATTTATAAAATAACAAAAACTATGAATGTGGGTCCATACAATTTGTATGAAATTTAAGAAACTATGAATCCAAGATTATCAAATTTAATAAAGAAATGATAAAACTTAACAAATAATAGAAGAACAAGACAATTCATGTAAAGAAAAGAAAAAAGAATTAGTATATATATTTTTTCCTAAGCTTAAGCTTCATGTATTACACGGAACTTTAAATTTTAATTATTGATCTATAAGACAGTAGTCATAAATAATATATTTGACTATTAAGTAATATATTTGACCATTTAGCATCAATTGCTTAGTTCAACTATATTTGACTACTAAGTACTCCTTCTGATCCTTAATATAAGACCATTTTAACCGAATCACGCGAATTAAGAAGGAAAGTTAAAACTAATTAACTACCTCAATTTCTCCGAAAATCTCAACATTTTTTCAAAATTATTCTTATTTATTCTCTCTCTTTTTCTCTTTGGATACATTAAATAAGGGTATTTTTTGGAAATGTATAATAAATACCACCTTGTATATTGTAAAGGGTCTTATATTCAGAACCAAGTCAAAAGCTTCTATATATAGGACCAGAGGGAGTAATATATTTGACCATCTAGCACTAGTTATTTAGTTCGACTGATAAAATGTTGTACTAAGTTAATCAAAGATTTTTAGGAATGCAGCCCCATTAAATACTTGGTGATAGAATATGCTGTTTGAAGGGCACTATTTGGCTCGATCTGTATTAATTTGAATCCTAATAAATTTTTTAATTAAAGTAAGGAGGTCCATGATATTGGATATAAAAACAAAATACATATGGTCTTAAATATGAAACTCAACTCTAATTTTATAAAATATATGTATATAATACAACGTAATGATATTATATTATATTTAACTTATATTTTATATAAGTAAATTGTTTGAATTTGAATTAAGTTTAGATTTTAAAAAATTAATGTTATTATTTTAGTCTAAAAGTATGAAAGATTATTTTATTAAAATAATTAGAATTAATTTAAAAACAAATGAAGTTACCTTCTTGTAATCCTCTCCGGATGATCTTGTCTCCGCCAATGTAGGAGAACCCTTTTGTCATCTTTAGGGAGAAGTCAGAAAACACACAGCATGCTGGAATGCTACCAGGCCGAGGTTGTATTGTGCTAAAAGGCTCCGCCTCATCCTCCATGTGAGGCATGTGAAGTGCACAGTAGAAGCATTTGTTTAACCTCGCACTTGCAACCAACCATGCTCCACTCGCCACCCGTAATCTCGTGCTCAAGGTGCCATTGCCATCGTTGTCATGCTCCCGTGTGACGTGGCTCTCCCTTCCCTCGCCGTTAGATTCTAACCTCCCTACCGCACCCCACCCTCTTTCCCTTCTATCTTTCCCTCCCTAAAATTCTATCCTTACCCTCCAAGTTTTCTCATTTTCCCTCTGCTTCTTCCTTACACAAACAACTTTCGAAAATCTTAGATAAGGGAGAATCAAATAGACGCTTCCCAGATATTTTCAGAACTAGAGAGAGGGATACGAGCAATTAGAGTTGCTTTGATTTTAAATTTCGAATATATAGACGCTTCTGCGAGGTGTCATTGCTCTGTGTCAATGGTCGTCGGAAATCCCATTGCTCAAAACCCGAAGTTAAAAGTTCGATCGACACGCATGCATGCATTGATAAAGATACTCTGTTTTCATTGAAACGTGGCTTCTCCGTCGTCTGTCTGGTTCTCTGGACTGTCTCTCACTCTTATCTCTTCCCCCGCCTACCCCCATCAGTCCATTGGTGGGTTCGTGTTGATTCATTTCATAGGTGGTTCGTACCTTGTTCATTCAGGATTGCCGGAGCCGGAGTTGCGTTTTCTCATCTTGTTTCTGGTGCAACCATTCGTTCTCTGACCTTTATCTTGTCTGGTATGTAATCTTCTATCTCTCTCTAGCCTTGTCGAATTTGTGTTGCTCCTTTCTCTGCCCTTCGCTTTCTCTCTCTCTCTCTCTCATTCTCACCCGTAAAGAACGCTAAAATTTCTGAAAAAAAAATGTTCGAAAAACATCAATGCCGGGGCTTGAATTTTGTTATTTTGTGGTGAAATGAGACTTTCTCATGTTTATATGACTAGCAGGAAAGGCTAGGTGGTTGGATCTGGTTGTTGGAAACGGTTAGAGAGTTGTTTATCTGTTCTTTCTTGTAAATTTAAAAGACTCTATAGAGTAGTTCACCGAAAATAATAAATAAATAAATAAAGACTCGTTGAGCAAATTAATCGGCTTTTGCTTGATTTGTGTCTTATTTCAGGCAAAGTTCCATCAATGTTTTGACCAGCTCTGGCATCCTTCCTTTCCCTTTTGTATTCAAAATAAATTCAATGCTCTTGTCTCTGTTTTGGATTTTTCTTGTTTCTGGGTTATGGGGGATGTTCTCATTTTAAATTTGATGGATGCCATATTTGGAAATGCATTGTTTCGGTTTATTTTGTTCAAAATGGTCGTTCTAGTTTAACTGACGCTCTGCCTCAAGTATTCACCTATTATAAAGCTACTAGTCAAATCCTGCTTCTGAAGAATAACACACCATCTAACCATTAATGTAAACAGCAACAACATCCCAGCAAAAAGAAAATCTGTAGTGCTTCATATCTTGAGCATCCATTTCTACACCCCCTAACTAGATTCAACAAGCCATTTGCACCCTGAATATCAAACAAACAGGAATTTAATCCAAGAAACCAGGTGACTTGAATATGTTCGAGGATTTTTAGGCAATGCAGAATGATAAGCTTAACGAATTAAAACACACAGATCAAATGCTTTATATAAAAAATCTATTGCATTCGGTATTGACAAGGAGTAACTGGAGGTTACATGGATATGAAAATATATAGCAATAACTGTACACTATCAGGAAATAACAAATTAAACACTTGCATGCACAAGGACAAGGCTCACTCTCAATTTCTAATTAGATAATGCCATTTGCACGCCCTTTTTAAACCTCTTTTACACCTTTCAGTGCTTGCTACTAGTATTAGATGTTTTCTAAGTTAATAAAATTTTTATGGTGATAACTGCTTAATTATTATAGTTAGGTATCATAAAATATATCTGAGAAAAGCAGAAACTACTAACAAAACATAAAGAGGAGTTAAAGAGGTGTAAAATATTAGAGAGATGGGCAAATAGCTTGTCCTTTGTTGTTTTTGTTCTTTTTTCTTTAGGTCAGATCATAATTATGGTTGCTTAAACATCAGTTTCAAAAGTAAAGTGCTTGTCAGTTGAAAATTACTGTTAAAAACAGATAAATCATAAGATTCATGAGACTGGATAGTACTGATACACAAATACTTACCATGATGACTCTCCCATATCGGAAGTATATGTAAAATAAGATGAGATAGACAGTAATATATGCCTTCATAGTTGCATGTATGAACATTGCATTATCTGCATCAACCACACTACATAAGTAAACGGATAGTGTGTGCTTACCTACTCCATCTTCTTTACTTTGTTTGAAGGTATAAGAATCTTCCTTAAAGCATTGCTATCTAACTTTCTATACTGTGTCTGAATTTTCCCATGCATCATATACAATTGGTCTTCAATGTGGTCCTGGTACTTGTCATACAACAGAGGAACTGACAAGCTAAGAAGAATGCCTACAAGAAAATAATTGAAATATTAGAACAAATAAACACACACAGAATTTTCAAAATGAAATGTGGATGTTTCACCAAAACTACAAAAGCAGAGAACTTACAGATATAAACCAGAGTCAGAAAGTTGAACAGACTACCAATAAAGGAGATAAGCAACAATGCAGCTGCAATCTGATTTCCCAAACTCACATAATAAGTTGTCAAGGTATAATGATATACTATAAAACAAGGGTAATTTATCAAGTTATGTAGCATAAAGTGAGGGAAAAAAATAAACCCCACACCTTAAGGCAAAGTATCACATTCCTCTCAATTGCTATCTCATGTGCAATTGACAAAGCCCGATTGATCCAAATTTGCAGTTCATCTGCAGCCTTGGCAACGGACTCCTCAGAGATTTCCATATCAGGAAGAGGAGGGAGAGGTCTGTGTCAGTTATTTTAAACACAAAAAAAATCAAGATACTACAAAAAATCAATGAAGCAAAATGGATTAAGGGGATTACGAATTGCAATGAAGCAAAATGGAAATACCTATTGAGAAGGGAAGCAGCTTTGGCCCAGAAAAAGAGAATCACGACAAGCAGCAATAGAACATTGGCCACAAAAGACAAGGGATTATATCCGGCGCGTTCAAATAGGTACCACAATGTCGTAGACGAAGCCAGGACCATAACCCCTCCGTACCAATTCTTCCAGAGCAACACATCCGCAACTGACAGAATTAATTAAATGCAAAAATTAATCAATTTCAATTTGCAGAAAGTGAAAATAATAATAAGGAAAGATTAAATATGAGGACGACCAAGAACAAGACACGACGTTGAATGGAATGCAAGATCATTTCCCAACTATTTCTAACTCTAAGAGATCCATGCTACACTGTACTTTGTGGTAACATGGCTATTAACGAGGAAGAACGAAAGAGAGAGAACCTAGGCCACCGCCGAGAACCTGATGGACGCATATCCGATGAGAAGGTCTAGATTCTCCCATGGCGATTAGGGTTTGAGTGGGAGAAGGAGAAAACAAATAAAATGTGAACAATTTATTTAATTTTTAATATTTTTGATAGTCGTTCGTTTCAGGGGTGCGAAAAATGGAAGAGGCCGTTGAGGAGTCGCAGTGGCAGGGCTGGGAATGCTGAAGGCTAAAGCTGGATGAACAATTAACATTTTTTTCTCCGCCACTTGCCAGTTGAGGTTGAAAGGGAAAACAACATCCAAACACCATCCCCATCAACTGGGCTTCTTCAGCCCAATAAGTTTGCCCATATTTTGTACACCTTCATCTCATAGCTTTTGAGCCTACCCATCTTTACCTGTCCAAAAACCGCGAATGTTTGCTTATTATGGTGAGCAAAAAATAATTTACATATTCTGTATTGATAAAAATAAGTAACACGTGAGGGAAAAAAAGAAAAGAAAAACATAACATACGAGTGTATTTATATCAGTAAAAATATAATGTATCGTTTTAAGTTTGGAGGGGGTAAAACAGAGAACACATTAGTTTAGCCTAGGAATAAAAAGAGACAATTTGTGGTTACCAATGTATAGTAATATTGTTGGTGAGATAATAAATTCTTAAGGAAGAACAATGCTGCAAAATACTTGTCTAAAATAGTCGTCATTTTCATTTTATGCGTAATACGTAAAGATTTATGTTGTTATAGTAGTGAACCCTTTTAAGATTTACTATGGAATTCCCCAATAAGATAAATTGACAATGTGGATTCATCGGGCGGCCATAAAATTCGCCTAATAACCTTTTTTCCCCGCCTAGTAACTTTGATGCCAGACATGTAAAACTATTCGGTGAGTGGAAGTGTAACTTGTTATTACCTCCAATGGATCAACTAAAATGTGCAATTAATTGCCTATACGATTCAAGGCTTGGATGATGATGATCATTATTATTATTATTATTATTAAACTGATTCGGGTACAATGATTAAATTCCTCAGGAGATGATTTGAAATTTCTAAAATCAATACAACAAAGAGGGGAATAGATGGCATTTTTCTTCAAGGTTTTATGGTGTTTATAAAATGCCATGTAATCTAACGCTGATAAAAGCAAGACACTTACGTTGGCATTTATAAAATGTCAACTAAAGCCTGATTTTACATGGCATTTATCTGTGAAACGACAACATTTATCACATGGAATATATGGCGTTTATGACATAAACACCATGTAATATTAGTAACACATGGCGTTTAATTAATTAAACGCCAACTTCTTTAACATACAATAGATGGTGTTTATCAGGTAAACGTCATCTATTGTGTATAGGTATAGATGGCGTTTAGGGTTTAAACATCATCTATTATTTTCAAAAGATGGCGTTTTATCATATGACATTGTGATACATGATGATGATGATGATGATGATGATGATGATGATTATATGATGATACGATATGAGCATCACCACATGGTATTGTGAGATTGTGATATGGTGAATCAGGTGATAATGATATGAAATGATATATGATTAGAGAAGATAAGGATGAGATCCCTACTGCTAAATCGCCTCCTATGGTCAGGAGGGAAAGGGGTACAGTGGACTGCACCTTCCCTAAATCGCTGTCAATTTGTGGTGGGAAAGGGAAAGGAGAACTACGATCTGAACATTAGTGTTACTTTTGGCAGGGTGCACTAATGGAAGGTGAGTTTGGTGATACCCCGGAATCAATCTTCACCGACTATTAGAAGTAGATTACCTATACGAAATGTCCTGTTATGACGACAGCTCGTGGTTCTAGCTGTGTGGAGGGAGACATGCATTTCATTTCATATTGGATTCATAAGATTGTATGAGATATATATGTGTGTGTGTGTGGTTGACCCCGGTTGCAAGGAATGGACATAGAAAATAGAAAATAACTCGCAAGTTGATCATCAGGGTAAACCTTGATCCACAGTTATTTAAAGTTGATCATATGCCATCAAATCCATCTTGTCACACTTTCCCATCAACATCTATGATCCCTTCCTTATCCGGCTTCGCGACATGTGAGCCAGTTCCAAGATGCTTTCACCTGTTATTTGTTGCAAAATACAGAATCTATCAAAATACATGTTTTGCAAACATACTTAAGGTAGAGAGATAGAGAGATAAGAAATTCATGTTAATACTTCTTTAATCACACTAGTACTGATGTACTCTTTTGTTTTGTTTTTTTTCCCAGAGTAATTATACATCTTCACATAAGCATATTCAAGGAAACATTTGACAACTAGCTCAGTATTCTGGAAAATTTTTTTAGCAGTCATCTTTCAAGGACAATATAACATCCAACATTGAAAACAAAGGATCAAATCATTTAAAGCTGCCCATATCAATCAATTCCACTAACACATACTCATGATTATCTTTTTCTGATTTTTTTTTAATTCCAACAATATCTATTACAACACATCTCAGACATCACCACCTTGACCAACATCTGAAAGTAAGATTTGGAAGAATTCAACTATCAACCAATTTAGATGATGCACATCTTGCAGACAAAGATATCCATGTTATTTCTATTCTAACCAGCTTTTGTTGGTAAGTATACCTTTGCCATGGCTTTAGATGTTCTAGATGCATCGTACAAAGATTTCTCAAATGCACACAACAATAGAGGATTCCCCATCTCTGCTTGTCCCGCATGAAAAGAGTCTGTAATATATATTCACAACCCAATGTTTGAACAGAAAGCTATAAAATAGATATCGTAATACAAGAAACAGAACGGGATAATCTACACTATAAGCCATTATTGTGCACCAACGACCAGGAGCATCATAATCAACACGATATCCCAAATTGTCATATAACCAGGCTTTTTATCTTTCCATCTAAAGCTGTTGAAAATATGAACATGAACACCAAAGCACAAGAGTATCAAAAAGAAATCCAAACAGAAAAAATAGTCTAAGAACTTTAGGCTAATCATTTAGGATAATTTATAACAGTCTCCACAAATGAGTTATAGTTCAATTATACCTGAATGTTTTCTTTATAATGAGGGCTGTGCGGGTCGAGATGAGCATAATGAGATTACAAGTCCAAAGTAGATGGATACTCATTTAATGTCCCACTCTCCGGGCTCATATACACCGAGCTATAATTCGGAGGCCGAGCTTATGCGCAACGAGCCGGGTATTACATCGGTCGTCGAGTGATAAGACCGAGTAATCGTACAGACGAATGATCGTGCAACTGAGCAACATCTCGGCCATATGGCCGACTACGGGTTTATCCATGAAAATTATGTTACTCCAAAAATACTTGGCTAGGAGTGATAGTTATGGGATCATAACCGTTATGGAATTATAACTGAAGGACGAAAAATCAGGGATCATGCGAAAGGAGCGCGATACTCCATAATGATCATTTATGAATATCCCAATAAATTAGGGAGAAGACGGTTTAACCTGAACGGTCAGGAGAAGGTCAATAAAAAAGGAGAAAAAGATAAGCAGGAGGGAAAGGTGCATCCTTGACGGTGGAAGAAGAATAGTCTCTCTCGGTCTTTTGACGGAACATTTTTGGGACCCACCGTGGGGCCGAGAAAACTATCCCACCATCAAGAATCATGGTGCGAACCAGGAGCAGTGCGGGTGCAGGAGAACAACGCTTCGAAGACAGGACTTCTTTGGAGGACCACCCTGTCATTCGGGCAATGCGTGAGGAGATGGAAGTATTAAGAAAGGAGAACGAGGAGATGCGTGAGAGGAATAAGCAGTTGGAGCAGGAACGCTATTAGGAGGGAACTTCTCCTCCTTGAGGAGGGGAACGGGGAAATACCAACAGGGATACTCAGCGGTCACATCAGGAGGGAAGTCGACGGGAGGAAACGTATCATTCAGACACAAACATTGACAATTTGCGGGGGGATAAGCAGGCTGCCCGGAGGCATCCGTTTGTCGATGGCATCATGGAGACGCCATTGCCGAAAGGGTGGAAGGGTTTAAACCTAGAAAGATATGATGGTACTACTGATCCTGATGAGCATGTGGATGCGTATGTCATGCAGGTGAATCTGTTCACAAACGACGATGCAGTTTTGTGTAGGGTCTTTCCTACATCCTTGAAAGGAGCAGCTCTGAGTTGGTATACCCGGCTCCCATCACGATCTATCGATTGTTTTGAAACCTTAGTAAAAAAATTCAGCGCGCAGTACGCTACCAGCCGACCTCACCAGCTTACCTCGGCTGCGTTGGTAAACTTGCGACAGGAGAAGGACAAGTCCCTAAGGAGTTTCATGGAGCGCTTCTCATTAGTCTCGGTAAAGATCCGGGATCTAAACCCTGAAGTAGCAATGCACACGATGCTAATGGCTCTCAAGTCGGGGCCGTTTGCCGATCACCTATGTCGAAAATCACCTTCTGACATGGATGAGCTTAGAAATCGTGCGGCCGGATATATAAAAATGGAGGAGGTGTCAAAATTTAGAAATAGGGTCAGGACTGATCTGGATAGCCGAACGAAATTAAACAATCGAGGAAGCCTAAGGCCGATGTTAGAAAAGGGGAAGTTTAAAAGAGAAGGTACTAGCCGGGGGCCGAAGTATGACTTCTACACTCCACTAAATATCAACCGAGCACGAATTCTGGAAGAAGCTTGCAATACCGAATTAATACGGCTCCCAGCTCCCGGACACACCCCGGAGACGGCGGATCAATCAAAACATTGCAGGTACCATCGCAATTATGGTCACACCACGGAGGAGTGTTGGACATTACGGGACAAGATTGAAGAACTGATCCAGGCCGGGCATCTCGGCAACTTTGTACAGAGGGGTCACGGTAATCGTCCCTCCTATAATAGGCGAGGCCACGGTAGAGGTCAGACCCGAGCTCAGGAAGAACCTCAGCAACCGAACAAGGAAAGAAGACAGATAGACGACACTCGAAACAGGGAAGGAAACAGAATAAAAGGGGTAATCAACACTATAGCTGGTGGGTTTGCTGGAGGAGGGGAAACCAGTTCGGCCAGGAGAAAACACCTGAGGGCCATTCGGACGGTAAATGCGACGATACATCGACCTTCCCGGAGTTCTTGTTCTATAACCTTCTCGGATAAAGATTTCGAAGGAGTCGATCCTAATCAGGACGACCCCATGGTGATTTCGGTGGAAGTGGCCAATTACGTCGTCAGAAAGACACTGATAGACCAAGGAAGCTCGGCGGATATTTTGTATTATACCACCTTTCAGAAGCTCGGGATACCCGAGGAGATGATTAAGCCTTATCGAGATCCGTTGGTCGGCTTTGCAGGAGAACACGTTCATACCCGAGGATATGTGGAGCTGTTGACCACCTTCCGGGGAGATCTCGGGTCAAAAACTATTATGATCAGGTACCTTATCATTGATGCAATAACCTCTTATAATATCTTGATAGGTCGACCTGCGTTAAATGAGCTCGGCGCCGTGGTTTCCACTCCGCACCTCACTATGAAGTTTCCCTCGGTGTCCGAGGACGTAGTTGCAATAAAGGCTGATCAAAAGGTTGCAAGACAATGCTATGTAGATAGTCTAAAAGTCACCAGGGGAAGGGTAATTGGCAACGGTGAGCATACGAGGAAGGATACAACGTCAGTAAGCTTGGTGGAGCTTGATCCTCGACTTGATGTGCAGGACCAAAGGCCAAGACCTATTGAAGAATTACAGAAATTTCAGCTCGCCGATGAAAATCAGTGCACTAATCTTGGAAGTCAACTCAGAGGAGAGATGAAGGAGCAGATAACAAGGATTCTGAAGGACAATGCTGATTTGTTCGCATGGACTTCTTCAGACATGCCGGGAATTGATCCAAATTTTCTATGCCACAAACTGGCGGTATATCCTGAAGCTAAGCCGATAGCGCAAAGGAAGAGGTGGGTAGGAGAGGAAAGACGGAAGGCAATGAGGGAAGAAATGGTAAATCTGATTGATGCTGGGTTTATCCGAGAAATTGAATATACAACATGGTTGGCTAATGTGGTGCTTGTTAAAAAGGCTAATGGAAGGTGGAGAATGTGCACGGACTATACCGACCTAAACAAGGCATGTCCAAAAGATACATACCCCCTCCCCAGCATAGATCGGCTTGTAGATGGAGCGTCAGGCTGTGGCCTACTCAGCTTTCTGGATGCCTACTCCGGCTATAATCAGATAAGGATGTACCCCCCTGATGAGGAGAAAACCGGGTTCATGACTGAGAACGCTAATTATTGCTATCAGGTGATGCCGTTCGGACTGAAGAATGCTGGGGCTACCTACCAACGGCTGATGGATAAAATATTTCAGGAACAGATTGGGAGAAACCTGGAACTATATGTTGACGACATGGTAGTGAAGTCCGAAGATCCCTCCAAGCATGCTGCCGACCTTGGCAAGGTGTTCGGAAGAATACGGAAGTACAACATAAGGTTAAATCTTGAGAAGTGCGTATTTGGAGTCAACGGGGGGAAATTCTTAGGATTCATGTTAACACATCGGGGTATTGAAGCCAATCCCGATAAATGCCAAGCTATTATTGATATGAGAAGCCCTCAAAACATAAAAGAAGTGCAGAAACTGACAGGGCGATTAGCATCACTATCCCGTTTCATACCGAGGTTAGCGGAGAAGGCTAGGCTGTTCTTTAAGTTACTCAAGAAGGCTGAGCGGTATGAGTGGAGCGAGGAATGTGAGCAGGCATTTCAGAATTTCAAAGGCTTCTTTTCGGCACCTCCGATCCTTAATCGGCCGGTTCCTAACAAAGAATTGCTGCTATATATGTCGGTGATCGAGCATGCAATTAGCTCGGTGATGGTGAAGAAATAGGCAGGCAGCAAATACCTGTATATTTCATTAGTCGAGTATTGCACAACGCAGAATCGAGGTATCAGACTATTGAAAAGTTAGCTCTGGCTCTGGTCATCTAGGCGAGATGGTTGCGACCTTATTTCCAAAGCCACGAGGTTGTTGTAAAAGCTGATCACCCCGTTAAGCAGGTCTTAAGGAAACCTGAGTTAGCAGGACGAATGATCGCGTGGTCAGTCGAGTTGTCAGAGTTCGGTATAAGATATGAGCCGAGAGGGCCAATTAAGGCGCAATGTCTATCTGATTTTGTCGCCGAACTTACCCCACTTGAAAATTCTAAAGACGGGGACCAATGGATACTTTATGTGGATGGCTCGTCCAATACCAAGGGAAGCGGAGCAGGAATCATTTTGGAAGGCCCCGAAGGGATAACTTTGGAGCAGTCTCTTAAGATCGACTTTCCAGTCACGAATAACCAGGCCGAGTATGAAGCTCTAATTACTGGGTTAAATTTAGCTAGAGAGGTGGGAGCGAGCCAGGTTAGATGTCGGAGTGATTCACAGTTGGTTTCTGAACAAGTCTCAGGAGCTTACTAGGCCAAAGACCCACAAATGACAAAGTACTTGAACAAGGTGAAACACTTGGTAGGATGCTTTGATGAATTCACGATTGAGCATATTCCAAGAGAAGAGAACTCCCGAGCTGATTTGCTATCCAGATTAGCTAATGTCAAGAGGCTCGGGCAGCATGAGACGATCATCAGGGAGATAATATGTCAGCCTAGTGTTGATCTTGAGGAGGTAATGGTTAGAAGTAGCCCGGACCAAGATTGGATGACCCCTATTTGGGACTATCTGGCCGAAGGGATTTTGCCCAACAACCAGAACGAAGCAAGGAGACTGAAGATGAAGTCCTCCCATTATATAATAATGGGAAAAGACTTATACAGGCGAAGATTCTCAACCCCCCTCTTAAAATGCCTCACTCCCGAACAGGCGAAATATGTTATGAGCGAAATCCATGAAGGAGTGTGTGGGATGCATACTGGTGGAAGATCTATGGCAGCGAGAGTAATCCGGACTGGCTATTATTGGCCCACTATACGAGCTGATTGCACCGAGTATAGCAAGAAGTGTAATGAGTGCCAAAGGTTTGGCAGTCTACGCCATGCACCGCCGGAAGAATTGCACATACTGACGTCTCCATGGCCATTCATGGTCTGGGGAATGGATATTCTCGGACCTTTCTCGCCGGGAAAAGGGAAAGTCAAGTTCTTACTAGTTGGCATAGACTACTTCACTAAATGGATTGAGGCGGAATCGTTGGCCAAGATCACGGCACAGCAAGTACAGAAATTTGTATGGAAGAATATTGTCTGTCGGTACGGGATTCCTCACTCGGTGGTTACTGATAATGGGAGATAGTTTGTTGATGGAAACTTGAAGCAATTCTATAAATAGCTCGGTATCAAGCATCGAGTGTCTTCAGTTGAGCATCCCCAAACAAATGGACAGGCAGAAGCGGCGAACAAGGTTATCCTCGGAGAACTCAAGAAGAGATTGGGAAGAGCGAAGGGGGTCTGGGCCAAGGAATTACTGAGCATCCTCTGGGCCTATTGTTGCATGCCTCAGTCGAGTACAAAGGAAACCCCTTTTAGGTTGACTTTTGGAGCTGACGCAATGATCCCGGTGGAAGTGGGAGAGCCGTCCTTTAGACGAATAATCCCCGACCAACATATGAATCAGGAAAACATGGAAGTGGAACTAGACTTATCCGAGGAAGTCAAGGAAAATGCACGTATACAAGAAGAAGCTTGTAAACAAAGAGCGGCTCGGCGTTATAATTCTCGGCTTAAACCAAGGAGTTTTGTTGGTGGAGATCTCGTTTGGAGAAAGCAGAGCGAAGCAAGAAAGAGCATCGGCGGGGGAAAGCTAGCTGCAAATTGGGAAGGGCCTTACCGAGTTGTTGAAGCATTGGGCAATGGAGCATATAGATTAGAAAAGCTATCAGGAGAAGCAATCCCTAGGACGTGGAATGCCTCTCACCTCAAAAATTATTTCAGTTAGATGATGTATACAAGGGGGGCGATGTACTCTTTTTCCTAACTCGGTCTTTTGTCCCAAAGGATATGTGAAAGGGGGTTTTTTGGCCGGGAAGGTTTTAACGAGGCACGCTTACCTACTTCAATAAAGGAAATTCTTTGTCATGATTGCAGTCATTTTCAACCTCGGTCAAGTATGAACCGAGAGACACAGAATTGCATCTCGGTCAAGTATGAACCGAGGAGACGGATAAAATTCGGTCAAGTCTGAACCGAAGAGTTAAGATAAAATTCGGTCAAGTCTGAACCGAGATGTTAAGATAAAATTCGGTCAAGTATGAATCGAGCATTCAAATTAAACTTGGTCAAGTTTGAACCAAAAATTTGTTAAAAACTCGGTCAAGTGTGAATCGAGGAATTGAAACTCAGTCAAGTATGAACCGAGGATCTTCAACTAAAATTCGGTCAAGTATGAACCAAGAGGTTGAATTAAATCTTTGTCGAGATTGAATTGAGAGATTATTTTTGAGCGCGTTCAGGTCATGAGGAATCGAGAGGTAAAATTGTTATCATTAACTAGAAATAAGTCCGAGCAAGACATCAAAGTAAAGAAAAGAAATAGACAATCAAGGAGGTAAGATGTCCGCAGTAGTAGGAACACTTCCCGTTGTAGTGTCCTACAATTCCTCCTCATCCACAAGCACACCATCTTTGACGTCTTTATTTACATCAAATGCCGAGAGCTCAATTTTCGGCAGGAAGAGATGCACCTGACGAAGTGCTTTACGGAAGCTCTCTATGTGCTCTTTCATTATCTGCTGCACGGCTTCCTGAACGTCAGCCTCGAGCTCGGCCTGCTTCTTCCTCGCTTGTTCCAAATCCTTCTGCAAGTTAGCAGCGAGGGCCGAGGATTCGGCTTCATCGTTCCTTGCCCAGGCAACCTCAGTCGTCAGGGCATCTCGTTCCTTTTCGACTTCTCGTATCTTCATCTCGGCATTAGCGAGGGATCCTTTCAGCTCCTCCACTTGCAAAAGGAGAGCTGCTTGAGACTTTGAGGCATCGGCGAGCTCCATGGAAGCCTTGTCCTTCGCATTTGTTGCTTCCGGAATCTCGGCCTTAACAGCTTTTAATTGAAGGTCCCTTTCTTCAAACTCCTCTCCACAAAGTGAGGCCATGGTCGCGGCGCACAGGCACATAGCCGATATGGATTCTAAAACAGCCTTGGGACCAAACCGCTGCAGAGTTTCTTTGTCCCCGACTTCCTGGATACCACTTCCGAAAAACTTGGTAATGTTGGGATCAACGGACGAAGGCGAGCGTCTAACGGGAGATGGAAGGGGAGATCGGTGAACCAAAGATACAAGCTCCTCGTCAGCGGTTGGAAGTAGGGCACATTTGCTCGGGGGGCTTCGTGAAGAAGAGGGAATCTCAACAACCTCAGCCGTCGCCATTACCTCAGTACGTCCTCTCTCATCTTTATCAGGGCGAGCTTGCAGATTCTCGGCAATAGGTCCAGCTGATGGGGCCATGTTCTTTATTGAACGCCAGTTGAACTTCCCCATCACCACTGCAAAATGGAAAACATATATTAGAAGTTGAAACAAGTATGGCAGCAGAAGATAAAAGAAAATTGGCACTCACGTTTAAAATCTTTATTGGGAGATGAAGAGTAAGGGAGCCTAAGTAAGATTTTGCAGTTTAGGGGGCGAGGTAATTTATTTAATTTGTCGACATCCGCCTTTTCGGATGCCGACATAGCCTCATAACACCAAGACTGGAATTTGATGGGAGTCCGAGTCCAGTATAGAGGAAACCTGGGTGGCACCCCCTCATCGAAGAACATCTCCGAGTAACCCTTGGCTGGGCGCACCTTGAAGAAACTTCCTTTGAAGTCCTTGTATGACGAGGTGTAGGGACCGATTATCCCCTTCTTGTTCATACCACTAAGGGAAATCCAGCCGATCTTAACTCCGAATCGGATCTGGTAGTAATAGAGGAACTTCGGAGTGGTCGGCGTCATGTTCAGTTTTCTACATAAGACCTCAAAGGCCTTTAGAAACGCCCAGCTGTTGGGATGAAGCTGAGTTGGAGCAACGTTCAGCGCCATTAAAACAGCGCACTCAAAATCTGAGAAAGGAAGGCCAACTCCCAAAGATTCAAATAGCATCTTATACATATATGTAAAATATGTTTGCGCCGACAACGCTGACAAGAAAACGTGCTCATCTTCAACACACGGCTCAGCAATCACGGCCTCCTCTGTTTGTGTGCTAGTCAGAGAGATTGACCTCCTCAACTCCACAATTGATTCGGCTGTCCGAAATCTGAAGTGGTAGGATCCAACTTCTCCCTTCACCCAATAGTATCCCGGAAGTCGAATGTCGGGAACAGGGTCTCTTTGAACTCTTGAAATAGCTTTCCGTGGCTTTCGTACGGCCACCTGCCCGGCATTAGCCGAAGATAAAGCTTCCCTTTCAGCCGGAAGGTCGGCCAGACAAAAATCCAACTCCGCACTGGGAAAGGAAGAGTTTGATGGCGAAGGTTCTTCCCCAATGCCCAGAACTTCCCTCTCAACCAGGATTCGATGAGAGGACGACCCAGCTGATGCCTCAGATCCTCGGTTTGAACTCATGATGGTTGGGAAGAAATGGAATAGTGTGCAGTAATTGAGAAAAGGGAGAAAAACAGAGGAAGGGCATACCTGGAAAAATGATGAAAGGGGTAAGAAAAAGGAGGCCAAAGACGACGGAGAGATTCTGAGGAACGAAAAGCAAATGTAGATTGAAGTGAAAGAATAAGCACCCAAGTCCTACACGTATATAGTGAAAACCCCTCCTAAAAAATGAGCAACTTAATCATGACTTTATAGAACAAATCGTCACCATTGGAGAACGTGCTTCGGCTGACGAAAAGACGCAGCATTAAATAACGCCGCGTGCAGCCGTATGTGTAAGTGCATTACCATTTCAGAAACCGAAAAGAGCCTCTGGGAAGCTTCTCGAATCCCGAGGAGACTAAAACGATTCAAATCCAAAAACCAGTCTTTAGTTAGTCACGTGATTCAGAGCCTTGTCGTGCAAATTGAACTCGAGGCTTGGGGGGCTAGTGTGCGGGTCGAGATGAGCATAACGGGATTACAAGTCCAAAGTAGATGGATACTCATTTAATGTCCCACTCTCCGGGCTCATATACACCGAGCTATAATTCGGAGGCCGAGCTTAAGCACAACGAGCCGGGTATTACATCGGTCGTCGAGTGATAAGACCGAGTAATCGTACGAACGAATGATCGTGCAACTGAGCAACATCTCGGCCATATGGCCGACTACGGGTTTATCCATGAAAATTATGTTACTCCAAAAATACCTGACTAGGAGTGACAGTTATGGGATCATAACCATTATGGAATTATAACTGAAGGACGAAAAATCAGGGATCATGCGAAAGGAGCGCGATACTCCATAATGATCATTTATGAATATCCCAATAAATTAGGGAGAAGACGGTTTAACCTGAACGGTCATGAGAAGGTCAATAAAAAAGGAGAAAAAGATAAGCAGGAGGGAGAGGTGCATCCTTGACGGTGGAAGAAGAATAGTCTCTCTCGGTCTTTTGACGGAACAAGGGCAAACAGAATAAACCGGAGCCTCATGACCTTCAAAAGTAATACTGTGAGGATATTAACTTGAGATGCAAGAAGAAAAGCAAATGACCAAGTATATAAACAAAAGAAAAAGGAAGGGAAAGATAGGGTTTGCGATCACATGTGAGGATATGAAAAGCAGTTAATAGTATATGCTTTTATTTTGCGGAAAGGAAGATTTTACCGTAGCATCTTCCACATGTAATCATAGGCATTTATCAAGCACGTACTGACACCATTCTTAGACAAGTTTCTCAATCTGAGCACTGGAGTATTTAGGATAATAGGTGTCAAGGAAGTACTGTAAATAAAAATATTATACATAAGTGAAATTGGTAAAATTATATTAGCACTAATGTAATATAATGGAATCATTACATACCGTGTATGGAATTATGCTTTGACCATGTGTGATGATATCCTTCATGAATAATATCACATAATACCCACAATTATTATCATTTGGTTGTCTCGGGTACTAAAAGGAAAAATTATATTAATTACCATAAGGGAATGCTAATCTCAACAATATATTGATTGGATATAAATTTATACATACTCGTATTCTTTTCCATTTATATAATGAGGAAGCTAGGGATTTTTCCTTTTTTCCCTTATGGTGATCTCTACACCCCCGTGCTGCCTGAAATATTGATACAGCATTATTAACCACATGAAATAGAAAAAGCTTAATATAATGGAAAAAAGGCTTAATATAAGAAATACTGAATTCGAATAACTACATAGAAGCAAAAAAAATTAAATATATTGAAAATGAATAATTATTGTTACTTATTAATTATGCCCATCATTTGTTCACGAAGTTCGGGCTCATAATTCATAGGATCCAAGAAGTATATAGTCGGCTCCAGTGGCTTGATAGCAATTAGTATCCAATGTGAACTATCAAAAAAATAACCAGCGTCATTAGTAAATTATAAGTTTATCTACACACACATCAAATAAGTGAAAATTGGAAATGTTACTTACACATTATGATAAGGAACCAAGAATAAGACATCTTTATCAGCTCTTACACTGAATACATCCACAATTAGTTGCTGCTGTTCAGTTATCTTGGTGTCAAGTAATTTTACCGTGGGAGTCACAACCTCTTGGGGATGGATAAATATAAATTTTTCCTTCAAATCTTGAGGCACCAAGAATGTACCTTGAACAGAAAAAAAAAATAACAAAAAACATAGGTTAATGTAAAGGCCTAAAGTAAAAAAATTGAGGAATAAAAGAAACAGATTAATATCAAGTACCTTATGTATAAGTTAACGTTCACGACCCCGATCCACTTGCGATGGACGATGTAACCAACAATTTCAGCATTAGTACTTTCATATACCACCTTATTGTAAATGTTTTTGTCAAATTTAACAAGTTTGTCGACTTCGCCGTGAAGCGACTGTGGTAGAAACTTGACAATCATCCTGCGAAAGGTGTTTGAAACTATATGATGAGGCGATTGCTTTGGTGGTTGAGCTATTGATTCCTTTGATTGTCCCGACCCTTAGTGTCACACCCGGAGATGCGACGTGGATGGCGTGGGAAATGGAAATAAAAAGGGGGAAACTGGCCCGCACTGCGGGGGCCAGTTTCGGAGGGAGTCGCCACCAAAATTTTGAGGGAAATTTTGGAAAACCGAATAAAGACAAAAAAGGATAAGGATGGTATGCGAATCAGAGTTGGGTTCGGGAGTACGATTGTGAGTGAGAAAGGTGTTAGGCACCCCCACAATACCCATTCCAAAGAACGGTTACCTTAAGTTGATCATGCAATTTTTATGGCGTTTTAAAAAAATTATTTTGGTTGCTCTTTAATTATTCACATGCAAAAATAAATGTAAAAATGAGGAAAAAAAAAAGAAAATAAGAATAAAAGGAAAATAAGAGAAGTTGTGAAAAATAAGATAAGAGGAAAATGTTATTTATTTACAAAAGTGAACTTGACCCAAAATGAGAGTCTGGGGCCTACGTACCCTACGATAGGGATCAAAGTCGATGTAGTTCGGGCTATAAATGTGTGTCACTGGGTTAATATTTTTTATTATATATATATATTGAAAAGAGAAGTTTAGAAGATGAATTATCATTCTACAAATAAAACGATTGTCAAAATTGCTAGTTGTGTTTTAATTTGTAAAAGATAGTTTAATTTCCATACTTTACTCTTATCATCACTTTTTTTTAAAGAAAATAAAATGTGAAAAATAATTTTAAAAGATTAACTAACTTATGTGGTGACTTTATCACTCACAAGTTACTAATCAATATCTGAATATCCACAGTGTTACCACTCGGGGCCCAAAATATAAAAAGCTTAAGGGAAAAATATATTTTGCATAAATCATTCTTATTTCCTTAAAAATAAACACCCTTATGGAAACTTATTTTATGAAGGAAAGTGATAAAAAGAACTTATAAAAGTGACTTTTATATACACCTATTTATTATCTATTTTTTATTTACTTATTTCTTTATTTATTTAAAAAAAGTCAATCAGGATTTATGGTAACTTTATCACTCATAGCTCGCTAATTGGCACCTGAATACCCCCGGTGTTACCACTCGAAGCATAGAGGCAAAAAGAAAACATTCGAAGGAAGACACATAATTTTTATGTAACTTATTTTCTTTTTATTATAAAAATAAATGGGATCCTTTTAACATTAAAAATGTGATTATTACGTGTATTTGGAAGAGGAAATAATCAGCATATGTGGTGACTTTATCACACACAAATTACTGATTAATACCTAAATACCCACGGTGTTTCCACTCGGGACAAATAAGGGATAAGAGCTTGAATGTAAACAAAAATTAATAATAATTTTGTATATCAATCATTTTTATTATTATTATCATTTTTTATTTTTATGAAATAAAAAGGCGATTAGAAATGAAAATTGAAGGAAAATAAATAATTTTGATGGAAATAGATAAGATCACTAAGAAGAAAGCGTCTAGAAATAATCACCATATGTGGCGATTTTTTCACTCACAAATTGCTGATTAATACTTAAACCTCCACGGTGTTACCACTCGTAGTAAATAAGTAGCGAAAGTAAAAACTTGGAGGGACATGAATAATCTTTGTCCAAATTATTTTTATTTCTTTATTTCAAATTATACAATGAAAAATACAATTAGAAAATATTTTATTTTAAATAATAATTTTTTTAGTTACTTATTTAAAGAGATGCACCTAGAAAACCTCTTTTTATTATTAAAAAATACTTGAAAAAGGGGTTTAAGATAAAGTTAATACATTCAAGATATATTATTTATCTATTTATTTTAAGATTATTTATGTTACTCTTTATTTGTAAATTATTTGCATTTCATTATTAAAAATAAGAAAATAAATAATTAAAAATCGTTCTAAAAAACTTGGAGAAAATTAAGGTAACACTTTTACCTATATTTTATTTTCGAAAGTCGATTTCCAAATAAAACCAAACAGCATATATAGTGATTTGGTCACTCACAATTTACTGATTGGTGTCCAAACACTCAAAATATTACTACTCAAAGCATAAAGGTAAAAGAAAATTTGCAAAGGAGATTTTTATTTATTTAAACTATTTATTATTTATTTTACTTATTTTTTTTGTCCATGCATTTAAATCAAAGCTAATTTAGCACTCTTAATAAAAATTTCAAAAGGAAAGAACAAGCGAGAATCAAAGAAAATTATACCCAACCAAAAGCACCCTTTACACCAGACTCAAAACTGACATTGTCCTAATGTCATAGCCACTTAAACATGGGAAAGGATGAGAGTGATCCAAAATATTCCAAACCCAAAAGTAAGCAAATAGTAAAAGATACAAGAAAGGAACAGCAAACCCTTTAAAATGTGTACAGATTCATCCGTCCTGTCTGCAACATATGATAGGGATTCCATAACCAATAACAGAAACAAAACAAGAACATAAGGTGAGCAAAGGGGGCGTGTGTGTGTGTAAGAGGAGCATCAGAATATGTCTCAATATGTTAGCCAAACTTACTCCCACAATAATTGCCATTCAGTTTTAATCTAACTCTAAAATCAACGGAGTGAACAAAGAAATTAGACCACTTGATAAAGATGGGGATTTCTTTTCAACACCAACATTCTTTCATTCCCCAACCTAACACTACCAGCAGCTCACTCATCTAAACTGAAGTATTGACAGCTAAATCACCAAAGCATTCAACTATGATATCATCTTGAAACTGAAGGAAACTCAGAAATTTTCACAGCGTAGAGCCAGCAGTTATTCACCTTTGCCCACTTCTATGTTAACCAAGAGGAAAATTGCACTGACTTCATAAGAAATATTATACTCAAACGAAGAGGGATAAAAAAAATGGATTCAGAGGGAACTACAGATTCATCCAAAGCATCCACAACAAATTACTTATACATCTTATCAATACAACTTGACACATTAATGATTTCAACTAATCAATGACAAAGCATATAACGGAGCCCCAGTGATAACCTGTAACTTAGATTCAATCTGGCATCGACTTATAATTCCTCTACATGATTTGCCAAATACGATTTAATACCAAACACAAGTTAAAACACTAGATCCAGTTATACGAAACAAACTTCTCTTTACTTCTTTCTTTTACAAAGCGTCATTAGAGTTTGAGCAACTAGAAAGGTAATACAGCAATCATAACATCCTAGTCCAGAATGAAACTAGCAGCTTAAGAGAACAGTCTGAGAAAACAGGACTCTAATTACATACCAAAACAAAACACCCCAGTATTGAAGAAACCCACCATAGAAAATTTAATCGACAAACTTCTAAATGAAAGGCAGGAAAAAGAAGAAGTAGCTAAGAAAATGCACAAGTGAACTTCAACTCAGTGCTCAAATTTCACAACACAAATTATCGATGATGATCCCTTTTGGACTCCTGCACTCAGACTCTGAAGCTCCGGCCTCTAGAGTTTCTCCACCACAAATCCTTTCTTTGTTTCCTTTCCAGCTTCTCTTCGGATTTTCTTCACCTCTCTCTCTCTTCCTCTCCCTCTGTTTTTCAGACTCTTGGCTTTCGGACTACAGAAATCTCAAGAAAGCCAAATCCCCCTTTTAGGATTCCTTTTCGGCTCCTTTTATAGACCTCTGTGAAATGAGGAATCCCTTTTGCCAAACGTGTGACCGCTGCCTCTTTTCTTTTCTGATTTCGTGCGTTGCCCTGAATGTCCTTCCTCGCCCAATTCGTGCTCATCCCAATTGCTCTCCTGCTCGCCACTACACTGCTGTACCAAGTACAAAGTAATGGAGGGAGTTTTGTCACTTTCAGGCGCTCAAGCTATCTCCACCTCACAATCTCACTCTCTCTCTTTTTTTCTCTGCGGCTCTCTCTCATTTGTGCCTCTCGCCCCGCGGTCCAGAACATAGCCTGTGCTCTCTCCTTCTTTGACACACATACGGGGCCATTGTGGTTGCCCCTCTGCTCATTTCACCGAACCCTAGCTCCCTCTTTTTTTTTCTCTCCTCTCGGTCTCCTCCGCGGCTCCCTCTGTTTGGTCTCCTTCCGTCTTTTTTTTTTCTTTCTCCTCCTCCTCTGTTCCATCGTGGCTCCCTCTATTTCTCTCACCCCCTCGCTTCCTCTCTATCCTCTCCTCTAGTTCAGACTCCCTCTCTCTCTCCTAGCTCTGCCCACCGCTCCTTTTCTTTCATCCGCCCTCTCCTCTTGTCTTACACATACCTGAGCCCTCTATTAGGGATCAGGGGGAGCTTGGGGGCTCAGGTCCACCTTGGGCTGAAATTTCAGCCCAAGGTTAAAACCCTTATTATTATTATTTTTTTATATTTTTTTTGTTTTTTTTTATTTTAGGCCGAATCCTGGCCCAAAGTTTGTGTTTGGAGAAAGAGCTTAAGCCACTGGCAATCCCAATCCAACATTTCTTCTTTTCTCTCCATTTTTAGGTTCTTGAATTAATCAATCAATATATTTTTATTTTATTTTATTTATTATTTATTATTTTATTTATTTATTTTATTTATTTGTCTTTTTTCTTTTTTAATTTTTATCATTTAATATTATTACTATTTTAATTGACTTTAAATTTTTATGTATAAAACCTGGACAAAATACGGTGTTCACACTTATACATTACTCTTCCCCTTCAACTAACCAACAAAGTGGGAAATGTTGAGTTAAACCACATTAATATTGCATAGCATAATATGATGGTATACTATCAACTGAAATACCTTCACTAATGGATCAGCAGTGATAAGGTGTACAGGCCATGCGATGAAGCTACCCAAAGCCATTCCTACTGTTTCCATGTCCCTTGTAGGAACAGGAAACCTAGCACCTTCCTCTCTAACTACCTCAATCGACACTTTCAGATGGTTTGCAAGTACAGGTACATTGTGAAGCATCTCTCTAGGGTTGTTATGCACATACCCTTCTGCAACCACGCGTCGAATAGGTGTATCTAACCATAACGGGCAATATGTTTGACCCTATATCCATCAATGCATTATGAATCATTCATTTATGATGAGGTAGAAAAAATTAAGTCCAGACTTAATTATTAATTAAAGCCATTACCTAAGGAAGTTGCTTAGGTCCAATAGTGTAATTATCTTTGGCGCTGGGTACCTCTTGTTGTGTCTGTTGCGATGACTGCATTTTAAGCACTATTTTTGTCCATTCAACCAATCGGAGCTGCATCTGAAATTGGGTTTGATGTTGTATCTCAACAATTGCATCCAATCGTGCAACCTTTGCAGCGTCTGCCGATGGTCGGGGCCTAAAAAAAGCACTATATGTCATACCAAACCTAGCACCCCTAACCCAACCAGGGTATTCAGAGACCCCCAGTGCCTTGCCTAGTATATCTTGCCCTGAGCTTTCCTCCCCAATGCCTTGAGTCATGGACCTCGAGAGTTAGTCCTGTGGAAAGAAGAAAAACAAAATATAAATATCAGTTGCAAATACATAATAAATAGTTGAAAAAACCTAAATAAAATAGATAAAAAGTAATACTAATAATTGAGTCGGCAACTTTCCGAACATTTTCATTGTCAACTATCTCATCCTTGTTCTTGCGAGATTCTATCCATAGCTCATGGCGTTGTATTTCCCTCCCTTGTGACCCCTCCTTTGAATGCTGCTATGTATGAACACAAATAAGCACGTGTAAGTATTTGAATGGAAATATGTCATACAATTAAACGTAGTATCTTTCACGTACTAGTTTATCCTTTATACCATGGTATCCTTAACGACCTGCTCTATTGGGGTATTGTTGCTTCTTGACTCTGTCATTGTTGGCTTGGCTTAATTTTTGCAAAATAGTACACCAAATTAGCTCTAGGCTAATAAAAACTAACCAATCTAACAAAATAGTACACCAAATTCTATTCAACAACTAAATGTAGTGTATGAAAACTAAGTTGTGTACCTGAAAAGTTTCCTCACGGTGCCTCACAACAAAAGCATCCCAGTGTTCTTGTGTAACGTATATCTCAAACAACCGAGGTGGATGCTCAAGGAAATTGCCTGCTTCATCTCTCATGAAGAATCTAGTGAGAATGCTTCGGAAGTTTAGCAATGCCACTCCATTCTTCATATATATGTGACACCTATGACATTTATGTCAAAAGCAGACTGCAAAGTACATCCCAAAAGAATTATTTTCTGTAAATATACATAAACATAATAATTAAATGACATACTATGTTTTTACCTTTATATCATTGAAAATGCTCTTCTTCACAGGCTTAGGGACTTTCCTCTAATCCTTGTGAGGATGAGAGATTGGAACCTTCAACTTCACAGCGACCCCGATGTAGCTGCTCAATTTATGTCCACCCTTTCATATTGGATTGCCTTTATGATTTCATTCTACATGAATCTTTTGGCAAGTATCTCAGGCTCGTATCACCTCTTTCAGCATGATCAAGCCCATCCGGTGCTTTTCGATATATTGCTCTAACTCTTTCTCACCATGATCATCACCATGATCACTATAATCATAAAAGGATGCCATTTACCTACAAAGAAATTCCAACAAATATGTAAGGTTTCAAAGATGATGGATAAAGAACCATTTAACACGAAAAATTATACATATATGTTGAAGGAAATAAAATTCATACTAAGGCAAGTAATAAATTATGTTACAAAATGATAACCTTTTCCTCTTTCCTGTCAGATGTTGACTCATTCGTCCCTTATTTCTGATCCAAGTACCCTCTTGATGGTCATCTCTCACATAAAGGGAATTATCTCCACCAGGATCAGTATCAAGTGATGTCCCGTGGAAAGGATCATCCTTAGTATCCACATCTTGATAGTCCTGAGCATTATCCTCAATTATTTTGTTGGTTAACATAACAATAGGCTACTTCTTATTAGCAGGATTAGGGACAAAAAACATTTCTTGACCTTGTGATGCTAAAATAAAATGCACATTTGTATACCCCAGCCTATTAGGATCCACCTGAATGAAACCTGAATCATCAATTCGAAATTCGTTGTTGTTGTCAACCCACTTACAACAAAAGACAAGTACACGAAATGAAGTGTAATCCAACTCCTATATGCGCTCAATTACCCTAAAGTATGACATGTTTGCAAAAATAGGGTTTTTGTCTTTGACACTTGAGATATGCATTGATTGAGCGACAAGAGTGACCCCACTATTTTGCATTATACTCTGATCATCTTGCTCTTTTGTATAGAATGTATACACGTTGATGAGATAACCCGTATAAGAGAGTACATACATGATTGGAACCATAGCTAACTTTTTCAACCTGTCTGACGCTAAACAAGGATTCCTCTCTAACTCCACAATAATGTGATCTCGCAACTAATCTATAAAAAGCTGATTGTGTTCTTTTGATATCCAACCTTCATTATTATTAGGGTTCAAGCTTCTAATTCTCCCATTGTGCATTTCCACATATTCATCAACCTCATCTGAGTTATGCAAGACATACAGGTGAACTTGCTCCCACTGTGTCCTGGAGATACTAACTATTTCACTTCCCCAAATCCCTTCCTTACTTGTTCTTCCCAAGTGACGAGACTTCGGAAGCCCAATGATACAAACATTTGATAAGTATTCGGTACAAAATTCAACAACTTCTTCAGCTATGTACCTTTCAACAATACAACCCTCTGGTCTACTTCGATTTTTCACATACCTTTTCAATATCTTCATGTAACGCTTAATCGGGTAAATCATCTCATATAAGCTGGGTTGTACATCTATGTTTCCCTAACGAGGTAAACCGTTAGGTGAACCATCATGTCAAAGAATGAAGGTGGGAAATACATCTCAAGCTCACACAGAGTGACAACAATTTGTTTTTGCAAAGTGGGCAACTTTCTAAGGTCAATGAATTTGCTGCAAACAGACTTGAAAAAGAAATATAGTTTTGTTATTATCCCCTACACCTTTTTTGGTAAAATGGATTGTATACCCACTGGCATCATGTGCTCCATCAGAACATGGCAGTTATGAGACTTCACACCCTTTAACTTCAAGGCTTTCATAGATAGAAGGTTCCTGATATTTGAGGAGTATCTCTCTGGAACTTTAACCTGATTAAGGAATTCACAAAAAACAATTTTCTCTTTTCTATATAAAGTATAAGCTGTCGGAGGTAAATAAGTACATCATTTCTGCTTTACTGGTGCCAATTCTCCTCTAATTCCCATAGCAACCAAATCTAACCTCGCTTTCTTGTCATCTTTGGTCTTTCCCTTTACATTGAGTAACGTACCAATGATGCTATCACATACATTTTTTTCTATATGCATGACGAAGTGTCTCACATACAAAGACTTCCAATATGGCAGTTCAAAGAAAATTGATCTTTTCTTCCACCCGCTCGTCCCAAGGTGTCTTGAAAAAGATTTCCCGAAGTTGTTATTCAAATCATGTTCCTTGTGAAACAGGTCCTCACCGCTACACACCACTGGTTCTCTTCTTTCTTCTGTATTCCCATCAAAGGCTTTTCTCCAACCCCTGTAATGATGTCCTTGAGGCAAAAATCTGCGATGCCCAAGGAAGACATATTTCCCACCATGTTTCAACCAAATCAAGTGTATCATTTCTTCACATATAGGGCACCCAAACTCAACTTTGATACTATATCCAGACAAATTACCGTACACCAGAATATCTTTGATTGTACCAAACAGCATAGCTTTCGAATTGAATGGTTCCTCCTTATATCTATCATACACTTCCACTCCTTTATCCCACAATAGGATCAAATTTTCAATAAGTGGAGCTAAGTATACATCTATTCATTTCCAAGCTGTTTAGGTCCAGAAATCAACATAGACAACATCATAAATCTCTACTTCATACATAGCCACGGTGGAAAGTTATAAATCATCAAAATCACGGGCCATGTACTATGGGTACTACTCTATATACCATACAGGTTCATTCCATCTGTAGATAAGGCAAGGCGTAGGTTTCTATCTTCTGCCCCGAAGTCTTCGTAGTCATGATCAATTAATTTCCATTATGGAGAATCTACAAGGTGTCTAAGCTTTCCATCTTTAATTCTTTCGTTAGCATGCTATGTTAAAAGCTTCGCATTCTCTGCACTACTGTACATGCATCTAAATCTAGGTATGATAGGAAAATACCATACCACATTCGTTGGGGTCGATTCTTTCTTCTTATATTGTGGGGCATTGCATTTAGGACACTTGTCTAAAGATGCATATTCTTTCCGAAATAAAATGCAATTATTAGGGCAAGCATGTATCCTCTCGTAGCTCATCCCAATCAAGTTCAGCATTCATTTAGCCTCATATGTTCAGCTAGGAAGCAAATTATCCTCTAGCAACATATCCTTCAAAAGTACAAGTAACTCTATGAAGCTCTTATCACTCCATCCATTGCCTGCTTTCAAATGGTACAGCTGCAAGACAGCTGATAATATCGTGAACTTAATGTAGCCAAAGTAAAATGGTTTTTCTGCATCACTTTTCAACCTCTCAAACATATCCGGACAGTCCTGAAGTTCATTCTCAATCACATTTTCCATCTCTTCAAGACGATCAGCCTTCAATGTACTTGTGTCAAAATCATTTGATCCACAACTCCTACTATACCTCGTACTACTATTCTCATCATTCATCTCACCATGTTTTGTCCATCGAGTGTAACTTCGATCAATTCCATTACATATTAAATATGATTGCAACTCAGCTGCACTAACTAACTTCCCATAGCAACACTTCAAGTAAAGGCATATAATTTTTTTGGGGTTATCAGCATCTTAACTGCAAAGCTAACGAACTCTGTCACTTCATCCCAATATTCTTGAGTCAAACGATTTGCAGACATCCATGACCGATTCATATTTCTAGGATGGGTAAAAAGTTTAGCATAGCCTCCCCAGCGGTTGAAAGTCTAATAATTCTACAACAACGCACGAAAAAGAACACTTTTAAGCTATAACCAGTAGCACTTGATATTATAGGCCATATCATTGTGTGAAATTTATTTCCATACTATGCATAATTAACCTTTAATCTACTAATACATGTCTGAAAACCATTTTTAGGAAAATTGCAAATCACTAATCCATTCCTAGCTACCATAAACTAATTTTCAAAGAAAAACGACAGCATAAAATAAGATTGACATACCTTAGAAGCTTTGAAGTTAATCACCAATCCCAAGGATCTAAACTTATTCTTTTATCTCTATGAGACCTTTGCACCTAGATTTCCAACAGTTATTTTTCACACTTTAATTGACCTAAACGTAATTTTTAAAGTAAGATTAAATTGAATTAACTAGAGAACAGAAATTTAGAACGAATATATAAAAAATATTCAAAAAAATATAATGCACAATCATGTCCAAAGTAGAGAGAAAGTAGAGAGAAAAGAAATTTAAAACGAATATCTAAAAAACTCTTTTCTAATAGAACCCCAAATTACATTCTAGCAATTCAATTACAATTAAATTAGGACAAAAAAAATATACAATTCAATTTCTATTATACCAACATTAATTCCTAAAATTGAATATCTATATCACTTGCAAATATCATTTGAAATTATTAAGTTCGGCAGAGGTAAATAAAAAATATTGAAAGACATGATTAATTAAATTGGAGTATCCACAATGAGAGCAGTTTCCTTGAAATTGGCCATTTCAGCTCTTTTTACAAGCTGTACAAACATATTCCTATCTTTATACACCTAAGCAAAGACTAGAACAATAATTGATTAGGCTATAACAGATTGAGAATCTTAATTAAACCCATATTTTTTATTTTATAAGAAAAATATGGGGAGGTAATACAAGATACCAATACCACTAATATTATAAGATTGTTATGTTTTGCCGATAGGGCATACAATCTAATTCAAATAATCCAAATCAGTCAACCTTCACTACTTACAACCTTTTCTTAACATAATCTAACTTAAATAGCCAATTTCTTAGCTAATATTTCCAACAAGCTTAGAGACCAACTTTCTAACTCTTACATACCAGTATGGAGTTGAAGTATATCATATATTAAATGGAAGCCATATTAGTTACCATATGTATAGTATAGGAAAAGTAAAACTTACTTTATTATCTCTAAAACTCAAAGAAATTAATCTTTAATTGTCAGTTGGGTATATACTCAATACTCACTGAAAAGAGAAAGAAAAAGAAGCCACATTATTTACAAGGCACATTATTGCTAACCAACTTTCTGATTAACAAATGATATAAAGTTAGGAGAGATTTCAGAATTCAAAAGAGATCTACAAAATATAGAACTGAAAGGAATGGCTAAAATCATAGTATATCACTTACAAATCTCTCAAGTTCTTTAGATTACCAAAACTTTCAGGTATTGCCCCTAACAAATTATTTGCAAAAAGAAGACTGCAAATTCATGAACAGAAAGCACAGGAAAAGCAATATGAAAACCTATCTTTAACAAAATCATTATTAATTATAAATCAATGAAGATAAAAAGAAAATAATTTGTACACAAAATATTCTTACAATCTGCGTAATTGCTTCAACTTTCCAAGATTAGAAGGAAGATTTCCATGTAAAAGATTATCTTCCAACACTCTACAAATAGAAAAACCATAAATCCATTTCAGTTAACTACTAAATAGAACAAAAAAGTATGGAACAAATAATAAAAGAGGCCACTGTATGTACAGTTGAACATTAAAAGTTATAGAGTAACTAAAAGAATAATACCAATCTATTCTACTTTTATAGATTACATTGATATATTGATTTGATTCACACTTACAATTCCTCCAAAGTTGCAATATCACCAATTTCCTTTGGAATTGGACCACTGATTTGATTACCCAGAAGGGATCTGAAGCATAATTTTAAGAGATGGACAATGCATTACTCAGTTGATTCAAGCATGTATAGATGAATCAATGCATGCAAAACTTGGATGAAAATATATAACGTTTGGATATTCACAAGAGTTTTGGTCACTTATAGTATAACAAGGGGACTTTAGCGAAGCTCGTTGGGATTGAGCCATTCAGATAGTTACAAGTGAAATCACTGCCCCATTTCAAAGTTTTAGATCACATATTCACACTTCTCAAACATTGAATCCTCAGGCATACACATATATCGATCTATTGTACATAAACTAATAATAGAAGAAAAATTTTTATTACTTACAGTTTGACAATGACACTCTGCTGATAACCCCACCGATTTGAGCAAAAGATAAAATGTAAAGATTAAAAGAGCCCTAAATCATAAATCGCGATTTGAGTAGGAACCACTACACAAACACCAGATCTGAGGAAGACTGTGAAGTTGAAGCAGCAGATTGAGATCTCACCGGCGAGGAGAGGGCAAGGTGGACTACGTGATAAGAGAAGAGAGCCCAACGGCGAGGAGACTTTGAGAGCTCGATGGCGGCAAGAGAAAAAGGGTGAGAGATTGATCAAGAAGGGTTCAAAGTGTTTTTATTCAATATACTAGCCGATGGAAAATAAACATTAAAAATTAAATAATTCAGAAATATTTTTAAAAATATTATACATGGTGTTTAGTCAATAAACACCATCTAAAGTTACAACTTTAGATGGCGTTTAAACTTAAACGCCATCTAAAGTAATTTTTGAATTTTTTTTAATTTACATTTTTATTTTTTATTAATTTGTAAAAAGATTTAATTGGCTTTTTACAAGAAATACTAACTATTATTTTTATATTTTTATTTTGTTATTGATTTGTAAATCACTTTAATTGGCGTTTATTTGTAAATGCTAATTAATGTTTATATATTTTTATTTATTTTAATTTTTAAATCATGTTAGTTGGCATTTCATTTCTAAACGCTAAGTAATATTATATATTTAATTGGCATTCTTTTTGTAAATGCCAACTAAAGTTGTCTGTGTCCATTTTAATTGGTGTTTTTGTGATAAACGCCAACTATTGAGCACCAATAATTCCTCAAATTGTCATAGTGAATGCTTGTTTTATATTTATGTAGAGCATTTGGATTTTTTTTTAATCATTGATCCAAAGTATAATGCAGACCAAAATTAGAAAAGAAGATCATATCCTTTATATTGGTGAGCTAAATAGAAAATATTCATTCATCAGAGATATACTTAAAAAATTTTGTTTTGATCACAATCAGAGAGTTGAGAGACCTAGCTACTCAAGTAAACCCTATAAACTACTCCCTTCGGTTCATATTATAAGATATTTTGTATGATAAGTGTTTGGTCCAAAATATAGGGCATTTAATATTTTTCTTCCTATTTTATCCATATCTTTAATATTTCTTCTCTCCTTATTTATAACCCTACAATAATAATAGAATGGGGTATTTAATAAGGGTAAAATAAGAAATGTGAATATTTTTTGTATTAATTTCAGTGAAAAAAATAATTTTCTTAATATATGTATAATTGATATAAAATGCCTTATAATGTAGATTAGAAGGAGTATGTATTTCTGCCTGTAAATGAATCTGATGCAATTAATCGTGTAGGGATCAAATTCAAATATTAAAAGAGGTAGATGCAGACATTATAAATTTGGGGAGGAAAACTCCTGGGAGTTTCTCAACCACATGACAATTGCTAACTTTGTGAATTATTTATAAGCCTTGCCCAAAATCCGATGCATTAAACTAATTAGGAGAAACATGAGTTTGCTTAAAGAAATATGTTGTTTCACTGTTTGGTCAGACTTTGTGGTCTCCTCCCTTTTTGTATAATCAACCATATAATCTTGGAACCGCAATTCCCCATAGTCCTTCATTGCCATCCTCTATACAATATGCGTCATCATCACTGCCTCCTATCCTTTTCTTGGATTTTTCTATTTATATATTAACATAGAGATCACTCTCCAAACACAAAATTAAACTATATACCTGGATACTCGACTTCGGAACACAATTCACTGGCAATTCTTTTGTTTTTTTTTTTCTAATAGAACCAAAAGTAAATAAATAAAAGAAAGAAAGAAGAAAGCTGAAGCCGTTCTAGCTTAGAAAGGTGTTTTCTTTTTCTGTTTCTTCGATTCTCTCAATCGCATGCTATCTGAAAGAAAGACTACTTTCTTTTAAAATATTTTTTCATAAGGTGTTATTTTTTATTATACAGAAATTAAGAAAATATAATTATACTCTCCAATTTATAAAAAAATAGTATAAATTTTTATTCTTACCTCTATGAATTAAAAAATGAAACAATTTATGAGATAAAAAAATTATTAAATATAAAAGATAAATAAAAAAATTTAAATAAAAAAATAATACAACACCTTATAAATAAAATTAAATAAAATTTTAAGATAATATATTAAAAATGGGAGGGGAGATATATAATAAATAAATAATAATTGAAAGGACAGGAAAAGCACGTGTGAACCTTTCTTCTGTTACTCGGCCAACGGTAGCGTTGGGCAATAGGATTCTCATTTTTCAATTAAATACCGTCGGTCATACTGTTAAGAGTCCGTTTTGGCAGTTCAAAATCCACTGTCCCACTTTATATATATATATATATATATATACACAATCCCATCCATATATGAAGAGTTATTATAAAATTATTATTTGATTTAAAATATAAAAAAATTATATAATATTTAGTAAAAATTTATCTTTTTTATTCATATTAATTATCTTTTTATAAATTAAGAAAAATAAATAAATTTTAAAAATAAATTTTATTGATAATTAATAAAAATAAAATTAAAATAATAAATTTATTTTATAATTTTAAGATTTGTAATCAATTTTTCTTAATAATAGTTTGAAAATTTTCTATAATTATAATGTACTTATATAATAGGAAGAGGAGGGAGTAATTCGGACCTGGGCTTCATGGGGGGTAGTTGGTGACCGCCTCGTGTCGGTGTTGCAGGGCCGTTACTGCCCTCGTCCGTGCGCTTGATTTACAGCCTGGACTGACAACTTGTCAGTAATGATCCGTTCTCCAATTCCGCGTCCACCCCTGTCTTTTTCTCCACCTCATCACTCTGCCCGCGCCAAAATATCCAATTACAAATTACACGCAAATCCATAAAACCACACGCCATCTATCAAACAAATATGCTTTCCAGCCTGGCTCGGTCAAATTTGTTCTCTGCCCCTAACCTAACCTAACCGTCCCTTCATCTCGCAACAAATTGTCGTCATATCCCTCGCCCCCCTTCCTTCCATTTCACTCCCTTCCGTTACTAACTCTCATAACTGTTCCGGGTCAAGCTCAAGCTAGGAGCGCAGCCAAATGCTCAGTGCCCAGTAATAAACTTCTTTTTTTTTTTAAATTTTGGTTGAAATTGTAACCATCTACAGTTCCGTTTCGCATCCTGACGAAAATTTTCGTATCGCCCGAGATTTTAGTTGTTTCTCATCCAATAAAAATTCAATTTATTTTATTGTATATTATCAAATTACTTAATCAAAATATAACAGCATATAATACTTATTATTTTTTATACTAGTACTACAATACAATTGTTTGGCCGAATAATATAATATGATTTTTTCTATAAATCATTTCAAATATAATTTAAAATCTATGTGATTGTTCTCCAAAATCTACGTGCCTACGTGGCCAAACCTGATGGTTATACAGCTGGAATCTATCGAAACCGGTAACTGAGCAGCACCGGTTGCCCTAACGGCTCTTACCTGTTTTGGCTAACCGGCTGAGTCAGTTACGCTAACCCTCAGTTTATAAACCCATTTAAGTCCTCTTTGCCCGTCTCTCTCAACATCAGAGGAGGCTCCTCCTTCTCTTCCTCTTCGCCTCATTCAAATGATCCACCAAATTTTTATCTTTTAAATTTAAATTTATATTTTGGTTTTCCAAAATTTGTATGGTTGGATTTCTGGGATTCAGTGTTAGCTTTTGTAGCTGAGGCTTTTTCATTACCGACGCGATGAATACAGATTCGGCATCGATGGAGGCGCAGCAGAGAGATGTGGATCGGGTCAAGGGTCCATGGAGCCCCGAGGAGGATGAGTCGTTGCGCAAGCTCGTGCAACGGTACGGCGCTCGGAATTGGTCCGTCATAAGCAAATCAATCCCCGGCAGGTCCGGGAAGTCTTGTAGGCTGCGGTGGTGCAACCAGCTCTCGCCAGCGGTGGAGCACCGGTCCTTCACGCCGGAGGAGGACGAGATCATCATCAATGCCCACTCAAAGTACGGCAACAAGTGGGCCACCATAGCGAGGCTCTTGAACGGCCGTACGGACAACGCGATCAAAAACCATTGGAACTCAACCTTGAAGCGCAAGTACTCGTTGTTGATCACCGACGAAGGCGCCAAAGTCGATGGGCCGCCAGAGAAGAAATCGGCCACTGTGGATCGCGCTATGCCGATACAGTCATTCTCGTCGGGCGGCCATTGTTACAGCCCAAGCAGTCCATCTGGATCTGATGTTAGCGATTCATGTCTCCCCGGGGTTTCATCTTCGATGATGATTCGTCCTGTAGCGAGAAACTGCGCAGTCGTGCCGCCTTCACAGCAGGTCGAGTCACGCCCGAGTCCAATCTTCAACTTAAACAAGGAGCCGTGCACTGATCTCACACTGTCCCCTCTGGGAACCGAGTCGGACGAGCCACAGAAGATCCGAAATCCTGGTTCTAGTGCAGAGGCACCAACTCAGTATGAGAAGTTGTCATCAATGGCGACGTTTGGACCTGATTTACTGATGGTGATGAAGGACATGATAAGGGAGGAAGTGAGAAATTACATGGCGGCACATAATGACAGACTGTGCTCTAATCGTGATGGAGTGAGTGCTGGAGTTTCAAAGGTAAATTGAGCAGAATGATCGGAGTTTATGTAGAGTTGATAAGCCACAGTTGCTGAAGCCAAGGTCGAACAAGAAGCGAAGGCGTTTGTTAATTTGATTTACCTGCACAGAAATCGTTGTTTTCAGACTGTACAGATCAATATCATGCTAGCGGAAGGGGGAAATATCAGGGAAAGCCATGAATTAATATCCCAACAGTGAAGGTAAAATGGCAAAATAAAATAGAAAATACATAAAAAAACAGTATTGGTAGTTTTTTGGTTCTGGCATAATCACTAGAATGCAGTAGAGTCATTTCTTTTTTAATTTCACAATTTAATGTCTTTTTTTGTGTGGAAAAGAACAAAAACAAAGCGGCGCATGATTCACTGGTGACCGGTGATTATGGTACGGTGTTTGTACGTGCTGTACGACATTTGATGATTTTTCGCTTTGGCTGGGCCGTCAAGGGGGTTGTGGCCTTGTAGGTTGTTGAGTTGACCAGCGTTTTAGGTAGCTGTCGAGGTAACAAACCCACTATTGCCTAAAAACAAAAAGATGGAGCCCATGGACTATTTGATCCATTGACGCACATGATTCTTTTTATTTATTTGCAGCCCATAAATGGTTTCTAGATGCTTCATGTCACAGCAAGAAAAAAGAGGGGTGGGGACTAGGGACAGCGAAATGAGCTCCAAATTGAAAAAAAACAAGGTCCGAGAAAAAAGATTTATTAAATTAAAATTATAAAATGGGAACGTTGATGTGGCCTATTAGCCGCGGGGGATCCCATCAAGATGAGAAAAGAAAAGGTACAACATTGATTTTGAGTAAACATGTCAAATGTTCATGTATGGGCAAACTTAAGTAATTTTCCCCAAGTTTAGTTGCACGTTAATATTGTTTTCAAAATTTCCTTTAAATATTAGTTTAAAAAAGGTTTTTTTTTCTTTAAATAAACTGGAAAATATCCTATGCTTTGACCAACTTTCTTTAATTTTACATCCATAAGCTTACTCTTTATTTATACTGAACATACTACGGAATATGGATATAAAATTAAAGAAATTTAATGTCAAATTTATGAAAAAGAGTAGTAAAAAGTAGATGTTAAATGTAAAACTTTTTTACAAAGATATTTAAATCATTTCATATTTACATTTTTAATTAATTTGAGATAATGATCCTTTTCTAGTATTTTCAAATTTTTTAATCCTAAAATAAGATTAATTAAAAATTTTGGTCCTCAGGTGATATTTCCCCTTAATTTTGTCATGTTTCATATTAATATTTCCCCCCTTAACTAGTAACTAAATACTTCTTCATTCTTAATACTGTTAAATAAACCAATAAAAGATAATAATTTATCCATTTAAAAGTCACATCATTAATATTATTATGTATTAATTAATATAAAAACTATAACAACAATAATTTTAGGTTAAAGTATATTTTTTATCCTTTAATTTTTAGGTAAGTTTCATTTTAGTTTGTTAATTTTATTATATTTCATATTAATCCTTCAACTATTAACATATAACTAAATACTTCCTAATTCTTAACACCGTTAAATAAACTAACGGAAAACGATAATTTACATATCTAAAAGTCACATCATTAATATTATTATGTATTAATTAATATAAATATTATAACAAAAATAATTTTAAGGCTTAAATATTTACTACTTTAAAAATATGTTAACAAAAGAAGTTAAAGATTATAACCTTAAAATAAAAAATTTTATTTTTAGGTTTCAAATATTTATTTTAAAACATTAAGATATTTTTATTATAAAAAATTATTTTTTATACTTTACATTCTTAAGCTAAATTTTTCAACTTGTTAACTTGTCTAAAATAAATAAAAATTATTCATTTTAACATAATATTTTTAAACATTTTACCACAATATTTTAAAAATAATTTATTCTAAGGTTACAATTTTTTATGCCTTAAATTAACATATTTTTCAACCTTTTTTATTTTTCTAAGATAGTACTAATTATTTATTTTGAGCCTAAAAAATGATAATTATAATTATTATATTAATTAATGTATAATAATAGTGATTAGATTAATTTAAGTAAATTTTTTGTTAACTTGTTTAACGGTGTTAAATTCAGGAAGTTTTTTACCACATCTTTAAAGTTAAATGATTATAATGAAACTTTTAAAAGTTAAAGAATTAAAATGAAATCTACTTTAAAGTTAAGGGATCAAATGTATACTTTCACCTTAATTTTATTGCACTATTGAATTTAAGTAATATCAGTAGGATCAAAAGGCATTTAAAATTAAAATTAAAATTTTGAAAAATACTAAAGTAAAACAAAATGATGTACCTAATACACAAAACCCAACAAATAAGCTACATAAGAAAAAAAAAAAGCTCCCAAACATAAAACTTTAAAATAAGCCAACTCATCATTGTTCCTATTAGGGACAATGTGGCTTACCTGGGATTTTGCTTTATATGTTGATATTAATATTGATATTGATGTTTTCCATGAGTAATTTCAAATGAGAGAATGAGAAAGAAAACAAATTTCATAATACATAAGACACTAATAATTTTAAAAAGGAAATAAAAATATAACATTTGACAAGAATGGAAAATATAAAATTTATATAAGTGATGCATAAAATCAGGGTATCAATATATAAAATGACAGATCATAATCATCTATTTATTCCAAAAATGAGTAAAGAGTACCAATATCAAATCTAAATCATTCAAACTAAAATCAAATAGTTGAGATTTAATTTAAATTTATTTTATAATTTAATTATGTCAATTGAAATATAATGTAGAATAAAAATAATTTGTTAACTATCAAAATTTTAAATAATGATGTTTTAATATTAAAAAACTAAAGAGTACAAAATTTAAAATCCTGACTATCAAAATCAAATTTGGATGGTTAAGATGAGATTAGTATTTTCTATTCTTAAGGAGAGGATCTGACTCATAAAATGGCTAAATTTTTGTTTAAAAAATTAAGTCCAACTTTTTAAAAAAATAGTTTAATTAACGTTCCATTTTCCCAAGCTTAGGCTATCTTTGTCAACATGCCACAGCGTCATTTGCACTTCAAGGAATGGATAACACTGGTAAATCACAAGTCCTTGATTTGATCTCATTCACTAAGTCATGCTCAACATCAGACTCTTAAGCTGTGCCTTTATCGAACAATTCAAATGTCTGTTTCAAGAATTACCTTCCTCAAGCCTGAGTCTCATGCAATTTTCAGACCCCAATAGACACGCTTAAAGCTCTACATGAAGTGGATTCCCGCCACCTAAATTACGCATGATTGTGAACTCAAATTGCCCCTCGTCATTTTTCACACGTGCTTCCACTCCTAGAATTGGATTTTGATTGCATTGATGCTCCATCCACATTGATTTTCATGCAACCAGGTTCAGGTGGATGACAACACGTACGTCTTCCCATACCCTACTTCATGGCTTTTCAACCCCTTGGTCAGGCTTATCAATACTAGCCAGAATGGCTTTTGTTTTGTGCAGCATGACAAAATTCAATGTAACTATATCATCAAAGACACGTTCAGTCTTACATCGCCACAAGAGCCAGCAGAGTATAGTAAACATATATGTGCATGCAATCCCAATCCTCGTGGCTATCAGTCATAATTCTTCGTATTCCATTTGATCCATCCTCTCAAGTCGAGGCTAGAGAAACTGCTCCATCTACTTGGGCTAATTATCTATCTGCATATCCCTAACAACATCCACAACCGCTTCTTTTCCTAATCCACCATAGTGGGGTAACCACCTGTTTTTTTACAAAAATTAAATTAAAATTTTAATGAACCTAGATAGTAGAACCTGTGTATTGCTTGGTACCTCTATATAGAAATCCACATTACTCTTCATAAACTGTTAATTGTATGACATTTTATATAATTGTTGGGTTAAATTAAACATAGTTTATTGACAAAAAAGTATCTTTAAACCATTTATTTATTATTTATTCATTATGTATAGTACCAATTAAGAATCGGGTGATCCAAGTCGAGCTTGAGTGTTGAACCCGCAAATCGGCCCATCTGGCTCTGTCTCTACTCCATCATCGTTTTTACTTTTTACACCTTCGCCATTTGAAGCTCCGGGAGAAGGTCCGTGAAGGAGATCGCTGCTATAGCTTCCGGACAATCCTCGATCCTCTGCGAATCGAGAAGACACTGAGCGAAGATGCTGCCCACAGCCTCCAGAGGACGCTCTTCGTCCTCTTCGTCTCGAGCTAATCCCATGTTGCTTCAGTATCTCCGCCGAATTGTTAAGGTTCCCTCTACCTCTGTCCCACTCTGCATCTCTCCTTAATTATCTTTCCTTTAGTGGATCTGATCCTCTGGATTATCCAATTGTATTGTTCCTCATTTGATTTCATAAACTGGTATTCACTTGTGAAATGAAATTATGAATCTTGCTTTTGATATGTTGTTTTTAATTATATCTTCTCTCTAGTGCATCTAATTCAGACTCCTTTACTAAAGTTCCCGGATGTGAATGATTAGGTTAAAGGCTGGTATTGTTATTTGATTTGAGGTCCATGCTTCCGTGGTAGTTTGTTATCCTGGACACATTGTGATTCGGTGCCGCCAGTTTAAACCCGCTATTGTAATCGACACGAAAGCATTGATAAGATTATTGGCGCGTTTTGTATCATTGGATGAGTAAATGGTTTAGCTCGTATGAGCTCGGCAAATAATAGCTTGACCCCAACCACACAACACCCCCCCCCCCTTTTCTCTTGTTCTTATTGACACGAAGTGGACTATGAAATGATGATTTCTAGAGTCTCTCAAGCTTTGTCCCTGCCATACTTCCTCAGGTGCCTTATCTGAAGCTTGCTACAGATCTGCCTTGGTGCGTTGTCGATCAATAAGATAACAGAATATGCCTTTCACGTACCAAAAAAAAAAGATACTTTGCACACTCACTATTCTTTGACATTTATTGTCAATTGGAATTGATCTATATGATGAGATACCCCCAGGAATTGTGGAGGAGATAAAGAACATGAGCATAACCTGCCCTGACATACAATTGGCTGAAAAGTAGAGAAATGAACAGTTATTCAGAAGTACTTTTACATTCTATTATGATGAAAATTTGACTTGGATCTTGTACTCCTCAAGAAGTATTAGTGTGTCAACCAAATCCTTAGAAGATATTTAAGCTTAGTTCACATTTATTTTGTTGAATTCCAATAGCTTAAGCAATTTGTACTGTAAAGCACTAGTTTAAAAAACTATGAAATTATAATGAATTCTGTTGAAGCATTCTCCATGCTAACGTGTATCGCAGGATCGTGTGTGCTCAGTATAGAAAGAAATAAAAAAGTATTATACGAAAGTATTCATTGATTAGTTGACAGTAAATCCAGCACCTCTCTCTCTCTCTTCCAGTTTACTTTGATTTATTATTTATAAGCCACCTGGCCCAAAAACAAATTGTTAAGTTGCTACTCTTCTGTTTGATTTGAATTTTACTAGTGGAGATTAGAGACTGAATTCATTTTTTTCAAATTTCTTGATTTGAGAAGAGGGGTTTATCCCAAGTTCTGGTGCTACCGACAAAAGTGCATCAAAGGGCAGACATCACAATTGGCAATGCATGCTCTTGTGATTTTCTTTTAAATATCTTTCAATTGAAATCATTGCTTGTTTGATTTTTTTCTTCGTGATTGTTATTCTTATTTCAGTGGCAACAAATGGATATTGAATATACTTTCTGGCAAATGCTTCACCTTTGCACGGCACCAAAAGTTGTGTAAGTATATAAAATCACCTGAATTCTTTCTCCTTTCGAATTTGAAATTCCTGTATATTTCTTTTGATATTGTGCAACAATAGTATGGGGATTCTTTTATAGGATGAATTGTACCATATGCACGCACATCCACTTTACAATGGATCAAGGCTAAGTTTTTACACACCCCCTACATTTGTAATTAAATTATTGATTTCTCTGATTACTTTTTCTGGTGCTTGCGCTTGATGTGGAACTGGACAATGGATGCAGCTATCAGCATACTAAATATCACAAACGTAAGTTCTCTTCACTTGAACATCTTATCGGTTTTTATATATCTTTATGTTTTTTTTCCCCCTACAACGATTGATCCAACAACTTTTGATCAGCTTTTATTTTACTTGGCTATATGAATTACTTGGGCTGTATTTGCAGTGGCTCATAGTCCTTAAACTTGCTAGTATATGCTGTTATCTTGAAAACTTTTAACAATAACATGTTTGAATTACACTTGGTGATGAATGATGCTGGTGGTATCAATCGTTGATCATAAATAATGATAGGTGCTGAAATTTCTTTTTTCTTTTTGAACTTATTCAAACTTTCAAGTACTTGGGTCTAGCAATGATTCAGTATAGGGAGGAATCTTTCAAGAAAAAAGAAGACATGTTCTTATCTTTACCTTTTATTTTGTATAGGTAGGAAAATTTCATCCAACAATGTTAATTAAAAAAAAACTAAAAACAAAATGAAATGTAATTGGGTTTTTTCTTATTGTTTTTTGGTATCAGAAACCAAGAATCAATGGGCACGTGACGACCCTGCTTTTGTTGTGATCTGCAGCCTTCTTTTGGCCGTTGCAACTCTAGCATATTATGCAGCGTAAGTTTGCCCTACATTTGTGTTGCTGCCTCTTCATATTTATGCATAAGACAACTAGGTAAAATTACTGTAATTTTGAAAACCTAAATCAATATGCATGCCCCTAATGTATGTCTACTTAGGAAAGGGGCATCTGTTTTTAAAACTTTCTTTTGTATAAAAACTGCCTCGTTGAACTTACATTTAGTTTTCTTATTCTGGAATTTGTTGTTTCTGAAGTCATGAATCAAGTGGGTTCATGACTTAGGATTTAGACTTTTGATGACCTTCTTCCTGTTGAGATCAGTGCCCCTCTGCTAATATTATTATTTCCTAATCGCTCCAGGTATGGTCATAGTGCGTCACATGCACTTTTTGTTGTCCTATCAGTATTGGTTTTCCACTTTTTGATGACTGGAGTAGTTCTGGCAACTTTTTGTTGGTAAAGAATACTTCCCACATTAAATATTTCATCCTTTTCTTCTTAATCACTCAATTCTAATACAATAACTGTTGTGTCTTTTAAATCCATTTGATCTCCAGGTTCCTCACCAATTCTTATCTTCGAGAAGAGGCTCCAAACAGTTATGTGGTTGAGCAGCGTGTTGAATGGTAGGTCAAAAAAATTATCATTTCCTGCATTATTTGTTATGGCTGAAGAAGTTAATCTTCCATTACAGTGCATTGGTTTAATTGACAATTTGGCTATGTTTCTTAAAATGTTTAATGTCCTTGATGAATTTGGGGCAGTTGAATATTTCACCTTTGCTTTAGAATTTTATTGATTGTTTTCTAATAGCTGATTCTGCTTTTTTGGTTTTCCATGGAAGGCTATATGCATTTGATGTGCATTGCAACTCCTTCTTCCCTATGTTTGTTTTGCTTTATGGTAATCCCTTACCCTATAGTTATTATAGAACTGTTATAATGTTTACAACTGAAATAAATTGCATCACAGTGGTACTGATGTCTAATCATTTGGCAGTGATCCATTATTTTCTATCTCCTTTATTGGTGGCTCATGGTTTCATTCCAGCACTGCTGTCAAATTTGCTGTTCATGGTGGGCACTTCATACTATCATTATCTCAATTTCTTAGGTTATGATGGTAATGCTCTTCCTCTCTCTTGAGTGCAATCGCATACTAATAATCTTGACAAAGTTTTCATTTAGATGGACTCTTGATCTTTGGATCCTCTATTATTTTATTGATATATTTTCCTCAGGTGTGGCTATAGTGTCGAAAATATTCTCTTTTCAGCTTTTGACTCGTAGCATAAATCTGCTCAATTGCAATGAATCCATATTACATGTTGCAAGTCATACTTGAGGTGTCAGGCATGAGGTTTTCTTGCACTTTGGTTATAGTATTCTTTTAATATGTTTGATGTTTGATTTGCAAAAAAAGTTGTGCGAGCTGTCAATTTAGCTGGATAGTGTGTTCTTTTATTTTGGTCTCTGCTGAATTTGATTTAATTTTACACTAATATAGTGAATTTAGGAGGTTCATTCTCTTGAACTTTCTTTTTTTTTTTACCATTTCATTCTCTTGAACTGGAATCTCCTTTTGTTGGTCTTGAACTTCATCTCATATAGTGTGAAAGAGAACTTCACACCTAGGTCTGTCACATTGGCAGTCAGCATATTGAATAAGTGGTTGTTAAATGGTTCTTGGTAGACTTGTTTCCTGAGGACAGATAATGCTGGAGTTAATGTTACTAGATTTGACTGGGAGTGAATATCATGGAGTTAATGGATTGTCTTATGTGGCTGCAGTTCTGCCCTTTTTGGAGAGGACCACTTTTTTTCTGTACCCGATTGGTGTCGTCATCATCCTTTCTCCTATTTGTAAGTGTTGAATGTGCTTGCGATTTGTGATTTTCATAACTTCTTAAAGTTGTGTCTGAACTCAATTCCTGATTTGCAGTGATTTTGGGTGGCTTCAATCCGTCTAAATATTTCATGAACATGTTCTTCAGTCGACAAATGTGATCAGTCCAGCTAACACTTTTGATCTGTCATCTTTGAGGTTTTGGAGTATTCGGAAAGACTGCATCAACTTGAGAAGGGATCTAATGTTTGATTGTTTGTCTTGTATGTTAGGGATGGAATGGCCAGTAATGCCTCCTTCTAGTCTTCTACCACTGCCAGTGGAAGTTGAATTGTAGTAAAGTCAGGATAGGAAGTGCATTTTTTATAGTTATAGGGAATATTTGTTCAAATGAAACTACCTGATGTAAAAAGAGAGAAAAAAAATCCGATTTTCTCCATTTAAGTTTGGCGTCTTTCTCCCAAAAATGAATTTTGTTTCAAATCATATGCTTTCTCGAAAGTCTAGTGGCTGAAAAGTGAAGAAACGAATAAAAAAGGGTTTCTGTCAACCACTATCCGAATATGCGTGCTAGGGGTCTTCAAGGGTTGGGTGGATTAGTGTTGAAGAAATCGTCCGACATTAAATCGTGCCTATGAGTTAGGTTATAGGGTTGTCTTTTAAAAACAAAAATAAAAAATTACTTCCTCTTAAATATAAGAAAGTAAAATAAAATTGCCTCGAACATGTTAATATTGTTGATTGAAATTTGTTAACATTTTTTAGTTTGTAGTGTAATTTTTTAAATTATTCTCAATCAATAGTTTTTTTTTACACTAGGATTAATTGATGCTCAAAGAGATGCATTGTGAATAGTACATGATTTGCTTAATGAAGAATATTATTGGAAAAAAAATAATTATTGCATCCGATATTTTTCTCCCTTTATATTTTGGAGCAATATAATTATATAATCCTCTTAATTTTTTTTTATTTGAAACCAGAAGGGAGTATTGTTTCAGACATATACTTTCCTGGTATCAGTTCTAAATATTAGCTTAGCTTAAATGATTTGAAAGTAGATAATTTCATAACCCAATGACCAACTTAGCGTAAGCAATAAATTAACAGGGGAAATTGTGCAAAAAAAAAAAAAGAAAGAAAGAAAGAAAGAAGCAGGTGGGGACAACAACAAAGAATTGGGTAGACCTGGGCTGAATTAATCGTGGTGACGAATGAGATAGGTGACAAATTAGAAAGGCAAAAGGGGAAAGTTTAGATAAGTTCTATGGAAATAGGATATTTCCAAATTTGATAAATTCCTAATAGCTTATAAGGTGCTAATTTGGTAAAAAAAAAGGAAAAGACGCTTTTTAGCCCCTATGTGGATTAATTAGAAATGATATGAATTAGCTGAAAATCTAAGTGGATTAGTTGATTAATTGGGAATGGATTATTGTCTATTGTTGTTGCTAATCCACAGATTTCTCATTGATCTACACAAATTTCCAATTGATTAAACTGATCCACACAAGGGTAAAAACGTCTTTTGCTTATTCTTAAATTTCTAAATCAATACCTTAAAATCCATTAGGAATTTAACAAATATGAAGAAGCCTTTTAGGAATATGTGAAACTTATCCAGAAGTTTCCCGAAAAGAAAAGCTGAGTCGACCTAACAACCCAATATCTGCTTGGGTTGAATTTGATGGGCTGATGGAGCAATCCAGCGGTGTCATAATATTGCAAACTCCACGCTAATTCAGGTGTTCACACCAACATCATGACATGCCTTTCTGACCAACGAAAAGGCTAACTAACATAAGTAATGAACTTAAAAACATGTCGACAAATGCCGAGAAAGTTAGCACAGGTACTCATGTACATGTTATGGGCAGATAAATATATATATATATATATATATGCCTACAGGAATTGTGCTCAATGAAGGCTGGCTTCCAAAGTTCTTCCATTACCTAAGGAGTTTAATTTCCTCTCTGAAGATATTTAACAAAATAAATAAATAAATAAAATGACCAGAACCATATCCCATTTGGTTGCGGTTGAAGCTTCCCCCCAAATTGATTGGGTCAACTGCAACGACTTCCTATGAAAGGATGCACAGCTTCTTACCTTTTAAGCATCAATTGTCTTTGGAAATGACAGGAAAACCAACTGCCACACTTGAATTTTAAAAACACGTATACTTCCGATTGATCAGGATCTTGCTACCTAAACTAAACCTTCTGTCATTTGGTTTCATGTCTTCTATTTGTTTTGTAGTACATATTATGTTTTGTAATAATTATCTAATAATTGTTATTTTTGTAATAATTTTTCCTTTTTTTTTGTTTCAATCAATTCTATATATCAAATATTCTCTGCAACATGCAGGAAAAAATAAAATAAAATAACTGACTTCATGGCAGCCATTTGGTTACACTTACCCATTCTGGGTTCATGTTGGATATTTGTTTAACATGTGAAGTAAGTCGAACATGCACAAACTATATAATTCAATTTTGTTCAACCTACTACGATAATTTTCGGATTATATCAGGGTGCTAACATTGTTAAAATTAGGCTTATGGTATCTATGGCAAATTAGATCTGTTTATCCGTTTCTCGAGTTTCGAGTTCTGTTACCCATTTGAGTTCGAGTATTTAAAAATAAGAGTAAGTATAAAATCCTTGATCGAAGTCTATTTCTAGACCATCTTGTGAGAGTGTTCTTGGGTATTATTTTTTTGGTACACGAGAACCATGGGCATTTTATACACACATATTAATTATATTTCCTCCGGTGTTATCTTATATATAAAATTTTTTATCGTGATTCTGAATATAAAATCTTTTACAATATATGAGGTAATATTTATTATATATTTTTAAAAAATATCTCTATTTAATATATTAAAAAAAATTTAATAAAGATAGTTTTAAAAAAATATTAAAATTTTTAAAAAAATTAAAATAATTAATTAGTTTTAACTCTTATTTTTAATTTATGTATTTTAATTAAAAAGATTTTATATGGAGTTCCAATATTCTTTGAATTCAGAATTGCACGACAATGTCTGAGTCATTGGGCATTGGGGAGACTAACACGCGTGACGCCTTAAAGAGTTGGTGAGCTACTCTAGATATTGATATTCCAAACGCCACTTTCCGACAGAAAATTTGGAATCCTTTGGAAACAGACCACATTTAATAGTAGTACTACTACTCAACAACACAACAGACAACTTTGAGAAGTAGTAATTAATTCATAATGATAAGTTTTGCAGGGTGTTATCAACAACTTTACAATGGCGCGTGTTTCATTGATCGAGTTTGCTGCCACCAACGTCCACAACGAACCTATATCTGACATCGTTCTTCTCCAATCTCTCGAAGGCTTTGTTGATGTAATCCATCTTCACCACCTCGATCATCGAACTCAGACCCTCCTCTTTCCAGAACTCCAGCATCTCTTCCGTCTCCTTTATGCTCCCGATGAAGCTTCCCGTTATCACCTTCCTCCCTGCCACACAATTAAATTACAGCGCTTTCAAATCACAACACCGCAAGATTACATCTTGTATACAAATAAGATAACATCTTAACACGAAGTTTTGGAAAACAAGAGATTTAATCCAAAAATATCAGAGATCAGATATCAGCCCAGAAACTCCTCAATTTTCCAAAGATGGTACTGGTAGCTACCTTCCATAACAAGTATTGATGCTTAAAAAAGCAAAGCAGTGTCATGCCTGATGCGTCTGGTGTTGATAACAGAGAGAGAGAGAGAGCTTACCAAGCATGACCATGGGGGAGACGAATTGCAGAGGAGTGTTGATAACACCCATTAAGATCAGCTTGCCATCAACTTTGAGCAGAGAAAGATAAGGCTCAAGAGGGTGACCCACTGGCACAGTATCAATGATATAATCAAGCGAATCAGCAGCCTTCTGCATCTGCGTTTCGTCTGAACTAACCACATACTCATCTGCTCCAAGGTGCTCCAGAGCCTCCTGCTTCTTCTTATCGGAAGAGCTTATCACGGTCACGTGGTGTCCCATCGCTTTCGCTATCTTCACGCCCATGTGCCCCACTCCTCCAAGCCCCAATATTCCACCTCTTAGCCCTCCCTCTTTCAGCCCGAAGTGTGACAGTGGACTGTACACTGTCACGCCGGCACACAATAGTGGAGCCACCTGCTCTGGTGCCATCCCCTCTGGTATCTTCACCACAAAGCTAAACCCCGATCAAGAAAACACAGCTTCAGAATCGGTGACAAACGGCGTTTACTCATATATATTTGTTTTTTTTTCAAGTGGGGTTTTCCAGGAATCTTAAAGCATGGAACTTAATTTGGAATTGGTGAAAAGATGTGTCAACATATATGAAGGTTTCAACTTTGAAGTGTGACTTCGCAGGAACTTTTGAAGAATATTATAAAGCATGGAGCATTGGAGAAACTAATTGAATAGAAGCTAAGATGATGATGTATTACTTTTGATCGACGACCATGGTTTCAGCAAAGCCCCCTTGGGTGGGTCTTCCATCGGTGTACACATCGTTGTAATTCCAGATCTTCTTGCTGCAGTATTGCTCGATATCAGAATTGCATGCCCTGCAGTTTCTGCAGCTCCCAACGATGAGTCCTGCTCCGACCACTTCTCCAACCTTGAACTTGGTCACATTTGAACCCACCTCGATCACTTGGCCAACCACTTCATGCCTATATATATATATATATATAAGAACCCTCATCAGCACGCAAACCCACAAGCAAGGGAAGCCGTTAGAACATAATTCAATGGGTTTTGTTAGTTGTTTACCCTGGAACCATGGGATAATTGGACCTGCCAAGATCATTCTTAATCTGATGCAGATCAGAATGGCAGATTCCACAGTAGTGAACCTTGATATGCACATCGTTAGGCCCCGTGTTTCTGAAAATATTACAGAAGATAAAACATTGATAAGAAACAGAGGACCCAAAACGTAGAGAGAAGATGAGATATTTAATGAAAGTACGTATGTACCTGAGAGTGAAAGTGTAAGGAGCGAGAAATCCAGAAGGGTCTCTTGCAGCCCATCCAACTGTTGTTCTTTCTCCCTCAATGCTGCCCATATTGTCTGACAGGCAGAGGAGAACTGGAGAGGAAGGGAGGGAATTTAGCAAAGGAAAAGACACCGAGAGAGAGAAGAAGAATGAGACGAGCTTGAGTGCGTAGTGGGTGCGATTAGTGAGGAAAGTGGAAGGCATATAAATAGTTACTATAATACAGAAATAATTTGTCAGATTGATGAAGACATCTGAACTGTTACGGTTGGTGAAAGAGTCGTGGGGTTTAATCCTCTGCTTGCTTCCCTAAGCTATGCACTGCCATCCTCCTCCTTCTACCTACCTCTACAAATCTGGGCCTCACATCCCTCATCTTATTAGATGGTTCTTATTATCTTTTTTTTTATATACAGAAGAGGTTGCGAGAGTCACCATAATTCTAGCAGTGACAGGGCCCTCTCCATCGCTTCGATTTCGCCAAAGCCTCAAGCACTGCCACCACTCACCACTTATTATCAGTTAGGCACAAAGATTTCTTTTCTTTTCTTTTCTTTTCTTTTTTCCAACGATACTTCTTGTGTTTTTGTTTTCTTATTTTTGAATAAAGATTTTTTTTCTGATTTTAAAGGTATTGCCTCCTTATAGATAATATAAAGGATGTGATTTGCCGTTAAGTTAAATTTGATATGTAAGATATTAGATAAAACATTAAAAAATGTATAAAAATAAATATTATTATAAAATAACAAAGACATATGAAAATACATCTATTATATATATTTTTCAATCATAACAAAGTTAGCCTTAAACTCGGTACACGATCATAAATAAATATATATATTTCTTAAATAATGTCAGTTTCAACAAAACTTAAACCTGAATAATTAAGATAAGCAATAATACATTCTAACTAGTACTAATGACCGACTTTTTATTAGTACTTTCTCAATTTTATTTTATATATTATTTTAAAAAATTTTAAATATTTCAATTTCTCTGTCATTTTAAATTATTAATAAAATATTAATTATCTTTTTTATTTTTTTATTTTTTATTAAAAATAATAGTAGGTAGAATATAAATTATTTTTTAATATTTAATATAAAAATATTTTAGTAAAATATTATTAAATTTTATTATAATTTAAGTCATTTAATAGTTTTATTAGCTTATATGAAAAATTTTAAAATAATAAATAAAATGAGATAAATTGAGTAAATTTTAAGAAAAAACAGAAAATATGGTAAAAGTGCATGCAAGTTGATAAAAATAGGTATGTTTGATTAGTAAATTTTATTGTTACAAATATTTATTTTGGTAACTGTCACTAATTTTTATATGTTCAATTAATACTGTGTCGTTTTTTCGTTTTTGGCCACAATTAATAGTGTGTTCTTATACATATAAAAGGTTTTTCTTCTTAAAACAGATAGTTGGAAAATTGTGTAGCTGTAGTAGGAGGTCCGAAATGGTAGGTATTCCGTATTCCGTCGTCAAATAAAGAACAAAAAATACAGATATATTGTTTGCATTTAAAATATAGTGTATTGAGATTATCAAAGCACGTGATCTAAGTAATTAATAAGATTTTCCTAGACAAACCTATTTAAATATTAAGGGTTCACTTGCTATAATTCTAGGAAAATAGTTTTATTGAAAGTATATTTACTGAATAGTTAACTTCTCGGAAAGTTGATATGCAATCTATTTACTTTATTTTCTATTTTCTAAGAAGTTTAAATAATTTTTTAAATAAGTATACGATATTTTAATTTTAAAAATTTAAATGCCCTTTCTATTTAAAACCTTAATTAAGGAATAAGAGCTTTTTTTTGGAAAAACTTCATAAAATGTTCAGCAAGTAAAATTTCTCTAGATTTTACTCAGAAAACTCTACTTTCTAAGTTAAGTTTAATTTCCTGAAAATTTCTAAATTTTCTTCTAACCAAATAACATTAATTAGTCCATTTCTTGAAAAATTTTACTTACTTCCACCACTTCCGTTATACTAAGTGAGTCCTAAATTTCTAGTAATAGATTAAACTCAGTTTATACAAAAAATTTTTATTTAATATGTCTGAATAGTATATGCCACTTCTGGTAATTATACATTATTTTATTTCTGAATGCTGTAGACAAATAGATCATTTTTGTCTGATTAAGGAGTAGATAGTTAGACCTAACATTTGGATGCATTTATAAGAAATGAAAGAGTAATTCATGCCATCCGAATCAAAGAATATTGTTGATCAGAAATGCTTACTTGACTCAGTGGTTGCGTGTTCTTGACTGATGACTCTCGATCTTGACTTCTTTTTCTAGCAAAACCTTTTGTTTAGTATGTATCACTTCTGGCAATCATACATTATTTATTTCTTAATGCTGTACATATAAATGATCATTGTATCTTTGGTAAAAAACACTATACCAATTCTAAAATTGATTGGCATTCAATAGTTGACGATTCTATAAAAAATATCAACTAAAGTATAATGCAAAAAAAAAAAAGTATAGAAGTTCTTTAGTTGGTGTTTCTAAAGGGGGCATGATCTAGAGTGATGCAAAAAGAAAAACCAACTATAGTAGGGCACCATAAAAAAGCGAAAAATAGTTTAATTGGTATTTATTTAGAAAGTGCCAATTAAAGTTAGTCATTTTAGTTGGCATTTCTGTGTAAATGCTAACTAATATGATTTAAAAATTAAAAAAATTTAGTATAGAGTTTAGTTAATGTTTATTCAAAAAATATTAAATAAAGTTAGTTATCATAGTTGACGTTTTTTAATATGATTTAAAAATTAAAAAAAATTAATTTGAAGTTTAATTGGGGTTTGTTGAAAAAAAAAAAAAGCCAACGAAAACTTTAATATTTTTTACTCAAAATAAATACATGGATCCTTATTTTCAACCAATGATAAGAAAAAATCCGACGGATGCTATTCTCTCTCACTTTTTCTGTTTCTTTCTTTTCTTTTCTTCATTCGACCGTGTCTCTCTCTCATTTGTGTCTCTTTTCTTTGCTTCTCTCAATCTCCTCTCTTATCTCTTCCCTCCCGTTGATCCATTTCACATGGTAGAGCTCAAATCTATTTCGCATGATCTCATCTCTTCTCCTCCAAGAACAGTGTCACGTGAACTCAGATATGTTTCACACCATTGAACTTAGATCCATTTTGCATTGCGATGATCTCATCTCTCCTTCGTCTCCAAGTCCGATTTCATTGTTGTTACTACCTCTACTGGTCACCGCTCCCACTGCTAAGATGGCTGCTAGTGCTATCACCTCTAGCTACGCCGCCCTTGCCCTCGTTGACATCGTCGAACTAAGGTCCATTTTGTGTTACTGAACTCTAGTGCCTCCACGATTTCTACTTCCCTTATTTTCGTTTCCACCTTTCAGTCCTTGTTTCATGTAGATTTGATCTTACTTGTTAAACATTGCGACGCAGATGTAAAGTGAGGCGATCTAAGCTTGCTAATCTAAATACTTCTCACTTCTTCATCTTCTTTATTATTAAGCATTCAGATTTTTTTTTTAATTTTAGTAATCTATTAATTGTTAATATGAGCATCTTTGTTTTTGCCATTTTTTCTGACAGTGAAAATATCATATATCAATGCAATATTTACTTTCGTTGTTCAAATGTTTTGCGCTGCAACTTGCCTCTGTGATGCTTAGCATAGCAACATTTGTTTTATTTTATGAAGAATACTGGATCTGGATCTAAGATGTGTGTATCAGATTTTTTTAATAAAAAAATGGAAAAAAGTTAGCGTTTGTTAATAAAAAGGCCAACAAAGTTTTTTTGTTGGCTTTTGTATTAACAAAATGCTATCTAAAGGTTTTTCTTTTGAGGAATAAAAAGAGGAAGGTTTCGCATTTATCACAAAAACGCCAACTAAAGTGATTTTAATTGGTGTTTCTAAAAAATACCAATGAAAACTCTACCCTTTTATTAGCGCTTATATATATATATATATATGGTGTTTTGAAAATGTCTAACACAAAAAATAAACGTAAATGTAAGTCTTTTTTGTGGTAGTGAAACAAAGAAATATATATATATATATATCATTATATCTCCCTTAAGCATAATGTTAAGAATTCAATTACTGATTATGTGTATGAAAAAAAATCTTGTCAAAATATTGGAAGGGATGAAGAAGCAAAACCCATTTAAATTTTATTTATGTCTTCAAGAAATTAATGTTCAACTATTGCTGGGACATCCTTAATGAAAAAAATATTATATCAATAAAAAATTTATAATAAATTTTACTATTTACAAAGTATAAGTAATGTGATTTAACCAAACGCTTAAATAAGAAACATTTCTTACATTTTATTACAAAAGAAAAAAAAAACTTCTTATCCATTAGGTACGCCTCCGTTGAATTAATAATGAATTAAATATTGTCGGCTAAAATATAAATACCTCTTCTCAACTCTGAGTCATTTCTACACAATCCACTTTCTTGAAATTGCATTTTTGTGAATAACTCTAAGGAAACCATGTGGCATCTATTTTGGAAATATATATATATATATATAAACATTTTTGTAATAAATACTCAAGTCACTCTGTTAGCAACAGAATGGCTACATCGACATTATAAAGTTGACTCTTCAATTCTTTATTTTTGCCCGTTCAATGCATCTAACCTTCGCCTCTACCCTCCATTTAATAATTTTGTACTCCCTCTGGTCCTATATATAGGATCTTTTACCCTGATCCTAAATATAAGACCTTTTACAATATATGAGGTAATATTTATTATATATTTTCAGAAAAATGTCCCTATTTAATGTATCCAAAGAAAAAGAGAGAGGGATTAAATAAGGATAGTTTTAGAAAAATGTTGAAATTTTTGAAAAAATCGAGGTAGTTAATTAGTTTTAATTCCAATTATTAATCCACGTGATTCGGTTAAAAGGGTCTTATATTAAGGATCAGAGGGAGTATATTTTTTCCTAATTCTCCAATCCGTCACTTTCATGCTCCTGCTTTAGGTTCCTTCTCACCTGCCTTCTATTGAAGAAACTTACAGTTAGGGCTGTGCACCAACCCGGAAAACCCGGACCAGCCCAGTTCAATCAGGTCGGGTTGGTCTGGGTCAAAATGAATATCGGGGAGAAATGATCAAGATTTCGGGTTGTTTTAAACCGTGCTAGGCCGGTTTGCGGGTGAGATATTCGGTCCCAATATACCCCGGCCCGATTAACCCATGCTGACAATATGTTAAAAAAATCCCCCAGGTGCCAGGTCCCTCTGTCATTGCGTTGCCGTTTTGGAGTCTGAAGGAAGAGAAGATATCAGTATATCACGATGACCATTCAGAATTGGGATTTCTAGCCCTAAACTCTGTGCAATCGAACCCTCCAGCGTCCGCGACATTCTCCTTTTCTTCTTTGAGGTAAAACATAGATCTACTTCAAGTAACAGTGAGCTTTAATCCGAAAGTGAGGGAAGGAGTAGACTACTTGCTTACTTGCTCAGTTGCTCTGCTTTTTGCATCGGCCTCTCCATAACATTAAGCTTTCAAACTCACTCTTCCTTTCAGCATTGCAAACTCGAAGACTCGCAGCTCACCGTAATTTCTCTCAGCGTTCTTTCTCTCTGCATCGTAGACTCGTAGCTCATCGTTAGTTCTCTCAGCGTTCTTTCTCTCAGCGTTGTAGACTCGCAGCTCACCGTTAATCTTCGTGTCTTCATAGTTCACAACTTCACGCGGGTGAGCTTTCTAATCACTCAGTTGGTTTAATGTTTTCAGCTTTCAGTTATGTTAATCGTTTCTTCTAGTTCTCGGATCTTACTCTTCCAGCGACCTCTCTTTACTTCCTAAGTTCCGACTTCCTATGCTGCCATGTGAATACATGATGCTGTTTAGCTAGTAGCTATTTTAGGAAGAATTATTTGTTGGATTTCCTAGAAATGTATCTTAACAATTGTCATTATAATATTTTTGGTTTAGTTTTGTATGATTAAATTTCATTTGTCTTAGGAATTATGGCCTTGTTGGGGTTACTTTGAATGAATATTGCATTTATATGATATCTTTAGTAAAAATTTGACTCATACGTGATGTTTTTGCTCTAATTTTATGTATGTTAGCAAAATCAAGACCTGTTTTATTATTGTACTAACTCACATAATTATTTGGTTAGTCTTTCATATAAATTTTAGTTCTCATGTATTTATAATTGAATTACAGAAAAATCAATGGATAATCTTGAGTCCCAAATTCCAACTAGTGGGGCGCCAAATGACACAATTTAGACAAGTGATCTTCCTTCAAGTACACCTGGTGGTGCTGGTACTGCAATTGCTTCAAACACACCGGGTGGTGGTCTTCTTCCTTTAGAAACGCCGGACATTGCTTCTACTCCTTCAGAAACTCCTGGGTTTCTTTCTACTAGTTCAGAAACTCCCACTAGTGCTGCTAATCCTTCAGAAGCAGCTGGTGGTTCTTCTACTCCTTCAGAAGCACAAGCAGCGGCTGCTAATAATCCCATTCGTAAACCACCATTGAAGAAGTCACCGGTTTGGCAACATTTTATCATGCTTCCTTTGGATGAGACAAATGGGAAACCTAGAGAAGTATGTAAATATTGTGAGACTTCTTATGCTGCTGACTTAAACAAGCACGGCACCGGGACTTTAAAGAGGCACCTTGAGAAATGCATGAAGAATCCATATAGGAAAAAGAATTAGACAATCTTGGCATACACTGAGACATCATCAGGAGATGGGTCTGTGGGCTCAACCAGAAGCTTAATTCCTCACACTTACAGTTTAGAGGCATGTCGTCGAGCATTGGCAGAGTTTGTGATATGTGATGAGCAATCTTTTCGTGTGGTGGAAGGACGGGGGTTTCGCAAATACAGCAACACTCTTGAGCCTAGATTCCCAGTTCCATCTAGATTCACGATTGCTCGAGACTGTTTAAAATTGTTTGACAATGAAGGGGCTCAATTGAAAACATATCTAAGAAAATCTTGTAGCCGGGTGTGTCTCACAACTGATACATGGACGTCTGTGCAAAACTTTTACTATATGGCTCTCACAGCACATTTCATTGATGAAAATTGGCAGCTACAAAAGCGCATCCTGAACTTTGTAAACATTGACAATCATAAGGGTGAAACAGTTGGTAAGGCCATAGAAAAGTGTTTGTTGAATTGGGGGATTGAAAAAGTATTCACAATCACTGTTGATAATGCAAGCTCTAATGACACAGCAGTGGCATATTTGAAGAAGCGATTGAAAAATTGGAATGGCTTGATGTGTAATGGTGATTATCTTCATATGAGGTGTTGTGCCCATATTCTTAACTTAGAGGTGAATGATGGATTGAAAGATATGGATGACTCTATCAGCGCCATTCGTCAAGCTATCAAGTATATTAGATCATCACCTTCAAGATTTCAAGCTTTTAAAAATCTTGTTGACGCAGAAAGGATAGAGGCAAAAAGTCTTGTGTCCTTAGATGTTCCTACCAGGTGGAACTCCACCTATCTTATGTTACAAACAGCTTTGAAGTTTCAAAATGTCTTCAATCGAATGGAAGATGAAGATGATGGATACGTTGCTCATTTTATGGAAGATTCACCTCAGGGAAACCCTCTTGGGCCAATGGATTGGAGGAAGGCAGAGGTGTTTGTTGCATTTCTATCCTTTTTCTATTCAAGCACTTTGAAATTCTCTAGATCATTGCATGTGACATCTAATACTGCCTTTCTTGAACTTGTCACCATCCAAGAGCTATTGCAATCAAACACTTTTGATATGACTAATTCTATTACTTCTGATATGGCTAAAAGAATGAAGGCCAAATATGACAAGTACTAGGGGAAGCCTAATAATTTGAATCCTTTGTTGGTTATGGGTGCTGTCTTGGATCCTAGATATAAACTAGGCTCTGTGAGTACCTCCTTTTGAGAGTTGTATGAGGACCTTGAATTGTGCAAGGCTATGGAGATGAAAGTAAAGGATGCATTATATCGGTTGCATGATGAATATTTACAGCTTGGGGGTAATGCTAATGAACAATCAGAGAGTTGTATCTCTGAAGATAGTGGTCTATCTACCAATTCAGATTCATCAAGGTTTTCAAGTGCACCAATTAAGGTACCTGGCAAAATCTTGGGTCAATGGGAAACTTCAAAAAAATTGAAAGTTAGCTTAGATCACACCTCAGAGGTTGAACGGTATCTTGCAGAGAGTGAAGTTCAAGATAGTCCTTCTTTTAACATCTTGAGTTGGTGGAAAGCAAATGCATCAAAATATAAAATCCTTTCTCTTATTGCACGAGATGTTTTAGCAATTCCAGTGTCCACAGTCGCTTCAGAATTTGCTTTCAGCACTAGTGGACGTGTGCTTGATCCTATCCGAAGCTCATTAAAAGCAAAGACACTTGAATTACTCCTTTGTTGTCAAAATTGGCTTGACCCTGGTACAACTGTCAACATTGATCCTCATGACTATGAAGGCATAGATGAGGAGGATGTGGATGGAATAATTGCTAAAGGTTTGTTCATATTTTGTTCATTTGCAATTTAATCCAAAATCCTCTCATCATTACCATATTTGTAATCTTTTATAATTCTCTTTTTTTTTTACCCTTTGCAGATCCTCAAGCTGCAGCTGCTCTTCCAACTGGTCCAATTTAAGCTTGTTATGTTTAATGTTGTTGAGTTTTTAGTCATGTTTAAGTTAATGTTGTATTGTCTTTAGTGGAGTTGTCATGAAACTGATGTGTTGTGTTGTGTAGCTTTTGTAGTATTTAATGGAGTTGTTATGCCTTGTCTTTATTGGATTTGTGATGAAACTAATGTTGATGCATTATGTTACATTGTAGACTTGATGTTGGATTATATTGTTCTTTTAGTTGTGATGAAACTAATGGTGATTTTACGTTGTCTTTACCTTGTCTATTGTTGGATTGATGGATTAGGCCTCATGCCATTACTGTCATTACTCATTAGTTTAGTTGATCCTTTGTTTAAATTTTTCTAAAACTGTAGAGAAAAGGTGTGTGTAGCAGTACAATGGTTTAACCATTGATTCATCATGAGAATTTCAATCCACAGGTTATTGATTTGGTAGGTTGTTCTACATTGTTAATAATAATGATATATTGCTTGGGAAAGTGCAGAATTTGCTAGAACTAATCTAAAATTACCCTGCTATGATATTACCGATTATTACATTGGATTGTTGTTATCATGCAGAACGAATTGGATTGTTAATTGATTCTACAATGAAACTTGTTGTCTCCCAGATTCCAGAGGTTTTAGTAGATGACAGGAGAGAAGCATTGCTTAGAACAAGCAATCATGCATTGGCAAGGGGAGTGACAATAGTTGTTGACATGGGAAGATATTTTCCAGGGGTGTCATCTGATCCTTCTTGGGAGGATTTTGCAGGTTATAATATTAAATTGAGTGAGATGTATTTCTAATGACATTCATTCATTTTATATGGTTTTTCAATAGTGTACTTAGTTTCCATAAAGGAAAAACTGTTGAAAACTTTAAAGAACAAGATATAACATGCAGTTATGGCTATGTTGTACTGAATGGTGAGCTATGATTCAGAAAGCCTGATTAATCCATTCAAATGCAACAAAACACAAAATAATGGGTTAAAGTTTGACACATCAAGATTCTGGCTTGTCTAGTTTCATTTTCAGAATACTCTGGGATGGCCTTAATTAACTTGATTGTTTATCTTTTTTCTGAACTTTGCAGATGTTTATCAATGGGCAGATTCATTGTTGAAAATGAAAGTTCAAGTTTGTTTATTTTTTTCAATGGAGACATGGTCACGTTTAGCTGTATGATTCTATTCTGACTTGTACTTAAATGAAGCATGGTCCAAACTAATGCTAAGGATTAGAATTCATGGTTGTATGCTCTTCTATAGGTCATCAAGTAGGTTCTTCAAGTTTCCATCATCCTCCATTATGTGTAGTGTAGGTTGTAGAGAGAAATATTGTAATTCTAATGAATGACAGCTGAAGTTCCTTTACATAGAATAATATAGATATTATATAATGGTTGTTTTGGCACATTCATGTTATATATCTTCCATGGGTAGTTTTGGCCTTCTTGACTCGTCGCTAGGATTTTTTCCTTCTTCTGGTTATGCAGAATGTGCATTGTTCAACTTAATATATGACAATGTTTAGTTCCATGTAGTGGCTTAATGGTTCAACTATTTTGTAGGAATTATTATATTTGTATGATTACTGCTAGCTCATTTTATTGAGGGGGTCAAGCAAAGATGATCAATTTTATAGAAGAAATTATGATAGCTTGTTTAGCTCCCACAACAATGGTATGTCTCTCTGATACTGATTTCTATCTGTTAGAAATGTTTTACATGTCTTATTTGTTAACCAAATCTCATTAAATAAATTGATAATCTTCATTCATATTGGAGTTGGTGGATCTGGATCATTACGTATGAACAATATCTAATATGATAATGTTAGTATATATTTTGTTTTATAACAATTTCTGATATGATTTATTAATGGAATATTATGTGCATTAGGTTGGGTTGGGTTGGGTTGGGCTATTTTGTGCGGTGGGTTACCCCGGCCCAACCCAACCCAGCCCGAAACCCACTGGGTCGGGCTACTCCGGGCCGGGGATAAAACCCCAGCCCATTGCACATATCGAGCCGGGGTGCGGGTTCTGTAAAACCCGACCTCGGACTGGCCCATGCTCAACCTTACTTACAGTTACGTAGGCTCTAATCCAATAAGTGTGGTGCTATTCTGATTTGCAGGTAAAATTAACTTCTTGCTGATATTAATTGTTTGCAAGTACCAAACAACTATTTTAATCATGGAAGTACGTGGGTCCCATGGTAGCAATAGATTGCATATTTTTGTTGATATATAAAAATATATACCCTCTCCATTTTTTAATATAAAAAATAAAATTGTACTCCCTCCGTTTCTTAATATAAAGAATAAAAGATAAAATTACATAAACAAAAAAAAACAATAAATTTGTCTGAAATATAAAATAGTTTTAAAAAATGCCCTCATTTAATACTAATAACTTTTACATCATGCAATTAATGCAAATGGAAAAATACTATATTAATTAGGGGTATTTTTGGAAAAAAGTTATTAAATACACCAAACAAACCCCCTTGTCCCTTATATTTTGAAATATGGAAATTCCCCCACTTGTCCCTTATATTAAAGAACGAAGGGAGTAAAGAACAAGAAGAGTAATAAATTTGTCTAGAATATAAAATAGTTTTAAAAAATACCCTTATTTAATATTAATAACTTTTATATCATATTATTAATATAAATAAATTATATTAAAAAAATGACATCTTAATTAGAGATATTTTAAAAAAAAATTATTAAATATACTAGATAAATCTCTAAATCTCTTATATTTTAAAATATAAAAATTCTCTTATTTATCTCTTATATTAAGAAATGAAGGAAATATGTTGTTAGGGCATCCATAATATAAAAGCTCAAAGGTTATGGAACGGAAGGAAGGCGTGTATACCTTTATAATAAATGTTTATGGACTCTCATGTGACTTGAGTGATAATATTATAAAAATATTTATTATTTTTTTTTGGGATACAAAAAATATTTATATTTCTATATGTTAGATGCTACATGGTTTTATTTTGTTTAATGTGACATTTCTATTAATAATTTATCAAAGTTATTAACATAATGGTGTTAATAAATAATAATAAAAGTGCAAGAAAGTTTATGTATGCAGGTGATACAAAATTGATGAGAGTTATGGTTCTTATCCACATTATAAAATATTTTATATTAATTATATGTATATTAAGAAAATTAGTTTTTCAACTAAAATTAATGTCAAAATATTTATATTTCCTATTTTACTCTTATTAAATACTCCATTATAATATCATTGTAGGGTTATAAATGAGGAGAGAAAAAATATTTAAAATATAGATAAAATAAAAAAAATTCAATATTCTATATTTTGAACCAAACACTTGTTATATAAAATGTTTTATAATATAAACTAAAGAGTAGTTATTTATAGTATTTTTCGGTTTTTCCCCATATATGTAACTAATAATTGGGGTAGCTAGTGGTTTATTGGATGAAAGTTGTATACAACAGCATTGCGTCATCAAAACGTCACCTATTAATATCGCATTATGGAATTTATGGTTCCCTTCTCTCATACGGAAATGAACTTCTGAGTTGTCCGACCTTTCTCATGTTCCGCAATAGTCTTTTGCGTTGAAAACTTGCAATAACGCCATCTATTTCTTGCTAATTCAGTAATTTTTGACCCATCCACCCTCTAATATGATATATAATATTCTTTCTATCCTATTTTATTTATTATTTTAAATTTTTTTATATAAAAAAAATAAAACTATTAAATAATCTAAATTATAGTAAAATTTAATAACATTTTACCATAATATTCTTGAATTAAATATTAAAAAAAGATTCATATTTCACCTACTATTATTTTTAATAAAAGGTAAAAAAGTAAAAAGAATAATTAATATTTTATTAATAATGTAAATTGACGGATAAATTGGGATATTTAAAATTTTTTAAAATAATAAATAAAATGGGATGGATGGAGTATAAAATTTAAAATACTTATAAATAGTTCATTTTATGTTTTTTTCAATTTTGTACTATGCCCAAGTCTATTTAATTTGGTTAATGATGATACATTAGAGATATTTACTCTAACAAGTGTGAGTTCCATACGATATATAGGGTCTTATGGATGAATCTCATTGTTCATGGATAATGACTATTGCTAGGGTTGTTCAACGTGCCTGATGGCTCAACATGTCTGGTCTTGCTTGATCATTTTAGGTTTGGCCAAGCCAAGCCAGAAGGAAAAAAAAATAAGACAGAATAAACATTGAGCTAAAAGGGGCCTTGGATTGGGACGGGCTACCGACAAGGCATATGCCAGTCTCGTATTGGCCCGTATATGTATGTCTATTTAATTTTTTTAAATAAATTTTTTATCTCCTCTCTCTCATTATCTCCTGATTCCCAATAGGGCATTAAACTTAAACCCTAGAGTATAAAGATTTCTCCTACTTTTCTTCTCTTTTGATCCCTCTCCACCTGCAACAATCTAGGTCCAAGGTCATTGTCTTTCTTTCATCTTCATCCTCTCCATCAATATCTGCCGTGGTTCGTGTGCTTGTGAAGTTCGACTGAGCCTCCATGGTCGTTCTTTCTCCATCTTCATCTCCATCAATTTCTACTGTGATTTGTGTTTGTGTGTTTGTAAAGTTCGTCAATGCCTCCATGGCCATAGGTCACCATCGTTCTATTAGTTTCATCCTCTCCATCAATTTTTGTCATAGTTTGTGTTTGTGAAACTCATTGTGCCTCCATGGTGGTTCTTTGGTTTCTCTTCAACTATGTGTTCTTCCTTTTCTTCTCCTCTCATCTTTGTGCCTTTGTGTGGACCAGAATATATTTGTTTTATAATCCACTATTGATGATTAATCGCCTCTTGGAAGGGTGGGACTTGATTTTTACATAATACTGTAATCTCTTGGCGATTTTTCAATGAGTAAACTAAAGGGGATTTTTTTTCTAGGTAAAGGAGCAATGATTCTTTAATTAAGTGATGCTGAACTCTTCTATGTAATTGATACTCTTCTTATTTATTTAAATTAATGATTCAAGCTTAATTTTTGAACTGTTTTTAAGCATTTTAAGTGATTACAATCAAATAGTTTTTTTTATATATTTTTATAGGTTTTTTTTTTCTTCATTACTTTTTCTCCTTAAAATATTAGTTTCATAAATAGCCTGGTTCTATTCCCACAAGTCTTGTGTGGGCCACAGGCCATCTTGGGCCAAGATAGGCCACAGGATGGAAATTGAAGCCCGATGCCTTCTTCAGGCAAAACATTGGAAAGGGGTTTAAACCGTTTTGATCCTGCCCATGAGCAGCTTTAAATATTGCCGCTTGTTATAACTTTTAAATTATATATGAATATATAATTTTAAATGTAAAATTTGGAAACTATAGTTTTAGTGCTAAAATAAAATATAATTCAAAAAAATAGTAAATTTTAATACTAGATTTTGTGTTCGTTATAAGGGAAAATGACATTTAGAGACCTATTAAGACACATAATAGCAATTAAGGCTCCCAAAATTTCAAAATTTTAGTTAAAGACTCAAGTCCGGCGATGATAAAAATATAATTATATGGAAGAAAAAACCCTTTGGTTAATTGAAAACATGTCTGATTGATCTTCCACAATTTCTAACTGGTTTGTAAAATATTTCTGACTTTATTGTATTTTTTAAATGAAGAATCAGTGTGAAAAAATTGGTTAATTTAAAACTTGTCCAACTGACTTTTCCAACTAAGATTTTGTATTTTTCAAATGAGGAATCAAGTTGAAAAAAGGATGGTTAATTGAAAACTAGTTCAATTTTTTCTCCTTGATTCCTCACTTGTAAAACATAGAAACTCAATTACAAATATTTAACAAACTAGTTAGAAATCTGGGAAAGTCATTTGAATGAATTTTGAATTAATCATTTTTTCAACTCTATTCCTTACTTGGAAAATGTAGAAGTGTAGTTATTAGAAATATTTCACAAACTATTTCAAATTCATGGAAGGTTAGTTGGATGACTTTTCGATTAGCTAAGGACATTTTTGTCTGTATAATTATTTTTTAAATTGTTGATGGACCTTAATCTTTAATTGTCTTTGTAACTCTCCGAATGTCATTTTCCAATCATATTTTGATATTCTTATCAGAGTTGATAATGTGGGTAACATAAGATTGGTGTGAATCCAGATGGCAATGATTGCAAATTTTGATTTAAAAAATCATTTTTAACCATATTTTATAAATATCGAGAAAAATTGTTAAAAGTAGTTACAATTTTTGAACTTTGCAAAATTTATCATAATCTTTCAATATTATACTCATTAAATTATAATTCGTTTTAATTATATTTTTCTTAATTTCTCTTCAATTATAATTATTTAATAAGGAGCAAATATGAAAATGAATATCTAATATTTACAATCTCCAATATAGAGTATTTTGTATACTTCAATCCTTCAAGGACATGATTTATAATAGACAGTAAAGGAACTATAAATTAAGAGTGCTCAGATTGGTAGCAAATTCATATTGTAACGAAATCAATGTTGGAATAGATTGATAACAATTAACAAATACAAAATCAAGTAGTAATATTACTAAAATATTTCGGTGATAACAAATTCGGTATATTTTAGTTTTATAACAAAACTGGAATCATAACCATTAACCACTAACAATAGTTGATTGTTTATGTTTAATTTTATTAAATAAATAAGAGTATCGAGTTTGAATTATTATTATTAAGAAAAATTCTAAATAAATACCAAAAAAAGATATTTTCAAAAAGTAATGCCAATTTATTTAATTCCTAAAAACAATCATATTTGTAATTGAAATTAAAAATAAAAAATAAAAAATGAAAATGTCATTATTGTGCAAGTGACACAGACCCATTTATAAATAATAATAATATATTTATAAGTGATATAAATTCATTTGTAAGTGATATTATTATGATTTGAAAATGAATCTGTATCACTTATGAATAAACACATGTAAATTGTAAATATATTATTATCAATTACAAATGAACTTGTATAATTTGTAAATTGGTTATTTATATAAGAAAATCATATTCATATTTTTTCTTCCAATTTTAATTTCAATTACAAATCTAAGTAGTTTTAGTGAATTATGATGAATTTGTGTTACTTTTTAAAAATATCTTATTTTCTTGATATTTATTTAAAAATTTTTTTAATTATTTTATTATTATTATTAATAAAAGGCGCAAGGTAACAAAGACAACAGTCGGCGTCGGGCTGATACCACTTTTGTTGGTGACATGCCTCCTTTTCTAAATGGTATCTGATATTTTTAAAAAATTGTTGACAAACTAGTTTTAATTAGAGTTGTCAAATCAGGCTGGCTTAATCCATTTGGGTAGGTCCGTCTTGAGCCCAAATCGGGCATGGCTGAAAAGCCCGATTTGACAAACAGGTTTAACTTTTCAAGGCTGAGCCCCGCGAGATTGGGTCTATGAGCCAGCTCGTAGGCTTTTTTTATTTTTTAAATATTTTTTTATAATTTTTTTATATAATTATTTGAATTAATACAACTAATTATCATCATAATTTATAAAAAACTAACATAATATTTAAATTTTACAATTTATATATCACTAATTAATAAAATAATATGTATTTTTTAATATTTTAAATAATAAAAAAAACAAGAAAAAAGAAACGGGCTTTTTGGGCGCTCGCCACTGGCCGGGTTCAAAAAGTCCGAATTATATATTTACTCCCAAAATTGAGGTCCGAGCCCACTCATTTTTTTAGGTCTTTCAGGCCGGCCCGTTGGGTTGACCCGTTTTGACTACTATAGTTTTAATGCCATTGTACATGCACCCTTAGACTTCAATCTCATAATTTTTCCTTTCAAAGTTATATTATAATTTTATTCCATTGTGGTTGAATTAAGTGTTTTTTTTTTGCTTGGGGGGGGGGGGATGGGCCTTCATTCTCTTTAATTAAGATGGAGGGTTCAAATTTTGTAGATAGAAAAAATTATTCCCTTTCGGTTTTTTTATAAAGTACAATGTAAAAAATTTCTTTATTTTTTTTATAAGACACCTTATAATATTATTCTATTATTGTCTCTAGTTATTTACTTCTCAATCTCGTAAATTATTATTTAAAGGAGTAGAATCTTTGGTAAACTCAAATTTGAGTGGTCAATTTTGATTTAAATAATATATATTTTTAACCTATGTTTTAATTGATTTTATACCATTTCCCATGTAATAATAATTAATAGCCTAATTTTATAAAGATTACATTATTTTAATTAATAATGGTAAAAAATGAATGTTTGGTATTTTATTTTTTTAGAATTTTAGAAATACAACTAACTTCTTTAATTTACGTGAGTTAGTTAAAAGTATTTTATAAAATAAATAAGAGGGAGCATATTGAGAGAAATGCTTTCAATTAGGTCCAACAATACTTAAAGATGCTGACTTGATAGTATTGGATACCAGATGATTCTATTAGACAAAGTTAAATTTGTCACAATGAAAATTAAAAAACTCCTGGGTTTGTCAAAAAAATTTAAATTGAAAGGCTACATAAAAAAAAATAAAATCTGCAAAGAAAAGAAAACAAAAGGATTGAGTCGGAATTGACCACTAAAGATTGACATATACTACATTTTCTCCATGTCTACAGCTGTCGCAAAGGGATAACAACACTAGAGCTTGAAGCTCTGAACTGGACCACTAGCATTGTTAGTCTTTGGAGAGAAAAAAAAGTTCCTTCATCTTCAGCTTCCATGTCAATTCAGATTCTCTCCACTTCAATTCTCTCTTCTCATTTTTTCGTTTTCACAGTTCAAATTAATTTACATCTATTCAAATTAAATATAAACAATTTAAATTGAATCTGAAATACCTATAATTAAAAAAAAGTGAAAACAGTCCAAATTTCTTAAATTATTCAACACAAATATTTTGAATGATATCCAACCAAAATGCTAAATTTACAATTATAACTTAGCAAGAATATTTCTTGCATTTTTTTACCGTTCATGTGGTATATATCTTTTAGAATATATCTTAGCAAGAATATATCTTTTCATTCATTGCATGTAAAATAAAATATGTAAAATATGCTCAATTTACAATTATAACTTAGCAATTATAAAGAAAAAAGTAATTAATGTTCCAGTAGAGAATTCGGAGAGACACTTGAGTGATAGGAATGACTGTTTTTCTGACCAAGAGTTAATACAATAACAAAGGGGTTGGCCTGGGGTTGATTGAGAAAAAGGTTAAACTATATAAAAAAAAAAAAATACTCAATGAAATTTTAAAGTGATAAATTTTTTTAAAACTACCAAAAACTCTAAGGCGACAATTTTTTTTTTCCAATGCAAAAGCGATAAAATATTTTGAAATAGAGAAAGTAGATAAAGTTTATAAAAAAAAAAGACAGAGAGAGAGAAAGTAGATAAAATCCAAGTGACCCAGTCCACGTTTCCACTAAAGAGATAGGTGGGGGTGGGTCGCACATTGCGTGCTCTCGATTCTTCTTAAACTTTACTCCTACAATTATTTGATATCGTTGAAATTCCATGCTGCTTTCCTTGCACATCGTCTTCAAGTAATACACGTAAATCGAAGTCCCCTTAGTACAGTTCCTACACAAGACAGTTTTCTTTCCTCCTCAAACCAAGGTAGAAAAAAGAAAAAAAGGCGTTCTTAATTCTTATACAGAAACAGTAGAGATATAAACTTTGCCTTCTCATTAGATTATTTATTTATATTCTATTTATGCGGTTGGTATGGTCAGGTCAGGATGAAGATAAAAAAGGCTTGACAAAAAAGGTACGCAATTGTCACCAACCACATTGACATTGATAATGATTGCAACCCTCATCATATCGAAGTTGGTGGAGGGCAAGTTTCTTTCACGCAGGCAGCTTTCATTATTAATATTCAACTAGCAGAGAATGAAAATTATAGTCTGAAGAAATGATATACTTTTTTAGAATAAATTTGCGTTAGGTGTTACATCTGGACAAGTAATACATGAATTTAAAATTGCTACTTATTTTATCCAGTATTAGAAAAAATTATAATGATAATAGTGGGGTGCGCATCAAATAGTACAAGTGTCAGGTATGAAGGTATAATAAACTGGTATAGAATTTGTATGAAATTTCCGGATATCTGATCTGAATGGGGAAAGTAAGTGAAGAACAAGATTACTAGAAAATGACGTAAGAGGCAACGGAGGATTTCGGATGTATTCAATAATTCAAAGAAAGAAAAGAAAGTTGCATGTAGGATTGTAGGCATGGTATGGACTACAATGGCACTAGATCAGGCCCAGATATACGAGAAAGGATAAGCATAGATGTAATCGACAAGCTAAAACTCACAGCAAAACCACCGCGAAGCTTTTTTCAGGACGTCTCCCCCTGGTGAATGAGCCTTTGTTTTATTGATGAGTCGTTCATTTTCGGAAAATCAATTTGGTCCTGCTTAATTTCAGCCAAACTGAATAAAGTCACTTAAGAAAAAAAAAAACCAAAATTCTCCCAATACGTATTTCTTTTCTTTTTTTTTTCTTTTTTTTTTCGTTAATTGAACTTAAAACATTGCTTAGAAATTAAACTCTTCACTACTCGAATCTACAGACGTTGGTCAGTAAACAAGCATTTTACATCTTTGTCATTACTCTTATTGAAATTGATCAACTAATAATATTTCACCTAAAAGAATACGACAGTTAGTTGTCGCAGTATTCCTCTTTTTTTAATGCAGGTTTTTCTTTAAGGTCCACAAACTCAAGAATTAAAGAGAGGAATACTGCGACAACTAACTGTCGTATTCTTTTAGGTGAAATATTATTAGTTGATCAATTTCAATAAGAGTAATGACAAAGATGTAAAATGCTTGTTTACTGACCAACGTCTGTAGATTCGAGTAGTGAAGAGTTTAATTTCTAAGCAATATTTTAAGTTCAATTAATGGAAAAAAAAAAAAGAAAAAAGAGAAGAAAAGAAATACGTATTGGGAGAATTTTGGTTTTTTTTTTTCTTAAGTGACTTTATTCAGTTTGGCTGAAATTAAGCAGGACCAAATTGATTTTCCGAAAATGAACGACTCATCAATAAAACAAAGGTTAAGGTCGCCCAGGAGCCTAGGTCCGCCTGGTCAGTAAAGGGAGGGCAAGGCGCCGCGTACCGCCAGTGCATGGGCTCGAATCCTGGGAAGTCCCTTTGACCCGGGGGCGACTCCGGATTAGTCTGGGTCCTAAACGGATCCGGGATACCGGGGGGAAATAATCCAAAAAAAAAGAGGTTAAGGTCAATCAATACAATACATGCCACCTCTAAAATGATAGTCATGTGCTACATCTTATTAAAGTTGGTAATATGGGTCAAATCCGATAGGTCAGCCTGTTTAATTCGATAAAATGGACGAGTTTAACTATAAAAGTGGAAGTATGAAGAAAAAGTGAGCTTTTTGGGCCCAACCCAAGTAGGCCATGGGCTACCATTTTTCTTTCTTTTTTTGGTTTAAAATATAATTTTTTTTTACTAATTAGCAATATATAAATTATAAAATTTAAATATTAGATTAATTTTTTACAAATAATAATGATTATTAATTGTATTAATTTAAATAATTATATAACAAATTTTAAAAAAATATTAGAAAAAACTCACAGGCCAGCCCATGGGCCTAATCACACAGGCTCAAGACTCAAAAAGTTAAGCCCATTTTCATAACCGGGCTTTTTGGCCCGGCTCATAATGAGCCAGCCCAACCCATTTTGCTAGTACTACATCTTACTAATGGAAACGCTGAATGCCCCTTAAAGCGAAAGTGTAGTCATTAGTCCTAACAAGCTAAAAAATGTACAATCTAATTAGTCAGAGACTAAGGAGGTCGCATAGGAACGAACCATTTGGAAAAATTGGGTTTTGGTACAATTGCGAGTACTTGGGAGCACAAAAAGCTAAACAACAAAGTCAAGTGGCCATCCAAATTACAAAGACCAAGAGCCTTAACGTAGTCGTGTTGACTCACTTGTGTTGTGTGCATCAAATATGTGGTAAAGCAGCTCTGAGGAAGAAACGTGATTGAATCAAGTGAATGTGACAACGGACAAGTGGGTGCCTTTCAATCATGACTCAGGATTTTGTCAGATCCCAACTTCTTTGCATGTATAGAGGGAGAGGTGCAACAAACTCGAGGCTTTGCACATTCCAAAGATCATAAGCGGACGATGATTGCACATCTTTCATAGCCTGAGATACATCGGGCAAGACTATATGCTTACAATGAAGATGTAAACGAGGATGCTTCTCGGATATACTGCCCTTGTTCATATTGAGTCCAAAGGGAAGTGCTTTATCGTCGGGAAGCTCCTCACTTGAGTCCTCTCGATCTGATAAATCGAAATGTCTCCACATCCTATGAGCTTGCCATCCATACTTGTAATCCCCAACTATTGGCGTTCCTAGCACTTCAGCACAGTGAACCCGAAGCTACGGCACCAGCCCAAGATTATATTAGATGACCACTAAAGTCTTTAGTTTGTGTAACTAAATGTGAAACCAAGATGAGCAATTTTTTTTCCCCTAACCTGGTGTTTTCTACCAGTTAATGGTGATAGCTCCAACCATGTGTATCCTGCATGATTAGCAGAGGCATAAGCAGCAGGATTGCTTGTAAGTCACCCCCAATGCAAATTGCCAAACAAAAGGTAAGCTAACTGATGGACCTGAAGTTACTGGGCCTATGGTATTGGAGATAACAGTGCTAGCTATCTCACATGCGTTGAGGTGTAAGAGAAAAAGAGTAGGTCCGTCAGTAGGGAGTATATTGCAGATTGAGGGGTCACAGAGAGAGAGAGAGAGAGAGAGAGAGAGAGGCAGCAAAGGAAGAATTCAGTATGGTTTGAGAGACACTCTAGCCTCTCAAGCTAAAGAGCTTGTTATTTCTTTCCTTTTCTGCAATTTTCCATCTATCTCAGTAACACCTTACTCTATCAATTCCTATCCCCATCTCAGGTTCCGGTGGAAATTCTAGCATATTTTACAGAAATAATATTATAATTATAAGGGTTCCATCACTAACCAAATACTTACTGATGTGATCAGCCCACAGGAACCTCTAAATGAGGTAAACTCGATTTTAAAAATTTTTTTAAGTGACCATCATTACTAACCATGTGATGATGATCCAATCACTCGGTATTCTGTGATTGCATGCTGTGATGATAATTCTGAAGAATTACCAATGATGGTTATTCTATCAGATTTCCCATTGTCTACCACCACCTGAAACCGAAGCAAGGATAATACATTTCAATACTGTAGAAGAAGCTTTCAATCCAGATTATCCTAGTTTTTCAACATATTAATGACCATATATTTTAATGCAAGAGAGGAAATTTTTGCTCTGTACCATCATGTACTGGAACCAACTAGTTGTAAAGCCTAAGCATTCCTGTACTGCCAGGAAATCGGTTATCCTCCTAGGAATCCATTTTAATGCAAGGTGGCAAATTAATGATAATTTCTTTCAGTTTGCTCACAAGTCATGTAAATCATCAGCGCAAACAGAGTATTAATGAAGAGCCAATCAAAACATCTACTGTTTTGACCACTTAACGAAAAGAGGTAGATCCTTTGAAATGAACTTTTTGATCAATAGGCTAAGTAACAAGCTTCGTATTTTTAACATGGTCAAGGACAGGTAGGTTTTGAGCACACAAGAATTTGTTTTAACTTAGTTCTTTTAGCAGTAAGCAGAGGATATTCACACATCATTACACTTTTCATATGCTAGATGGTTTAGTTCTTGGAATGCCACAAACATGAACTAAGCTTAGATCCAGGGAAACCTTAGTTACATTTGCTGATACTATTTAATAATACAGTAAGGTTTTATATTGTATCACATGTCTGACTATAAGGAATAACCACATCAATGCCAATTGCATATTATTTTTTTCATGGGCATCATAAAGGCATAATTTTATCAAATGCCGTTATGGACAACCAGAAGATGTGTGCAGGTTTGCAGCACTTCTGCTGGGAGTCAGAAGAGCTGGCCAACAAGAAACATCTTATAAAAGTGAATTGATAAGGATATCATCCAACCTTACCCAGTGAAGCCGTTACCAACCCCCTTGGACGTTTTGGACACCCAATGACCAGTGCTAAGTACCTTCTTTGTAGAATTCTCCTTTCCTTACCAATCTATACATGATTAAGTGCCAGCTGGTCAGGGAAAATAAGACACTTATGCAACTAGAGATTGTGACCATAGAAGACCAATGCTCAGAAGAAATTCTGCTTATATAAGGCATCTGGTGAACTAAGCACAAGGAGAAAATGAAGAAGAATAACTCACATCATCAGATGCCCTGGAAGTTTTCTCCCGGAATATGGAATGCAGAACTGTAGCACTTGTCTGTGTCCTTCCCATCACCAAAATGCCAGTACAATCTCTGTCCAGTCTATGCACCTAATATGCTGTCTACTTTTAGTATCAATCCAATAACTAGAGTTTTTATCCAAACAACCATTAATCCCATTGAAAAATATTGAAAGATAGGCAAACACATCCAACTAATCTCAATGATGTTTTGAGTTTTGTAATAATGATACAGTTCCCATGATCTTTCACAGAATAATAATAACTAAAATACTTTCATTTTTTGGGTAAGCCAAAAAAATATCGTCTTTTTTTGGTAGAAAAAACTATCATATTTTTTTATTTCTACACTGATACAACATTCTTGGACCATGGAAAACCTCCTAAATATTAGAACATTTAAAATAATTTCCATTGAATTAAGCAGAGCACCCAAAGAAAAAAGTATTTGCTTCTCGTAACTACTAGATCATTTAATATAATTTCTATCAAATTAAGCAGAGAATCCAAAAAGAAATTTCATTTTATCTTTTTAAGTGTTGTCTGTGACTGGTATGCTTCTTTTCTACAAGGTATTCTAAAAGTGATGCCACTAAAGCATAAAACCGTATTTTTTTAACCCTCATACACACAACAAATAATTTTGTAATTAGTAGAGGAAAAAGTTTCGTTAAGGGTTCCTATACTAATATTCTTACATACCTTATCAAACTGTAGTTATATTACCACCATTTAATATCAAATAAATGCAATTGAACGAAGCTTATCACCAGTAACAACTTTAGAGTACGAGGATAATTCTATTTATAAGTAGCTTCAGAAAAGAATTATAAGGAATCATACTGAAGATATCAATCAGAAACTTAATCATGAACTCACCAGTCGAGGAGGTTCTGAGTATTCATAAGTTAAACATGCTGCAGCTAGTTCATCTAAACTCCGGCTGATATTTATGCCACCCTTATTTAAAGAGAGATGTGATCCACATTTAAGCAACAATCACTGGAGACAATTATAACAAAGAAAATCAACAAGGTGCATCAGATAGTTACCTGAACAGGCATCCCTGGAGGTTTGTTCAGAACAAGAATGGCAGGATCCTAAATTTCATAAAGCATATAAATTTATATACTAGGAGCACAATCGTTTGGGATATCAAATAATAAGAATTAAAGTTGAAAACCTTATACAACACTAGGCTGTGGATAAAGTTCATTTCTTCAGCAGTGATACCAGACTCATGTTTCTCTCGACAAGTCTCTTTAACACTAACAGGAAGAAAGATCCTATCTCCAAAGTTCAAGGTGTCCTTCGCTGTCACCTTCCATTAATTAATTTTCATGCATCAGAAGTGAAACAACTCCAAGATAACCATACCATAAGAAAAAGTGAAAAACCATCACTATACATATAATAGAGAAAAGATGAATAAGCGCAAAAAGATCATTTTTTCCTATTGCAGTATGAGAATTTTATAAAGTAGTTGCGTACCCTTTTTAGTCTACGTCCATGTTCTTGGGTTTCTATAGTTTTGTTCTCCACAGCAGGAGATTCTCTTCGAACCTGGCGTAAAGCAGTGAACACTGATTGATTAGGCAGGAAGAAACGCTAGCATCTATAACTATTGAGAGGAAATCTTATATATTGTCTATGAGAAACAAATTCAAAGGCTTTAATTTGTTTCGCCTCAGAGTGAAGTATGTGTCATTAAATCCCTGAGCCATCAGAGAACAGGGTAATTTTTTGACTCAATATGTCCTATACCCTTGTTATTAAAGTGCAGGGCAATAAAATAGATCATTGGAGCCCAAAATATTCAATTCACGATGTAATTACTGTCCTTTATCCATATGAAACTCCGCACCAACTGAGAGCTTTATGATTGAACCAATAACATTAACATAAACAACAATGCCACTCTGCCGGCAAGTTATAGTAGGCTCATAAAACAAGCAATAGAGCTACCTGTCTAAGACGAAAGAGCTTCTGTACGAGGCTTCGGGGTAGGTCGGGGCAGCAGTTAAGAACCCACTTGAGCGCAGTAGTGGTGGAGGTTGCTGCAACACCACGTTTCACTTCAGAACGGCGGCCAGAGAGTACCTTTCCGAGATCGGAACCGTTAACGGTGGGAGTGAAAGGAGGAAGAGTAAGCCATTTGGCGTCCCTCCTCTGCCTCTTGACTTCGTTTAGGCTATCAAAAGTGTTGGAGTAGTATCTAGCGGGCCATAATCCGAAGTCAGACAAGTAGAGTCTTCCACCGTAATGGCCGGGAGAAGAGGCTGCCGGCGATGGGAGTTTGATTTTGATGAGACGTAGGAGTATTAGCTCCGTCATGGAATTTGAGTGACGGGTTCAGCTTAGAGGGTTGGGTTTGTCTTGTTTCAGCAATCAACAAGCGTATGATGATTAGTTCAAGTAAATACATTCCATTGGACTAACAACGAAAAAGAATACATTACATAATGCTTCACATTTGGGCTCCTTAATAATAATGGGCCTACGGCCTTTACTTCCTGGACATGGTCCAAAATGCTTCCTCTGTGCACCAATGGAGTTTCTTCTTTCCATGTCTATAATAAGATTATGCAATTGCTTATAAATTTTTTATTTTTTTTGGGGATAAATTCCTTCTAAATTTTTAGTATTTTAGGAAAAAGAAAGTATCCCAAGCCTAAACATGTCCTTTTTTTTATATATATTAGGAGTGTATGAATCCTTGGTATCTTTAATTAAGAGTAGTTGTCAAACTTTCATGGTCAATTTGATATATATAATTATTTATAACAAAAAATATATAATATGTTTATCGAAAAATATATATAATATTTGTTATATCTTTATTATCATTATTTAATAATAATAATAATAATAATAATAATAATAATAATAATAATAATTATTATTATTATTATTATTATTATTATATTTTACTAAATAACAAGAGTGTTATTTATTATTTTCTTCTTTTTTCATACTTAAGTTTTGGTACATTAGACAACCTATCACATTGCCCAAAAAGACAAAGAACACTAGCTTGCCATTCTTATATTGCTTTTGAAAATTTCCGTTCAGAAGATACAAGCACGTCCCTAGTTGACATATCTATGCAAAGCTTTCAGCTGGTCTGCTATCAAATAAAGTGAAGATTTTATTCAAATGCTCCTCAAAAGTTGTCTCTCGCACACACCTACACAGAAGGCTTCTCGGAGAAAATAACTCTTCCCCTGTAAAATAAATAAGGGAAGAAAAACACTGACATCTGAATTAAAGCTACAAGTTAAGATCTTCTCCAGTAACATCAATTGAACCACTCGGTTTATTCTTACACGTTCATCAGTGATTTAAAGGCATTTCAGCAGATCATAAAACAAAATGATAACTAACAAGACACAAAAGTAACTCACAGGAATGCGTCTTCAAGATTATTTCCAAGATCAAAATGGCAGTTTGAGGTGCTAGTGTCCTACACCTGGGCTCGGCCCAGAATCGTTTAGCTGTGTTAGAATTCTCGCATCTTTAATCCTTCTGGGCCAATGGGCTTCTCCATCTGGGCTTCGCCCATAATGCTTCATTTCTGCAACAGTGGGGGTTCCTCTTTCCATCTCCTTCAATGGTCGACCTTCAACCTCACAAAGTAAATGAAGGTGAAGAAGAAGCCATAGAACTAAAACAAGAACACCAACTTGGGAACAACTTATCTTCCTTCCCATCCAATCTAGAAAGATCAAAATTTGGAACCGGAGAAGTTAATCGTAGTGTTATTATTAACTCTGTAACTATGGGAATCCACTTTTGCAGTTTATATAAGGAGGGAAGAAGGGGAAGTGCAGGCTTCAATGCGAAGGAAATTCATCGAGGAAAGGAGCAAAGAACGGAAAGAGGCCTTTAGGGTTTGACTAAGTTGAAAGTAATGCCAAAAAATGAAAGTGATAAAGGGTTAGTCTACAGGAAGAAACATGTAAGATGTGGTGAATATAATAACTTTTGATCCTAAATATAAGACACTTTTAATTATTTTACGCATTTTAAGAAAATGAGTTAAATTATTAAATTTATTAAAAAATTTCAATATTTTTCACTATTTATCCTTATTAATTACATTATCTCTCATACTTCATATATTATTTATTTCTCACCTATTAATTATAGATCATGAGTATAAAAAGAAAAAAATAATTAATGTATTATACAACACTTCAAAGTGCCTTATATTTAGAACCAAATAATATTTCTAGAAAGTTTAGAAAGTTTCTTATATTTAGGACTGGAAGGAGTATATAATACTACCATGTTTGAATTCCGGGTAACATAATTTATTAGTTGAAGATATGCAGAAACTTTTTGTACATTGTTTAATCTCCAACTAACAGATATTCTATATTTCATTGAACTGAAAAAATCGTTTATTCATCTCTCTCTCTCTCTCTCTCTCTCTCTATATATATATATATATCTCATTCTACATATATATATATATGTTTTAGATAGTTCCCATAATGCCAGTTGTAGTATGGAAGAATGGTTGAGGATTTAGAGATTTGAGAGATACATAGAGAATGGAGAAAAAGTTGAGTATTTGGTTGAAAGATGCACGTGTAAATCCCAGAAATGCAGCTTAGAAAGGATAGAGATGGGAGGGTTTTGAGCATATTTGTCTAAAGTCTAAGAAGTCTTAAGACATGACAGCATCTATTTGTTGAAAAATTAATATGGAGAGTAGAGCCTGCCAAACCAAACCAGCTGGATAACACTGATTATCTTATATACTATGCTGCTAGCTCCGCCTCCACCTTCTTCAGTGCTACCTTCTCACTTCAAATTTTCAACTTTCAAGGTGACATTTCCTTCTACCTCAAGCTATTACCATCCTATTAAAAAAAAGTCTTGCATTGCATCTCTCCTTCCTTCCTTCCTTCGATTACACGATACTTGAGAAATTTTGAGCCCTATTTGCCTTCAAAATACAAACTTCTAGCAATGTAAAGGAATAAATATTAACTAGATTAAACATGAAATATATGTCAATTGATTTCGTGACTATTAGAATTCAAAAGTGAGTTAATAGGCTCTTATAGTGACTCATATATGTCATTAGTAAATATGCTTTTATAAAATTTATTCTTGATAGTTATAACCATTCTAATTCATTTAAGAGCAAAAAGTTTTTTATACAAACACGGACTATTTAATATTTGAATTATTGTGTGGCATACAATTCAATCTTAAAATGATTTTTATCCTTATAGCATATATATTTTGTTGGACATTTTATTCAAACTATAATGTCAACTAAGGAAATATAAATAGTCGGGTGATTTTGGAGGGAATAAAGCTTTGCACATTTCATTTTCAGTTTCACTGTTGAAAGTCACTGGCTGATTTTACTACAACCGAAATTCTGGATACATAAGAAAAATATGATTGGCCATATTCTGTAGTCGCTTTCAAGTTTTTTAGCATCTGATTTGATACTTCTGTTACAATTTCATGAAGAAAAGAAAAGATTGGCAAGGGCTTTTCGTTTTCTTATATAAAGAGAAGTCAAAGAAATGGCGTCTTAACTGATTTAGCATCTACCAGAATTTCTTTTAAAGTTCAAAATTAGGTTCCAATAGCACCCAGCTATAAGCTCTAAAGTTGATGCATATTCAAGTGATAATGACTAGTACAGTGAGGCCACTGAATTTAATTGGCGTGTGTGAAGGTATCTTAATCAATTTTCTGCTTCAAAAAGTGGTTTCCGCCAATTCAGCTCAAAAGCTCCTGGTTAAACAAAATATACTTTAATGATTGCCTTTCTTCGTTAGTTAATTACCAATTTCAAGTTACTGAACTGAGTAAAACTATGATTGGATTTAGATCATGTCAATTCCTAATAGTTAGGTAAGTTTACAGTTTCATTTTTCAAACATCGTTTACTGTTAGGTAGATATACTAAGGGAAAAAATTGATAACTTGGCGTGTTTGTTTGGAATTAGGAAACCTTCAAATTTTATCTATTACAATTTTTTTTTGTAGAGCTAGATCAGACCCAAAAAAAAAACATGAGGTAAATTTTATATATATGCAGTTTTACTTTTGGTGTTCTTTCTCTTTTTAAGCTTTACAAAAGTTCTTTTTTTTTTTAACAAAATGTGCCAAATCATAAAGGAAAAATTTTTTTTGTCATGTGTTTAATGCTGAGTATTGAACACATGTTGATTCGGCTTAGAATTGTTGTTTTTGTTCATGGTACCAAATTAGAAAGGAAAGTACTACCAGGCAGGAGTGATCAAATATTTTTGGTGGATTGATCTGTACTGTTTATACCATCTTCATATACATAAAAAATACTGCACCGTCAAAGACCAAAGAAAAAATACTGCACCGTCTAAATCTCCATAAAAGATTTGATTAATACTACTGGGTTTAGAACACTTGCTTTAGGAGCTGTCAAAACTCAAAAGGTGCTTTATATATTTTGACACCTATCCACTTTAATTTCCTTGTTTTGGTGCAATGAACTGTGTACAGAACATTGTACTTAATTGCTTGAAAACTTGAAAGTTCTTTGGCTTAGTTTTGAGAACCAATTATTACTGCATGTGTGGAAGAAACTGAAGCATGCCAAATTTGACAAGTCTGCAGAAAAATTCATATCAAAGCATGAATATTGATACCCATATAAGACTCATCATAAGTAGTTAACTAAGTCATGAAGAATTATGGAGTATTCATGCTTAATTTAAAAAGATTGATTTTTGTCAAGATTTTAGAGAGCATGAAATATTAAGAAGATTTATTGAGAATTTATTTAATTGAACTTTAAAAGAAAATTTTATAAGTGAATTAGATACCATTTGATAACTCAATAATGCAAAATGTAGAAATCGAAAAATGCTTTTTAGGGTGGCATATCCAACTTGTACATTTGCAACGCAAAACGTGATTTTGAGGTGGCGCTATCAAAACTTCTACATTTGCACTTGTTTTCTTCAATTTCAAAAGTAAATTGCTTGCCGACTAATAAAAATAGAAGGAAGAATGAAGAGATTTTCAAAGGAAACTACAACTTCAAAGGTAGTGAATCTGGGATGGCTGACTTATATTTTCATACAGAATTTCTGGACTTGGTGGCTTCTCATAAGTGGTCCACAGGTTACTTGCACGAGCCAAATGAATTACACCATTGTACTTTCTTGTGCTTGTCATTTTCTCACAAACTTTCCATTTAGAATCATCACTCTAATTTCAATAGGGCACTGTTTGCATGTTGAAAATTTTGAAATCAAAGAGAATATTAGTTAGGGAATTCCCATTATTACAAGATAAAAAATAAATAAATGGTTTATTTTTAACTGATAAATTTAACAATGTGACTTAGAACGGTGGCTTTTTCCAAGGGCAATTAGTATATACCATGATGCATATCTGTTAAAACTCAGAATTGACCTTTTGCGGTTAGGTTCAAAGGCATCATGAGACTTGCAATAATTTTTCTGCACCAGAATCTTCCAAGGGGTCACATTAATGAAATATGCAAGAGAACGAAAAATAGGAATTGATTCGTTTAATGAATTGCGCCAAAAGTTTTCCACTTGAGTCATATCTCATGGCGGCATGAGAACTAATACTTTAAAGCCATTTGACTGTTGATTATTAAGATGTCATCTTTAGTTACCGTCATTTTCAAATTTAATTTCATTTTCCAATCTGAGAACCTCCCCAGTGGGTTCCTTGGCAGCAAGAAAATGATTTATCTAGTTAACAGCCTTGATCCAATTCAGTATAAATAGGATCTCCATGAACCCAATGGAGCAACACAATCAAAGCTTGAGAAATACCTATATAATATCTGAGCCTCATCTGAACAAGCCTTGATTTTCACCATGGATAGAAGATTGAAATCTATCAGCTTCCTCATTGTTCTTGTTCTTCTTCTTTGTGTATCAGAAGGAAGGCCGCTGGTTAATCCAGAAGAAGAGGTGATTGGGATATTCAGGACGTTGAAGAGCTCAGGGCCAAGCCCTGGTCCAGGCCACAGGGTTAAGAAGGTTCAGAATTTTATGGGAACGAAAAACTCTGGTCCCAGCGAAGGTGGAGGCCACTGGCTCGAAACGGCTCAAGATATTGGAGTGGTGAAGCACTCTGGTCCTAGTCCTGGTCAAGGACACAAGGCCATCTCTGGCAGCCGCTCATAAATCACTCTAATGGATGGCTCCTTCTCTGCAGGGGAATATACAGAAGTATCCCCTGTCCTGTCATTCTTTAGATCTTTGGGTAAACTAAACGTTACAATTGATGTTATTTAACTCACGAGATACTTAGTACGGAGCACATAAAACGTGTTCATTCCTGTTAGATAGTTTCTTTCTTTTTGTTTGTTTTTTGTTTTTTTAACAACAGAATATGCATAATAAGAAAAAAAAAATCTGCCACATGTTAAAAGTTCACAAAGAATGATGATGATGATGGGGTTAGCAAGGAGGTGGGCTTCGCATGCAGGCTCCTTAATGAGCAAATACTTAATAAGCTTACCATTAATAGACATAGTTAGCAAACAGAAAACAGTTAAAGTTAGTTGGTAAGGTTCATCCCTGTCAGTTAGTTAGTTAAAGACTTAAAGTCAGTTACTAACTGACCATATGCTATGGCTTCCGCTCTATATTTGTTATCTCATCTTACCATGAATGATAATATAATTTGATTCTTATGAACACTATCTTTAGTCATCCCATGACCTTTCTCAATAATGCATTGTTTTGATTAGTACTGTGGTCTTATAAAAACATAACAAACAACAACATCTCCCCCCCCCCCCCAACAAAAAAAAAATATTTTGGAATCAAAATAATAAATTTATTATAAAGCATAATTTTTTACTATTTATTTTTCCAATTTTATTATTTAATTTTTCAATTTTTATCATTATTTATTAGTCAAAAGTCTTTCTTTATAATTGATTCCCTCTAATGGTCCTTAATTATAATTCCCAAAAAAAAAACACACTATAAAATACCCAGTCATTGCCTGCTTTTTATCTTACTGTTTTAAAACATTATATTAATTATAAATTATTGATGATAACAAAAATAAGTTACTTTAAAGTTATTAGGTTGTCCTTAATGACCGGTACTCTTTTTTTTTTGTGTGTGTGTAATAAATGTGGAGAGAGAGTGGTGAGCAATCTGTAATCTATGGTGCATATGACTTGACTTCATATACTTGGGCTGGGCATTTAGCGTACTGGGCCATGGTGGCCCAACCCTTCATGGATTTTTAATCGCAAACACCATTGGGAAGAGCCTTAGGCTTGTCAATCCAAGATTAAGGCTGATGAGTCTATCGTTTTATTGGTTACTAAAATTTTGCATGTGAACTCATCTAAACATTTTTAATTTTTTACCGAAGGGAAGGAAATTGGAAAGGGAAAACAGGCAATATAAAAATCAATGTAACCACTTTGCCATTGTCATTTCATTGGTGAACCCAAAAATTTTAGGTTGTGAAGGCAAAATATATGTGTGTGAATGTTTGTAACATTAAAAATATAACACACAGCAATCAAAACCATGAATTTTCTTAGAAATTACACATAAATTTACATTAATCAAGTGTTTGAGAAAAATATGATTGTCTTGATATTAATTTTCTTTTGAGAATTTTTTCATGACTGGAAGTAAAATCAGTATGACCATAATTAATTTCATATTCATAGAATGCCACGTTTCTTATAAAAATATTATATACTATTAAAATATATATTATATAAAAATAAAAGTAAAATGAATAAATAAATAAATAATAAAACTAATTAAGTGAAACATATTTTATTTAGTGATAGAGGAGGATGTTGGCTACAAGAGGCTGAAAAATAGAGGAAGTGATGTTAAGATTTGGGAGAGAAAATGGGGATGATAAGAAGAATATATACACAGAGGATAGTAACAAAAAGAAAAACAAGATAAAACAACAAGGTCAAGACTTAAAGAAAAAGTAAAGTCTAACTTTTGGATATGGTTAATATGTTTATTTAGTTAGTAGAATACAGTTATAATTGACTCAGACAAAATAAATATATATAATATTGTATGTAACGAATATGTAGAAATATTAAATAAAAATTTAAGTATCATTAGAAATAATATTATCAAATGTAGGGGTAATTAATACACATCATATATATATATATAATATAAAAAATTTAATTTGCAGGGTAATTGCCCCCACTAAATTTTTTATGGGTTTGCCTCTGTCGAGAAAAAGGACATCCAAAATAAGAAGAAATATGAACTATTAGAATCGATCGTATGTATAAAGAAATAAATAAATATGTAAATTGATTAGCTGATTATGCCGATGAGATTGATAATGATTGAATTTGTCTTTTTTGACAATCACATAGCCATTTCTTAGACCCTAATAGAAGGGAGGAGAGTCATCCTCGAAGCTGTGTTAATTCATAATTGTGTTAACTTCAGACACTTTCCTAGCCTTTCTTTAAAAAAAAAAAAAAGAAAAAAAAGAGAAAGAAATATTGTGCATCCAATGAGGACTTCAGAATGTGATGTGGGGTTCCTGTACCATTCCATCGTCATTGGAAGTCCCGAGGGAATAAATGCGCATTGTGATCAGCGCGTTCGCTAGAGATGGTTTTGTCATGGGCAAAGAAAAAAAGAAAATGATTAAAAAAAAAGGAAAAAGACATGGGGCGAAGGAGGTGTAATTAATTGATTAATTAAGTGATGAATCAATTAAATAGGGAAAAGTATGTTGAGCCAATCTGAATTTGCAAAATGAAAACGTCTACCTCTGCTGAAAGATGAAGCAGTCAAATTAATTTGCTATGAATGCAAATCAGATTAAGCAACCTACTATATATGTAATGCCAACACTTCCCAGTAATTGCCGGAGAAGTATGAAGCAAAATCTTTTGATGTATGAAGAAAAAAGTAACATCCTTAGACTATGGATTTTATCTAAGTACAATAACTAAGTATTCAAATTATCTAATCAAATTAATTGCGACATGTATATATATTTTTAAAAAAATAATAAAACAAATATTCTATTTTGACAAAAATATAAGTAATTATATATAAGTTTTTCCTTAGACTAGATATACGCGCGGGATGATTATTATTTACATGGAAAATTTTAAAAGGGATTCGGACTTCTATATATAAATAATTACTTTTTAAATTTAACTGGATATTTTACTTATTCTCTGCTCCCATATTTAATTTCATGTATTTTCAGTGCAAGCATTGGAGAAAGGAAGTTTACATGTTTTGTAACAGATATATATCCTCTTTGGAGAATATGCATTGTATAAAGTTCCAAGTGTCCTTTATATTATATTCATGTAATGATCCTAATTAAGTATAAGGTCATGACGCAAATATAGTTGATTGATCAAGCAACAAGTGGAGCCCGTACGTGGAAGAGGAAGAGGTATCCATAAAGGATTATGAGAGATCCAATTAATATTGGGTTGTAATTGACCCAGCCCAGAAATTATGTTTAAAAATTTCAATTGATTAGCTCAATTATTATAAGTAAATTAGTGATTTAGAAAGGTGACCTTTTGAAAGGTTATCCATTATATATTATAAGATTTCTCCCAACTAGAGTGTGTTTAACTTGGCTGTACATGATATGATAACATCCCATGAATTACTTATCGGCAGAAAACAGGTGCGTTTAGGTAAGAGTGCAACTAGGAATAATGTTGGTTAGAGATACGACTACAACTATCTTTAGAACAATATCTATGATTAGTGCAAAGAACAATATTATATTATATCAGATACTAATTCTTCCAACAATTTCGATGCTGAAGAGAAAGGAGAAGAATACGAATAACTTGGGATCATCCTCTCCGTTTATGCCATGTTTTAGTTCATACTGAAGCACAGTTGATGTATAAGTAGCGAGTTAGTGCATGTTTGGATTAGTTTTTATAAAAATGATTTTGAGTAGAATAGATTTTGTACAAATGGTTTTAATTAGAATACCTGTTGTGAAAAGTAACTTATGTTTGGATGTATTTAGTTCAAAAATGATTTTACTAAAATGAACATGTTTAAATAATTTCAATCAAAAGCGCTTTTCAGTATATAATGATTTTATCTTTAAAAAGTTGATTAATAATTTTTACTTAAAATTATAAATTACAAATAATATGAAAGGAAGGCTATAAAACACTTTCAATTTTTTAACTAAATAAAATAATATTTTTATAAGGAACTTAATTTTAGTTTAATTTTTAAGCTAAATAAAATTATATTTTAAACTGAATTTCAACGGCCATAAACCTATTTTTTTACTGTATAAGCTACTTTGGTCAGCTTGTGGTGAAAATTTAGTTTAGGCAAGAAGCTGTTTTTTTTAAGTGATGATTGTAGCGGCCAAACGAGATACAAAAATTGCATAATCTTTTTTTTTTTTTTTGTAAACTTAGGTTTTGGCTTTATAAAAATTTAGGCAAACATGTACTAATAAGATGCTTTATTAAGTTCTTAAGACTTGATTAGCCTTTTGGGATTAGTTTTTTTTTTGGGCTAAACTTTTGGGATTAGTTTAAATAATGCCAAATTAATAGCTAGCAGGGCTAAGTTTGGGACATTGTCTGCCACGTACTATAGTACCTCGGAAAGACACGGTTCGGAATTATTTTTCTCCACCTCTCTTTCCCTTCGTTTCCCTCTCTATTTCGCATTCTCATCATTGGATAAAATTTAGATGGTAGAGATTTAATCTTTTACAAAGTGAAAATGATTCCCCATTTTCCTTCAACTGGAGTTTTGAATCGTATATACAGATAAAATTTAAACAATTGATAATTTATTAATTTATTTTTTATAATTTAATTTCTTAATAATAATTTTACAAGAAATTGAATCTGAAGCATCCCAATCTTATTGAATCATTCAATGGTCTAGATGAGAAGTGGTGAGAAGGAAAGTAGAGAGAAACCATTCCAGATTGGATCTCATATGATCCACATGATTTTTTTTTTCCGGCCAGGATCCACATCATTTTAAAAATGTTTTTTTAATATTTTTTAAAGTTATTATATATACTCATGTCCCTTTTATAAGGGACTTCCAACTACTTTACGTAGATTAAGAAAGTTAGTTATCTTCTTAAAATTTTAAAAATAAAAATAAATATTTCCTTTTTACCCATATTTAATATAATAATACAATTCACATTAAATACCATTTAACCATTGAGAGTATCTCTTTTATTTATAAAGTCCAATAACAATTTATAAGGAGAAATAAATTATGAGGGTAAAATAAAAAAAATTTTACTAAATATTATAAGATCTCTTATAAAAAATATCAAAAAATACATTTAAATGATACCTTATAGGATAGGAGAAAGGATTATACAGAGAAGATAAATATGAAAGGTCGCTGCTAATAATTCAGCGGATCCTCGTGGACTGAAAAGTGCATGAAAGGAAGAAACGGAAGACTAATGGTTGAACTGAACATATTGTACGTTGGAAGGCAAAAATCACATGTGTTTCCCACCTCCGTTGGTTGATGCATCATCTTGGACGTGCCCTTCTTCCACCTCTTTCTTCCCCCACACGATTCCCTCCCACTTACCCTTACTCTCTGTGTGTGTGTCAATATATATCCCTTTTTTATGTTACCATCGTCTAAACTTTTTTTTTTCTCCCTTCAATTCCTTTTTCCTTTTTACTCTGATTATCCAAAGCTACCCTGACTTTCATTGATCTTTCTCAGAACCAATTTCACCAATATATTGAGATAATTATATATTGATCAATATATCAACCCATAAAATAAAATTTATAATAAGCCATGAAAAATATTGTTCACTTTTTTCATATAAAATATGTCTGGTTAATATATAGAAACAAAGTGCAATCTTGTGTGTGTCTCTGAGTATTAAGAATTTGAATCCTTTCTATATTTTTTCTTCATGTACATTTTTATATGTTGATTTTGATTTAAATGGTCAAGATTATTGATTGTTACTTTAAACAAAATATATTATTTTTTTCAATAATAATCATAAATAAGTATTATTATTTTGTTAAGAAAATTCTACTCATAATAATAAATGTAAACCATTAAATCATATATATATATATATATCCATTTATAAACTATTTTTTTAATTATTTTATCACAATCAACGGATAAGATTGCATATGGAACAAGGTATGGAGAGATCTAAATCCGCATGTTGGGTTGTTATTATTCACAATATAATTAATATGCACTTAATCATAGGATCATGGAAATATTGATGAATTTCTGTTTTTAATTTGAAATAAAAAAATCACTTTTAACATATTTTATCCTTCACTTGTGTGATTTAAATGATTTAAAATTTTTATTTAAAATAAAAAATATTTCTTCATAAATGTGAATCGTTTGAATTAACTAAAAAGGTCAAAATTTATTTAAAATAAAATTAAAAAGATTATTGAACCATTGATATCATCAGTGGTGGATCTACTATTGTTTGAGGGGTCAACTCCTCAATTTGAAAAATTTCTATCTTATACTCTTGAGTTTTAGTATCTTGACACCACTAATGTTAATATTTTGATTCCATTAATGCAAATTTTGAATATATTTGAGTTTAAATGGTTTTAGGTACATGATTCAAAATTTTTTGAAAATTTTATTAAATTCAATAAATACAAAGTTCAATTGATTTGCAAGAAAAAGAGCTCATATCAGTGGGACTATAATCATATCCAGAGAGCCCAAATAATTTCTATAAAAAATGTTATTTTATTTTTCTAAACTTGAGCCTAGTTGATAATCAACTTAAGACCTACATCATTAGTATGTATAGCAATGTCGAATCTACATTAGTTAGTTGAGATAAGAAGACATGTTGTTTATTCAATAGTTTATCTTTTTTTTAAAGTTAACAATTAATGATTTTGCTTACATACACAATAACTATAGAAAAAGCATTTTCTGCTATAAATATTGTGAAGATTTGATTGCAAAATAAAATGGGAGATAGATTAATAGATAATTGTCTTCTGTTTTTTATTAAAAGAGATATTTTCTATAACTGATAATGACTTTATTGTTTAAAGGTTTCAAAATATAAAATTATGCATAAAACAAATGTGATTTTATATGAAATTTTTTTATATAATTTAAACTTATCTTCATATGATAATAGTTGCCGTAATATATTAAAAAAAATATTGTTCTCGTTGACTCAAGGTCTTAGCTCCCCCACTGAATATCATCCTTATATTAATTAATGCGGCTAGGAGGTCCGCTACTGGGTTTGGTTCTTGCTATTTGATGTTTATGTTTGGCATTTTAATATAAAACTAACTTATAGCTCACTTGCTATAGTATACATACATATATATATATATATATAGCTTTTTTAGAGTTTAGAATCCTCTGTACTTCTCTGTCCACAAAGATCCTCTATATTTTAAAATTAATCTGGTACAATTTTGAAGAGAGTAGATAAAAGATTGAATGAGAGGAAAAAAAATAAATAAATGAACCATACACATTTATATATTTACGTTACTTCCTCTCGGAATTCTTACAAAAAAAAACTTGCAATTTAAAGTTTTAGAGGATCCTCACACTTCTAAAGGTTAAAAAAAAATGGATTTACTCAGTCAAGATACTATTTAAAGGTTTAATAATTTAATTATATTTTAATTGAAATTAAATTGATAGTAATAAATTTAATATTTTTTAATTTTATATATTATGTAGAAAATTAAAAATATTATTAATAATTTTCACAGTATAATATTAAAATTTAAATAAGTTAATATTCATTTATAATTATATTTTGAATTTAAAATAATTAATTAATATTTTATTTATAATATTATAATATAGAAAAAAATTATATTAAAAATAACGTACTTAATAATAAAAGTAATGTCATTTTATCTTAAAAATTAAAAAATTTAAAAAAAAATACATCAATTCAATTAATTTTTTATTTATTTTTAATTAATTTTCATCGATTTTAAAAATAGACAATTGAGATATGTGATCAGACTAAACTTAGAACTTGTTTCCAATTGACAAGTCCAACTAGTCAATCCAATTCGGTTTTTGAACCCTAGAAACTATTTAGTTTTTGTGGTGAACGAAAAAATTTAATTAAACGAAATGAATTGGGTATAGCGTCGAAGGTTTATTTTTTTTGGACCAATAGCGTCGAAGTTATAAGGGTGGTTTGGTAAACGGAGCCATATATCCATGGGACCCACTGGTGCACAAAGCTGTAGCTGTCACCTAACATTCTTCACACTTCACTGTCCCCACCACTCATTTAGTTTTATGAAATTTTGTCTTCAACGCATTATTATATAGTAACGGACTCCAGTCCCTCCCATTTCTTCCATCCATCATTAATTTCCTCCTCAAATTATCCAACATCGCAAACTAGCTACATAGCTCAGTAGCTCTCCCTTTCTCTCCTTTATCTCCAGGAAATTAAAGCTATGGGTTCTCATGATCAGTCTCTTGTCCATGTCTTCTTGGTCTCCTTCCCAGGTCAAGGCCACGTCAACCCTCTTCTCAGGCTAGGCAATCGCCTCGCCTCCAGGGGTCTCCTCGTCACTTTCTGCACCCCCGAAAGCTGGGCCAAACAGATGAGGAAAGCCAGCAACATCACCGATGACCTAGCTCCTGTCGGGGACGGCTTCATCCGGTTCGAGTCCTTCGAAGACGGTTGGGCAGAGAACGAGCCCAGACGCCAGGACCTGGACCAGTATCTTCCCCAGCTCGAGCTTGTGGGCAAGCAGCTTCTTCCTCGTATGCTCAAGGCTCACGCCGACTTGGGCCGCCCCGTCTCCTGCCTCATCAACAACCCCTTCATCCCTTGGGTCTCTGATGTAGCTGAATCCCTCAACCTCCCTTCTGCTATGTTATGGGTTCAATCCTGTGCTTGCTTCTCCGCTTATTACCACTACTACCATCAACTCCTTCCTTTCCCAACGGAAGATCAAATGGAAATCACTGTGCATCTGCCGAAGATGCCATTGTTGAAACACAACGAGATCCCAAGCTTCTTGTACCCTACAACCCCCTACCCTTTTCTCAGAAGAGCTATCATGGGACAGTACAGGAATTTGGAAAAGCCCTTCTGCATCCTAACGGACAGCTTCCAAGAACTCGAGCACGAGAACGTGGAATACACGTCCAAGATTTGTCCCATTCGAACCGTTGGCCCGTTGTTCAAGAATCCCAAGGCACCCAACAGCGCTGTGAAAGGTGACCTATTGAAAGCCGATGACTGCATCGACTGGCTCAACTCAAAACCTCCTTCCTCAGTTGTGTACGTTTCATTCGGCAGCGTCGTGTACCTAAAGCAAGAGCAAGTCGACGAGATAGCGTATGGGCTCTTGGATTCAGGAGTTTCGTTCATCTGGGTGATGAAGCCACCCCATAAGGATTCTGGGCTGGAGCTTCACGTGCTTCCAGATGGGTTTATGGAGAAAGTAGGGAATAGAGGGAAGGTTGTTCAGTGGAGCCCGCAGGAGCAGATTCTGGCCCACCCATCCGTGGCGTGCTTTGTGACTCACTGTGGGTGGAACTCAACCATGGAGGCTATAACTTCGGGGATGCCACTGGTGGCGTTTCCACAGTGGGGAGACCAAGTGACGAATGCCAAGTACATAGTTGATGTGTTTAATGTTGGTGTGAGGATGTGTAGGGGTGAGGCTGCCAATGAGTTAATCCCAAGGGAGGAGGTGAAGAGGTGTTTGTTGGAGGCTATGGTGGGGGATAAGGCCAAGGAGATGAAGGAGAATGTGTTGAGGTTGAAGGCTGCGGCGGAGGCAGCGGTAGCGGAAGGCGGCTCATCTGATCGGAATATTCAGGACTTTGTGGATGAAGTGAAGAACAGGAGTGTAGAAATTTTAAAGAATAATAGCAATATTGTTAAGGGTTCTCTGAACATGGTGGTGTCCCCATCATTAAATGGGGTAGCAGCAGATTTTCTTGGTTCCAAGTCGAATGAAAAGGCTCAAGTGGCTTGATGCATGCTTTTAGTCCAAGAGAAAACGTACGTATAGAACAATTGGCTGGTATGTATGAATTGAATTAATGCCTATGTTTTTTAATATGATTAATATGCTGCTTCATGTATATGCCTTTTTTTTTTATTGCGGAGCTTCATATGTATGTTTTCGGCAACAATAATATGCATTAGTTCTTGTTTAGTTCTGTCTTAGGAATTTGTAATGATATGCTTACTTGTTTCAGATCGATCTTGTCTGGTAATTAATTAGCTCTTCTGCTCCGTGTAACATTCCCTTGGATCTTAATTTGATTTAGTAATTTCTCAAATATCATTATTATTATGATCGGTACATATATAGTTATAAATATTAATGATACTGCCTCTATTTCGGTTATAAAAGATATTTTTTAATTACCACGCATTGAAAAAAAAATAGTAATAGATAATAATTGAAAAAAATTCCATCTTTTCCTAAGTTATCTTATTTAATATTATTGATTTATGAATTAAAATCTCTAGTATTAATTAAATTTTATCATTTTTAGGGATATTTTTAACAAAATAAAATTAAATACATTATATAATCCGTAAAATATCTTATTTTTATAATTGTGCTTTATAATCTGAAGCAGAGATAGTGTTAAATTATAACTTAAATGCTTCCACTCTTGATATAGATCCAAGAAAGAGTTGCAGTAACTTATTAACTTTTCAATTTGTCACATTATGCGGGTGCTGATCTACCATCAGTTCGAAAGGTCGTATGATACACGAAAGGTAAAGTGAAGATATTAGAACTATAATTATGTTTGGATTGACTTTTATATATATATAAAAGTAATTATGAGAAAAAATGTTTATTTATAATAGATTAAATAAGTGATTATATCAAAAGTAATTTATATTTAGATATTTTTACTCCATAAATAATTTTAAGAAAAGAAATGTGTTTAGATTTTAATAGTTTAAGTGATTATTGGGTGGATAATAAAAAGAAAAAGTGAAATAAGTTATTATAGGAGGATAAGTGATTATTATAAGTAGAAAACATCAGCTACTTATATAAGCACTTATTTGAGGTATAAATATTTATTAAAAAGCAGGATGTGTTTGGTAACTTCTCCCCTTAAGTAATCATTTCTCCCCATAATCACTTATAAGTGATATCCAAATAGAGACTATATTATAAATATTTCATTTCATGTTTAATTTTTTTTGGGCCATCAATTTCATGATTAATTGATTATAGAGTAATAGTAATTCATTTAATAATAAATGTTTTACTAAATTAAAGAAAGTTGTCCATATAAAATACATACTCCATCTTTGTCATATTATAAGAGGTTTTACCAAAATTACACATATTAATAAAGGTAATTAAAGTTAGTTTGGAATCTTAATTTTTTTTATGCGAGAAATAACCATAATTCAAATTAATTAAAATATTAAAAAAGAAAGAGAATATTTACAGAATGAATTTATGAAAAATATTTATAAAAAAAACTCATAAATGTTTCACTAAATTTAATAAAAATGTTATATGTTATCTCCATTTTTTCAAAGTATCGTTTAAAGTTTTATTAGGTAGATTAAGAAATAGAATTAATATGTTGCAATTTCATTCAAATTTATTAATATATCCTTATAGAAATAAATAAATATTTTCCAATCTCATATTATAAGGTAATATAATGAATTTTTTTTGTCCCATAATATAAAGTAATATGGAGTGATTTTTTATTTTGCCTCTTATTTATTGTATTATTAGTATTGTAACTTGTGTTATATTTAATATAAGATGTGAAATTAATAGGGATAAAACTGGAAATTTTGAGTTTTTTTTAGAAGTTTAAGAATATAATAAATATTTTTTAATATACGTGAAACCTCTTCCATTATCTTATAATATGGGATGGAGGGAGTAAAAGAGAACAATTAATATTATCTTTGACTTTTAAGATGATAGATAAGTGTATAAATAGAAAAATAGTAATTAATATTGTCTTGGAACTGTACAATGACAGATAATACGATAAAATATTTTCTTAAAATGTGATAAATAAAAAGAAATAAAGGAAGTATGTAACAAGAGAAAATTTAAAAACAAAAATCTTATGATATGTGTTAGAGGAGACTCTCTCTATTCCCTATTATAAGTCATATTTTAGAAGAATTTAAGTATGCAAAATATAAGTTACTTTACAAGTATTAAATATTCATTTTCATGTTTGTTTCTAATTAAATAATTATGCTAGAGAGAGATTAAGAAATAAATAATTAATATTTATATAATTTAATAAGGGTAATAGTGAAAAGTTATGTAAATTTTGTAAAACTAAAAAATTTTAATTATATTTTATATATGTAAAATAGTTAAAAATAAATTATAATATGTTAGGAATATGAGAAAGCATATGATAAACCAATCCTTGGTTGGTAGAATGATAGAGGGCAAGAGAATTCAATGAAACCATAAATATAATAATTACTTCTTCTGCTCTACATTATAAGATATTTTATACTTACTCCGGTCCCATACATAGGATCTTTTACCCTGATCCTAAATATAATACCCTTTATAATATACGAGGTAATATTTATTATACATTTTTAGAAAAATGTCCCTATTTAATGTATCCAAAGAGAAAGAGAGAAATTAAATAAATGTAGTTTTGAAAAAATATTGAGATTTTTGGAAAAATTGAGATAGTTAATTACTTTTAATTCCAATTTTTAATCCGTGTGATTCGGTTAAAATGACCTTATATTAAGGATTAGAGGGAGTATCAATTACACGCATATTAAGAAAATATTTTTTCAACTGAAATCAATGTAAAAAGTATTTATATTCCCTATTTTACCTTTATTAAATATATCGTTCTATTATTATTGTAAGGTTATAAATAAAAAGAGATGAAACATTAAAAATATGAGTAAAATAGGAAGAAATATATTCAATGCCCTATATTTTAGATAAAATATTTATCATATAAAATATCTTAAAATATACTGTAAATTTTATATCTTAAAATATACTGTAAATCGGAAGGAGTAATAAGTAGTAACATCTCCATAAAAAAAAAATGTAGTAACATCTCGAAAGAAGGCAAGAAGTCTGATCGCTCAAAGATTGCTAATTTGCCATGGCCAGCATCGATCAAAAGGGTCCACAAAATTCTTTCTTGTAATGATTGCCATCTCACGCAAAAGCGGCGTCATTACTTTCTCCTGTAATTGTAGGTTGCTATCACCTTAATTTGAAATTGCATCGGCACCTAACGCTGATTGTGTTTATGGATTATTCAAATTAAATTTAGATAATACAGATTTAATTTAATTTTATTATTATATTTTTATTTTATTAGTCATAGAATTTAAAATAAAAATAATTTTATAACTATTATTTTTTTAAATGATGATATTGTTTAAAAAATAAAAATAAAAAATTTTAAATTTTGACCGCCCAAATTAAATTTTGATGGCCTAAATCTCATTGCAATGATGATGAGGATCAAGGTCTAACTTTAAGCGCAGTGATGATCATTAATACAACCAAAATTACTGCCTTTACGTTGCCTTTTTCATATCAGGGGTTATATTTTGCATTCATATATATATATATAGACTACTTAAATTAAATTTAAATATTTTAAATTGTATTTTTATTTTAAAAATAAGATATAAAATAAAAACAATCTTCTCACCATCATTAATTTTAGAAAATAATAATTTTATATTATTTATTAATTAATTTGTGAATTATTATGAGTAAGAGTAAACATATATCAAACAATTTAACTTTTTTTTTGTATCTATGATAGATTTTACATGTCTAATAGATTTTACATGCATGTCTTATTAATTAATGTGTGAATTCTGATGAGTAAGAGCAATTGTTAGAGTGTACGGGTAATTAAGTAAAATCCAAAAATTTTAAAACTTATCCTTATCATCCCAAAAGATATCCTTCCTAAGGGCCGTGAGATATTGGTTTATCATTTTGTCCAATAAAAGTATGTTTATAAAGATACTTTTAATTAATTTTGTATTTATCTTATTTTAAAATATTTTTATATAGAAGTATTTTTATATATTTTTAATTAATGAACTAAAAAAGTTACTTTGCAGTTTGTATACGTACTTTTATTTCACAGTTATTTTGTCAAACTCAATTTTACAATAAAAAAATTTAAATATAACTCATATTACAATAAACTTACTTTTATCAAAATTTTATTTTTATAAAATTAATTTTACTCCAACTAAAATTTTCGAAGTGAAAACCAAATGGGCATTGTTCCCGTGTGCTAATAACTACATATGCAATGATGATTGTTAACGTGACATAAGCATATGTAGGTTAAGGTAATTAAGGACAAGGACAAGGGTTTCAGAATTTTTGGTTATAGTATGTAATAAACATGTAATAGCGAATATTGAAACAACACATAAAAAAACTGTATTTATTTAATTTTCTTAAAAAAGTAGTTGAAGTGTGTGGACTTTTCTCACAACTCAAATTCGATAGAGTTAAATGAAAATAAAAGATTTTTTTTTTCTTTTGGGCAAGTGGATTAGGTTTGAGCTTCTTAAACTCAACGATTCAAAGTTTATTAGCTTTAATATATCCATGTGCTCGGCCAGCAGACACATTACGACAACGGACAAACATATTTTGGTTAATAGTAATCAATTAAGAGTAAGTATGTCGTTATAAATAAATTTTAAAATTAATTATGAAAAGATATAGTTACTGATTAATGTAGCTTGAATTAGTTGAACTGAGATTCATGAATCACGTTGTATCTAACAAATGCAATTCCTTTTATAGGTTCACTACTACCAAACAAATTGTTTCAATATATTCTCTCTTAGCAGGAATATTCGATTCATGTGAAAGTAGGTTCCTAATGAACCCCGTGAAATTGTCTAATACAGAAATATACTTCATGAAAGTTATTACTATATATGTTTAAAATTCAAAATTTTGGCATGAGCTCATCAATATGTACTCTGTTTCTTTCTTGAGTAAAAATTTTTAATACATTAGTACAGTGTATTGTAAGTACTAATGGATGGTATATAATAGTAAATTAAAATAATTAATCTCGTGAAAGTAAGATAGTTTTAGATAATGGAATAGGTTGCGTTCCTCGGATGCCGGCTAGGAATATGAATAAACAGGTGGGGTGCGAGTGGTATCGAGTATTGAACCTTCAGGTTTCTGTTGAGTTTGTTTTGATTGGTTGTTGTTGGGAGCTAGAGCAGTTAATATAGGTTAAATATAACAGATCAAATCATTTAGTTCAATAAAATAAGTAAGTTGGACTTTAAAAATAAGAGTTTAAATAAAAAATAAGTTTTTAGATCTGAGCTTGTCAAGTCTTTGATCCGGATGGACCAGCTTGAGTGAGTTACAAGCTAGCCAATTTGTCTTTTTTTTATTTAAAATTTTAAAAAACACATATTATTTTATTAGTTAATAAAATATAAATTATAAAATTTAAATATTATATTAAATTTACCTAAATTATGATAATTAATTATATTAATTTAAATAATTATATAAAAAATTTAAAAAACATAAAAAAAATATTTTTAAAAAAATACGGATTCACGAGCCTCCTCCCTATAATCTCATGCCTATAAAGTAAGGTTCATTTTACAAGTGAGGCCTTTTTACCCCACTTGTAGTGGATCGATCCAATTTGCCAGCTCTATTTGGAGCTTTATATACAAAATGAAAGTTCCATATATTCACATCAATTGTTATCTCTATTTATTTATTTACTATTTGTATGAAAGCAAGAATGTGAAGATAAGAATATGTGAAGATAAGAATCCGAGGCTTCAAAACTCAAGAAAGATCATATATGAAGAAACAACAAAAGTAGAATGGATCTGGCTTCTCTACCGATCTTTTTCTTTTTCTTTTTCTTTTTTTGCAGGTATATCAGTGTGATTAAAGAAGATCCGACATTCTTACCCCGAAAAAAAAATCAACATCAATAGATAATTTTTTATTTCATACTTTTTCTCTCTCCATACACATAAAAAAGGTTATCTACGTATGATATGTAGAATATTTAATCTGAAAACACAAGATTAACAACCCATGGACGAAAGTATATCCCACGTATATTACTATAATCCCAAAAACTATAAGCACACATTTGTTTCCGTATGTAAGAGTATCCTAATTTGCTACTCTCAATGATTCATAATGAGAGTCTGTCCTTAAAAATTGGTAAAATAAAATGTATCCGCATTTAATTTGGTACCCTTTTAAGTTGAATATTTGTCGGATATTTGAAATACAATTATAATTATTATTTATCAAATGATTCACGAGGGGATATAATTTGAAGGATATTTAAATGCAAGTACATGATTGTGTGATAGAGTTTTGGCATCCAAATTCATATTAGAAATTCATGGCTGAATGCAAATATTTAGTGTTTGATCTAGGAATTTGCTTCTATTATGTTGTTCCTGGAAGAGAGATTCCAGTCTGTATATATATGTTTGTGTTGATTGTTAAAATAATATTATGTACGTGCCAACATGGTATTTTGTCCGGTACATTTAGAAAAAATAACAAATGCATAAAAAATAAAAGAAAATATCTCTTATGGTGTTCATAAAAAAAATAAAATAAATTCATAATACTCTAGAAGATTATCCCCTTAAGAAATGGAAGAGATTAAATATAAAATATTTTAAAGTTATTTTAAAATATCCCATAAGAGATGAAAGGGGTTAAATATAAAATGCACTGAGTTATCTTAAAAGATTTTAGAGTAAAATTTGAAGATTATTCCTTAATTAAAATACATAATATAAAATATTGTTGAGTTATCTTAAAAGATTTTAGAATAGATTTTGAAGATTATCCCCTAATATAAAGAAAAAAAATAAAAAAAATAGTAATCTAGAGATTATCTCTGAAAGTCTTGCCAACTTCCTTATCAATAAGATTTAAAAAGGAAAAAAAAACAAAGTAAAGAGAAAAAAATTGAATTATCTAAAAGTGGATGAATAAAAATAATAATAATAATAGAAAATCTTTAAAGACCTTAAAAAATTGAGATTTAATAATTTTCAAAAGAATTAGGAAATCAAGATATTTTTATATTTACAATTTAAAATATTTCAAATTAAAAAATGAATGACAAAGCTCCTTTATAAATAAAGGGTCTGAATTCTAGAGAGGAGGACAATTGGAGAGAGTTAGAGGGGGAGGACAATTGGAAGAAAAGAGAGGCAATAAAGAAACCTAAGAGGATGGAGATGCATAGAAAGAGAAAGAATTTTTGAAAAGAGTGAGTGAAAATTTAGATTCGTAACCTCCGTTTGGATGAGAGGAAAATATGAGAGAAAGAAAAATTTAGAAAAAAAATAAGAAAAAATTTAGATACTTTCTTATCTAGGTTCTTTTTTATTTTTTCTTATAGTATTTTCTACCCTTATATTCTTCTAATTCTAAACAAAATATTAAAGAATAGTAAAAAGAAAAAAGAGTTCAAGAGAAAACTTATATTTTACCCAAGTAAAGGAACATAAACTCTCTCCCTCCTAGTCACGTAATAATTTCTCACTTATATGCACCCATGTTACGTCACTATTAGATTTGGAATTACGTAATTTATCACGTAAATTCAAAAAGCATGTATTTTGGAATATTTTATTCCTAGGAGACTCAACGTTTTATGACGCCTTTGTTTTAATGAATGCGTAACACCTCACCTACATTACAGCATGCGTCTCGTCCTTTAAAGGATAATAAGCGATGACTCCTCTCTTTTCTTTTCTTCTTTTCTTTATTAATATAAAAATTCATGAGAGATGTTTATGCCTCTATAAAATATTAAATAATGGATTGCAAGTAATGTTTATGCTACCACAAGAATTAAACAACATTTGTTTTCTTTTATTTTTCTTATTTTAGAAAGAGATCCCGAGTGATACTTATGTTATTGCATAATCTAAAATTTTTTTTTATTTTAAAAGAATTACGAGTGATGCTTATTGAAAGAATGAATGAGAATGAACGAAATACTATGTCTCGGACCTCAGAAGCTTCGCAGAATGTTCACTGTAAGAACATTGCCACAAAGTTACGGGGAAGGCAGGCTGCGAGTGATACTTATGTCACTGTAGATTTAAGTAATTTTTCCTATTATAAAATATCACGAATGATGTTTATGCCACTGGGATCAATTTAAATTTTCTTTTCATAACAAAATATTTTTCACTCTATATCTTTTCCTAAAGATATATAAAATACATGATCTCTTATAACAATTGTTCTTTTTTAAAAGGAAAAATGATACTAAAGAATACCATTTTTTACAAAATTTAAAACACTCAAATCAACATTCGGATTATATGGATCCTGTCCCTCCTAAAGGTACATATGCCCTAGGATTTCATTCTAAGTCAAATCCACTTTATAAAAAATATTATATTTTCTTTAGGTTTAGCAATAAAATGTAAATAATAAGGATAATTAATTGTTAAAGTCTATTTAATAAAGTACAATTTAGGGTAATCATTCTCTTGATGGCATAGGATGCCTAACACCTTTCATACACACAACCGACTTCTGAACTTAACTTTGTAGTTTATAGATCATCATTTTCTATTATTTAGGTTTTTCAAAAAAAAATTTTAAAATTTTGGTGGTGACTCCATTTATTTTTTTATTCATTTTATTTTTTGGATAAAACTCGAGCTCAATAGTACGGAATTCATATAATAAATTGGCCTTACATGATTGTTGCTTGATGTGATGCGGAACATATTAGAATTACTAATATATCATAATAATTACACTAATTTTATAAGTTAAAATATTACCTTAAAAGAAATATATTGGGTGGCTTCTGATAAATCCTCCCCTTAAAATGGGAAATGTCCAAGATATATATACCGTGTGGTTTGTTACTATAAGAGAGAGAGAAGGATAGAGCTCATGCCGCACTCAGTCAAAATAATTCAGAAAAATCCAAATCACTTCGAAATACATATATATCAACAAATCACAATTCACAAATTTATGTCAATGTAAAGAAAACAGCATTTTATTAAAAGAAACAAAAGTAGAAATACGTAGAGAAAATGAAAATTAGAGGCATGCATAGTCATGATATATATATACACAAGAAGAACCAAAGCATGCAATTCCTTGGACAAAAAGGCATTAAGTATGGAAAATGAATTGTTGAACAGAGATCGATACTGGTGCGTCATCTGTGGCTAGGCCCAGAATAAGCCTGGCTGATTATTAAACTAATAAACAAAGAAGAAGAAGAAGAAGAAGAAGAAGAAGAAGAAGAAGAAGAAGAAGAAGCATGCTGATCTTTCAGAGGTCTTGAGCCCCCAACATTCATGGAGTACAAGAGCAATAGGAAGAAGATGATGAGAAACATAGTATTAAATGCCACAGCAAGAGAGTAATAACCCTTCATCATTTTAATTTGTTTCCAAAACTCAGATATATTTGGAAAGGTTTGGAGCAAGAGGCATGCATGCCAAGAGGAGGAATGCTCTCTCTCTCTCTCTCTCGCTCTCTATTTATATATATATGAGTTTTGTTATATGAAATGGGTTTTTGTGGACTATGACTATATGGACTATTATAGGGTTATATTTTCAAAGTTTGGAATTTTGAATTTCAAATCTGACTAAAAAATAATAGTTGAAATTAAAGGTTTCAAAACAATAATAAGCTCATTTGGTTCAATTATAGGGAGAGTTGGGTAATATAATGTGAAGGGTGTGAAATGATGTAATAGAATAATAATTACATGTAGGTTTGTTTGGTATGATATAAAAGAGTGAGTGAATAATGTTTTTTTTTTATAAAAAAAAATACAAATAAAAATAGAAGGACTCTTTTGCCGTTACCAAAAAAAAATCTCCCTCCATAGTTCTTCTCCCTTCCCTCCATTGCCACCATCATTCTTCTCCCTTTCGTCCACCGTTGGCATCATTCTTTTCCCTTCACTCCATCGCTGGTTAGTTTCATTCTTCTCCCTTCCCTCCACTACCAGTATCATTCTTCTCCCTTCCCTCCATCGTCGGCATCGTTCTTCTCCCTTCACTCCATCGCTGGTTAGCTTCGTTCTTCTACCTCCATCATTCTTCTTTTCCTACAAGTAGAGGTGCAACGAAATTCGAACCCCAAATGGCAGGTGAAGGTGTGCCAGAATTCAAAATCTAGATTTGGTTCAAAACCCAGATTTGACGCGCAAGTTTGGTGATGGTAGGTGGAGGTGTGACGGAATTCAAAACCAAGTCCGGTGAAGGTTGATCTGTAGAGGTGCGACGATGATGAAAAGAGGAGATGAAGGACGATGCTGGCAAAGGTGGAGGTGATTGACGGTGGGTGGAGAGAGGAAGGAACAGTGACATTCAAAGGCGGAAGGATGAATGAAGGATAAAGCGGAGGGTGGGGGGACCATGGGGAGAGGTTATTAATGTCTTTTTGTATCTCATTACATCATTATAAAGACCTTTATATTCAAAATGTTATATAATCCAAATTACTTCTATTGATGTAGTCATATCACTTAAATAATTAAAATCACATGTTAAAATGGACAACCAAATATCTCCAGCCAAATGATATGAAGCTGATTACTTTATATGAGCTAGGGGATATGTAGATGAACCAAATGTCTCATAAGGCGCATGTATGGGAAGAAATTAAAAAAATAATAACAGTAAAAAGGGAAGAAAATTGCTGTGTCTCAAAACGTAAAGCAAAAGATTAATTGACTATTTAAGCTTTTATGCCTTGTACGCGATAATTTAAAAGATAGTAGTAGTACTGACTTATAAGAGAGAGTCAATTTTGTGATCCACATGCACCTAATACCTTTTTGAAGTTGATGGATAAACTCGAATCTTTGAATTTTTAGTCCTTCAAGAGCATCAGTTTGTATGTTTTCTTTTTTTTACCAAGTACCAGCAAGAGCCTCAGTTTGGTTCGCGTCACATCACATCTTGCTCTAATTTAAAGAATTGATGGAATTTAATAATTTAATGCATAAAGTCCCTGTTGGTTCCACAGCGCCTCCTCTTCAATAAATAGTGTCGTTTCGTGGGAAGGTAAAGTTCTCGAAGAATTAGTTTTGCAATTCAAGACTATTTGCTACATTTAACTATTCCTTCCTATGGACTAGGAATTAAAATTAGTTATTATCTTATTTTTTTTAAATATAATATTTATTTAAAGTTATTTTTATTTAATCTCTTATTTTTTTTTCTTTTAACTATTTTTTAATACATAATAAATATTATATCATATTTTGTAAAAAAATTTATATTTAAAATTAAGATAAAAGATTGTATATTTAGAACAAAAGGGAGTATTATATTTCATGGGAATGTATTTTAAAAACTATTTACTTATTTTTTGTATTCAAATAAAAGTTTAATTAGATAAGATAGCTAGGGAACTTATCTACTAATGAGATCTTACATCTACTGCTTGATTCAAACCATCATTTTGTGGGATTATAAGCTTTATCCTTGCCAATTCAATTAACGTACGCAAGGAAAGGAACATCTCTTATTCATCAATATGCATGCTACATTTAATATTTTAGCTTCAAAATATTGTCCAAGGAGTTGAACCCAAATTATTGTAACAGAGACTACGTACACATTCAGTTCAGGCACCTGTCAAAGTCCACCACCAGCTTGCGAGAAGAATAAGGTTGTTGGGTCAAATTTCTTCGCTTCACGTTGCTTCCAACTATATTAAGTTACTGCTTGGTAAAAAAAAGAAAAAACATATTAAGTTACTATTATAGATACGTTAAAACATGATAATGCCTCCCATTACCAAGAAAATTAACTAGTTTGTCTCTCAAGTATTAGAAATTGATATATATATATATATATAATATAGTTTCCTTCAAATGACGTACTTCTCGTGTAACAGAATATGACTAAAGAAGTACCACTGAATCGAAAGTAATATTTTCTTGACAAATTACCAGAAGGACCATTTAAAACTACATATGTTTTCCGTATTATTGGCCGCACGCAGCACAACCGTTGAGAATATTAGAAGCTAATTAGTCAATGTTATTTAGGACTAATTAGGTAGTGTATAATGGTAGGCCTTATCCTATGTAAAGGGCTATTTACTCTTGTTTTGGGCACGAGAGTCACTTATTTTTCACTCTCACTGCCCTCACCCTCACATAGTTGGAGTTCATTCTTTCACCCCTTGTCATTATCATTTTCTTCACCTAGGTTTACCTCTAGGTTCATTGTCATTAATTTGTGTATCGCCCGTATAGGTTTATTGTCATTTGTGTATAATCATTTTGATTTTATATGTATGATCTTCAATCAATATATTCATTTGTTTGTACGTTTCTCCGTTTTTCCTGTATCATTTTTTATCATCAAATTCTAACAAAGATGACAGTGAAGAAACAAAATTTGTGATACAAAGATCTTTAAAGCAAATCTATCATGTTGCATGCATATAATTAAAAGAAACCATGAACAATTATGTATATTTCTCCACCTCCAAACAACGTACCACAACTTTATCAATTAATGGGCAATTAAAATAGAGGCTAGTAGTAGTTACATAAACTGATATTAGTACAAAGTCATTAAGGAGGTTATCACATGACGTTGTATGAAATCAACTCTTGATTTTAGAAAGCATGTATAGAGTCAATGAATGGTACTTTGAAACGTGAAAACCAAGTAGTCCTTAAAAGATACTATATTAGCTATATATATTTATTGTGGTTCACCGTGATGCCGTACAACAATGAGCAATCTACTGAATTTTCGTTGATATATCAAATTTTTTCTTTAACTTTCATCTGTTATGATCACCTGTTACAGAAGAAGTAAAGAAAAACGCAACTGAGAAAATAATCAGAAGAGGAGGAGGTATAAAGGGAGAGATGAGCAAGAGACTCATGATCAGAGGGAAGTTACACAAGTCTGACACACCCCTAGGCTGAATAACCTCTCTTGACATATATAACCTCCATTAATTTCTCACAACTTCGGCGTGCATGGCTTGGAGGTATCATTTTTCGTCTCTAATCATCCCATCATGTTCACTATACTTCATTGCATTACCCTCCCCTTCGAAATTGACCTTGTCCTCAAGGTCACAAGTTGGAAAAGTAGCATCAAAAGCTTGCCCTGTATGTTGATCCAAAACCATGCCAGGAAACAATATGTGATTGATACACCCAAGAAAGTCGGTTTTAGAAAGCATGAGAAGTAACTCCATCTTTGAGCAGTACTCCAAAAGTCACAATAATTAAGAAGCATAAGTAAAACCTGTGAGATCCCATTTTGAAGTTTGACTTCAACTGCAGTGACACCAATTTTATGTATAGAGAAGTAAGACCTTGTCTCTAAAAGGACATAGATTTTTCATTTTTTTTCGTTCTCTCTCTTACTATCTACTACACTTGCTCTTTTTAAATTTGCTCTATTTCCAAAACTTTTTGAATGAGGGTTTTTTAGTCATTATATAGTACTATTTCACATTAATTAAAACTTCCTTAGTTTGTGTACTAAAACTTTAAACTATAATAGACATGAGATGAAGAAAGTAATAACAGGTAGATTCCAAGTTTGGTGTAGTGGCAGTTGTGTTTGTGTTTGGTTGTAAGTTGCGGGTTTGAACCCAAGTGTGGCATATTTAAAATGGTGTACATGGGCATTTTCATAAATGTAGAGCTCTTTTTTGAATAAGTTACCTTGGTCCTTCAGTGTCATTATTTGTGCCATCTTGGTCCATCGTTCGATCCTTAATATAAGATCTTGTAACTACATTAAGTTTTCAAAAAATTAAGATATTTTTTTAAAATTACCTTTATTTAATTTCTCTATCTCTCTTAAGAATGAATTAAATATGAGTTTTTTTTGAAAATATGTAATAAATAGTACCCGTATTTTGAAAATGGTCTTATATTAAGTACTAAGGTAAAAAACCTTATATTTAAAACCGCATAAAGTACTATTTGATTAAAAAAAAATTTTCTATTCCTCAATGATTCATTAAATACTATGCTAGCTCCTTATATAAACTCAGAGTCATATATGCTAGAATCTTGCCAATTGCCTAGTAGCATCAATACTTCCTGCGTGAAGTGTTACTACAAGAAAATTGGGAATTTGGGATGAATTTTATGGTGGAAACAATTCCATCTCAAATTCTATCACAAAAATTTAGTGACAGATTTTGTAGCGAAAATTTCATAAATTTGTCACAAATCCTTCACAAAAAATTTGCGACAAGATAAAATGTGACAGACATGATCCATCACAAAGCTAAAATTCATCGCAAATCTTGCTTAATCCGTCACAAATTTTCATTTCAAATTTCTAGTTTTTTTGTATGTGAGTGTGTATTGTAGTTATTACGAGATTTAAAAAAAAGTACTTGCTCCGGTCCTTAATTTAATATCCTTTTAACTGAATCATATGAATTAAGAATGAGAATTACAATTAGTTAATTAACTCTATTTTTCCGAAAATCACAATATTTTTTCAAAACTACTCTTATTTAATCATTTTCTTTCTCTCTTTGGAATACATTAAATAAGAGCATTTTTTGGAAATGCATAATAAATACTACCTTATATACTGTAAATGATCATATATTTAGAATTAGGGTAAAAGACTTTATATTTAGGAGGAACGGAGGAAGTACAAAATCCCAATTTTCCCTTAATTTATTTATATAATTCCTTGTATTTATAAATTATTAATTATTAGATGTTATGCTCATTGATGGCGGAGTTGATCGTTACATCGTTCCTGTTGAGTTAACTCATCAATTCAGTAACAAAAAAAAAACAAAATCAATTCGAAAGAATCAAGGATGTAAATTAACATGCAAGTTGATACAGTTTCTTTCTTTCTTTTCTTTTTCTTTTGGTGAAAGGGGAATATATTGCATCAGGATATGTACAAGAGAGTAAAACAGTTTCTTTTGGTAAACTTCAACCCTACCGATGAATAGAGTGGAAATGATTCCGGACAGGTGAAACTTAAAATAGCCTTTGAATTATGTCTACGATAATCCACATTGATGGACATGGAGAGCAATCACTTAGTATTTTGTCATCTCCTTTAAGTCTCTCTTAAAAAGTAACATGGATTAACAAATTAAATCTGTTAAAATTAATTTATAATCTTAAATTTTTTTAATAATTATGTCAACTTTTTGAAAATTATCCTGATTGATTTATTACGAACTTAGAATACTTCAACAAGCTAGTGGTTATTGGATTAATAGCGAACACTATTGAAAGAATGAAAAAATTTATTGGAAAATATAGACTAGTTAAACATAATTTATTCAAGACTATGGGTAAACTTGAAAAGAAAAAATTGTTTAATGCTTTATAGATTTTCTAGAGTGACTTGTATAAATAACCAAAAAGGAAACTTGTGGAAAATAACTTAAAAAAGGGTAAGAGAGAGTATATAGTTAGCTTGGAAAGATGTTATAATATATCTAACTGCTTTTTGTAAGACAAGCAAATAATCAATACTTCACGAGTACACATTAGCCTAACGAAATGCTATTTAAACCGAGTGGAGTGCAGACATGATAATGTCACAAAAATTTCTCAAGTTTTTAATCCATTTACAACTATATTATTCAATGTGATCTTGCATTTTTTAAGTCAATATTGGTATGCTTCGTACCATTTTGCAATAATTTCAATAAAAGTTGTCGCCTCCCACTATCTAGAGATTTACAGAGGCAAGCAAAAGACAGCATTCTAGTACAGGTTGATAGCCACACGTTCCAATACTACTTGCATCCAAATATTTCTTTTCTGTAGATACCCTCGAGAAAACATATAATAAAACCAAAACAGATGATGTTACATAGTTAAAAACAAAACCATTTGACATTTCCATCGGACCACCCATGTGAGGACTACTCTTGCTAAAAGCCATCCTCTTTTTCCTTTTCTTCTACTTTGCCTTCTCCTTCTTCCACCTTTCACATTTGGTTTATATATATTTATCTATGTACCACCAGTTTCATGCACAGCAGAATCTATTTCCCAAAGGTGCAGACATTTTGAGAAAAGGGTTTCTTTTCGGTTTCATTCATATATAGATGTTTCCGGTTGGTTCAGTGTCTTGTTGATGACGAGCCATTATTCCCCATTGCAGGTGACCAGAAATCAGCACCGTTGCTACTGGCCACGTGTACGGTGTATTCCACTGGGATCAGACACAGCCCTCTGCTGCTCAACTCTCGCTTGGCTTCTTCTTTCCTGTCAACTCCATTCCCCTGAAATAACGCATACACAGTAATTAAAATAAAATGTTCAAAGTCATCATCACTTCCCTCAGACATATGCCATTCTGTCACAGTTCGACTGTGCTCAGTCACCGCAAATAGCTGCAAACCCAGGTCAACTTTTCAACCAAAAAACAAAATTTATAAACCAATTAAAAAATTAAAAGTACCTAGTAAAATTGAAGAGGGACAAAAATAAGGTGGAACCCACCTTCTATGTCTGTCTTTCTTCAATTTTACTCGTACTTTTGAGGAAGGAATTCTCATTTGAAGTATGGTCACAATCAAGCGGGCCTTGCTACTGAAGAGCTCAGTCCTAGTGCCATCTTGAATTGTTCACGGCAGAAGTCAGAACAGAGCAATTACTGGCATTTTTCCAAAATAAAAAAAAAAATGGAAACATTGAAAAGTCTCATAATGATGAGAGACGGGACGCACAGGTCGGTGGTGATGGTAATGAGGTGAAGAAGGCAGTCCCTGCAAGTAAGGCGAGCAGAGGACGTGAACTTGGTCGTGGAGAAACCTTATGTATCCCATTGCCTCGTGAAGCACCGAGGCTGTATCTGTCTGCAACAGTTTTCAAGTTCCAAAACTTGTATATCAATCTCATTTTTTATTTTTCCGATAATGCATTCCATGAAATATCCAATTATGTTGTTGATATATATATATATATATAACCAGATTGATCTCACTCACCTTCCCAAATGGAGAAACGAGCTGTTGTAACGCTGCGATTCGTTCCCCAAGTTTCTCCTTCCTCTGCCATTAGAAAAATCAAAAACCATAAAGTGAAACAAATGGAAACAAATTATGAAAGTTCTGAAAAAAATATCAGCATCTGTCTGATTTAAGAGAGAGAAAGAGACAGGAAACAGGAAACAGAGGGACATGCAAAAAACCACCCATTGTCGATTGTTCTCACCTTTGCATGTCCCGTTGAAGTGGGATTCTCCGCTTTGGTCTTCTTCGGCTGTCTTCGGCCACCATCAGCCGCCGTGACGACGGCATCCGTACACCCCGGCGGCTCCAGTCCCGACCCATTTCGCTTTTTCTGCATGACAACGAACAAGAAAAAAATTGTCGAACCCAGTTCATCGTAAGTCTAACAAAACAAAAATTAAAGAGGGACTGGATATCATATCACAGACACAAGACTTGTGGTTGCAGGTGGAAGAAGCAGAGGAGGATTCGCTAGAAGTGATGACAGATTTCTGGGGTTTAATAGCGGTGGTTTCGGAAATCAGGAGGTCCCCTTGATTGTTGTCGAAACAGAGCATTCTGGGAGTGCTGCCATTGGCAATGGAGAAAAGAGAGAAAGAGTGAAGAGTGTGGTTGTGATGGGGGTGGTGGTCCACATGGTCATCTCCGAAAAGAAGCTGAGAGAAAGTAGTGGGTGGGGTCAGAAGATGGTCCCCTTGAAACTCCTCGTGGTTGTCGTCGTCCATATGAATGGTCTGAAACTGTAAAGGAGTGTGAACTATTGAGAAGCCGAGAGTGAAAGAGAAGGAAGGGATGGATAAGGATGGATGGGAGAAGACAAGAAGAGTGAGAGGGAGAGTGAAGTGGTGGCAGAGAGGAGGGGAGACATTTGTAGAGTAAGTATGGAAGAAGAGTGTGTGGGGCTGGGGGAGTAAAGTGGGAGAGAGAGAGAGAGAGAGGAGGAGGACGAGGAGGTGGATGTGGATGTGGTGGCGTGATAAGCAGGCGTTACAGAGAATTGGGCTGAGATGGGCTTTTTCCAAGGAAGGCTTCGGTTTTCGGCATCGACGGTCAAACCCACTAGGCCCGAGAAAACCGTGGTTTCGCCCTCCAACGCAACTCCTGCTTTCCATTTCCCGGATTCGGGTTCCACCCACTCCTCCTTTCTACTTTCTTCTTTTCTATTTTTTATCCCTTTTTTATTCGAATAACTCCGTTTCTCACGTCCTCCTCCTCCTCTTCTTTTTTTTTTTTCCCATTTTTTTGGTAAAACCTCCGTTTCTCCTTTGACTACTTCTATCGTGACACCTGTTAGATTGGAATTCTTGTTATAAATTTATCAAAATATTTTTAAAATAAAAGATAGAAAATAATGAGTAATGAAATAAATTATATGAAAGATATGTTGTGTACATACTTAACATCATTGACATAGTATAAATTAGATGTAAATGACATCGTATAAACTAGATTAAAATGAGTAAATTCTAGATATGGTGGTTGTTAAAAAAAGTTTAGTGGATCAACTAAAGTAAGCCAGTACGGATTATGCTAATTTAATTTGTGATGTCAATTTCAGGTTTTAACTATGCAATTGCTTCTAATATTTGTTAGAAAAACTTTATCACCATCAAACTCAACTTGATCCAAATTAATCAAACTTCAATATACCTACCAAATATTGGGTGATTTGGTTGGGAAAAAAATGTTTAGGGGTAAATACCTTGGAGATTGTTATTGTCGCAATTGTTTTTTCTTTTACTCCAATACTTAGAAGCTAGACCTTCCATTTACTTATTTATTTATTTTTTTGGAAAGTATCGCCACTTTGTTAATGTTCCATTTAGATGCATCATAAGAAAAACATTTTTTGTTGTGCAAAATTAAAATATATGACAGTTATTTGTGGGATTAGATTGTTCCTGGATTAGATGCTCTCAAGTTGTTTAATTGTTGTTTTTTTGTTGGGTTTAGGCCATCTCATATTCATCAATATATATATATATATTATATTATAAAACAGTTATTATACATAGACAATTTTTTTTATTTACAAAATTAATTTTCCATTTTAACATTCTTCTCATTGCATCTGTGATTCAATGTGCTTAAAACCCGCAAGAGATCCACATACAATCCGATTTACATCATGTCAGTACACTCGAGCAACTAAAATTTAGCTCAAATACAAACTCTTGATTCAATGCTTATATATAAATAACTTTCTGCGCCGGCCGCCTGCTGGAAAAGTGACGACAACATTCCCAACTAATGTTTTGCTCGCTATTCAATCGTCATCAACACAAGAAAATCTCTCATGATTCACATCTGCCTATCGGCGAAAAAAAGTAAACCACATAATATATATATGTGTGTGTGTGTGTGTGTGTGTGTGTGTAATGGATATATAGATTTTGGCACAATTAGCACCTTGGCAGCGAATCATTGAGGCTGCTGACAAAAACCAATAAAAAGCAGCAAGAAAATAATGGAAAGGGAAAACTCAAAAAGGGTACGAATAATGGTACAAGATAACTATAAATCAAGTAAAGGGGAAGGAGGAAACAATTTCATGGATATTGTAAATTAGCAGAAGGAAAGTGATGCTGATAGTCCGAAGTCACCCGACATATTCAAATAGCACTTCCCATTGAGTTATCTCATGATCTGACTTCTCATGGTTACGTGAAGTTATCACGAAGAAAGACTATAATGCGTGTAAATCAAGGTTTTTCCCTGCTGTAGCAGAACATTATTAAGGGTTTTTTTTCTTTCTTTTTAATGCAAGCTATCCCCCTGTAGTCATGCTCATAACAATCTCACATCTTTAGAAAGAAACAATTACACCAAGCAACAAAGTAAGCTTTCAATTTTTCTTTGTGGAATAGAAACAAACACTTGGCAGGCACGCGCAGAGGTTACGAGCACTGACTGCAACAGATAACCTTCAGCTTATCCGCAGCAGATTTATCCACCGAATACTGCGACCACATCAAATTGCAAATGGGTCAATGAATAAACAGGAAAGCATCGAAATTTCGAAGCGTAGCCCTATTTTCTCGGAAAAGCAAACAAGAGAAGACCTTGCAGAGGACCCATAAGGAATGATGATAGGTGCGCTTGAAGAGATCCTCAAGAGCAGCAGAATCTGCAGCATCCACGTCTCGGTAATTGACGAAGTTTTCGCGGGCGTACTTGGCGTAGTAAGATCTCGTGTCCTTTGGCAAACGCCTCACTAGCCTCAGAACCTCCATGTATGCTCTCAGGGCCTTCTCCATTTGGTTTTTTTTGTCATTACAAAATGTAACAATCACTTGTCTTCAACATTAGTAAGCACTGGTTGGTAAAAAAAAAATAGTAAGCAGTGAGCAGTTTTTTTTTTTTTTTTTTAGGGGGGGGGGGGAAGATAACTATATCATTCAATTATTTTATCTATCAATATCAATATTTGACATTTAACCTATATAATATAATTTATATCAAGTCAAAATAAAAAAATAATGACTCATTTCTCAAATTACATACAATGCATGGAAAATGTATCTAATTAAAAATTATTCTTCATTAGTAAGGCCACAAGTTAATTTTTATTTAATATTTTTCAGTCGTCATACAAAAAGATTATATGTAATATGATTGTAATTGTTTAGAGACCAACCTGTAAAATAGTTAATTTATTTTTTTATTAGTTAATTTTGATCATGATTAGAATAAAATAAATAAATAATTGGATGTTTATGGACAAGTTGATTAAAACTCAAACAAAGTTCCTTCTTGATATCATGTTATAAAAATGAGCACGGCTAAAATTTGGTAGTTCAAATCTTTAGGAATGTGCAGCTATGTAATCTAATGGATAAAATTTGGATGACTAGATTTTATAATTTTCTTTTTTGTTAAAGTTAAATGACTTAAATCATTTTTTACAAGTTGCATGAAATATGAGGAATGAACTTTATTATTCATGACTCATAAATTGTATGACTTATCTAGAGTTTTATATAGGTTCATTTATGATTAAAAAAAAAGACATTAAATTTTAATAAAAAATAGTGAAATTCTAAATTATGCAAATTAAATTGAGATGATCTAAGATGTGGAAAATAGTTGAGTGCACCAAATCCATTTCCAAATATCTTAGAACGTAGTAGGCTAAGACACTTTGACTTCAAGTGTGGATGCAATAGCTACATCTAAGTAATTCTAAATAGTATAGTGTATTTCAACTCAATCCGATATCCCTGGAAATGTAACTCAGGAGCATAACCAAAATAGCAGCAGAACGTCTTTGCATCAAGGACAGCACCTAAGACTACGATTAGCAACTAGAGATGAAGGTGAAAACAACTAAACAAGCGAGAGTGTTCTGCCATCAACCTCTTCAACCGCATACATAACAACACTGCAGCTTGCCAGATCAGGTTCAACAAAGGATTTCTCGCAATAATAGTTACCTCTCTCCATCATAATATATTTTAGCACAATCTTCTCTCTAATGAGATATCCTCCCATGTCTCTCGTTCTGCACATGGATGCACCTTATATTTATGCAGTCTTGGAGTCACTCTCATCTTCTGATTGATAGCCCCATCTCCCCTTCATTATCATTTACTTTTGGGATCCTCAACTCATTCCCTTCATTATCATTTACTTTTGGGATTCTCAACTCATTCACATTGTAATAAGCCTCCTGGCCCTCCTCTCACAACTTCACAAGGTTTATATGTCCATCTCCTACCTAATTGTTCTTCAATCTTTTATAACAGCTAGGCTGCCTGGATGGAGATTTTACACAGTCACCATTGATAAAGCATCAGCATCTGATACTTATCCAATGCATTTACTTTTAGAGTGAGGTCACTCCTCATATTCAAGAAATGCAATTATTCATGAACTATGTGGAACTGTAGAGTCTCGAAAGAGGGAGAAGAAGCAAGACACAAGAACTCACTTCTTGTAATTAAATCCTTGTTCCTAATTATATACTTGTCGCTCATTCATATTGCTGCAAGGATTGGGAATGAAATCGAAATCTTTCAAGTTTAAGAACACTCTAGTCTCCTCCACCATTACAAGTTACTAAACTTAATCCATAAGGAAAATCTTCATCCTATATTTTCTCGATATCCAAGGATATTCATAATTCATACAGTCCTTCTTAAAATTTTCATCCGAAAGGGAAGACAAAATAAAATAGTACAGTGATTAAAGGAGACAATGACAATTTTCAGGAACCAATTAAGTCGATGACTAGAAGTTAAGGCAGAGAAAGCAAATGAGGTCTTAAAAGGCCAACGGATCTCAGAATCTCTACAAAAAGCAACATCAGCTACAATTACATCATAATCCTTACTGGCATGCCGCGGGAAGCATGAATTAGAAATGGTCAAAGGTGAGCCTTGCTTTCTTCTTGAAATCTATCTTCAATCCCATAGCTTCTTTCACTTCAAGTTTGATGTTTTCTTTGCTGTCTCTAGCGCCTCTGAATATTTCCTTCTTCCCCTGTTACCTAAATAAGATGAATGGATGGGCAGAATGCTCCAACGTAAACACGTTGATCTGTGATTATTTGTCTCTTTTCTTATGAGCATCATAATGAACACTATTAGAACTTGTCCATTTTCCCAAATTTATATATTTTTTGAATTCTTTTTTTTTATTGCTCAATCATTATGTTTTAATGGTTATGTCGGGTCCTAGTATTGCAGAGCTTCCTGATTATGACCAACCCTTGATCAATGAAGATGAAGAGATTCTTGTTCCTCTTAAACTATAGTTGTTGGCACTACTATGAATTCAAGTTCGTTGAATAGAGATTATTTAATGATAGAAACAACTCCTCCCGCAGACAAAAGATCCATAAATGATGCTAATTCCAATGACATGCTTTGTGGGAGCACACGTATGAGTTAAGATGGAGGAGAGCAGACATTGCTAGGAATCCCATCTAGCACATGCATTCTTTTGATTCACAACTCAAACTAATGAAGGGGAAGGTTGACGTGTGGAAGCATTAAAAGTACGAAGAATCATATAATGTCAATATGATCTTATTGCATGGCCACTTAGTGAGATGTGAAAAGAAAAATATTCTTCTTGTCTACCACTATTGTTGGGCTATATATGGAGGAGATGTCAGCCACTGAAACCAACCAGTTTAGAAGAATTGCATTAGTCATCTCCTAGCCCTCTATTTTCGGAGAAAAGAAAATGGCAGCCATTGAATCAAATGGAAAGATCTCTCTACATATACGCTCTCACAGCTTTCCCTCTGGTCCTCACCCCCTTGTATCACAATTTGAGAAGCATCTAAAGAGATTGAAGTCTTCCGAATCTGCCTCTTCTTCATCTTCTTTGAGCCACAAACTCAGTGGCTTGCGGGATTTGCATGACTCTACTGATAAGCTGCTTCAATTGTCAACCACTCAACAAGTCCTAGCACGAGATTGCAGCCAAAAGTGGGTTGATGAATTTCTTGATGGTTCGCTCTTATGTAACACTTAACCTACTAGTCTTTTAATTATATCTAAAATGTAACACCATAACTTATTAGGCTTTTAATCATATTTTATATATCTAGTGGAAAGAATTAAAAACCTAGAATAATTAAAATTTTAAACTTTTTAAAATTAGGTTGTTCAAAAGATAATAGCTTAACTAAAAGTTTACTTTAATTAATAATAATCAAGCTAATTATACTGTAATTATCTGACTATTGTTCCAAAACATCTAAAGTAAAGACAACAAGTATCTAGGATAGAAATCATAACTAGAGCATATCATCATAATTTAATATATTTATTCTAGTATAAAATAATATCTTCCAGTCTGTTTCTCCTTAGTTAACCACCTCGTTACCTTTGTCTTTACTTATACTTGACCCTAACATTGTTAGTCATTCAATGTGAGATTTGGGGAAATCTCAGTAGTATATATATCCATTAATACAAATTATGCTCATAATCAGGTAGTTATGCAAACAAACCAAATAACTCATATTTCATGTATCTATAAAAATTTCGGTGGAGTTTTATCTTAATACTAACATCCATAGTATTTCAAAACATTTATACGGAAACAACTTATCCAATAGCATCATATAACATCCATAATTAATTCACAGAAAATGCATAAAATAAATAATATACTATTTTAACCAAAAAGTATCTTGAGCTAAACAGCTTGCCTTCCTTCTTGAATTTTTTAAAGTACCTAATATTCATATAAGTACTAATGGAATTATCTCATAAGCATAAATCTAAAATATTTAAACTTAATTTCTAACCACTAGTATATGATTATTCTCATTTCTAATATCAAATTTTTTATATTCCTAACTTGATGAACAATCTATATACACTACCATTGGGGTTTAGGAACGCACTTTCTGGAACGTTTATTGAAAAACGTGATTAAAAAAGATAATGGGAACGTGTTTTTATAAAACGTGCCAGAAAGTTGATCTTCGGAAACGTTTTCTTGAGAAAGCGTTCCCGAAAGCTCGCCATTAGGCGTAACGTTTAATTGAGTAAACGTTCCCGAAAAATTACCTGATTCATACGATAAATTAACGTTCCTTTTTTTTTAATTTAACTTAAACATTAAGCAGAGGAGTCGAATTTAGGTCACAGCTTTCCCTTCCCATCAACTCTTCTGCTCGCAGCTCTCTCCCTTCCCCCTTTGCAACTCTCCATCGGCATCTCTGTTGGCAATTACTCCATCAAAGATTCGGTACCATCCTTTTCTACTCAATGCGAGTTCGGCTTCCAACACAATTTCAGCCCCATCCCCCTCTTTTCACCCTCCTTTACTAGTGCAACTTCACTAGACTCCATGGCCAATGACTCCAATCCCTTCCCACCATCGGCGAACACCCAACTGAGGTCGTTCCCATCTTCGCAGTGAAACAAGGCTCTCTTGCTTTTTACCTCTGTACACCTCCATCTTCGAGAATTAATTTGGTAGCAGCCACAACTCTTTTCCTTCTTGGTGAGTTTGATTTCTCCTCTACTTCTTCTAATATTCTGGAAATAGGAAACAAAAAGTCTATTCTCCCTTTGATGCCTACCATTTGCTTGATTTTTACATTTCTCTATTTTCAATTTTTGTTTACTCTTTTTTTTTTCACTCAAAATCCTCTATTGATCCATGTGAATCTGTATTAAATTGATTACCGTCTCATCAGAATTGAAAACGGATGGCTTAAGGTCTTTAGAATTGTATATTTTACTATTATATAATAAAGAGGAAATGTGATGTATATGGAAGCATGGCAAAATTATAATTTGTAACAAAGGGATCCATGCATTTTGAAAAGCTATTGAGAATAAAAGTGTTTGTTTGAATAATGGGATAATAGATGAGTGTTGAAGGAAGCATGTGGTGTCACCTTCTAGTTTCTACCTTCCCTGAATATTTAAGCGTGATTCATAGTGTTTTGGCGTCGTGTTCAATCTCTCCTATTGCCTTATCTATGATATGTATCCAAGAAATTATCTCTACTTTCTTTTTTTTTAGAAAGCATCATTCTGTTGTCTTTTATCAGTTAGAAGATACATACCTAGTTGAGTTTTTGAAATTTCTACCAATGAAAGCAAGCCATTTAATTATCCTCATGTCCATATATCATCATTCTTTAATATTTTCTTAGTTCAAATGAGATAGAATATATTGAAATTGACCTCAAATGTATTCACAAGATTTATCCATATCTTTTTCTATTTAGTTTGCCTCTTAATCTTATCACTAGTTTTGTAGCAATGGGTAGATGGAGCTTTGAAATCTCATACGCACAAATATGACGGAGCTTTTGCTTTTGATCACCAAAAAAAGTTTAAGGAACTAAGAGGGAAATGCTGTGAATGGAGAACCTAGGATATGAGCTTTGGAATGCCCACAAGTATTTTTTATTTCGGTAGGTTTAAAGCAAAAGGCTGTACCTTTTGAAATGAAATAAGTCAATCATTTATTTTGTACCTTTTGAAATGTATGACATTTCTGAACGAATGAAACTGGATTTTTACTTGCTGACCCTACCACTTAATAAACTGAAATTGGTTTTTGTTAATTTGCTTTGAGGTTGCTATAAGTTTACTATAATTTTTTGAGTTTGCTGGACCTCCAATGTGTATGAAGTATACTTTTCTTCTTTATAACCTTTTGAATATACCGATGACTTTTTATAACTACAAAGAATTTGGATTCTTATGGAGTCTAACTAATAAATTCTTTAGTAATGTTAATGTATTTGGGGCATAGCTATAACTGATTTTTCACACAGGTGGGAAAAGGTTTGTCGAAGGATGAGAAGGCACAGAAACTAGCCCAGCAACCTTGGCTTGAAGTTGTAAGTCCAAATAATCCAATTCTCATACAATTCTCTTGATTGCACTTTCGTTTTTGTGTTTTTTTTTTTGTGTCCAGATATTTTTCTCATTTTTGGTTAAACACGTAAAAGTTACCCAGTAATGATGATGATGACAAATGGATACTGTAATTTTGGCCCCTCGTGAGCTGGTACCAATCACATGTCACTAGTGCTGTGTCTACAGAAAAAGTGACTTGTGACTTATGATAGAGCACCCATAATATATATATATATAGAAATACTCTTATTTAACTTTAGTAATACCCAAATTTGATTCAATAGTATTGTATATAATATAATTCTAAAAAAAATAATAAGGGACTCTATGGAGGTTGTGAGGAATTTTGTGGACACTTTTCTGATAATTCTTTTGGCTGTTGTCTTCTTGTTCTATTGTTAGTGTTTAATTTTCTAGTCTTAGTTTAGTGTTGATTAAAGCTCTGTACTTCCCCAATTTTCATGAGTTGAGTTATTTTCTTTGGGGGATTGAAAACTAGCCTTTACTCGCAATAAATATTAATCTTTTCTGGGATACAAAAGGTAAAGAGTATATCCATCTCAACTAAATATTATAATTGACCCCCTCAACTACTTGCTTAAAGAATGAAAGCCCCTAATACTCATGTTAACATGAGTTATTAGTTGAATTGATAATATATTTGGGGACATTTGATATCCTAGCTGTTATTTGTGTCTTCTTTTGTATTTTTTTAGGGCAACCATTACAAAATTGTTTTGGGTCTTAACCATTACAAATTATTATATCATTACTTCCTTAACCCACTACTATTTTAATTAGGAGTACATGGACAACCCATTATCTGTTAAATGTTAGCAAAGAAGGTAGATACATTAACAAAAGCCATGGAAGTTAAGGCCAAGCAGATGGGTAGAGAAGTAATTGTCATGGAGAAGGAGGTAGCAGCTATGCATGTGGAGGAAGAACAAGAGAATAGAGCAAAGTGGTTTGGTAATGCAAAGGGCCTTGTAAATATGCATAGCATAAGTGATGTGTGGAAGGTACTCATTTAGAACCTTCTCTCGTCTAATTCATGATTGAAGTTTTAGTTACGCTCATTTTTTTAATAGAATTTTGTACCTTGATTTTTTTAGCTATTCATCTTCTCACCATTATATTTGCATGTTCTTTATATTTTAGTGTAGTTTAACTATACTTAATATAGTATTAATTGCTTGAAAATTAAATTGAGTGCTCGTATAAATGCACTGATTCACATATATGACTGAATTTTGGATTTGAATCTTTTTATCACTGTTATGTTGATTCTCTCCTTTAACAACCCCCATCTATTGTCCTGTGTTTTTTTTTTGTCACTATTATATTTCATTTTGCAGTCTAGGAATATGTCCTTAAGCTTTTTCATATTATGTGGGTTTTTAAATTTCACCAAATTCATTTAACTACATTTTATTGTATGTGATGTTTCATTTTGTAGCACTTCTCATATTCATATTGTGCTCCCTACTCCAAAGAAGATATATATGAAATCATAGAAGAGATGACAAAATATTTTTTAAAAGAATGTAATTTATATATTATTTATCATATTGAAACATTATTTAGAGATAATTTGTAGTGCCAAAATATATTTTTGGTATAAGTGATATGGAAGTTGATATTGATTGATTAATATTAATGGATTAAAATCTTTTAGCTAAAGTGTGTTTGTATAAAATGGTTGGATTACTTGGTTTTTGCATTGTGGTATTGCTAGAAGGATTGAGAAAGGACAGAAAGCACAAAAAAGCGGAAGTCTAATTTTTTAAATAAAAAGAGCTTCAAGAACGTTTATTGAATAAATGTTCATGAAGACTATATTTCGGAACAATTTTCACTAGGAAACGTTCTCCAATACCATTGTGCGGGGAACGCCTCTCGCCAAAAATCATCCCACAAGACTGGTTTTCATGAACGCTTCGTAGTAGAAATCGTTCCTGAAGACTAGTTTTCGGGCACGATTCTAACCAAAAAGCAAACGTTCCCAAATCTTTTGGGAACAATCACATATAGAACGTAGTCAAAAGCGTTCCAAAAGTTCAAAATCAAATGTTCCAAAAACTCATTTTTGTAGTAGTGATAGGGATAATTTTATTATACTCTAAAAGTAAACTCTAAAAAAATATTTTCATACCTTACTTGAATATAACTTTCCTTCTCTTTCACTTACACTCTCTCTCTCTCCCTTGGCTCTCTCTTTCTCTTACTCACAACTGGTGGTGTGCTGAAATGAAGAAATGGCAGGGGTATTTATAGTGTTGATGTCTTGACCAGCAAGTGACATCAATTCATTGTATCTCTTCATTCAGTGTATACTTATCACAATTCAATATAATTTATTGGGAGCACAATTCATTGTATACCTTCATTCAGTGTATGCTCATCATAATTTAATATGATTTATTGGGATCACAATTTATTGTTTACCTTCATTCAGTATATGCCCAATTCAATGTAATTTATTGGGACCACAATTCATTATATACCTTTATTTAGCGTATGCTCATTATAATCCAATGTAATTTATTGGGACCACAATTCATTATATCTTCATTTCTCATAATCTAAACATAAACCATATTAAAAATTCCAAATCACATATGGAAATTTTTGGATGTTACATCTTGGATATTTGTTGTATTGTTAAATATTGTCTCTAACAGTCAAAGGAATGCATGTATGAAATTCAATTAGCCATTCAAAGGAGAAAAGGAGTTGAAACTGCATTAACAGTTGAAGGTGGAAATTATTTGGCTTTTAGGAAGAATATGAAGAAGGCAATACGAAAGGCCTTGGGAAATTTTGAAGGAATTAGAAATGAATACACAGTTTCTTTTGCAAACCAAGAGAATGACATGCTTGACGTGTTAAGAGAAGCAGAATCAATCACTGTGAACACGTTAAAATCTTTGTTGTACTTCATATCTGATCCAAAGGGACAATCAAAGGAAAGCAGATGGTCATCAATCTCCAAACTGATGCAGCCAAAAAAAGTTGCTGGTGAGTCTCAACAATCAAACACAAATGAATTTGAGAAGGTAGATACAGCTTTGAAGTCTCTCAACAGACATAAGTGTACATCCATTAATAATTTCCAAAGCCATTTGGAAAATTTAGAGATGTGTATTCTAGATTAAGAAATAGGAGTTGAGTGCCTCTCGAGGAAACTTATCAAAACTAGAGTTTCTCTTCTCAACATCTCCAATCACTAGTTAGAAAAAATATTTAGGATAATCTCGGACACCCAAATTCAATTTTCTTCCATGAGTGTACTATCCTTGTTTATAAATGTGATTAAGAATATTGTTCTGTTAATATAATAATATATACTACTATCTAGGGATCATATCATCACTATTTGGTCTTCTTTCTTTTTCCTAGCCTTATAAATCTCAGTTTTCCAATTTTGTTCTTTGTTAAGAAAAGCAGAATCATCAATTCCTCTTTAACCATTAGAAAATTTAACTAGAATGTAGAATGGTCCCCGTGTTCATTTTCTGGGTAAACTTGTAAATATAACTGGTTTTATTATGCAAACAATTTTTTATTTCTACCACAAACATAGAATTAAATGAAGGAGCTGAAGATAAAAATGGCAGCCATAGCTTGTTTTGCATGCATAGAATTCAATAATTCAAGTCAAATGGAATCAAAGCATCCTCATAAAATTTTATTGCTTGCACATGCACAAATAATTGGTTCAAAACTTCAAATATTATATGCCAACAACATGTTGGTGGCTGTAATAGGCGACTAACTATGTATTTTATATAAAAACACACCTACTAATAATGCCAATGATTATTTGTCAATAAGTGCGGCAGAAGAATCAGATGATGTTATATGAATTTTCTATTAGCATGAGGAAATTTTATATATGCATTAATGAATAATGACATGACAATATCACTCATGCAAAAGGTAATATAATGGCGATACAGATGAGATTAACGCAAGTATGTATGAAAAATATAAAATTCTGAGCTGTAGTATTCCTGTCCATGAGACAATGTATTAACATTTCTGATATCATGTGTAGATCTGAATCTAGATAAGCTAACCTTCACTGATGTATGGAGTTTAGAACCTTAAAGTAAAAGTATATGTAACATTCTTCAATGATGTTTCACAATATGTATTGAGTTTGGTTCCTTTAAGTAATGAGTGCTCTATTTCCTTAACGAATTATGAAAAACGGGAAGCTCTATGAGATGGAGGTAATGCTGGTAAATGACATATAGCACAAAACTTACCAAGATTTAGGAATTATATTTCAAGACTTCATTAAAACTACATTATCATGTTGAGGATATCCATACAAATTAAGCATATCAATTTCTCTAAATTTTTTGGTCCCCTACAATATCAACCCAAGGAAGCTTTGTAGGAGATGCAATAGTTCTTCCACCAACTATGCTGAAACATTATGAAGAATTGTTCAAGAAAACTAATACTCTATGTTACATAAATAAGTAGATAAATAAAGAAGAACTCAGGAACATGTGATGAACACAGGGTTTGCTGTAGGATTCCGATGAACCACCTTTAGAAGTAATCCTGATCACTTGAGATTCATAGATAGCAACTTTTTAGAATCTCAACTATATACGGTAAGAATTTGTTGAAGTAAGAACGAGCAGATATGGTGCAATGTTCCTGATCTAGAAAGCCTCATATATATATATATATATATAGATAAAAAGGAAATCGAATTGTTAATGAAAATCATAATTGATATTAAATGCAGAAACATTTTTGACCGTTTAATAATAAATTCTAAACATTTTGGTCATAATTTGTGCATTTATTATAATAAAATGTAATAAAGAAAATTAAAATTGATATCAGTTATGTGTTACATTTAGACCAAATTTGAACCATTAGATCTGTCTTAATCCAATGGTCGCAATCGCACTAAGCGATAAGTGCTTTATTAAATATATATATATATATATATTTAATATTCAAAATGCACCTATATTTTTGCAAAAAAATCTTTTGTAGCCTTAATAAGTAGAACCACTTATAAAGGCTCAAAAACTCTTTTACCTCAACAATGTGGGACTTAATAGTTTTTCAAACTATTCTAACACTCCATTCATAGAATTCCATAAGAAATTCATTTCTAGATCTCTAATTAACGCCTGCAGTAGCTACTAACCACATTTTAATGTTTATTGATTTAGAACACCTCTTCATGTATTTGGTGGTGAGCACATTTATTGCTCTAGTTGCATACAAGGTGTTAAGGGTTAGAAAAATCCTTGTATACACTGCAAATTGCTCATACTTTTCTAGATTTATCATAATATGCAAACCAAGTGGAATGTTGTTAAATTCTATACTTCAAGTTGTTTATCTTAGAGCAATGATTTCATGTATTAAGTGTTCTCTAAAATCATCATAATTGTAATTAAAATCACAAAGTAGTTGCTTAAGAATAGGTGGGGTAGTCAATGATCATCAACTAAAAATCAAGAAGTCAACATTTATTATTAGTAAATAGCTTCATGTTCTTCATGTACATATTTACATATATGCCAAACTAAGATATATATAAAAAACACTACAAAATTTGATAGCCAGATTTCTACAACTAGTGATTAAGAATGTTGAGAAGGGCAACTCTAGTTTTAATCAAATGCCTGAATAGAAACTCAAGCCCTTCTTCAAGGTCGTGAATCAGAGACTCTAAATTTTCCAGCTTGTTTTGCAGATTATCGTTATCATCTTTCTTTCTTGTCAATTTTAGTGCAAAGCACTGCATTGCTGCATCAACTCATGCAAATTTACTTTCTTCTGCTACTTGTGTGCAAGCAACTCTTCTAGTGTCCAATAGCCTATAAATTGAAAACTAGGCTGCTTGACTTTGTTGGTGTTGAACTAGCGATAGAATTCATGAGTGAATCAAATTTGAAAAGAGCCGCTCCTTCAACTTCTCTTAACAAGTTAACCAAGGAACAACTACAAGCAGAAGAGAAGTTTCTTTTCTTTGCACTACCCTTTATATTCTCCAAGACTTTCAAGATAGCTTTTCGCACCACCTTCCTAGAAGTTAGAAACTTATTAGCCTCCATTGTAAGCTCTACTTCACCACCTCTTTTCTTTCTTATGATTGATTGAAGCTCGCGCATGCATTCTTTTGTATGAAGTACAACATCTTGCTGCTATACACGCATCTAATAGTATTAAGGATCCATCCAAAAGCTCATCCAGCCAATTTTCTTGATGCTCTTGGAGAAGAGCTTCTTGGGTAAGAGGAAGTTGAACAAGTTTTTCAACACATTCATGTAGATCCTTTAAGCCTCCTATCTTTTGGTTAAGTGATGAGGAGGAGGAGGAGGTTTCATGGGAAGCCCTTAATCTGTCTAAATGTTCATGGAATTGAAGAATGAGAGGGTGTGGTCTAGAGGGCAAGTTGCTTGAGCGAGCATGGAAATGGGACTTTGAGTTCAAAGGAGACGATGGCATTTTTAGCTTCTAAGAGAAGACAAAATGGCCTAAGGTTAAATGCAGAGTTTAGTCTATCATATGCATAATATATATGATGAATGGAAGAGACACAAGGAATCTCATCTTGAACCATTCCCAATGAAAGCCTAATTAATTGAAATTTGGATCTAAACTTATTTTAGAGCAATGTCTCCCACAAGGAAGCTTTCCAACTCATCTGTTTATTATTTTTCGGCAATACAAGATATTACACTCTCTCTCATTATCAAATTATAATATATATTATTACTTCCCAACATGTGCTTGGAATTAAATTAATGCCATCTAATTTGGATGGTCATCTTGTTGCCATTAATTTGCAACATGTAGGACTAACCTGCACGTGTGACTAGTTTGATAGGTATAGCTGAGGCTTGGTTCTTTTTATGGAAGGAATAAGCTCTGCATCACCAACAATTGCCAAAAAAATTGTTGGGTTGTAGGATTGCATATTTATTATTTTCCTTGACCTATTTGTTAGTATATGTTTAGATTTGTCTGCAAGCAATTCGCTAAACGTGTAGACAAATACTAATAACTAGTATGCTGATTTATTTATTGTATTGGAAGAACAATCAGCACATAGTTCATTGCACATAGTGTACAAAAACTGAATCAATTATTTATACCTGTGCATTGGCAGCTCTGACATGGATTCAAATCGACTTGAATTCCATGTGTGGGTTTAATAATATTTGGTCAAGTTTTCAATTGTTATCTCCTCCTCCACCTTTCCTTTTTGTTTTCTTCATTTTTGGCAGAAGTAGAAATTTTCAATTTGTTAAGAAATTATAAGAGGAAAATTTTATGTATAGAAAATAGAAATACCAGAATTTGAACCTGATTAATACAATAAATTTGAATCCTAATAAAGGAAAGAAAAACTACCAACAATATAGAAAGTAGAAAAAAAAAAGAGGGTTTCCTATCATCTTACAAAGTTAATTTCATAAATAATGTGCATCTCCTAGAGAACATACAAAATTTTTAAGCTTAACCATAAAAATTTCTGGGCATAACAACTTGCAAAAACTACCTGCTACTGCTACATATTGTCAGCTGCATTCTCTTCCTTCCCAAGTAAAACTACAACTTTCATCAAAATGGCTTTGATGGCTGGTGAGAGTTCTCCAGTGCCTTTGAGATCACTTGCCATTTCTCACCATATTTTGGTTCCGCAGCAAGACATCTTGTCAATACTTCCTTTTGGTTCTCCTCAGTTCCATGCTAGAGTTCAAATTTGTAGTACAATGCCTAAAAATCCCTGATATCAAGAGCTAGAGTCACTGCCCAGTTCAGCCAAGTCCTTGCTTTGTCCACCTTCCTATCATGCCGTAATAGCTTTGCCATTGCAGGAATGACATGTGGATCATGATCGCATTTCTTGAGGGCATTCATATTCTTACTTTTACTCTGGGGCAAAGGAACCATCTCAATTGATGCTACCCACAAAATACTACTATTAGGACACTCTTGTAGTGCTTTTGCCATCAAAATATCAGCTTCCTTCTTATTTCCATGCTTCAATTATGCTCTAACAGTGGCTAGCCAGAGCTCAGGGTTCTAAGGATTATTCTTTCAAGCCATGGTGAGAAATTCCCAACCTTTACTCAGTCCATTAATCTCCTCTTCAAGTTTAGCAAGAGAGAGCCAAAGAGGAATAGAATTAGGACAATTTTTCAGTCCAAACTCATAAACTTTCCCAGCTTCCTTCAATGCTCAAGTTGTTCTGCATGATTATTAGCTTGTTTACAGCTTGAGCAAGTCATTCCTCAAGCTGACCAAGCATTAGCTACAATTTGAAGATTGAAGGGAAAAGCTTCTACCCTTCATCTAACGGCCTCCTTTCCTCATCAATATTGCCCAATTCTCTCTCAATAATTGTAGACTTCATCCATACTCTTTCTGTACCTCATCTCTCCTTTGCTTTAGCCAATAGCATTCTAGCTTTCTAAAGTTCAGGGTTTTCAAATTCCAGGTTGAAGGCATCTAACAATATTTCCTCAGAATTGGGAATGGCAGCATGAGCTTGTTGAAGGATTGCACGAGCTGCAAGCACATCACCAACAAGCCACTTCTCTTTTGCACCCATAAGCTAAAGGACTTCAGCCTATGGTCTACAAGTGATCGCTTTACAAAGTAAAGCATCAAGGGATTTCCTTGTTCCATGACTCTTTTCAAGCTGTGTTGCTTTAAGCCATATGCTCTTCTTAGTTAAGAAGACAATAAAGGCATGAGCATATATAGCTCTCGCCATCTTAATAGAACCTCTTTCTTGCACTCTTCAGCATCAGCAACCCATATCCTCTTCCTATCTTCTTCTTCCACTCCAATGCTAATTGTGTTATGGAATATTGCTTGGCAAGTCGCAACAAATCCTGCGTGTTATGCAATCTCAGCCTCATTCATCCAAGCTTCTTTGTCAAGAGTGAAACCTTCTCTTTACAAAGCCCTTATACCTCTTTATATAGTTTTGCAAACTGTGGAAGTATTGCCATTTGCTTCTTCTAGTTTTACAACCGTTATCCATATAGCTGGCTCCTTAGATAATCTCTCTCTTGCCCTATTAAGAATTTTTTTAGCATTTTCATAAGTCTCCAACCTTACAAGTGCTAGCCACAATTCAACATGCAATGGCCAACATTCCACAACTCTATGAAGTAAGAGCCTTGCATCTTTTTCATTAGCAAGCTCCACAACTGCGTTCCATAACCTAGCAAAATCAGGAATGTGTTCTACTCAATACTGTACTCTTATTCACATAATCATGTTCCAATTTGGCAACTTGCATCCACAACTTCATAGAATTAGGGATCAACTTCACACTTTTAGCTATAACAACCTTGGCTTCCTCTGGATTTGCTAGCCTACATGTCTCTAACCACACATTGACGCTTAACTGCCTTGTTGCCTGAATCTTACTAGCCACTTTCTCCAACCTTGCAGCAGCAATCCAATTAGGAGGGTGTTTAGGATTTGTCCGTGTAACACTCTTTAGTAGCAACCTAGTTTTCTTGATATTTGAAATTTCTGCATCACTTGTTATTTTCATAGTCTTAAGATAAGTCAAATAGCCCTTCGGGTCCACAACAGTCATCCTTAAAACTGAATCCGAAAATCTATCCAACTTTAAGGACAACATAGTACCTCTTCCCTCACCAGCTACAGTTAAATCAGTAACTAGAGTTTGTGCCCATGAAGTCTCAGTTCCACCAACTGCCTTACTCTTGGGATCCAATGCTGTTACATGTTCTTGCTCTTATCTTGCCTTCTCAAGAAGTGTATTAGGCATTGGCATAAAGTTCACAAACTTCTTCTTACTCCTCAAAGAATAATCCCCAATCTTAGGTATACTATGCCACTCTTGTGCGAACATAGTATACAATTTGCATTTCAAATATGCAAATTGCTCGGTAATTTTGGGGTTAGATGCCCGATATTTTTCTATCTCCTACTTCAACCTTACTTCTCCATTATCCTTCCTCCTTGAGCCCATTCTCTTGTCAATGGCTTCCCACATAGCATCAGTGATATGAATTTAAAAGAATCTTTCAATACATTATATGATTCATCTCAAATGGAGTCCTTAGCTTTGAAAAGCTTAATGACAAAAATAGTGTTTTAGAGATTTCAAGAGCTAATTAGAGTATATTTCGTACATTTATAGAGGAGTCTAATAAAACCTTAATTATGCATTTTTAGGTCCAAATACATGTTAAATTGGATCATGAAATAAAATGACATTCTCAAAGAGTCTAAGAAATAAGATAATATTTTTGAATCCAAATAGAGAGAAAAACTCAAATCCTACTTAGATAATTTAGAATTATATTTTTTTCTAATTTATTTTGATTTAATTTGATTTAATTTAAATAAAATTAGAATATTTTGTAGCTTTCAATTTATATTTTATGGGACAAAATCTTAGATTTAATTTAATTTAGTTTAAATTTTATTAGATAAACTTTATCTTTAAAAAATATCTAATAATATTAAGATTATTTTTATTTTTTAATATTTTATTTTTATTTTTATGTATTTAAATACATTTATTAGGATTATTTTAACTTTTAAATATTTTTAATTACTTTAGAATTTCTTTTGTCTTATTCAAAGACTTCTTTTATTCCAACAAGATCAACCAATTTATAATATTTTTTACTAAGATTTTGAAAATTTCTTCATGTTATCATGAGGTTTTCATTGGTTCTAGTTCCACGTCCAAGACCAGCAACATAATTTGGAGGAGGCTTGGAGTTCAGGAAATCAAATCGAGGTTTGGAAAGTGGAGTAAGGTCGAACTTCGAGGTCGGATATAAAAATGGAATCATTATCAACGAGCAATCGGAGGCTCTGTGAAAGGAAAAAACGTTGATGGGATATAGGTATGTCTGAATTCTGCTGGATAGCGAGCTTCAAGTCATGGAGGGAGGTCGTCTTGGGGTCAATATCAAGAGCTAGCGTTTTGTGGTTTGGCGGCACGATGAACACCATAGGTGTGTCTCCCTCTGAATGAAAGAAAGATTCGCTCTCACTCTCACAAAACTCAGAGGAGGCAGAGAGGTTATATGCCTACTTGACTATGGAAGGAAGGACAGTCGAAGATGAAGAGGTCGAATCTGTCGAGAAACCACGGCCTGAAAAGAACGAATGGAAACAAATTTCATCTACTCGAGAAATAAAAAAAAAGATACATTTATAATATTTATTATATTTTTTATCATCTAAATTCCGTACTAGCCGAAAAAAATTCTGTACTAGACGACAATTGTACTGCTCGACGCCACCTATTGTTGAGTTGAGTCATACTGACGCCAAGCGAAGTCTGGTCTCCTTCAAGCTCCACGGTTTACGTCCTTTTCGTTGCAGCGGAAGACGGTCAGTTTTAATTTTTAAGCACTGAGGAAGACGGAGAACGATGGAAACTGCGGATTCTTGGCCTCTGAAGGTTACGTTTACGGAGCCAGCGAAGTACTGGACCGATGCGCTTCCTATGGGAAATGGGCGGCTGGGAGCTATGGTTTGGGGTGGTATTGCTTCCGAAATTATCCAGCTCAATGGTACCTGAATGTGACTTCTTGCGTCCCAAAAAACAATTTCCCTTCTCTTATTCTATTTGCAGGCAAAAATCATTTCATAATATTTGATTATTGTAGAGGATACCCTTTGGACTGGGACCCCAGGAGTCTACACTGATTCTAGAGCTTCAGAAGCACTTTCAGAGGTTAGAAAGCTTGTTGATCTTGAGGAATATTCAAAAGCCACAGCAGCGGCAGCTAAGCTAACAGGAAACCCTGAACAAGTATGTGTCTGCTATAGGCATTATCTTTTGATATGGCTAAGTTTCTTCCTTATGTCTGGTATAGTGTGCAATTGTCTGGTAATCCTAGTTCTATTAGATAGGTAGTTCGTTCTGTTAAATTGTGAAGAATCATTGCAGTTGGTACTACCTTGGTTTGAAATTTGAACACACAGTGAGGAAAAGGAAAAGAATGAGGGGAATCAAAGTAAAAATGAGGAAGTAGATCTCTCCTCATTTCTTTGGTTTCTCATCTAAATAAAGGAAGTGATAGTAAAGAAAAAAAAAGTTGTAAAATAATATATTTATGATCAACTAATATTTGTTGGGATGATATTTTTTAGACTTTTTTTTTTCACTTCCTCATCAGTTTTGGAGAGATTGATTTCAGTGGAATTTAGATTTTAAATAGTCCCCTCAGTTTCTTTCCCCCGTATTTCACCTATTTTCTGAAATAGGTTAATATGACTTGCTTCCTTCATTTTCAATCTTCCACGATCATTCCCTCCATTTTCACCCTTTTGAAATGAAATGTGAGTCTTTGATAAATAGAAATCATTCAATGTACTATCAAATAAGTAGAGAAATTCAGTACAAAAAGCATATAAGAATGAGACGAGAATCTGTCTCTTTCTGGCCGCAATCCTATGTTCATGGACTTTCTTGTGCTATTCTGCTAATACCTAAGACAAACTATGGCTTGACATTTATCACATTCTTTTCCTGTGGAGTGTAGGTCTACCAACTTCTTGGTGATATCAGAATGGAATTTGATTATTCGCATCTTACATATAGGGAAGAGACTTATCTTAGAGAGCTAGATTTACAAACTGCAACAGCAAAAGTGAAATATTCTGTGGGTGATGTAGAATTTGAAAGGGAACATTTTGCCTCTTATCCCAATCAAGTGATTGTAAGCAAGATTTCTGGCAGTAGACCTGGAAAAGTATCATTTACTATTTCTCTGAACAGCAAATTGTTTCATCAAACTTACATAAATGGAAAGAATCAGATTATAATGGAAGGAAGATGTCCCAGCAAAAGGATCCCACCAGAACAATTTGTGAAGGACAATCCACTTGGAATTAAATTTTCAGCAATTCTTGATTTAAAGATTAGTGACAGCAATGGTGTGATCAATATCTTGGATGACAAGAACTTGAAGGTTGAGGTTGCAGATTGGGCTGTTTTGCTTCTTGTTGCTTCGTCTTCCTTCAGTGGGCCACTTACGCAGCCTTCAGATTCTAAAAAAGAACCCACTTCAGAGTGTTTGAGGGTATTGAACTCAATAAGCAATTTATCATATGCTGATTTATATGCACATCATTTAAATGATTATCAGGAACTTTTTCACCGAGTCTCACTGCGGCTTTTAAAAAGCACACAGGACTCATCAAGAGATGAGTCTTTGGAGAAAAAGAAATTTACACCATCTGTGGTTGATTTATCTATCGAAGATAGTGCAGTTGCAGTTTCAACTTCAGAGAGAGTGAAAGCATTTCAGACTGAGGAAGATCCATCCCTGCTGGTGCTTCTATTTCAATATGGTCGTTATTTGCTCATTTCTTGTTCACGACCAGGAACCCAGGTGGCTAACCTACAAGGAATATGGAACAAAGATCTTCAGCCAAAGTGGGAGTATGTTCACTTTTTGATTTCTTTCAAATGGATATGCTTTTAATTGAGGATCTATATTACACACACTCATTCTCTCTCTCTCTCTCTCTCTCTCTCTCTCTCTCTCTCTCTCTCTCTCTCTCTCTCTCTCACGCGCGCGCGCACACACTCAAAGACTAGGGATCTTGAAGATTAGTGTTGATATTTAACAAGTCAATCTTCATTAATAGAGCCAACCTGCTTCAACAGTTAGTGGTGATATCATGCTTCTTCAACTAATAATGGTGTATTTATTACCCCATTTTAGCATGAATAAAAAAATGATGCAATTCATTTTCATCTCTTGTATTGCGTGTGTTCTTTTCTTTACATATTATGTCTGGAATGATTGACTCTTGGGAGGTCCATAGATAACATCAATATCAGTACATGCTTCACCATTCTGTTTTCTAAGTGATAAGGAGCATAGTATGTGTTTGTGTGATTGCAGTTGAAGAAAATTAAACCTCAGGTTCACGAAAGAGTTTGAATTTGTGAAAACTCATATCTGATTAGATTCACTTTTCTTTTATCTACATTATGATGCTTTTATATCATCTTTTCTTTTTTGGTTATAGTAATGAGGTGCGGGATTTCTAAAAGATCACAAGGAAGGTTAGTCCAGGGTACCCTAGGATGTGATGGAAAACATACTATCAATGTCATCCCTAATATTCTGTTAACGTGATGGGTTTGTCATTCTCTATCACTGTAAATATTAATCAAAGTTCCTTTTTCATTTTTCCTTTATTTTAATGACAAGTGATCCCACATTTATTGCAATTCTTTCATAACAATTTTATTTGAGACTAATAATGATCACATTATCTTTTTTCAGGGGAGCTCCACACTTGAACATTAATCTTGAAATGAATTATTGGCCTTCTCTTCCTTGCAACCTTAGCGAGTGTCAAGCACCCCTGTTTGATTATATTTCCTTTCTGTCTATAAATGGCAGTGAAACTGCAAAAGTAAGAATTGTTTGTCTCTTTACCTTTATTTATCTTAGACTTTGTTAATTAAGTGATCCATCTCCAGTTATCCAAATTTCAAAGCTCACAGTGCACTGGGAAGTGATCAGCTGTCTGATTATAAGTAAAGATTTAGATATGTGTACAATCAAATACAGATGCCAAGATATCTGTTTAATGTGAATCTTTTTTCAAAGATAGTTGGGTATCTCATGGGTTGGGCTAGTTAATGTTTGAGGATACCACAAAGCCTGCATTAAAGGCAACGTTAGAAAACCTTAAACCAGCTCCCCATTCTTTTCTTGTGCATGCATGATTTTTGTTCTCTCCTTCATGCCTTAGTTCTCTTATTCAGTTACTAAATGCTACAGGTGAACTACCAAGCAAATGGTTGGGTTGTACATCACTTGTCAGATATATGGGCAAAATCATCAGCAAGTGACGGTGATGTTGTGTGGGCTTTGTGGCCAATGGGAGGAGCATGGCTTTGTACCCATCTATGGGAGAACTATACTTACACATTGGATGAGGCAAGTGTTGTTTGACAGACCTAAGATATTTATTCAATCGATGAGATTAACCAGAGAAACAAAATTATACCAAAAGTAAAGAAGATAAAAAGTATTTGAAAAGTTTTAGGAGAGAATTATATTTAAGAAATCTGGTGCTTTGTCTTTACACTCTTACAGGTTACGCACAATTTCATTTGGCCTCAAGTTCTAGTCTCAGTATCAGTGTTAATTTCAGTGTTCCACATTCCATTAAACTATATTTGTGTTTTTTTTTTGGGCCAACATTCAACTATATTTCTATGTCAAACAAATAATGCATGCATGTAGTTTTCATATGGAGAGGTTATCATATATCAGAGAGCCTGCAGATATGCGTATATAGTTTATATGCTAGTGATACATCATTTAAGACGCCTTTGCCATCTTGGTTGAAGCTTATTACTGTAGGTTTGGAACTGAAATCATTAAATTTTGTCTTTTCTGCATGATATTAAATATTAAATAATATTAAAAAAATTGTCCTTTTTCCTCTTTCAGAGGCCTTTTTCTAGTTTTAAAATAGATAGCAGGTCTCCAGTCTATGGATTCTTTTTATTTTTCAACAAGCATGAGATACCATGCCTGTACCATCTGATAGTAAACATTCCAAAGGAAATTTTGCTAATGTGTTACTTTCTAACAGGATTTCCTCAAATATAAAGCATATCCCTTGTTGGAAGGGTGCGTATCATTTTTATTGAGCTGGCTGATAGAAGGTAATGAAGGATTTCTGGAAACTAATCCATCAACATCCCCAGAACATATGTTTACTGCTCCCAATGGTGATCCTGCTTCTGTGAGCCGGTCATCAACAATGGACATAGCAATCATAAAAGAAGTCTTCTCCATATTTCTTTTGGCTGCTGAGGTAAACTTGCCTTAATTAAAGCATACAAAACTCGGTCTTTCTAAAATTTGTATTTATACTTTAGTTGGCTTGTCAAAACAGGTTTTAGGGAGAGACAAGGATGGTATTGTTGAAGAAGCCCAAAAAGCTCTACCAAGGCTACATCCGACTAAGATTGCTGGAGATGGTTGCATAATGGAGTGGGTATGTTATGAGCTTGAAATTTGGAGGACGCATGTTGCTTTAATTTGATGGTAAAATTTCACTAGCAAAACTTAAAGGATGGATAATGGATCTGCTGTGTAATGCAGGTGAAAGATTTCAAGGATCCAGATGTGCATCACCGGCACCTTTCTCATTTATTTGGTCTATTCCCAGGGCATACCATTACTTCTGAGAAAAGTCCAGCCCTGTTTGAAGCTGCTGAGAAAAGTCTGTATAAACGAGGTTAGCATAAGTTGAACAATTAGGCTGCTTATATCTGCCAAGCTGGAATTTCAATATAGAATTCTTCTCTTGATTACTAAATGGTTGAGTTTAGTACTTTTGTATCATTTTTGCTATTCGGAGATCCTTTACAATGACCGGGTTTTGAATTCTGATACAATTTTGACATAACTCATAAAGTAGTTGCCGTAAGCAGTAATATGAATTCAGCAACGTTTCTTCATTTAAAAGGAGGTATGTATATAAAAAAGCACATTATTTTAATGAAAGGTATCTTAGCTCAAAAACATAAAAAAGTTTTGTTGTACAATATCTTCTTTACTCTATACACATTGATGCTGAAGGTATTTAGGACTATAAGCTTCTTTTCCTAAACGACATTAAATAGAGCAAAGAAATATGACATTATCTAGTATTATCTGTTTTCATGTATCAGTTCAGCACTCTTCTTTGAGTTTGTCATAACACTTACTAGCCAAGTTTCCGTTGCAACTAATAATCATTTTCACCAAGAGACACTTCAAAGATCTTTTCGATTTTGTCCTTTATTCTTTGTTCTTGGAAGTACTAGTATGGTATGGTTCACTTTGAAGGAATAAGCTTGTTAGATCTAGATTTCATCCTTGGAAACAGGAGAAGAAGGTCCAGGATGGTCGATCACGTGGAAAACTGCTTGCTGGGCCCGACTACGCAACAGTTTCAATGCATATAAGATGATCAAGCGTTTGATCAATTTGATTGATCCAGATCATGAGAAACCCTTTGAAGGGGGACTATATAGCAACTTATTTGCTGCTCACCCTCCATTTCAGATTGACGCCAACTTTGGGTAACTTGTTATGATCCTTATTTTCTCTTAAATTGGGGGCATCATCATTGGCTTAATGAAAACTTTAAAATACAAACTTTTTTAGGACTCATTGTAGAAACCATGTGCATGTGTTCATGACATACCGTCATACATTAATTCCATGCCAAACCCACAACAGCCTACCTAGCCCCTAGGAGTTCATAGTCAGTTACAACAATTAATTGTTCTTCTTTGGTTGCAATATTTGTCCACTGGATTTTCTGAATCATTAGAATTTGGTGTGTTCAATTCACATTTTTGAGGTAGATGATCTCTCAAGACTCGGGATTTATTTTCTCTGCGGAAAACTTGAGATTAAATGGGGATACTTTGAATGCAGTTTTACAGCTGCAGTTGCAGAAATGCTTGTACAGAGCACATTAGAAGATCTCTTCCTGCTTCCTGCACTTCCCAAGGAGAAATGGCCAAATGGGTCAGTGAAAGGGTTGAAAGCTCGTGGAGGAATAACGGTTAGCATATGGTGGAGAGAAGGGAATCTTGAGGAGGTTAGTGTTTGGTCCAACCATCACTCCACTGTCAAAAGAATACAGTACAGAGGAACCATGGTCTCCGCAAACTTGTTGCCTGGCGTCCTATACAAGTTCAATGGACAGTTGAAGTGCCTGAACTGAACATGGTGTCTCCATGTCTCAGAAATGGAAGCTTCTTGAAAATGAAGATTTCCAGACCTTTTATATATATGTATATATATATATATATATAATTCTCTTCAGCCTCATATATGATATCTTGATTGGATATTATGCTCTGTAATTGAAAGTCAAAGGCCCTTATTATTATTATTAGTGCTGGCAGCGTCTGTAATTTGAGTTCCTGATCATATGGCAATGTCGTTTCACTTTGGTTTAACCTGTTAATGCTTATTGCAATAAATTGATTATTTAGATTAAACTTTCATAATTGTTATTCACAATTGTCAATTGTTCAAATAGCATGGTTTTTTGTCCAATTCTATAAGTCTAATTGGTAAAAAAAAAATAGCATGGTCTATGTACCAAAAATTAAATTCAGTCGTACGATCATTGTTGAAAGGAGAATTTTTTTTTTTTAAGGGGATGAAAGTGTAAGTTATAATATATAGCCTCCGTGAAAAATATGGTATAAAAAAATTGATGTACGGAAGTTAATCTATTCTTTACTATGTTACATAACAAACAAGGAGGGATTTAGGCGGTTGCCTAAGTATATATACATATATTATAATAATTATATATAAAATAATATAACAAAAAATATAAAAAATATGAGAAAAATGAACTATTTTTACATATAACTTAATAAATTTTTTTTTTAAATACAATTTAATAGTTATATGTTTTTATTGAGATTTTAATTTTATTCCAACTAATAATCTTTTTTAACTAAATGCTTTTATTTCCAAAAATTTTTTTAATAATTTTCATTATCTATCTTTTGCAAATAGTTGAGATTAATACAAATATTTTTTATTTCTTTTATGAATTGAATAAAAAATATTTGTATTAATCTTGTAGCATTTACATTTATATTAATTTTGAAAACCTTTCAAATCTTTGTGAATATTCTGATATTTATATTTAAAAATTGAATATATGAATACAAATTTATATTTTAATTGAAATATTAAAGTACATTAAATTAGATTTATTTATAAAAGGTTATATGTAATTTTTTCCCTCTTTATAAGACGATGACTCAATTAGCAGACTCGGTTTGGCAAAAAAAATTCAGGGCAAGAGTATCACCCCCATCCCATCTGGACACTGATTGATCCGCTCAGAAACACTCCAAGTAAACAATGGCTTGGCGCTCTGGATCGTTGTCTCGCTCGTTGATTACTACAGCTAGGGCTTCTTTACGACCCTCGCCACCCTCTCCCCTTCCCCGTCTTCGGCCGCCACAACTTACCGCCCGTCGCCTCCAGTCCCGCCGCTCTTCCTTGGCCGCTTCCAGGTACCATCCTTCATTCTGATAACACCATGTAGCTTACTGGCTTCCATTTCCAGATATAGTTTTGAAATGCAGTGTGTAAGCTATGCCTTATCTTGGACGATTTAGTTAAAAGTATTTTGCTTTCTGAGTTCGGAGTTCAGGAATTGCTCGGATTCACTCAATTAATGGTTTAAGAAAGTGATGTACTGAAGAAAAATGAAGTTTTAACCTGAAGTTCTGCGGTCGTTTTGTCTTTTGTTTAAATTATCCTCCCTGCCAAATTTTTCTATTTTTGATTTAATGTGCTTAATTTCTGTTCTATAATCATAATCTAACACATTTATAACAGCTCAGCCAAAAAACCAAGAGGGAAACATAAACTAGTTCCTCCATTTTTTATGATAAAATTACTTGCAGATATCTGTAATTTTGTCATGCTTATCTTTTTTTTGCCATGGCATAGGAGCTTGGGAGAATTGAGATGCACCCAATCGCTTTTACCACTGCATAATACAATGGCTACTACCTGTCTCACATCGCACTTTGCTGTCAGTGCACGGGCTTGTTGCGAGCTGTCCCATGGTACCTTCCGCCGGTCTTGTCAAGATCGCTAGTAGTGTCTTTGTGAGTCTTGCTGTTTCTAGGACAAATGAAAGAAATGCTCCTCTTTTTCTTTTTGTCATGACCCCTCAACTGCTCTAGAGAACCAGAATTGTAGGATGTAGGCCTAATTGTTGTTAAGGATAAGTAAGTACTGAATTGCTCATTCTGTGTGATAAATTGGTTAGACCTTAGATGTGTGTGGATCTATCTCGCTTGGTTGATAAGAAGGTATTAAGATTCGAATTTATAGGTAGGAATGGAAAAGATGGGTGATGCGCAAGGGCATGGATCCTCCAGTGGCATGGGAAGAATGATGCATAGTAGGTTCTTTGTTCCTATACTAAGTTATAAATTTCACATTGTTTATTTTCACTTTAAATCTTATATTAGTGAGTGATTGATGATTCTTAGAGATGAAGTGAGGCAGTAGTTAAATTTTCCTAGGCATCTAAACATCTATATTAAGTTTGATTTTAATGAGGCTTCAAGCCTTCGATAATCCTTTGCATGCCATTTGTTGTTGCACAATCTAACATTTATAAAACTAAGTGTGCCCTGATCTTTTGTTTTCTTTTGCAAGCTTTTCATATTTCTTGGCCTTTTACAAAATTATAGGCTCTCTCAATTTCCACACTATGTAAATTCTATGACTAAAAATTTGTAACTTGTTGGTTTCTTTCAACATGAAATATGGAGGTTAGGCACCAGAAATAAAAAGTCAAGGTGAGGTTAATGGAATGGTTGGGGTCTGGAAATATGTTGCCATTTTATTCCATGCATAACTTCACTTTCTTTACCAAAAAAAAAATGGAAATACTGTTTTTATCCACAAAATGTCTGTATAACCAGCCCTTTCACCAATTCTATTTTTACTTACTAATACTATGGATTTACTCCATTAATCTCACAGGTTATCCTGACTCCTAACTATGGTTCTAAATCCCCCCCATTGATTATTATCGTTATCCACTTTAAAATGATCTTCGTGACATAACTCCAGACCCTTTGTTCTGAAAGATATGAACTTTTTGTGTCAAACTACTAAAGTTGCTCCCTGCATGAATTTATTACTAGTAAGAAAATTTGAAATAAAACACCATTCCTTTGAAGTATGGTTTTAATATTATGAAGTACTCTTTATATTATTATACTATATCAAAACTGCTTTCTACTATTTTAATTCTTCTGAATAATTATACTGAGTGGTAGTAGTAGTTGGATGTTATTGTTATGCTATGGACTTTGTTCAGCCATTCCGATTCTTTTTATGGTTTCATTGTAAAATAAATCTCATGCGTGGCTGGAGTGTTACAATTTTTGAGAATTCTCCTTTTTTATGTAATATGCAATTGGAACAAGTGACCTGATGCTGGATTTAGTGGGATTTTCTAAAATTATGATGCTACGTAGTTCCCCATATTTATGCAGTTTTTGTACATTTTTATTTGTTTTGATGCAGGTACCTGAGGGAGCTGTTGGATCTGCATAGCTTGTTCAAGAATATCAAGGGATGATTTATATTGAGGTGTTATGTGGGAAGTCATTTTGTTATAAAGAAACTCGTGTAGGAATCCTGGATGAGACTCTCCTGTTATGCTATTTCTAGTTTGAGAGAGGTTCTACCTCCTGTCTCTGATTTGTGTAGGAATATTGAGTATTAGTTCTTGCTTGATTCTTGTATCTGGTTTTTGGTTAAATGCTATACTTGCTGTATGTTTCATTTCATTATTCGGGAATAATATTGTTTTCTCAGTGCTCGAATTGAGGAGAATTTAGGATTGACTTGCCTGAATAGCTACGAACTCAACAGAAAGGTAAAAAGACTTCTTCCAGCTATGACATGGTTAAAAAAAACAATAACTTGTCTTCGGCTTTTTTATTTTGGACAAAATCTATAACTCTATAGATCATGTTAAAATTTTAGCAAGCTAGCCACAGAGTGTAGTTCATTTTTTAAATTTCATACTATTCATTTTTTAGACTCCATGCATTGTATAGGATCCACATGAGTTATGTAACTTTTGTTTGTGTTTTTAGGGTGGTTTTTTATGAAAAAGACAGTAAAGAAATTTCCTTGAATTTTTTTATTAAATAAACAACTTCAGTACAAACAAAATAATTTTGAAAAGATACAAGGAGCCTACTCTAATAAACAGTAAATATAAAAAATTGAAATAACTTTGAATTGAAATATCTAATAACATTGTATAAAAATTATGATATATTTATTTGTCAAGTTTTTATTAAAAAAATTAGTAGTAAATATAAAAAATTAGTAAACATATGTGTGCGCACCATATAATAGCAGGGACCTCATTATATCTTCCACAGTTGCATTTAGAGTAATTACTAACTACTGCATAAAATAATGGTAACAAAGAGCATATTTTTCTCCATAGAAAAATAGAGCATATCTTTCGCCACTTAGATTAGTTCATGTGAATAGCAATTAAGATTCAGATCCTCTTAATCTAGATTTCAGATCTGTATGATACACAATGCCTGAGCTAATTGAAAATCACACTGTTTGTTGTTCCTCATGAACAGTACAAATTCCTTAAATTTTTATGTAGATATTGATATTGATTGGCGCCATTAACTTTTAGGAAATCAAATTCCTCTTTGGTGAACTATCATTATCATGCCGCTGGTACTTGCGGTAGCTATTGTACATATATCTCGCTGAGCTAACTTCAGAACCCTGTGCGAGATTTTTATTTTTTATTTTTTATTTTTTTTATGCTTATTATCAATTTGTGGATTGACAAGACGATTAAAACATTGTACTATATTATCTTTTATGATTGTCCATTTGTAGGAATGGAGCTACTCCTTCTATGGATGGACTCATCCTCTGAATTGCTTAAGGAGCATGAAGCGCCTGAAGCTAAAGATCAACAACACTGCCTTCGTCAGATGGACGAACTAGATAATGTTCTTTTTTGAGTAAAAAGATGGAATGTTCCCAATTTTTATCCTTCTTTGTTCTCCCTTGATGAACAAGTATTGAAGTCGATTCCCTTCAGTCCTCTAATCAGATAGATGCACGGATTGGTCCCTGTTAATGTAACATTTGATTGATTTGAAGAAATATTGTGTCTGTTAAAGGGCAAAATCCAATATGGAGAGGAAAAGTGTATGTCAGCCGCGGATCCTATGCTTTGGCAAATTCAATCTTAAAGAAAGTGGTACCCAACTTTGGATCCAAATTTGGTGTGTTGAGTCACCTGAGACTAACTATCTCAGGTGGTAGTGATAAGACTGAATTGGGGGGTGAGTGGAGATAAGTTTAAAAGAACAAAAAAAATTGATGTGTGCTCTTAGATGTTTCTCCCACATTTTCCCTCAAAAAAGCAGACTAAGAAGCCATTGGGAAGTAGTGTGCTAGGACTGTAAATTAGACCCAAAAAAAATCTGAAACAAGTAGGCACTAGCACAGTGTTGAGACGCCAATAGATAGCACTCGAGTCTGGAGGAGTTAGCATGCCGCACTGTCTTCTTTCTTTGCAGGCATAAGGGGCTAGCTATGATTGGTTCAATGGAAGAGAGGGAAAAATTTTTAATGGAAGAGAGGGGAGAGAAAGAGAGGGATTTTAATGGTGAAAAAAGAGGAAAAGAGAGGAGATGAATTTTAATGTTTCCTTATTTGGGTATATTGGAGGAGAGGTGAACGGACGAATTTGCTCATTTTTTTTTTAAATCTTCCCATTTTTGGAGGGGAAGGGTAGAAGGGGAGGGGGGAAAATTCATTCCCCTCCTACTTATTGAACCAAACGAACAAAAATTTCAATTTTTCCTCTCCTCACCTTCTATTTATTAAACTAAATGTGGGAAAATTTTAATTTTCTCTTTCCTCCTCTCATCTTCCCCCAAATCCCTCCAATCAAATAAAGAGCAAAAGAAAAACATGAAAGAAAATTAAGTTGAAATTATTTCTAAAATGAAACTATAAATCCTGTCCAAAAGAGAATATTACAATTAAGTTAAAAGTTCTACAATTCAATTAGAATATTTAATTATAAAGAATTAAATCAAGAAGAAAATGATCTTTTATAAATCAAATTAACAGATTTTTTTTTAAAAAATCAATTCAAGAGGAGTGTGATATTTCATAGACTTAATAAGTCATTTATGGTTGTATTTTTAATGTTAACTATCACTATTTACTTAAGCACGTTTTACTTTCATCCTGTTTAACACTTCATTATTTATATTTAGTAAATAGTATCTTGGTCATGTCTCCTTTGCAGCTTTCTACTGTAGCCCAGGTTTTTTTTGGGGGGGGCCAACGTAGCATGGAATTAAAATCCCTTAAAGTAAAGAATTTATAAAGCTTTAATTCATTACTCATTATGCTCCTTTCCCCAATCAAATTCTTTCCTTCTCAAATATATATATTATCCTCCAAAAGGCTGAACCTTTCAATCTAATGTTTGGGTTAGATGGTTATATTTACTAAACTATTTATAGATGACGGTTATAAATTAAAAAAAAGAGTTCATAATAAAACATAAAGTTTTGCTTAAACTCTTCCAAACAAAGTCATTTGAATGAAGTGTATAGAAAACATATCAGTTTAACCTAAAACATATTATTTAAAAAAATATAATTTAAATGTACAAATCAAAGATATTCATGCTAAACGATTTTAAATTGAAAATTCTTCTAAAATGTTCAAAAATTAAAAAAAAATATTAAACTCTTGAAAGAGATTAACAAAGATATTTATATTTTGAGGTACAAGTGGCCTCTCGGACGACCATTGAAAGCAATAAACCAAAGCAGAACTGGTCCTCAGAGCATATCCCACTGTAGATATACACTAAAAGAGAAGGCCCCAACAAGAAGACACCCAAATCCATACTCTCTGGCTGCAAAGCAAACAATAGTTCAAAGATGGCAAGAGACTATCCTATATCATCTCCTACTTTTACCACCATTATTGACAATAATAAGGGTCCCACCCTCCCCCCACAAACATTTCATATCATAAAGCAATGAAAAGTCCAACCAACCCCACCACAACTACTGCATGTCATTGTCACTCACTTCCCCTTCCCTATCAAACTTTGATATTTTAATTTCCTTGTTTCATTGTCTATAGAAGACATGGAACTTATAGGGGAATGCCAAGTTTACCATACTTTAGGTGAGTCCTCTTTCCGTGCGTGGCATCGAAGTTTATCATACTTTAAATGAGTCCTATTTTCATGCATGGCGCGAAGTCACGTACGGCATGCGCGGTCACATACAAAACACTGTGGCCATACAATTTTTTTTTTAATTTTTAAAAAAACTTAAAAAAAAAAAATCTCTTCCTCACTCACGCAAATTCACGCACTCCCTCCACATACGGAATCACGTTCAACTTTAGACCTACCACTCTCCCCCCCCCCTCTCTCTCTCTCTACACACATTCATTTATACATACATGCAAATAATATAAACCCTTTAATCATAGGGAGAATGACACTTAAGTACCAAATTTAATTAATGTCACTGACGGAAAAAGTTTCTGAAATAATAAATACTAAATTTAATTATTAAATTACCTAAATATCTTTCCTGCAAGAAATTCAAATTTTTTAAATCAAGTGTCAAATAATATGAACAAACAGTTGTAATTAGTAAATGAAATTTCATTGCTTGGTGTAAAATGGGAGAATATTAATTTCAAATCTTGGAATACAATATTAAATGGCTAATAAGAAGTATCAAATATTGAGAATGAAACTTCTAATTTTAGTGAGTATAAATTATTTAATATAAAACAACTGAATAACAGTGTCAAATTCTAAAATTTAAATATCAAATTACTAATGATGAGTGTCAAATATTTGACACTTGACACTTCAGGCCTCTAAAATGTCAAATATTTAACACTTATCTTCAGCAATTTGTTACTCATCATCAACAATTTGATAATTAAATTTCAAGATTTGACCTTATTCTCCAGCCATTTTACATTAAATAATTTATGTTCACTAAAATTAGAAGTTTTACTTCTAGTTTTTGACACTTCTCATCAACCATTTGATATTGTCATTCCAGAATTTGACATTAATCTTTCCCGATTTCACATCAAGAAATAAAATTTCACTAGTCAATTACAATTATTCACCCATATTATTTGATATTTAACTTTAGGAATTTGATATTCTCGTAATTTTAACATTCTCCTTTAACTATTTGACACTGTCACTGTAGGAAGTGTATTTAAATAATTTAATAATTAAATTTTGTTAAATTTAGCATTATAGATCTATTTTTGTTATTTCAAAATCTTTAGGTATGTTAGTAGTATTAACTCAAAGTTTTGGCTCCAAGTGTTATTCTTCCTTAAAGAATGAAATTGATACCATTCAACACATACAAAGGCTTTAAGGAGACATATTTTATTCAATCGTGTGCATGTATGTAATCGGGAGCTAGACTTTACAAGTACATGCTGTCTTTAGACGTTCAATTTACAGCGTGTATCATCCTATCATAATATATGTTCGATGATTTTTTTTATATAATATTAAACTTAAAACTGGACCTACAATTAAGTCTAGTCAAATGCGACTCTCATGAATAATTGAACTTTAAAAGGTGGGAAATAAACAAATTTGGATCATGTTCCAGTGGCCTAAGTGGATAAACATGGAGACTCCATCTTGAGACCTATCATATCCACCCTACTCACTAAAAGTTCAGCAGAACGATTTGTTACATGGCAGACAGTTCAAATACGTTGTGATTTGATTTTGACAAGGGATGGAAATGTTTTACTATTTTCCAACTTGTGTTTCAATTGTTACTCCTAATATAGCCAATAAGGAAGAGAACTGTACGAGGATAAAATAGGAAAAAAGTAGAAAGATGAACGTGGAGAATCCTAAGATTGACATGGGCAACAGTGAAGCTGACATAAGCATTGTTCCCTGGTATCAGGGTTACTATTGTTGTCAATTAAAAATATTTTTTAATAATTAAAAAAATTTAAAATTATATAAAATACATATATTGATCCTTGCAAAATCTATTTTTTTTATTTATAATTTGTAATTTAAAAAAAAGAGAGAGAGAGAGAGAACTGGGGAGTACCCCGATCCCTAAAATAACACATCCGATTTCACTTCCTTTACATTATGATACCCCCATCCATTTATCTTTCTCTGCTGTGATCAAACTTGCAAGAGGGATTCCAATAAGCATTTCCATCTATTCTACTCCCTTCGAAGTCTCAAGTTTCAAACCTGAAACTCTAGGGAGAAACCAAAATGATCATTCAGGAAGATGAAAGAACTTCCATAACAACCAAGGAACAAGTAAGTGAAAATGAAAATCCCGGAGAGTGGTTGAAGTTGAACCTGAGCTTAGGAGGGACAACGACACCACTCTCAACAACAGGATACCCAGATTCTCAATCATCAAAATCAGCAGCAACTACCACCACCAAAGTTTTCTCCTGCAACTTCTGCATGAGGAAGTTCTTTAGTTCACAAGCATTAGGGGGTCATCAGAACGCACACAAAAGGGAAAGAGGAGCAGCTAAAAGATACCAGTCCCAGAAGATGATGACGACGATGGGTTCTTCCATAAACTCGCCATTTCATCGAACACTCGGTGTGCAGCCCCATTCACCTGTGCATAAGCCATCATCAAACTGGGGTGGAACGACGGTAATGGCGCCGAGCTTTCAAGAAATTGCAATGGCATGGGCTTCACCTTTCACGGGTGAGGATCAAAGGGATGTGGTGTGGCCAGGAAGCTTTCGTTTGGATCCACCAGAGCAAGACGACGCACCTCAGGAACCGCTCAAGCTCGATTTAGACCTCAGACTCTGAGAGTTGACAGGCTGAAGAAATTGGTTTGTGAATTCAAGTTTGAAAGTTGAAACAAATACAGGCAGGGGATCCGTGACAACGAAGAATTCAATACGTCTGATGATGGTACTACGCAGGTGATGCTATAAGATTTATACAGAATTTGTACTTCTTACTCACGTTATAACTCCAAACTTGAAAATCCAATTTTGTTTTTCTCTATAACTCAGCCAGTATCATAGGATAATGCGAAGAGATGAATGACAAATTACATATTCAGTACTTATATAAGAATTACACTAATTTTCGCTAAAAATTCATGAAGTTGTAGTTAATATTCCTTTTGTTTTAAAAGAAGTATTTGACTTTCTTAACACTCAAAATAAATTATTTGTCCCTACTGTGGCCTTGACCTCCTGACTTTTGGCATTCTGAGAATGGTAGTACTACCATATCATAAGCAGCTTCCAAGCCCTCTACAGAAACTTTAGACTGTGGGAATAATGGCTCATATACGTGTTCCTTTCAGTTTGCCACCCACCTCTCTTTTTACTGCTTCAAGATAAACATATACTTGCAAATGAATGGTTGAATATTATTAAAAATGTTTGGATTAGCATATGACCAAGACAAAAATATTGGAACTGGACTAAAATTCATTCTTTATGCATCATGAGAAATTACAATCTTACAAGTATCATTGAAAAAATAATGATGATAGGGAGCCTTTGCCTCATGATGCCTGGATCAGTACAGGCAGCAAAATGAAAAGAATGAGTCTCGAGTAAAATCTGAAATGACCTTCAAAAAATTATCTTTCACCTATAATTAAGGAGGCAATTAATGTTAAATTACTATAACTATTGTTTAATTAATTGCTACTGCTATTACCAGATGTTAATTAGCAAGCCGCTATTATAAGACTACTGAACTGATGTTGGGCTAAGTTTGGACTCTGGACAGTCTTGAGAGAAAAGAATATGAGAAATAATTCATCAAATTAGGAAGGAAAGTCCACTTTTTTACTTAAATCTGTTTAGGAGGAAAATGAAGTAAATATGCATATTGTCGTGGGACCTATTTTTTTTTTTTTTTGACAGACTTGTGGGACCTGAATGATATAGCTATATTGGATTTAATAGTAATTGCACTTTAATATTCTTTTTTATTTCGTTTGTGTTATCTCAGTGATTCGTGCAAGGAAAAAAAATCGACAAATTTATGAGCTCAATATCACTTCCCTTTAATATGCACAAAACCAAAGACACAAGATGTATTTAGTCGTTTTCTTTGTCTCTCTTATCTATGAATTGAGCAGAACAAGATATATTTTGATTCCATCACAACACATCCTCCCTTTCCTGCTCTCTGCTCTTTACATCATTTTGGCGGCAGCAGCAACATCATCAACAACAACAACAACAACAGCAACAATAATAATAATAATTCCACATATATGTGGACCAACAATTTCGGTAACGAAGTTATAAATATTATTTTTCCATATTTATATGTTCATATATTAAAATAAAACATAATATAAAAGAATAAGATTGTAATTTGTAAATTTTAAATTTCATTTTTACAGTCATTATTTTTTTCTTCTTTTATGAATGCATTATATATACAGTCAAAGTTGTGAATGTGTTAAAAAACCTGAATTGCTTCTGGCCAAAAATAAAATCTGAATTGCGAAAGTTAATCAAAGCTCGGGCAAGTTCTCAGAACGCATTTCAGCAGGAATAAAACAGCTTTCTTCCCACAGTGCAAACTTATTCTTCTCCGGAGGCCAACAATGCAGGAAATATAATGACTCCAATTACATGGCTAAAAAAAGGGTGAAAAAGACATATACGATGAAAATAAAACCCCCCACAAAGTAGTCATAATTTGTTTTCCACGAACAAGCAACCTGAATTGACTTCGATGCAACCTCAGCCGCTGTCATTTACTAGGAAAGATTGAATATCATGAATCTATCATCTATGATAGCAATAAATGCTTGAAGTACACACTAAGCTGTATACAATATTCATGTGTTTTATACCTTCTGAATTGAAAGTAAAACCCTCTTCCTCTGAAAATCCCTTACGGGAATTGGGTATCTAAACAAGGAAAACCAAAGAAAATGGCAAGACTAGTAATTAGGTACCAGTAGTATTTTCAGGAGGGGCCATGCTGAAATTGACCCACCTTAGGCGAATTCATGAAAACCATCAAATAAAGTACAAATGGCACACTTTTTGACATTGCCCTGATGAAGAGTAAGCAAATCCATCTCAGAGGATCTCAATCCAAAATATGGATACTTCAAATTTGTTGGCAAGGGCAAAGATCAAGTTCGATTTCTCAATAAGAAATTCATTTTCCTTTCCGTGTTTTCATTTTGCGACTTCTTTGCACTTCACCAACTCTAGGTGAGCGAACAAGAGGATTTGTTGCCGCACTATCAATGTTATTTGCATTAGATTCCTCAGTATCTGTATTATGCTTCCTCTTCCTAGAGCTACGGGATATTGGTTTCTGTACATTCGCCTCCTGGGACACTGCTTTAGAGTCCCTTTTCTCATCACTATGTGCTATCTCATTATCTTCAACTCCGCTGGAAGTGGCCAACTGTATACCTTTTTCATTTGCCCTGGCTTCCATACGTGAGGAATTCCGAAAGCTCCAACGAGCATTCTCAAACCATTTTCTAACCTGAAAGTGAGGGGGGGAAATTAAATTAAAAAAACTTGTAAATGAAATCAAGAAATGCATTTAACGGGGGAAAATTAAATTAAAAAAACTTGTAAATGAAATCAAGAAATGCATTTAACTGTTAAGAACTGAAATCAAGAAATGCATTTAACTGTTAAGAACAAGAGATGGGACCTGGTTGAAAGTAAGTCCAAGCTCTTGTGCCAATCTTTCTTTTGTGGCACGGTCTGGGTACTTATTTTCTTGAAAGTTTTTGTAAAGTACCTGAAAATACAAATTCAGTCACAGTAAAATAAACCCTTACGTTTAACATGAACTTAAATGCGTGATTGTGTTTGCCTCTTTGTGAAAAAGAAAGATAGAAATCAAGCACATCCATCATAGTACATTGTAAGTTGCAAAGCTAGTTGTAAATCTAATAATTGATAGTAACAAGACAACCATCTCTTTTTCAAAGATGCTCATTTAAAGGCCTCAAGAGAACGAGGTGCTATGAATATATTTATAGCTCTCACAATTTGATTTTCAAGACATTCAGCCACAACCAGAAGGGAGGGAGGGAGGGAGGGCAGACTATGCAAATCTGAAACTAGGTTTTAAGGCAGTATTAACAGCAAATTAATTTACCAGTGTTACTACTAAGACAATGCACCATTACCTTAACTGCGTCTTCCCCAAGTCTTTTGTAAGTTGAAGATCCGGGGTTTTTATCATTTGAACCACCCCTCTTAGAGCCTTCAAGTGATTTATTGGGTGAATTGTCCATATTTTCAACTTCAGTCTGTCGAGTATTTGTCCTAGGAGTATGTTCAGTTTCTTTCTGCACATGTTCCTGTATTGAGGCCTTCGCATTTGGTGACACTGGAGGCCCTGTGCTGGTGAATTTCTTTTTCCTACTTAAAGTCGTAGTAGCAGTCCAATCTTCATCGTCACTAGTAGTAGCAGTCCAATCTTCATCATCACTAGTATCAGACAGCGCATTTTGGTACGTCTCCTATGAAAGGAATAAAGATGACTAAAAAGTGGAATATAGAGACAGCAATTAAATGGACAAAATAACTCTCTCCACACACTCCTACAAGTGCATACAAGCATTCAGTAGACTGTACCGCAGCATGAGAGTCACACTTACTTCATATCGAAAAGACAGACAATGCATGCATGCAGAGTCATAGACCAGTATCATAAACCATAAACCATGAAAGGTAACTTACATCATACAGTTTTTTGTAGTCCAACCTTTCAATATCTCTTTTCCCAGAAACAGGAATGGAAGTTTCTCCACCGTGATCTAGCTCTAGTAAAGATGATGCAGATACAGGATCGTTATCTTGTCCAGATAGTTCATTACCCATAACTACATCAGCAAGGTCCTCAGAGTCAGATGTGAAATCAGAGCTTGAACTTTCTTCAGTAACATCTCTGTAATGATCTGCAGCATTAGGATCATAATCGTTGTCCTCTGAATCATCGGAAGGAAGGCCTAAGTATGGATCTGCACTGCGTGAAGCCTCCATTTCCTCTGATGCAGAAGCATTCTCAGATTCATCAGAACTTGACTTGCCTCCTTCAACCTCCTCATCTTCCGCAACATCAGGATTATAATCATCATCACCGGAATCATCTGATGGAAGTCCCAAGTTGTCATCCACTTTATTTCCTGCAGCTGCAGCTGCCTCTGGAAAAACCCTCTGAATAACAGTAAGGCACGTGATGAGGAAAGAAAAATCCAAAAGAGTAAACTAAGAAATGGACAGAAGACAAAAAATTTCCCACTGACCTCCCAGGCATCGCAAATAGAGAGGCTAGTTCCTAAGGAGTCATTAAGGAGATCAAGACAGTCATCTTTGCAATCGCAACCCGGGCATAACCAACCCTCATCATCAGGTGGAACTGTACACCAGAAAAGTATATACATAAATGTTTAAAAGTTTGGAAGCACTAAAATGATCAAATCAGGTGGCCAGAAGATTACTATTTTCAGACAACAAGGGTGGTTCCAAACAGAACTGGTGAAATCCACGATCACAAGCACCATCACAAAGTATTATATCATTAACAGTGGTCAAGTCTTTGGACTTGCATTTTGCACAAAATATCTGCCGCATAAAATTTCAAGTCAGTAACACATGTCTAGAGATCAAGTATAGAATATACAATCCTGGAGAATTGATTCTCTTTTTAAGAATCAGATATAAAAGATCAACCTACATCCTCACTGCAAATCTCTCCTTCAGAATCAAACAAAGATTGTGGAAGCCTCCCTTCAGCACACAGTGTATCCAAATGTCGAAAAAGATCCCTAATTTTCAATTTGAGCTGAAGTATTTCAGACTTAGCACGTTGAAGCTCCTTCTCAGGCTTTACTTTTTCCATGCTGCACAAGTAATAAGCAATGAAACTAGACACAACATAAAAACTGCAAGTAGGTTAAAGTAAATAAGGAAAAAAATGTAAAAATTAAAAACACATTCTCAGAACTGGAATGCAAAATCACAATGAAGTTATAATTGAATTATGAATTTCCAGCGTCTTAAATCACTAAAAATTAGTCCAAAAACACTAATCAAGACGTAGTTGAGATCTTCAAGTACAACACTGGTACCACTGAACATGCCTTTTTTAACACACAAGATTTTTTTGTCTCTAAGCAAGATCAAAAGCAACATAGATCATCTGATGAACAAATTTAGTTACTCTGTTCTAATGTATCATTCCAACAACAATGCTCTAGTTTACTTGATCACTCAAAGTAAACAAGAGGAAGGAAATAAATTGACGAGGACCAAAAAGTACTTTAGAGTGTCCCAGAACTAGCAATCTGTTATATCATTTCAAAGTCCACCATATTCATATCATAAAGCATCATAGAAAGGGTAAGGGGGAAGATAGCAAGAGACTAATCAAATAATCCCAAGCACGTGAAGCATTCAAGATAAAATTTAATTCTATCAAATTGCATTTAGTGATAGACATTTGTAATTTTCTTGTGTACATTTCAGTATAACTCAAAACGTATATGTTTATTGCTCTTGGCAAATGCATGCACGGGTTGATGTATTCTTAAATTAGAAATTTGAGGTAACAAGGAGGGCATAAATGAGTTGCCCTCCTCAAGGTAGTAGTAAAATATAATCATTGACTTTTAATTGGTCAAGTAACAATTTAATGAATCAAAAACACACATGATACAATCTGAATATAATGACAAATCCAAGTATCCACGCTTTCATTAAATGGCTTTAATAAAAATGCAACATGAAAGAATTATAGTCTTTAAAACACCATAAGCATGCATTTCATTTAACTCAAAGGTGATATATAGGGAAATTGAGACTGAAATATTAAAAAAGTGCCACCCAAACACTAAAGGCCACCATAAATGTGGTATCATTTTGTTTCTCAAACAAATATAAATGATATTCTAAATTATAGGCTATGATCCAAGGTGGATGTGGATCAGGATGCAAAACTCATCTCCAAATATAGACTACAACTTAACTAAAGTGCATTGTGAGTAGAAAAGTTTACACACCTATATCCTTTCCACCCATCACCAGAATAAGCATCAATCAAGTTCTGCTCATAGCTCACTCGATTTAAGAAATATTTTAGACGAGCTCTGATTCTTGAAAATTCATCAGTCACTCTCCTTCCTCTTCCCTTATTCTTCTTCTTGCTTTTTCTTCTATTTTCTCCAACATGGTCAACACTAACCAAATTATTATTTGATTTGGTTGGTTTAGGTTTTTCATGCATCCTTGACCGCAAAACTCTGTCACTACTTCTTAGCATATATTTTTTCTTCATTGATGTTGCAATTCTTCTATCCTTGCTACCTAACCGGACATGAGTTGCCTTTTTAGGGTTTCTTTTCAAAGAGCCACAGTTACTACCCTTAGCAATATCTTCAGAAGATGGATCTAATTGTTCATTTGCACCACTTCTTTCCACAGGTTCATTATGAACACTTTGGAAGGCTAGCTGATGTCTGTTCTGTGATTCATCATTAGATAAAGAACCAGAAACCTGTTTTAAGGTATTATATTGAAAGCATGAACCTCCTTCATTCTGACAACTACTGTCTAGGTCACATTGAAATCGTGCTGGCAGTGGAATGACAGAATCTCCGGTCATACTATCAGAAACTGTAAGTTGTTTTTCATCAAGAAGAGAGCATATTTCCCCAGTACCTAGGACCCTTTGTTCATCGTCCCAGAATTCAGAGCCAGTATGATTAGTTTCCCCTGACATTTTAAAATGAGCAGTACTGTGATCAAGTGTATGCATGTGTTGTAAGGTATTATGGTTATGGCATAGTAACATTCTAGTCTTGCCATTCATGTGATCTGAGGAAGCATCCATGCCAATAGCATTGCCCAGTTCTAAGGTATTATGTTGAAAACATGAACCTTCTTCAGTTTGACAGCTCTTGTCTAGGTCACATTGAGGTTGTGCAGGCAGTTGAATAACAGAATTCTGAGTCATGCTATTAGAAAACTTAGGTGATTTTTCATCAAGAAGAGAGGTGGTCTCCCTAGTTTCAAGAATCCTTTGTTCATTGTCCAAAAATTCAGAGCCAATCTGATCAGTTTTTTCTGACAATTCAGAACGAGTAGTTCCAGGATCAAGGGTATGTTGCTGTTCTGAGGTATTGTTATTATGGTATGTTAGCTCTCTGGTTTTGCTACTAGTTTGATCTGACAGAGCCTCCATGCCAATAGCATCAGCCTGTTCTGAGGTATTATGTTGAAAGCAAGAACCTTCCCCATTCTGACAACTCTTGTCTAAATCACAATGAGGTTGTGCAGGCAGTTGAATGACAGAATTCTCGGCTATACTGTCAGAAACTTTCAGTGACTTCTCATCAATAAAGGAGTTGGTTTCCCCAGTGTCAAATTTGTTGTCCAAAGAGTCACAGCCAATTTCATTGGTTTTTCCTGAGGATTCAAAATGGAAACTTCCAGGATCAGACGTATGCAACTGTTCTGAGGTATTTTGGTTATGGCATATTAACTTTGTGGTTTCACCGCTTATTTGGTCTGATGAAGCATTCATGCCAATAGCGTCAGCTGCCATAATCAGATGGTAAAGCAGATAACTGAAATCAAAAGAATCAATTCAATTGGAGCCTTAACCACAGTGTATAACATTTATATCAATACCTAATGAGGGAAACAACTCATATGCATCACAATGTCCACAATCAATCGTGATCACAACCAAATCTCCACTCATCAATTAATAAACCCAACTTTCTGATCATGATAAGCCGTCTACATAGAAGATGATTGATCTGCAGCCAAAAATAAATGATAAACAAATCTACTTCAGTAATCTAATATTTGTCAATTCAACATACTGCATTGAAAACCAGAGCACGGCTTGAGCAGATACTCCAACATGTATATCATTGTATATCCCATGCTCAGTTACCTTCATCACAGAGTAGGAGAGTTGAACAGTAATGTGTATAAAATTATATTTTTCATTTTTTTTATTAACTTCAATAACAACTGTTAGAAAATTCTTAACTAAATGCAACTGCAGTGCAAATTTACTAATTGCTAAAGAAAAATCTAAGCCACTAAAAGTAATGAGTGTGAAACTTGGAGGGACAAGGCACATCAACAATTTATAATTCCAGCTAGCAATACTAATTAGAGATGTTCCCAGCTGCCCAGCAAAACTAACGAAAGCATACAATGTTCATATATTTCAAATGCTTAGTTTCAGTTGCAGCCTGTAAAATCTGAAAATAAAGGCCCGTTTCTTTGTAAAGAAAACGCAAGATGAAAGAATAAATAAAGCAATGCTCAACAATATACGCCACTAAGTGCGGTCTATTCGCGGAAAATTAAGAGTAGGAATGCCAATATCTAAGCCGGAGAGCTAAGTTTGCAACTTCACGAGCACAAACAACATTAATAACAAAAGATGAATTTTCGAATTATTTGCCCACACTATTGGGGAAACAGAAACCCACCCCTAGACAGTGAAGAACAAAAACTAAGTAAATCAGCCAACCCGGAGGATAAAAAACCTTACTTTCTGCAGCTAAGTAATAACGAAAAGGAAATTAAGTTAGATAAGACACTTACTTTATTGATATGGGTAAACCAGTACTGTCCGTGCCCAATGGAGAAGGCGGTAAGAGGAAGATTGAATGGGTAGTGTACAAGGAGGAATTGGGGTTTGGTTTCGATCTAATGCGATGTGAGGGTTTGTGTTCCAGAGAGTTGAGAGCGCCGAGATAGAAAATCTGAGCCACCGTCGAAATTGTCACCAATTAAATTAACCAAAGTAGGGCTTAAATTGAATTCAATTCAACTTTTATACGTCGCGCTCGTGGCGTTTCCATGTGTATGCGGTGCCATTTGAAAGAAATCCTTACAACTCAGGCGGGGATGGACAGTGCCCAGGGAGATAAGCTCGGATTGAATCATTTTGGCATAATTTTTTTAAGAAAAAAAGAAGTAAAAAATTTGAACTGCATACATTACATGTGGTTAAAAATGGCACTGTATAGTATAGAGACGCAACGCAACCCAAAAAAAACTTGTAGACTTGTACAATTCGACAAATCGTGTAATCCAAAAAAAAAAAATCATAAGTTTACAAATCGGCAAATTGTGTAATCCAAAAAATATTATTCATAAGTTAAGTCATATAATTAGATTTTTTTAGAGAATTTTTATATTATATTATATAATATTATAAAATTTTAAACAATATATGAATGTATAGTAAAAAAAAATGAAGGACTTACTTCTTATACAAAACTAGTATATATCGCACGGGATCAATAAAATTATTTACATTTTTAAATATATTTAATGATAAAATTATACATATAATTGGAGAATAAAATAATATTATAAAATATTTAATGTATTAATAATAAGTGATTATAAAAGAAATAATAATGCAAAACTATCAGTTAAGATTATTAAACACTATTTTTTATACAATATTTGAAGTTGTGTCACTTAAATTAACATTGTTATCTAAAATTATTATCTTTAATTTACTGTTAGATCGTACACACAATACAACAACATAGAGTTGTCTATATATAAATACAAGTTTTGGCAAGTATAAATACATGCTGCATAGACTTTGCCTCTAACTCTTATTTATGGACATAACAAAAGTTAATATTATAAGAAATTACCGTCTTTTAATATTAAATAGTAGTCTTGAATCTGATGGAATCATGGATACAAACTTTCAACCGTTCATGCATTTGATCCAAACATGACTTTAACTTGAAATACTATATACTTGCTAGTTTGTATAACAATGAGATAAGTGTTATTACAAAAACCCAATGACTTGTTAATATTCCTCATGAAAATAATAAATGTTCCAACATTTAACCTAATTTCATGATTTAGAAGACGTAATATGCAAATTGAATTCAACAATTTAATGGAATAAAGATTATTAACAGAATCCACATTGTCATTTTCTTTTAATATACTATCAAAACCATAATATACCATATCTTCATATGGTAATAAAGATAACATGTATTTATTAACATTATCAAACAAATAAAGTGTTGACTGATATAACTATATCTCATAAATAAGATAAAACATTTAATTTCTCATAGAGATTTGAATGTGGTCACTACAATTGATATGATATGATCGTTTAAGATATCCAATAAAAAATCATAAGGAATTTTAATATCAGTGATTCTATCATTAGGATCAGTAATTATTCTATCACCTATAGAAAAAATCCCATGACCAAATTCTTGTATTTCTCTATTAACATAAGATGAATTTATTGGAAGGAATTATATATTTCTTGTAAGAGTAAAAAATTTACATTAATTCCAGATGTAAGATAAATTAATAGTAGCAAGAACTATATCCACTTAAGTCTTTCTTGGTATTACAGGCAGAATTTGTTTAAAATCCTCACCAAATACAACTACTTTACCTTCAAAAGGAAGATTAATAGTTGAAGAATTAGATAGTTTTAAGATATATTTAAGGCTCTAATCGTGAGCCTTAAAGCAAAATTTGTTAGCAATAGCTACTTCATGCCATATAATTAATGAAGTATGAAACAACAACTCAGCAAGATGACTACACTGATTTATATTGCATATAGTATCTTCATGAACATCAAGAGATATATAGAATTCTAAATACACAGTTCTTCCACTTGACAATAATAAAGAAGCAATGTCATTTGATACTACATTAAGAACAATTTTGTTCTTGGATCTAAAAGAGGTTGAAAAAGTATTTCATACAAATGTTTTACCAGTGCCTCCATATCTATAAACAAAAAGTACTCCTCCTTTCCTAGATATATAATAGGAAAGTAAAAAAAAATTTTATACATTCCCTAGAATGTATGTCAAATAACTATACACAATATAACACTATATATATAATGGTATAAACCAAATACATGAACTATATGAAAAAATATATAAAAAAAATCTCTAATGAATATTTGAGAGTATTATTCTATTAAACAAATATTCTCAACATATTCAATATATGTGAACTTGGATGAAATATTTCAATCTGAGTGACAATAGACATCGATCATGCATAAAATAGATTGTAGAATTAGTTGGAAGTATCCTCCGCATTAAAATGTAAGCTATATTTTCTTCAAATCCTCCTTTCTGCAATTTTATTAGAGACCACATTGATTTTCTAGTAATGTTTTACAAAGCATTTGTGTAGTATTTATTTTCAAGGAACCTATTCACAATTTAAATATATATATATATGTGTGTGTGTGTAAGAAAGAAACTTTGCTAGCAGAAGAGTGGATTTGTCAAAAGATTAAATAACATAATCCCAAATATATAAATATTATGTGATGATAAATTAAATATTAAATTAAACACACACATACATATATATATATGTTTGTATTTGTAAATAAAAATCATAAAAATGAATAGAAAATAGCTATTAAAAATTATCAGAGTTGGGTTACATAAAAAGTTAGATGATTATTATTAAACAAATTAAGATAATCCGATTATAATCTATAAGAAATTAGATGACCAACCTTAAAATTGCAGATACTCACATATATAAATAATCTGATTGTAATTATTAACTAAATGCATATAGAAGAAGTATTAATAACAGAGTAAATTAAACACAATAAATGATGACTCTCTCAACACAACACAGGAAGAATTATAGCAGATGAAAAATGGTCTCTCAAACACGATGAAAGACGATCATGCTAATTCATTTTGAATTGATACAATTATTTATAAAATAGAAAGATAACATATCAGTTTTAATATTAATTCAATGATAAATCTGTAAATATCAAGTAAAATATTGTAGATAGATAAAATATTATTTTACATATGTAAATTCTTTAAAATTTTTTAATAGGTTTGTAACATCAAGGAAGCAATTACAAAAATTATTAAATTAAATTATTTACAAATAATAATGAAAAACTGTTTTAATTGAAATAGGCACAAATATATTTTTAATCCCTTAACTTTACACTAAATTTCATTTTGGTCCTTTAACTTTATTTTATTTCTTTTTAATCTTTTAACTTTCAAAATATAATCAAAATTTTCTTTATAATTAACACGGTTAACTATATTAGTAGAAAATACTGATCAATCATTTCTAAATGCTAATAAAGCACTTTCTAAATGCTTACATATTTATCCAACTCATTTTTCATGACAAAAAAAATCTAAGATTAAGGTTTTGTTTAGAAGTTTTATTTGTAATTATTTATTTGTTATCTTTAATTTAATTAAAAAATATTTTAAACCTATGCTTAATGAGAAATATTGATGACTTGACAGTAAAAATTGACATGTCAATGTTGAATAATGTGTTGTCAGCATTTCTGTTAACATAATTAATAATGTTAATAATAGGGAAATGTTTGATTGTATTTTTAAAATTAAAGGATTAAAAAGAAAGAAAATAATGTTAAGTGATCTAAATGAAACCAGTGTAAAATTATAAAACCAAAAGTGCACTTTTGCCACTAAAATATAACTATTAATTAAATTTAACAAATGGTTTAATATATATATACATGTATATAAATTATGTGAATAATAGTATAATTTAAATTTAAATAATAACATAAATATCATGAATATGTGAAAGATAATAATATATTATCTTTTGAAATTTTATACATTTTTCATTTATGATTTTAAATAGATTATCTTTTTATATTTTCTATATTTTATATTATAGTTAGTTTAAAATTAATTGATTTTCCTATTTTGATTGAAATATATTTTTTATGATACATTTGTAAATGTATTTATAGACAAAAATTCATGATTCAATTAATAAAAATAATTTAATTATCATGTATTATCATAATAGTCTCTTATAAAGGGTACTTTTGGATAAAAATAAATCACTCACAACTAATTTAAAAATTATAAATTTAATATATAATCATGTAAAACATATGAAAATTAAGAAAAATATAATCATAATTTATTTTCTTACCGTTCAATTAAAGATATGTTGATTTTATTTTTTATTTTTTTACCAGCTTGATTTTATGATCTGTTACAAAGATGATATTCATTAAAATTATTTTTTCAAACTGTAAATTCACATATTTTAATTCTTATTTAGAAATAATAGTAAATAATAAATAAATAATATAATAATATCATATTTAAGATAGGTGATCATCAATTTATACAAACCTAATAAATTAATTAAAAATCTCAATTAATATTGAGAGTTATTAGAAAAAAAATTAAATGTCATTTACACATAAGCGTTAAAATTTAAAATTTCTTATTTTCTTTTAAAAAATTGACGTGCTAACATGGGTTTCTAACTTTTTGTTATACTTTTTTTATATATAATATATTGCATAAGTAATATTTAAATAAAAAAATCTCATAAAATATATGTAGGAGCTAAATTGGGTTATTCATAAAAAAAATTGTTTTAAAAATTACAAAGAGTTAGCTTTTTCTTTGATGATAATAATTTTTTTTTAAGATGTATGAATAAAATCAAATCTAAATAAATAAAAAATGTATTGTACAATCATGAATAACCATTAATCTATATTAAATCACTTTTTTTTAAATTATAGATTTTATTGAAGCTATAGATTTTGTTTTCCTCAATTTTTATTTAGTTTGAAATGATAATTTAATTAAATTGATTCTTAAATTTTAAAATTTGAACTCAAATTATCATAGATTAAGTAATCAATATTTACTCTTAATATCTAGGATATTACACACAAAAAAATCTATTCATAAAATTGATTTTATGATCTAAGATTGATTTGTAGCAATTTACCTATGTATATAACATTTCATATGAAAAAATATTTATTAGAAATATCATAATCTATAAAATTAAATTAAGTTGAAATCTAAAATTACATTAAATGCAAATTGATTTGCTAAAAATAGTTTCATTTTAATATATTCATTCAAATATAACTGAAAAAAATTAAATTACCAAATTACCGAACAAAATTAATGGCCATTAGTTGTATTTTTTATTCAAATGTATTAAATAATTATTGATTTACAATTCCATTTAAATTATTAAGTCAATTTTAATTAAAATTCTTAATAATTTGATTAGTTTGACAATTGAATAATTTAATATCGATTTGAAAATTTATATTGATTAAGAAATTTTTTGAATTATATGATTTAATGTGAATTAGGATTAGAGTAATTTATTATAGTTTTCATATATAACTTTTTGACTAAATAAAGTATCCAATCTATTATATATACAAAATTAATGGATTGAACACATCATTAACAAAAATATATTATATTATATTAATTATATGATTTATTAATTAAAAAATTTAAGTTGCTTAACTTGAAAATTAGTAGTTAACCATCTTAACTCTCATTTATTTTAATGGTATGTTGATATGAAGGTAAAAAATAATAATAATCATAATCCATTAATCTATTTCTACTAATTTATTACCACCAAATCTGCTAATATTATCTGTTAAAAGAATAATATTATTATTGACCGATTAAACGATATTTATGGCCACTATATTTCTACCATATCTCAATAATTATTTCTATTTAAAATTTTGTAGTAACAAAAAATTAATGATTATATGAAAAAATAAAACCAAAAATCATTTTGATTCAACCATATCTAATTAATTTTATTATTTTAATAATTGAACGTATCCAATTAAAAAAATTAATAAAGAAACTCAAAAGTTCCCTGTATTTCATATATTGCAAATTCTATCATTTAAATATTCATCCCATAAAAAAAACTTAACGGTTTTTATATAATAGATATATACTATCAAAACGTTTACAATATCATATATAATATTAAATAATAAAAAAATCTATTTTTATATATTAAATTTTGAAAATATTTTTATAACAATTTTTTTAAATTCTTGAAGAATCTCAACTATTTAAAATTAACATTTTTTATTTTATCACTTAAATGATTATAATATAATTAAACATTCAAATCTATTATATATATATATATAAGTGAAACCAAAAGCTAGAATCTCAGGCCTCCACATCAACATTTTGGAAAAAATTAGTAAAATTTGAGTTATTATTTTTAAAATTTTATATTATATATTTACTATTATATCTTAAAAGCAATTAAAATATCAGGATTTACACTTTTAGATATTATTATAAATTAATAGTTTATATTCTTTCATAAATCAATTTGTGAGATTATATTGTTAGTTATTTATTATTATATCTTAAGAGCAGTTAAGATATGGGATTTAGAAATTGTTATGACAATTTTTTCTTTTTTTGATTGACATACATTTATTTATGAACATATTATATTTATTTTTTGTGTTTTATCCTATTGTTTATTTTATTTATAATGTATAATGGTTAAACTATTTGTTTTTAAGTTGTTTTTGTTTGTTGAGTAATATTTGGAAAATATTATAATATGATTGCAATTGAAATTGGTTCTTTTTTTTATTATTGTGATATGGTATTTTTTTCTATAAAATCAGTATTCCTATTTGGTTTCATACCATAATTTTTATCGTACCTCAAATAGTTGTTGTCATAATTTATATCTTATGATACTGTGAGGGCTGTCAATCCTTTGAGACATGATTGACAAATTAAAGTTAGAGTTATACGGTTATGGAAGATGCCCTTATATCATTCACCAAATGATTATAACTCAAATTTTACATTATAAATAACTAACAATGTAACCTCAAAAATTGATTTATGGATGAATATAAACTATTAATTTATAATAATATCTAAAAGTGTAAATCATGATATTTTAACTGCTTTTAAGATATAATAGTAAATATCTAATATAAAATCTTAAAAATAATAATTTAAATTTTACTAATTTTTTTTCAAAATGTTGATGTGGAGGGCTGAGGTTCCAGCTTTTTGATCTACTTTTATATATATAATAGATAGACATAGATATAATAGAATGGAAAAGGAAATAAAATAAAAAAGTAATCTTATGAATACGAAATGTTTTTTAAGCTTAAAAAGAGACAATCACGGTTAAAAAATGACGAATTGATGGTAAGAAAATAATAGATATCTCACTGATTTGCATGCCGTAAAAAATGAATCCCTTTTGATTGATTATAACAAATGAGTTCTGATTACATATCGACGCCAGCTTGAAAATTTTCATTTATTGATACATCAAGTTTAAAAAATGAGTCATACTTTATGGCATATAGACAATACAATTTCCAATAAAATTTTACAAAGAAGAAGGATATATTGATGATGATGATGGTGAATATAGGAAATAAATGATTATTCATATTGAAAGAATGTTAATGTTGATTGATAATCCAAAACGATGGTGCTTCAAAATGGCAGCTATAAAACACAATGATTATTCCTGTTTTATTTAATATACATTTTTAGAGCATATTGTCACGGCCTCGAAACTTTCACGCCTTGAACCGTGCCGGCCTTAGCTTGATCAACCCTCTTGATCCCAAGCTAAGTCAGCCGAATCCTCGAGTAGGCAAAGAGAAGCGAACAAGAGAATAAGAGAACACTTACACAAGAGAGTTTGAGAGAATATTCAAATGTACTCAATTGCTTGGTTAGTTTACAAATGAGGTGGGAGGTGGTATTTATAGGCCTCCCAAGGTTTCTAGAGTTTTCCCACCTCCTCAATGGACGGTGGAGATCGTTTCGATCTAACGGCCTACAATGAATCTCTAGAATTCTCTATAAGATATTTACAAAGAATTCTCTAGAATCTACAAGAGAAAGACAAGCCTATAATGTTCTAGAATTATGTACAAAGTCCAAGGGAAATCAAGCCTCTTCAAGATATCCCTAGAACGTTCTGGAGGCTTCTCGGTAGTCGATACACAACCGCAACGATCCATCTTGTTTCTTCTGGAACAAGACCGGTGCTCCATAAGGTGCCTTGGATGGTTGAATGGATCTCGCATCAATCAACTCTTTTAGTTGCTTTCGCAACTCTTCCAACTCAGGTGGTGCCATCCTGTAAGGTGCCATGGCAGGTGGTTTAGCTCCCGGTTCTAGCTCGATCCTGTGATCTACCTCCTGACGAGGTGGGAGCTTCTTTGGTAGCTCCGGGGGCATCATATCATGGTTCTCCTTAAGAACCTGTTGGATGACTGAGGGAAGTTCTTCATGCATCTCCTCCCCTAGGTCCACCTCCTTCAAGGCTGCCAGGTAGGTAACTTCTCCCCTCTTGAAGCCCTTCTTCAGTTGCATGGCTGACAGCTGATTCCTGCTAGGCCCACTGGTTGCAGGTATCATGGCAGCAACTCCTTGGTCTAGAACACACAAGGCATTGAAGTGGGGCATAGGAAAGATGTTATGTTTCCTCATGAACTCCTGGCCAAGGACCACTTTGTAGTCATCCATTGGAGCGACTGTGAAATATGCTTTGCCACTCCAAGATCCCAAGCACAACTCAACCCCTTGAGCTATGCCATGAATAGGTTTAGGAGGAGAGTTGACAGCCTTCATCATTCCTCATCCAGCCACAACTTTGAGACTAATCCTCTTGGCCTCCTCTGGGGTGATGAAGTTGTTGCTGGCCCCAGTATATACCATGATTGAGACAAATTTCCCATTCAACTTTGCCTCAACGTACATCAACCCGGTACTCTTGGTAGGCGTGGGCGTAGGCTTGAACTTCAAGGCATTGAGTAATCGGAGAGAACCCAACTCCGCACTCCCATCTGCCTGGGCCTCTTGTTCCTCCACTATGGCTGCCAAGCTCCCTAGCTTTGGGCAGTCCTTCATGCGGTGAGGACCCTTGCACACAAAACAACTGATGTTGGTGTTGGAGTTCTTCTTCTCGTTGTCATTCTTCCTTTGCGGTGGCTTGTTGTCTCTACCCTTGTTGACTCCCTTACCCTTGTCTCCCCCACCTTTGCCCTGATTATTAGGTTTGGAAGACTTGGGCTTGGAAGATTCACTCTTCTCCTTCTGATAGTCGGTGAGACTTTCGGCCACAGCAATAGCTTCGTCAACGTCCTTCACGCCTCGGCGCTGCAACTCATGCTTGGCCCAATTTTGAAGGCCATCAATGAAGTGGAATAGAGATCCTCGCTGCTTAGGTTGGGAATCTGGAGCATCAAGGTAGTGAACTCCTTCACATAATCTGAGATAGTGGTCTTGTGCTTGAGCTCCCTCAGCTTCTTGCGCGCCTCATAGACCACATTTTCTGGGAAGAATTGCCTCTTCAATTCTTTCTTGAAGTCTTCCCAAGTGTTGATGGTGCAAAGACCCTTCTCCATGTCTGCATGTTTTCTACGCCACCATAGCATAGCATTATCAGTGAGGAACAAGGAAGCAGTACGTACCTTAGCTTGGTCATCACTCATCCCCAAGCTCTCGGCATAGCGCTCCATCTGCCATAGGAAGTTCTCTACCTCCTTAGCGTCACGAACGCCCTTGAATTCCTTCGGTTTGGGAAGATCCAACTTCACTTCCCTTACCCCACTAGTTCCAGCCACTAGTGAGTTTCTCCCTTGGTTCTCCAAGGAAGTCTTGAGTGCATCCAACTGCCGCTGCATCATTGTGATGGCATCCATCACATTTCCCTCCAGCGTCCTCATCGATTCAGCACGCTGATCCTCAGAGTTCTGGATATTCTCCATAGTAGCCCTGAGACCCTCAAGCTCATCCAATGTATGGGACTCGAGGATTGTGAAGTCACTCTCCAGCTTGTTCACCTTGCTAGTTACCTCTAACAAGACATCCTCTAAATGACCAACTTGAATCTAGAGAGAAGTAAAGTTTTCAGCACTTACCTTGCTAGTGCTACGACCCCTCTTGCTCCCTTGATGAGTAGCTTGGGTCTCCTTGCCCCGCACCTCTTCGTTGAATACTCCAGTCTCAGTCGACATCCTTGCCCACGAACCAAAGCTTTAACAAGGATCCCTCGAACCTAAGCTCTGATACCACGTTGTCACGGCCTCGGAACTTTCACGCCTTGAACCGTGCCAGCCTTAGCTTGATCAACCCTCTTGATCCCGCACTAAGTCAGCCGAACCCTCTAGTAGGCAAAAAGAAGCGAACAAGAGAACAAGAGAACACTCAAGAGAACAATCACACAAGAGAGTTTGAGAGAATACTCAAATGCACTCAATTGCTTGGTTGATTTACAAATGAGGTGGGAGGTGGTATTTATAGGCCTCCCAAGGTTTCAATCTAACGGCCTACAATGAATCTCTAGAATTCTCTATAAGATATTTACAAAGAATTCTCTAGAATCTACAAGAGAAAGACAAGCCTATAATGTTCTAGAATTATGTACAAAGTTCAAGGGAAATCAAGCCTCTTCAAGATATCCCTAGAACGTTCTGGAGGCTTCTGGTCAAACCTCGCGAAAAATTCGTGACAATATGCTCTAGTGTGCAAATATATTAGGTTGAGTCAGCATATCAAATCAAATTTAACACTTTTTTTTTTCGGTAAAGAAAGAGGGCTAAAGCCCAAAAGCAGCAAAACAATCAGAGGGGACACAAGGTCCCAGCATTCTCTTACAATGTCCCTCACACATGAACGAATCTCTATTTTATCTCAACTTTCAAGAGGTTCTTGCAATTTGGCCCTGGGATCACATTTTATCTCAACTCTCCTAGTATGGATCTTGGGTGGCATGAGAAACAATTTATATCTATTCAAGATTGAGGTAACTGGATTTGGGGGAAGGCAGAAGTTATTTTAGAAGAGTAATTTTTCCTCCATTGTCATATTTGCCACATGGTGAAACCCCCATAGGAGTTGCCAATTCCTCTCCGAGTGTAGACTAAGGTTGGGAGTTAAATTCAAGTAAAACCACTCCTTAAGAGAGCAGTTGAAGAAGCAAGCTCTTTCAAAATACTTAATTAGTCTCCACCATATAGGTTTAGCAAACCTACAATCACAAAGCGTATGGATGGTATCTTCAACCTTATCCGGGCACCAAGCGCAATTGGGGCTACAAACACCCCATCTACTTCTGGCGCTATTTGTCAGAAGCTTATCATGTATAGCTATCCAAAGAAATATGCGAATACATTCTACACCTTGCCAAGACCATATTTTTTCCAAACATCATCCGCCAATGCACTTGAGTTAATTGTGAGCCATTCATAAGCATTTTTAACAAAAAAAGTTTCCATCACATACGTTTAACCAGGTACACACATCACTACCAAAACTTGCCTTCAAGGGAACCACACATTTCAGCATATCAATTGTTTGTTGTGGCAAATATAACACCATTTTATTTAGATCCCACTCTCCCTCTTTAATCTACTATATGACCTTGGATTTCCTAATTTCCTCCTCAAGGGTATCATTACAGTACTTAATAAGCTTAACATCTTGTCTAAGCCAAATATCATCAAAGAAGCAGGTGCTCAAGCCATCTCTTATGCGCCATATTATCCCTTCTCTCACAAACTAGGATTGTTGGCATAGGAATCCCTATAGTGAAGAATCACCATTTTTAACAACAAAATTCTAATTGCTACCTTTGTTACTCATGTACTTTTGTACCAAAATCTCCTGCCAAAGGCCACCCTTATCAGATAAAATATGTCATTCCAACTTTGAAATACATGCTTTATTCATCATAATTAGGTTATGGAATCCCAAGCCGCTCTCGATTTTTGGGAGGCAGATTATCTCCCAATTGACGAGGTGGGGATATTTGTGATCATTCATGTCCCCCCAAATAAATCTATGTTGAAGTTTTTTCAACTTCACTACAAATAGATGTAGGTATCTTCGCCATAAACATGGGGTACAATGGCAATGCACTCAGCATTGATTTGGATAGGTAAATTCTCCAAGCTAGAGAAAGGCTAGAAGAGAGCCAACCTGCCAATTTTTGTTTTGTTTTTTCCACAATGTAGTTAAAGGTTCTTCTGCTACTTCTTCCTTAATAACGAGGAACTCCCAGATAAGCTCCTAAATCTTTAGAGATTTGAAATCCGGCTCTATTAGCTAATTCACCTCTGACATGGGGCTTGACATTCTTGGAGAAGAAAATCACAAACTTAAAGGCATTCACCTTTTGTCTAGAAGAAACACAAAAGGTTTCCAAACACCTTTTTATAATATCCAAATTCTTGATTGAAGCCTTCCCAAAAAGAAATAGATTATCCACAACATAAGGTGGGATAGCTCTAGACCTCGCCTAGATATCTTAAACGGTTTCCATAGTTTTGATCTGATCGCATCATTAATAATATGTGAAAGTTTATCCATTTCTACAACAAAAAGATAGAGAGAAATATGATCTCCTTGATGAAACTCTCTTTGTGGTTGGAAGAATTTAGTTAACTCTCTTATGGAGATCATCCAAGCTATAGTCTACAAATCCAACAATGGAGATCTAATGTCTCAAAGGATCCATTACAAACTATTGGAGGTTCAATGACTTGAGGTCGAACTAAAGCTATGAAGAAAGTATTACAAGGCTTGATTCAAAAATTACAAGAGGATAAGCCCATATTTGAGGAGTAAGAGACTTCTAAACCCATTGTTGAAAAAAGAATAATAATTTTAATTCAAGCTCAAGTGAGGCCTAATTCCCGAATCAAGATCCAATAATAGAAGAGTTTAATTAATGGGATATTTCAATTATTTTTAGGATAATTTTTTCATATTTATTTTAATTTTAATTGATTTGATTTGATTTAAATTAGGATTAGAATTATTTTGAGGTTTTCTATTTGTATTCAAAGGAACCAATAATAGGCTTAGATTTAATTTAATTTAATTTAAACTTTATTAGATAGAGCTTATTTTTATAAAATATCTCTTAGAGATTTATTAGGATTTAGTTCTTTTCCTATTTATAGACCTTTATAGTGCTATTATTTTGAGAAGATCAATAAGATTCAGAGTTTATTCAATTAGTGAGTTTTACTAGTTCTTTGTATTCTTTATAGAATACATATTTCGACTTATCAAGAGAATTGATTTCTCTCTTATAGTGTCCCCCTTTGGAGTTATTAGAATCCCCATGTTCTATTGGGTTTCAGAGTTTTGATCATCCTTTCCTTTGGGTTTATGCTTCCGCTTTGCATACAACTCGACTTTCTTGGTTCCTAAGGCATTGATCCTAGAGGGTCCACATCACTCTCCATTCCATAATACATCGAGGTTTAAGGTTGAGATGCAACCCTGTATAACATTGATGAACTTGTGTCCCACCCCCATCTCTTCAAGAGAATATAGGACAAACTGCTATCTTAGTCTATCATATGCCTTCTTAAGGTTGATTTTAACAATACAGTAGCCACGCCTCCCCCCTACACTTGTTCATAGAGTGGACAATCTTCTTAACAATTATAATATTATCTTAGATGTTCTTGCCAAGGATAAAACTAGATTGAAAGGGAGAAATAACTTTATCCAGGACAGGTTTCAACCTATTAGCAAGGACGTTAGTCGAGCATTTATAAGCTAAAATACAAAGAGAAATAGGGTGAAATTGTGTAATCTGAGTAAGGTTATCCACTTTAAGAATGAGCGCCAGAAGAGTCTTTTTCAAATCACCAAGCTCAGATTCCCCCTAGAAAGTAGTCTTGATAAAGCAAATTAGTTCCAAACCCATCACTTCCCAATGAGACTGAAAGAATATGGGTGAGAACCCCTAGCATCCTGGTGCTTTATAGCTCCCCATTGAGAATAGAGCATCATGAACTTCAGTACTAGTAGGTTCCTTATCAAGATGATCCTTCTTTGCTTCAAATAAAGTTAGGAACCTAGAGGAGTTTGAGATATAAGAGTACTTGTGATCCTCTTCACTAAACAAAGATTTAAAGGTAGCCACATGAGCTTTCAAATCCTCTTGCTTATCCAACCAATTATTGTTGCTGTCTGTTAGCATGAGGATTTTGTTCCTTATTCTATGTGTCGTGGTTTTAAAGTGGTAATACTTTGTATTTCAATCTCCTTAAATAACCTAGCTTACCCTAGATTTTTGGAACCAAAGCAATTCTTCCTATAACAGAATTTGATTTAGTTCATGTTGTAACTCTAGTTCTAAATTGTAGAGGAAACTAAAGTAACGATAGAATAGGGAAGCTTATATTCCTCTTAGACAAGAAAGAATATGGTTTTTTCTAGCCATAACATTTGTAAACATTTTCTTATTCCGTTTGATTAATCCTTCTTTAGTTTCTTCTGGCACTTCTGTCAAGAACAAATCCAATTTTCAATATTTTTTTGTTACGTCCTTGAAGCCATTATGTGTAAGCCACATAGCTTCAAATTTGAAAGGAATAGAGCACTTCTTATTTTCGGTTACCAATTGGTAGCTAATAGCTAGTAGGTTATGATCAGAAAATTTAACACGAGGTAAAACTCTAATTTACTGTTAGGAAAGAAAGACATCCACTCAACATTTGCTAATGCAGGATCAAGGCGCTCAAAAAGTCTCTTGTACCCTGTTAGTTTTGGGCCCTTTCAAGTGAATTGGGGCCCACTACATCCTAAGTCCATGAGTCCACTTCTATGCATCCTCTTCGAAAACCAATTACATCTCCTCAAGTTAATTAGGGCACCTCCAATTCTCACATCTTCATTAACAATGTCATTATAGTCTCCCACAAGAATCCATGAGATATAAATTGAAGAAGATAAAGACTTAATCTTATCCCAAAAAATAGTTTTTGAGTGAGGAATTACATATGCTAGAGTGACAAAAAAAACTCCCTAGCACCACTTAATTTACATTTTGCAAAGATGAATTGTTAATCCCCGGCCAAGATTTCAACTTGAATTCTATTGCAATCCCAAGTGAGACAAAGACCACCAAATTGACCTATGCGAGGACCAAAATACATATCACCAAACCCAAGCCTTCTCAAACAGGATAAAGGCTTCAAAGTACTATAGCGCGTTTCCACCAAGCCAATCAAGGCAAGTTTATGCTCACCATAGAGTTGCTTCAGATGGCTGAAAAGCCCTCTATTATTTCCCCCTCTAATATTCTAAACTAGCATATCATTAATCATTGAAATTAGGATAGTAATGGAGTTTTGGGCACGATTGTATCCATGGAGTTCACTTGATCATCCCTATGGGTCGTAGGTAATGAATCCATCTCAAGATCCATATATCTATTACTAGGCCTAGTATTCATAGTTTTGTCAGGTCCTTTCATCAAATCACCTATGTCCATATCAAGTGGAATGGGTTCCTTAAGATTATGGAAAGCAAATCCTTCAAAAGATTGGTTGTATAAGGTCACCAAATTGGCTTGGCCCTGTGGCCTCTCATTTCAGCCCAAAGTGCTAACATCAGAGTTTTTAGGTGGCGTATTCTCTTTCCTGCTTTTCGTCCCTTGTTGGCATATTGTACTCTCTCTTATTTCCTTACTTTGCCCTCCAATTTGCTACTCTAAGCCATTCGGCTCTGCTTGAACTTCTTTTTGTCTGAGTTCCTTTTTATGCATATCTTCCTCAGATCTTTTTTACGCTTATTAGAGGAAATAGTCACTTCTCTATCCATTGGGCGAGTCTCTATTCTCAGTTCAAACACCTTTGGTTCCTTACTAGTCGTGTCTTCCAAATTGGACAGGGCATCGAACCTTGAACCCAACTTTGTCCCTAACCCCTTGGCATTAACCTTTTTCTTGCTTTTTCTTTGGCGCTTTGGTTTTTGGACCACTGTCCAAGTCTCCACTGAAGCCACTTCCTTCAGAGAAACAACCCCCTTAGATCCATTCATTGATGAGCTCATGGGATTTATTTGTTGGCCCATCTTCTTCCATGAACAACCTTCAACATAATGCACGAATCTACCACAACTTGTACACAGCAAGTATAAGCCTTCATATTCAAAAGCAAAACTCCTACCCTCATGTTCAAACCTGGGAGTAAGAGGCTTTGACAAATTTAGTTCCACACACATTCAAGCATATCTTCTAAAGAGTTTATCAGAAGTGTTTCAATCCACTTTGATGGTTTTGCCAATCCTGTTCCCCAAGAAAGTTAGGGTTTCCTCATCAAAGTATTCCATGGGGAACTTCAAGACTATTACCTAAGCTGTAACTTTATCTGTATTGGCCTGAAAAAGATCAAAATTAGGTTCCCATCTTCTCATTATATATCATCTAGGGTCCCTCTGTCAAAACCCTATCACGATATGTCTCCTTCTCAAATTTTACTGGGAAAAATCCGTTTCCCCAAATCCACTAAATAGAATTTACCATAATCCGCCTATATGGCATTCAATCTAGTTTCTAAAGCTTTAAATCCTATTGAACAACCTAGCAGCTCGACAAACAGAGTTCAACCAAGGTTCATGGAGCCTCTTCTTAACTTTCTTGGAAAGGACAAACTTAGGAAAATCCTTATTCGGGTTTTCTATGATCACATAGTCAGAGATAGCCGTACTTGTAAAATCAACTTGCTTTTCCTCCTCATTCTCAGAGAATGGATCATCTGACAAATTCTCTGCATTGGAGAGCAACTCATCCCCTTCCTCATGGAATTGCTTGCTATCACACACTTTGTTTATGTGAGATTCTAGGTTTCCCCCCATAGCCACATTCACTTTGAAGGGGAAGACCAAATTTCTTCATAGGAAATTCTCATAACATTTCGGTCAAACTCTTTTTCTTGGCTATTTAGTTTCTTAAACCCTCATTCCAGAGAACATAAGTTCTTTGTGAGCACCTAAGGATTCCCAGGTGAGGAAAGAGTTTCCAAAATATTCTTATGAGAGGGAGAACCCATTAGTGATCTCTCTCTTGCTCTTGAGACTTCATACCCGACTTGGCATTCACATTGCCCGCCATAGCTTCCAAACCAAGCAAAGGAAAACCCTATCATAGTTCCTCACTCTAACTTTTTTTGGATTCACAATTTTGGTATTCTTTCTTTCCGTCAATAGACTTTAAAACTTCATGGTAAAAGAAATATTTGAAAAATATTTGAATGAAGGCTTTGTAGGTTGAAACCTTATAGAATTATTTCTATTTTGTTTAAGATTTGATATGAGCCCGTTTATGATATTCTAAATAATTCATCTAAGAATACGCTAGGAATAATTGTGGACAAATTAAAATTACGTGAATTTTCAATTTTAAATTATACTTTTATTGGTTGAAATATTTTATTTCATTTTTATATAGTATTTAGTTTTCATCTAAACAGGTCTTAGAAGAGAAAAATAGCCTATTTTAAAATTTCTCGGTGTATATAAATCCTTGTTCGAAAACTTGGGCATTAGACAAATCCATGAATATGGAGACAAATTTAAAATTTTGTACGTAGCTAAATTAGAATATGATAGGTACTTCGACGCTCTATAAACCCACCCCCCTCTTTTTTTTTTTTTTTTTGACAACCTAAACCCACCCCCCTCTAAAAGCTCAGATCATGTTTGGTTGCACATGAAAGGAATAGAAAAGACGAAGATTCCATCCATTTAGGTCATTGAGTCGCAAAATAGCCAAGGTAAATAGGAAACGAAATGGAAGAGTAGGGAAATATGATGCAGCATCGAAATTTTACATTCAGCCCTCAACAGGCCATACGGAACAGGAAACCTTGCTGACACTGGTTCCCAACTACAATTGCGAAAACATAATAAGAACTCAAACAATCTCAAAACTTGCAAATTTACTTCTACAAAGATAAATATCATTAACACAACCAAGTGATAGCAATAAATGATCTCACTGAAGCATGACCCTCTGAATCAAGCACAAGATCTAGAATCATGATGCCAAATTTTTACCGGTATTGGCCCGACAAGGAAGTGGATGAGACTTCGAAGGTGTAGCCGTAGCCGAGGAGCTGAGACTTCCAGGAGAACCAAGTAAAAAGAACTTACCAGGAAATGGTAGTTATTCTGAGTCTGATGAGTCTGCACTTCTGCTCTGCCGAACGCTTCTGGTTTTTGCACTGGACTTTGCATGATTAACTGATGATTCACCCTCAAAAAAGATGACTTGAGCCTTAGCCAATCTTTCTTCCAGTTCCTCCGTGCTAAACTCATCAGTACCACCAAGTTGATCAAATCCCACCTAATCCATACAACGCTATCAATTTGCTGGTGCTAAATTAAATAACGAAGATTGAAAACCCCTTGATCCTAACACACACACACACACACACAAACACACATACCACATAATCATCTACTTTGGCATTCTTTATGAGAGCAAGAGTTGGAAGAACAACGATCTTGAGCCTCTCAGCCAGGAACGGACTTTTCTCAGCATTAATCTTCACAAACCGTGTCTCAATACGTTGCTTTGCCAAAATATTTAAGTGCTTGTCCATGACCTGCAAATAAACTCTAAATATTAAAGGTTTCTCCAACATTCGAATTCTAAACAAAAAGCCTCCATGTCAAGAAAAGCACAAAATTCACAAAAGCCATTACTTATTTACAATTTTACGTGCTGAATTGAGATTCAAATTGAAGCATTGTGTGACAGAGTCTAAGACTGCTGTCCACTACAATGATGATACTTATGGTGCTGATGATACTTTGATCAATCCCATATGCATGAACAGGAGTATATATTTCCAACCCCAGTCAAAGTGCATTGATAACAGCAAAATCGAGACATTGAACAGCAGCTGAACTTTGAAAATGCCTATCTAGTCAAGGAACAGATAGAAGCAGCTAATGCAGCAAGAGGCAGTAAACTTCTTGCTGGAAGCAACATATAGGTGATGTTGACACACTAGGGGCAAACAAAAGCTATATTGTTTTCTTTTTAGGGAAGCCCCTCTTAACATGGTACAATATGTATTTTTAGAAGCATACATAGGTCCAAAAAGTCCAAATACTCAACATATTATTAGTACAATGTCCAAAAGAATAATCTAAAGTTCGGATAGTAAACTTCATTTCCATAGTGAACGCAGCTACTTCAAAAGTTGAAGAACCAATATAAGAACAATTTTATCAGCATTGGAGCTCTGTTTCTACTTTCTAAGGTTACTCATGAAATCTTTCTAAAACCAGACATTCAAAGTGTATGATAGAAGAAAAGATCCAAAGTTCTAAATAACATCTAAGATCATATATCCAACATCTGTTTTTTCCACTTTTCCGTTTAGAAGAATTCAGTACCCAAATATATATTTAATAATTATGCTGCTACTCAAGATGTCATATGAACTGTTTTCGTCCCCAAAAGGCCAAAATCACGAATGGGGTAATATTTATTGCTTTCAACGAAATTAAAATCATCATGCCATCGGCAAATAGAAACATTATGGTGTTCATAATCAAAATTTGCGCTCAATTTCATAGATGTTGTCCAAATTCTCACCATTCTGCTTATTAGTATGCTTATGGCAAATTTTCATTGATTTTAAAAGAATATATCTTGCATATGTCATTAAAAACAATGCTTTAAAAAAATGTCAAGTTTTCCTTTCTTTTTTTTTTTTGCTTAAAAAAAAAAAAGCTAAGCTGTAATAACTACAAAGGGTAGAAAGCGAACTCAAATTCACTCTCCACAGGATAGCAACCAAGAAGTTCCAATTAAAAACACGAATCTGTACCTTGCAGGGCCAATTCTCACGGTAGAAATGGCAAACGACGCGCTCACTGGCCTTAACGACGGAGAAGAAATCTTTCTCTGAAGGAATCTCAGAGTATTCTCCATGTCCGAGAGAAATCCATCGGCTATGCTTCTCTGCCATCTTCTTCATCTGCTGGAGTCTCCGCTCCCTCAGCGCCTCCAGATCGTCGACATCAAGTCGGTCAAGGGCTGCGATCTCCTCATCGAGTTTGTCCTCAACCGCCTGCGCCACCGTCATAACTTGCTTCTCAATGACCTCTTGAATTTTGGGGTTCTCCATCTGCGAAATTTTGAGCAAGATCTGTCCCTCGCTTTCCCTCTCTATTTTTCGAATGAGAACGACGGTGGAATCGCTGGAAGGTGAAGCTCTGGCTCAGAGGTTGATACTGTGTACATAATATAACGTCGTTTTAGGAATGGCAAATTGCAATAAATAGTTTTTGGGCTACATGGGCAATTTTTATGGCCCAGATCCATTATGCTTGTTGAGGAATTTTTGTACTAATATTAAATAAAAAAACCCCCTAATACATTTGGACCATCCTCACTAAAAGTGTGGGACAAATCTTTATTGGATACTCATCATGATGAGAAGCATTTAATTCTCATGAACCTTGACAAAAATCCACGTCGTCGAGTCTTATTTGGGAGGACACAAATTTCAAATTTTTTATTTTAATTTTTTTAAATAATAATATCTTTTTTTTACATTTTACATTTAATAAAATAAAATTATATTAGAAATATAATAATAAAATAAGATTAAATCAAAACCACCTAACTTTAATCTAGACGGTTAAAAATGGTAACAAATATTGGGTGTTCATCATTATAATGAGAACTCAATGAATTTTTGGTGTGAGATTTAGTTTCACCGATGAAAAGTGTGAATGCAAATAAAAAGATAGAATTGAAATTTTTAAAATGAATCATTCTTAACAAAAGTGGTCAAAAAACAAATTCTTAACAAAAATTTTTATTCTAAAGATGTATTGAACTCATATATTATAAGTAATGAATAATGAATAATACGGTTAATACCCTGTAAATATGTAAATATAGAGTTTTTTTAAAATTTTTTATTGAGAGCATTATTGTTTTTAGTTTATGGTATGTTAAAAAATTAAAATATTAAATGTTTTAATAATAAAATTGAATCTTTTAAAATTAGTAAAATGACTTTGAAATGAAAAAAGCACAAAAAAATTCCCCTTTCTGCTTAATTCCCTCTTTATTTTATTCCTAGATATTTTATAAAACGTTACATTTAAAAACTTCAAATTTAACACGAATTGATGCTGTTTATCATTAGATCAGTTTTTTTTTAACAAAAAAACAACGTTTAATGCTATGATCACACCGATAATGGAACAAGTAAAAGTGATAGTGTTGATTGAAAAATAAATGGAGGAAGGAAGCTAAGAGGATACAAGAGAATGATCAACAAGATTCAGAAATTAATTAATAGAGACTTATGGGTGAAAGTGCAACATATTTATAAAGAGGGCAAGATGGCTGCAAATTAACTTGCAAACTATAGCATTAATCTTGCTATAGGTACACATACTTTTGCTGCTCCTCAGATGAAGCTTGAGGAAATTCTCAATGCAGATGTTGCGGATGTTTCTTTACTATGCAATGCATCATTCCTGTTCCTTCCTTGATTTGTTATTTTTTTTGTTATTTTTCTTTTTGGGTCTTTGACCCGTTCTTGTACCAGGAAGAAAAAATAAAAGGAAGGTGACACGTGGGTGGGCTGTGCGCGACAATGACATCTGAATGAAGAAGCTACGAGATCGGTGACATGTCCCATGTGCAACAAAATGCAGTGCTTATTGGTGAGAAAAAGAGAAAATAAAAATAAATTATATACGGCATATTTTAAATAGTTGAATATAAGAGTATATATACAAAAGAAATAAGACTACCTAATAAATACATGAAAGATATTTAGAGATTACAAATCAAACAATATCAAAATAATATTAACACCCCCCTTCAAACTCAAGATGGTTTGAGGTCAAACATCTTGAGTTTGTTAACTAAAATGTTAAACTGGCTTGGATTATGAGACTTGGTAAACAAGTCAGCAGGTTGATCAGCAGTTAGAATGGGAAGAAGTTTGAGAGTACCACAAAAAATATGTTGTCGAGTGAAGTGACAATCGATCTCAATATGTATGGTGCGCTCATGAAAAACATAATTATGAGCAATCTGTCTGGCATTCTGACTATCACAGTAAAGCTCAGTGGAGGAGTCTTGATGTGCACTCATATCCACGAGAAGCTAGTGAAGCCAAAGTATTTCAGATGTAGTGGAAGTCAAAGCTCGATACTCTGACTCTGTGCTAGAGCAAGAAGCTAAAGTTTGTTTCTTACTTCGCCATGAGATTAGAGAATCACCAAGGAAAATACAAAACCCAGTAGTAGATCTACAATCAGAGTGGTCACCACCCCAATCTGCATCAGAGTAAGCTCGTAGAATAAGTGATGAGCTAGTAGAAAAGTGTAAACCATGAGAAAGGGTTCCTTTAACATATCGAAGAATACGCAAGACTGCAGCATAGTGTGTAGAGTGAGGAGACTGCATAAACTGACTAACAATGTGCACTGCATAGGCAATGTCAAGTCTGGTCATAGTGAGATAAATGAGACTTCCAACTAACTGGCGATAGGTCGTAGGATCTTTCAGTAAGGTACCATCAGTAGAGGTAAATTTTGCATTAGGTTCAATAAGAGTAGTCTCTATTGTATCATCCGTGAGTCGAGCCCGAGAGATCAAGTCATAGGCATATTTAACTTGAGAGAGAGAAATGTCATTCTCACCTTGAAGTACCTCTAGTCCAAGAAAATAGCTTAAATTCCCAAGATCTTTCATTTCAAAATGATTCCCAAGATAGGACTTGAGCTCCTATACCCCTAAACTATCATCACCGGTGATAATCATGTGATCAACATACAATAAAAGTAGAACAATACCACGCTCAATAGTGCGAACAAACAGTGCAAAATCATAAGGACTACAAGAAAAACCAAGCTGACTGATGGTAGAGCTAAACTTAGCAAACCAAGCATGAGGAGCCTGTTTAAGACCATAGAGTGCTCACTGGAGTGGACAAACCTTGTTTGCCAGATGTAGATATCCAGGAGGCGGTTTCATATACACTTCTTCCTCAAGATCCCCATTCAGAAAAGCATTTTTAGCATCCATCTAGTGAAGAGTCCAGGACTTAACTGATGCAATGGCAAGAAGGCTTCGGACAGAAGTAATCCGAGCAACAAGAGCAAATGTCTCCTCATAATCAATTCCATATTCTTGAGTGGATCCTTGAGCTACCAAATAATCCTTTCGCCGTTCTAAAGACCCGTCCGAGTAAGTCTTGAGTTTGTAAACCCAACGACATCCAACCAGAGTCTTATCAAAGGGAAGATCAACAAGATTCCAAGTGTGCATTTTCTCTAAGGCCTATAATTCGTCTTGCATAGCCTGTTACCAATTAGGGTCACGAGAGGCTTCCAAATAGGATTGAGGTTCCTGTAACTGAAGGATGGTGGAAAAATAGTGGTAATCATTGAGGCAGGAAGGAGAAAGTCTTACACGGGTCGGCCGAGTAATGGCGAACGACATGGGCTCTGTAGTCATAGCATATGCTGGAGGATCAGAAACAGTAGGCTCTTCAGGAACAGGCACTATGTCAGGTGTGTGAATGAGCTCATTAGGAGAATCTGTACCTAAGTCACTAGGAAAAAGATCAACAGAAGTATCTATAAAAATAGAAGAAAAAGGAGGAGAAAGGGAGGAAAAATCAGTTAAGGATGAAAACAGCATATGTTCCTAGAAAACAACATGACGGGAGACGCGAATACGATGAGAGATAGGGTCCCAACAGCAGTAACCCTTATGTTTAGAATCATAACCAAGGAAACAACAGATACGAGCACGGACTTGCAATTTGGTGGTCTCATGAGGTGGAAGGAGGACAAAGCAAACACAAGCAAAGACTTTTAGGAAACTGTAGTCAGGAGGCATACCATGCAGAAGCTCAAAAGGAGAGATATTACCAAGAATTGGTGAAGAGACTAAATTAATAAAATAAACAGCAGTCAATGCTGCTTCACACCAGAAACGTTCAGGACAGGAAGATGAAATAAGTAGGGCTCTGGTGGAATCAAGGATATGACGATGTTTACGTTCAGCCCGACCATTTTGCTGAAAGGTATAAGGACATGAGTACTGAGAGATTGTTCCCTGAGTATCAAGAAAATTGAGCAATTTAGAATCACGATATTCTAAAGCATTATCACGATGAAAATTTTTTACAACTTTAGAGAACTGAGTTTGTATCATAGTACCAAATTTGATATAAATATCAGATAATTCAAATCGATTTTTCATCACATAAAGCTAGGTAAAACGAGAATAATCATCCACAAAAATCACAAAATATCAAGAGCCTCCCATGGAAGAAGTAGGCGCGGGGCCCTAAATATTTGAATGGACTAAATCAAAAATTGAATCAGCAATAGAATCATTTTTATTGAACGATAAAGCAAATTATTTTGCAGTTTGACAGGAAATACAATGTAAAGACTCATTATTGACTCGACCTAAGAGACTACTAGAAAGCAAAGGATGAAGTTTATATAAAGAAGGATGAGCAAGACAGCGATGCCATAAATCAAGGGATGAAAATGTGGTAGCAGCACATAATCTAGGAGAAGTGACTTCAAGGAGATGCAGTGAGTTGAGCTCAAACATACGACCGACTTTACGACCAGTCCCGATAACCTGTCCTATTTGAGAATCCATCACAACATAACCATACTTGTTAAATAATACATCATAACCCATATCAACAAGTTGTCCAATAAATATTAGGTTAAAGCTAATAGCAGGAACAAAATATGTGTCATGAATAGATAAAGAAGGCAAAGAAACAGTAGCAATATGACTAACATGGATTTAGGAATTATCAACAGTGTGTATAGGATGGGCAGTAGTATTTGGAGACACAGAAGAAAAGAAGTTTTCTTGACCAGTCATATGGTTGCAACAAGCAAAGTCAAAGAACCAAGAGGCACCTGAAAGAGTAGCTAAGGCAGTAGGTGGACTGCAAGTACTAGAGTTGAGCTTTTGAAGTAAAGTCTCGAGGTTTGTAGAAGAGGATCCCGGAACAAAATTGGTAGCAGCAGCAGAGACTTCATCAGTGACAAATAATGCAGGCTTAAAGGAGGAACCAGACTTGATTGACCTTCCTTGATCAGACTTGGGAGGGCGAGTGGAGCATTAATCGATAAGATGCCTTGTTTTCTTACAATAGCGACAAGATAGGGTAGGACAATTCGCAGCAATATGGCCCTTATGATGACAAGTCCTGTACTCAATATAGGGACACTGGTCAAAAGTATGAGTAGACTGAGGGCAGCGACAACAGGACTTAGAAGTTCATCCAGATACAGCAAAAACCATCTCAGGAGTACACTGTAAAATCCCTAAGTGAGTTTCCTCAGAATGAAGCCGAGGAAGAGCATCTTCAAGAGTAAGAAGAGGGCTTTGGTGAAGTAAAGAGGCTTGAACATGCTCAAAATCATCTGTGAGAGCCATTAGAAATTGAATAAGACGGAGCTGATCTTTGTTCCGAAAGAAAGCTTATGCATCTTCCTTGCACTTAAAAGTAGGTTCTGAGTAAGCCAACTGATCCCAGATAGACTTAATCTTGGCCAGAAAGTCATACAATGGCTGACCCTTTTCTTGTTTCAGAACACTGAGGCTTTTCTGCAATTGAAATTGATTGGACAAGTCTGAGGAGGTATAACAACTAGCTAGGTGATCCGAGACCTCTTTCGCAGTCTCAAAGCGACCAAACTGCTAATAGATGCTAGCGGTAAAAGTATTCCTGAACCATGTGATAATTTGATTATTTTTATTATCCCACTCATCAAGTCGTTCAGTAAATTTTAAATCAGTTTCAGCAACCTCTCGAATAGGAAATCGAATATCATCAATAACATAGTGATCAGGATCCTGCAAGTATACAGGGTCGATCGCAGTAATAAAAAATCTCTGGAGTATTCCAGAGGTCGAACCTAAGGGAGGTAGTAAATTTATAGTCCAAACTTTTAATCCCAAAAATAAGTGCTAATCAAATTGAGAATTCAAAATTAAAAACAAAGAAATAGAAAACAAAATGAAATTTGAATTTTGGTTCTGTTCTAGAAGCGTCAAGGGATTAGGATTCACCTTGTGAGATAACTAGATTTTATTTCTTAGTTAGACTCTGCATAATTATAGTGATTGTTGTTTCTAAAGCGTACTAATTACCTCTCAGTCAATTAGTCCTTATTTAATTAGGATTCAATTCGCTCTCGCGTAACTAAATTTTCTAATTAAACCTTGAAAACTACAACATATATCACCATGAATTCCTAATTCTATCTCTAGATTAGTTATTCATGTTTATCTCTCTAAATCTATGTTCACTCTTCACCTCTCAGTCCATTAAGTTTACCCATTAATTAGATTCTATGGTGATCAAGCATAAAATCCACATGAACGAACAAAAGAGATAAATATAATAAAAAGATAAATTAAATATAACTTGAAGAATAAATTAAAGAGTCTTAACTAAAGAAACAAATCCAATCCATCCCAATCAGGCTACATCCCTACCCCTGACTAGGAAATTTAGCTACTCATGGAAATACAAATCAAATCAAAACTAATATCCCAAATCATAGTGAAAATAATAAGAAAATAGAGTTATATTAGAGAAGAATAAATCTATCACTAATACTCCCCAAATCTCCTTGCTCTCCCTCTATAAGATGCTTCTAGTTGCTCCCAGATGCGTTTAAAACAGTGTTCTTGAGCTTTTGAGTGTGTTTCTGAATCTCCCGTTGTGTTTCTATCATGTATTTTTATATAGAAAAATTTTAGAAACCCATAAAAGCCCAAAATATCATGAAAACACGTAAAAAACGTGTTTTTACGGACTCCTGTTGCATGACCCCGCGCCGGGTAACCATAAATTTCACTAATATGGCGTCGGGTGCCTCTAAATTGCTAAAAAAATGTGAAAATCCGAGTTCACTCGGCGCCATACGGACATGACCCGGTGCCGGGTGGTCACTATTGTACAGACAGCAGCTTCATAACGTTATCAGCTCATATTGACACTTTGAGTTCGATTTTATCCATGATAACGTTGGAATTTGGGAAAACTCAAAACATGAAAGTTGTAGCTCTGTGTCTTAGATTTCCAACTCATTTTAAATCACCTCAATCGGAGTTCATATGTGAGATTTATGATCAAAATATTGAAGGATGTCACAACTTTTCAGCATGAACAATTTGTAACGTTTTTGCTCCGAATGCTTCCAACTGAACCTATAACGTCATGAAACACAAAAATATGTAAAATCATGCTAAAATATATCAATGTAAACATATTTAAATATAATTTAAAGCTTAAATGTAGGTATTTTATATGTATAAAATGGACACATCACATAGCACCACAGCTTGCATCCTTTAAAAAAATGACGCATACTTTCCAACCAGAGGTGGTAGTTTGAACCATTGAGAATAACAAAAATAAGTGTGGCAACCTCTGACTTGTCCATAACAAATTCAAAAAATATATATTAAAATATATATATATATGTCAAAATTGTGTAAAAAGAGAGCTAACTGAAAAATGGACACGTGCAAGAGAAAAAGGAAACACGCAGCAAGGAAGACACGGTGCGTGTGGGCACGTCCCAGGGAGAATGACCACCGGAGTTCGTGGGTTAGCCAGCCAGAGCGAGATGAAGGTGACGGAGGAGCGCGTGGTGCTGGAAACGGCAAGGAGCAAGGCAAATTTGGACGGAACCAGATGTGATTGCGGAAGAAAGAAGAAGCGCGTGGAGGCGCGTACGGTGGTCTTCAGTGGCCAGATTCAGGGATTACGTTGACCAGGAGAAGTCGATGGAGGGAAGAGGGAGCGTGGACGTGGAGGACGTTGGCGAAGATGCGAAACGGAGGAAGACAATCACGGTGAACCGGAAAAAAAAAATTAGCAAGGCTCTGATACCATGAGAAAAAGAGAAAATAAAAATAAATTGCATATTGTATATTTCAAAGAGCTGGATACAAGAGTATATATACAAAAGAAATAAGACTACCTAATAAATACAGGGAAGATATTTAGAGATTACAAATCAAACAATATCAAATTAATATCTACACAATATCAAAATAATATTAACAATTGGGATGATGCTGAACTAAGAAAAAGACATTTTGTTTCGTTCTGACATTCAACACACATCAATGGAATCGTTGAAAATAGAATAAAATCCAACAAAAAAAGCAACTTATATATGTTGTGTCCCAAAGAAGATCTACAATATTATAATAATGTCAGGACTCAGAATTCAATGGTGAAAGTGAAACTCTCCTACATATATATATTTACAATATTATGAGAATTATTTGAAAATCCATGAAAAGCATATGTAAATCAACGTGGAATAGATGAAGTATAGTCAGATAACTCATTTCCAAATGATTTTTATACATTTGCAACTAATCATTATATATTTACAATTGATCTTCCTATATTTGTAAATGATTCTTTTGATCAGGGCCAAATAGAAATTTTATGCACAAAAAAATTAAAAAAAAATTACAACTAGATACCTAAATATTTTATAGTAATTAAGCAAGTTCTGGGTATATTTTTTTAAAATAGCTTACTGCTGAGATATTTAAGTGTAATTTTCCACGGGTATTCTTTGAAATTGAAAAATGGCATTTATTGTCGTGGAAAATGACACACTAGACTTTGAACGGGCGTTGCTATATATGGTGACAACACTGTTATTCAAAGAATGTGTCTATTTACCAGTGGTGCCAACAGCCTTGCACCACAATGGCACCAAAATGTCTCTCTTAAATGGGAGGTTGTGGATTCGAACCCCAAGTAGGTGTGGTGGGTGCGTGAGTTTTTTCCCTTTCCTTATGGGGAAAGGATACAGATATGAATGTATATGGTTTGTAATTATTTCCCATTAAAAGAAAAAAAAAAAAAGAATGTGTCTGTTCTGTTATCCATAATGTGTGAGATATATTGGTGCAAAGCAACAGGTTTGGGAAAAATTAGTTGCACCTACTAGGCATAATCTTTTTTTCTCTCTCTTTGTCTATGTAGGATCAGATCTTCTATAATGCAAGTAATTATGGAAAGCAAGATATAGCATATTATTCTTTGGCGAGGAACATGAAGAGTAAAGGCTTGGCTTTTTTGAGCACGTAGAAATATAGTGAAGATAGAAACCTTGCATTGGATGTCAACTTTAATTTAGAGAGGTGTACTCAAAATGGAGAATGCATGCCAGAAAAGTTATGGATGAGATTGATCAATAGACAAGAAAGGAGATGCCACACTGGCAGGGAGTCATCAAAGACTACAACAAGGAGTGGAAGTAGATTGAGTGCTATGACTAGTACTGTAGTAGAGCTCATGACTATCTAACATGGCATTAATATGTTATTGAAGAAATCAGCAAGACTATCTATGACATGGGAGATTACATTATTAAGATTAATTGAGCATATACTAATGAATGTGATGACTAATTAATTAGCACAGTAGATTGAGAGCACAACTGTCATTTTTGAACAATCTTCTGTAGGATGCATGTAACTAAACATATCCTAGACATAGAGAATAGGAGAGTCATGCATTTTCTAAATCATTTTGTATAATTTCCTAGGTTTCCTTTAATTGGACCATTTAGTTGCCTTAATATAATCTAATCAAAATGAGTTAAGTGAAGCATGCATACAAAAGTGAGAAAACAATCATTGACTTTAGAGCAGGAATAATGCCATGCCATTTTCTTCTTATTATTAGCTTGTTTCTTATATTGAGAAAACAAACAATCAGCCATCTCAATTCACTGAATTTGTTTAATTTACAGCTTTAAAAATTAATAAGCGAGTGGCAGTAATCACGCAAATGTATCTAATTATATATATATTTGATTGAATGGAATGGCGAATACAAACAAATAATACCATAGCTCTCCAGTACGTACAGAAACAATCTAGGAGAACAGATCAAAACCACGGGTCCTACAAAACAAACCGTGGGCCGGGGATTAGTTACATATTACAGATCTCAGGAGGACAAGAGTATGATAAGTTAGAGCCTGAACATAAAGCAATAAAGGCTCAGGTTCAGTAACTTCATCCATGAAAATTAATTCTCCTACTTTTTACTCATGCTACGCAGGTTAGTTTTTATCAAGAGGCTAATTTCTCAAGAATTCCTGTGTTGATAGGCTCTGTCAATAATTCTTGTCCATACTTCCTTTGCTAGCTTACACTCCCTAAGAATATGATTAAGGTCAGGCCATTTCCAAACCAACTTCCATTCACTATTCCATTCTTCGAAAATACTCCATCGCTAGATAGTTAGAACGTGGCAAGCTTGGTTTCTTCACAAACTGCAATAATGCTCTTCCAGAGGTGTGAGCTCGGCTTCTCCTTGATGTTGCTTAGATCATTGTCATGCCCCTCAAGATCTGTATCCAAAGTAAATCTGGCATAGAAACCATGCATTGTGTAAGCGATGTCTAATTATATGTGTGTGTGTGTGTGTGTTAAAGTTTTATTATATTATTAGTAAAAATTTTCAATGGCGTTAAAAGTTGGATTTTTCAGTTAATTTTACAATCCATGCAACAAACTAAGTTGATTCGATTTAACTTTGACTTCATATATTTGCTCAAATTTAAATCAGTAAAATTGTTGTCATTATGTTAGCATTTGTTGCAGTTTCCCTCCACAAATGGATCTGAAGAAGAAATATGGAAAGGAAATTCCATGAAACTAAAGTTTGCTCCACAGGACCTGCTTTGACGGCTCGTACGATAACTGAATGAAAATCTAACTTTAAATATCATTCAAAATTCTGTCAATAGAAATTAATTTGAAATGCTTCAGAATTTTATATAATTACATTTACATGTTTCAGATAATGTATAATTGCCAACCTTCAAAAGTACATCAACTTCTGAGAAATAATTAATAATTTATAGTCAATTAATTTATTTCTAAAAATTATCAAAGTGAATTTTTCCTCTTCTAATAAAATATTTTTCATATAAACAATCAGGAATTGAATCTGAGATAGCATGCCTATGAAACCAAATTATCTACCAATTATGTCAGATTTTGTTGGTATTTGATTTATATTATTTGGTCCAATAATAAAACTGAAATTTTCCCATCATCATTGAAGAGTTTGGTTTCGTGTGAATATGAAAATATGCCATACTGTGTCATATGCAATTTTTTTTTAAAAAAAAAAGATATAAGGAGAGGCGTGTGTGGAACTGCTATTTTTCTTTTCTGTTTCCCTTAAATTAACAATTTCAATTAATTGTTAAATTTTTGTTCTCATTTCTCATGTTTATGGCATTGGACCTTTTTTCTTGTGAATGAATGTTGGAGAAAGTGGAAATGACTGTGAAAGAGGGATTAAGCATTAGAGCTCTAATGACTTAAGGTCTGGTTATAACAGACTCAAGACAGCCCAATTAAGAAGTGCTCAGCTTGGCCCAATGTTCTGAACGCACTCCTTCAAGCCCAATTATGACTTTAGTATTTTTTTTTTAAGGTTATAAAATGGTCATGTGATGAATTGAATTAAAATTTAGGAATGTGAGATCTGAGAAGTTGAACGTGACATCATAATATCATGGTCTCGTACATATCCTCTGGATATTAAAGGTATGCCGAATACTTTAAAGTATTGAGCAAAGCAAATTAAAATGTGAGTAAGTCAACTAGTCTTCCACATCTTATACAAATTAAAATACTCCAAATTCTCTCTCTCTCTGATTTTTCTTTTCCTTAATGTGATTTGATTGGAGCTTCAAATCGAAAGGACAGTTTCTCTGTGACTCGATTGGTAAGATAATTATATTAGGGCCCCACCTTAATTATGTCATACAACACTAAATGGAATTGAGAAAAGAAGGAAGTTGACCAACTTGACCTCACACATACCCACTCTAGTGGTTCATCTTGTTGAAAGATTAGTTGTGAAGCTGAGGAGTAGCCCACCACAGCATTGTGTGTGAAGTGGGAACAAGACAAGCTATATGTTGTTACATTAAGGTGCCCTTCTCTCGTATTTCTCTATCGGTGTTACCATATTTTTCCCTTCGCCCAATCGAAATCTGTGTTCCACGTGCTATGACGCCACAACCATCAATATTATTTTATAGCTCCTCCTGCAAAGACTAGTAACCGTTAGGTTTTTAATTAATTAAAAATAAATTTTGATGAAATTAATTTTATAACATAATTATGATAAAAATAAATTTTGGACTAATGTTTTTATATTTAGATAATTTATTTAAAATTTAATTTTGATAAAATTCATAATTTTTCTTTAAATTAAACTTAAACTTTATTCCTTAATTAATTTAATTTACTTGAATTAAAATTTAATCTGTATTTATTCAATTGAGAATATAATATATCTAATGTAATATTTTCTTATAGATTATAATCCATGGAGAATAAAATTTTGAAAGGACATTTTAGTCATTATATATAAGGAATTTAACGAAAATTTTATTTTTTTAATTTTTTCATTTTTTATCATTTTTATTGGTCCATTTTTATCTAAATTTATTTTCATTGATACATAATTAATGTTTAACCACGTCCTGCCAATGAAAAAATGCCCTCCAAATTGTTTTAGTGAATACTCCATTTCCAGCCCCAACTGCTTTTCAAACATGAAATGAAATGACTGTCAAACAAGTTAGTGCCCGTTTAGTTTTCAGTTAATTAAAAATGAGTTTTAATAGAATTGGTTTTGCAATGTAGGTATAATAAAAATTGATTTTGAACTAACGTGTTTATATTTGGATGATTTATTTGAAAATTAGTTTTGACAAAACTCATAATTTTTCTTCAAATTAAGTTTAAAATCTCTTCTATGATTAATTTAATCTACTTGAACTAAAATTTAATCTGTATTTATTTAATTGAGAACATAATATATTTGATTTAACATTTTCTTACAGGTTATAGTCGATGGAGAATAAAATTTTGAAGGGATATTTTAGTCATTAAATAAAAAAAAATTTTATGGAAATTTTATTTTTCCAATTTTTTTATTTTTCCTAATTTTTATTGGTCCATTTTTATCTAACTTTAAAATAAATACAGATGAAAATGAAGAAGCAAAACAGATAAGCATGGTGAGATCTGCTTCTTTGATAACTCATTTTCAGACCAAAAATAAGTTGGGAACAGAATCTTAAAAAATGAGTCAAACACCACTAGAATCCCATCAAAATCATTTTTGTCCCCTAACTCCGTTTACAATTGACTCCCAAACTTGTGCTTAATAAATTGCAAAACTAATTTTTGGACCTCAAACTCAGTTCTCAACCAAAATCAAAAAGACACTATAGAAAGGTTGTTGGATATTGTTGGATATTGGGGCTGACCCACGTCGTTGATGTGTCCATTTTATACATATAAAATACCCATATTTAAACTCTAAATTATATTTAAATATGTTTACATTGGTATATTTTAGCATGATTTGACATATTTTTGTGTTTCATGATTTTATAGGCTCATTTGGAAGCATTCGGAGCAAAAACATTACAAATCGTTCATGCTGAAAAGTTTCGATACCTTTTGGTATTTTGATCATAACTCTCACATATGAACTCCGATTGGGATGATTTAAGATGCGTTGGAAAGATAAGATATAGATATACAACTTTTATGTTTTGAGTTTTCCCAAATTCCAACGTTATCATGGTAAAAATCGAATTCAAAGTGTCAACATGAGCTGATGACGTTATGAAACTGAAAGTCGCATGTCCGTACAAACAGTACACACCCGGCGCCGGGTCAACTCGGATTTTAACGTTTTTCAGCAAATTAAATGCACTTGGCGCCGTATTAAGTAATTTTATGGTTACCCGGCGCCGGGTCAGGCAACAGGGGTCCGTACAAACACGGTTTTGACGTGTTTTCATAATTTTTTAGGCTTTTATGGGCTTCTAAAATTTTTCTATATAAGGATACACTATAGAAACACAAGGGGAGATTGAGAAACGCACTCAGAAGCTAAAGAACACAGTTTTAAACGCATCTGAGAGCAACTAAGAGCATCTTATAGAGAAAGAGCAAGGAGATTTGGGGAGTATTAGTGATAGATTTATTCTTCTCTAATATAACTCTATTTTCTTATTATTTTCATTATGATTTGGGATTTTAGTTGCGATTTAATTTCTATTTCCATGAGTAGCTAAATTTCCCAGTCGAGGGTAGGGATGTAGCCTGACTGTGATAGATTGGATTTGTTTCTTTAGTTAAGACTCTTTGATTTGTTCTTCAAGTTATATTAATTTATCTTTTTATTATATTTATCTCTTTTATTCGTTCATGTGGATTTTATGCCTGATCACCATAGAATCTAATTAATGGGTAAACTTGATGGACTGAGAGGTGTAGAGTGAACCTATATATAGAGAGATAAACATGAATAACTAATCTAGAGATAGAATTAGGAATTCATGGTGATATAAGTTGTAGTTTTCAATGTTTAATTAGGAACTTTAATTGCGCGAGAGCGAATTGAATCATAATTAAATAAGGACTAATTGACTGAGAGGTAATTAGTACGCTTTAGAAACAATATTCACTATAATTATATAGAGTCTAACTAAGAAATAAAATTTAGTTATCTCATAAGGTGAATCATGATCCCTTGACACTTCTAGAACTAAACCAAAACTCAAATTTCATTTTGTTTTCTATTTCTTTCCTTTTAAATTTGAATTCTTAATTTGATTAGCACTTATTTTTGGGATTAAAAGTTTGGACTATAAATTTACTACCTCCCTTGGGTTCGACCTCTGGAATACTCCGAAGATTTTTTTATTACTGCGATTGACCCTGTATACTTGCAGGATACCCGATCAGTCGTCTACTGATGAGTAATTTTTATAGATCATATACAAATTAGTTTTTTTTATGGGTATAGATTTTTTTTTATGTGTAACAAAAAAGAATGAGAGAAGTTTTTTTTTAGCATCAAAGATATGCTGAGATAACAACCAAAACTAATCCTTTTAATGTGCTAAAATTATTAAAGTGGATTTCACTTCTTCTAACAATGTCTTTTTCATATATATGGCTAGGAATTAAATTCTAGATAATATGTTTCAATGACAAAATTATTTGCCCACTATGCCGACCTTGTTAATGAAGTAATTATTTATTAATGTTATATACTTTTTTTTATGAGTACTAAGAGTATTCTTGACTAACAGTCAAAAACTAATTTCCTTAAGATATAAAGATTATTAAAATAGATTTTGCCTAAACAGTACGCTTAAAAAACCCAACTATTTATCAATTGCGCTAGTATCTTGTTGGTATTTAATAGCCTAATGTTAGATACTTCTAATTATATTGATATGCATCTAATCTTTCAATAGAAAGGCTAGGTCCCGTTTTTCATAAGGTGAAAAATAAAAATACCACATAAAAGTAATGCATGAATTGTCAAAGTTGATTTTACTCGTAAAAGAATGATTGTCAAACTTTTATAATATGATTTTCAACGACTATAGTGCCCGTTTGGTCTGCCTTTTTGTAAAAGTACTTTTAGAATAATCACAGTTTACAAAAATGAAGTTTAGATAAAAGAAGAGAAGTTTACTGAAAAGCTGTTTGGATGAAAAAGGAGAAAATGATGGTTAGAAAGTACGGTTTGGTTTACAAAAATACAAACCAAACACCCTTATGTAGTTATATAGTTACATATTTTAAACACCATCAAAATGTTCTTATAACTAGATTTATTACTCGTGCATAGATAGACAAAACACGAAGTCCATAGTCTATATAAGTAACAATGCAGCACTATTTATAAGCCTGTAATAGATTGTGAGCAATTTTTTTGGTAATATTTTTTCATTTCTTGTTTAAAATATTATACCCAATTATTTTTACTGTTATATAACTTTTATTCAAATTGTGTAAGTTTGAACCAGTGCTAATAGTTTAGTTTGCACTAACAAAATAAAAAGAGAACTTTTTTTTAGATCCAATCAGATTGATTTTGTATCCCGACCCTATTCTTAAATCTTAGATACTTGCATTAATACTTATGTTATAAGATACAACTAGAGTAAGTAGTATAGGTTACAACCCGTAAGTTAGCCCTTTTAACTCGTGAAAATGTGCGAGTTGAGTTGCATAATAGGCAACCCATTTTAAATGGATCAAAATTAATCCGAACCATATTATCTACTAGTTAAATAGGCCTAATCCACAAGTTATACGGGTTGGCCCTTTTTTTTTTCTTTTTTTGTTTTTTAAAAAATATTTAGTAGATACTAATAAAAGAAAGGAAAATTTAAAGTAAGTCTAAGATGAAAAAAAAAACACTTCAAAAGTTGTAAGAACACTTAAAAGTTGGATAAAGAATAACAATAAAAAATACCATAGAAATGTAATAAGAAAATAATGAAAATTTGAAAAGTCCTTTTATTATAGATAACAATGATAGATTTTTTATCAAATTATTAACTAATAAAAATTTAGATTACTATATATATATATATATAATTCATTACACATTTATTAACATAGATAATAAAAAAAATTTCATCAATTTTTTTTAAAATTTATATTGATTTATATAAAAAAAAATATTTTGGTGGGTTGGTCCGTATAATCCACCAATCCATGCTTGATGGGTTGGGTCAAGGTTTCTCAACCCATTAGAAAAACGAGTTGGTCAAATTCATTTCATTTTTCGTATAACTCGTAATGGATTAATTTGTTTATCCGGGAGTGACTATTGTTTATACTATAGGACTTGTGGCAATGGACATGAACAGAGGGTGACCAAAATTTTTAAACGTATTACTAGTGTCTCTAGATTCATGATATTAAAGTAATTTACTTTAGTTTCATCATAGAAGTAATTTATTTATGATGTTATTTTTTAATCAAAAGATAAACGTATGAATTAACTATTTTGGTCAAAGGAAGAGACTTTTTAAAAAAAAAAAAAAGGAAACAAAAGCAAAAGAATCTTTCAGCGCAGGAACTGAAGAAGAGAACAGAATGACGACGATTTGATGAACAAATTTTTCTTTTGTTTTTTTTATTTTAAGAGTGAGAATTTAAGATTTAAGAGTATAATAAATAAATAGAATAGTAATACTAGTATAGTACCATGTGGAAGATCTATGGGCTACAAGTGTCATGTAGGAGGAGAAGACAGGGTCACAAGATGCCTAGTGAAAAATCAACGCTATTCATTTTAGCATCTGTGAAGCGCCTACCTTACCTAGATGGACTCTGATGATTTAGTTAAATTATCTGACACATGTACTCCCTCAAAATTGCTTAAATTAAATTCCCATTAATTAATGGTCATCTACCAATAGCCTATGGTTACAATAATCCTCCCTCTATGAGTCATGTTTTACTATCCTACCCTCACAAATATAGTAAGTATTTAAAATTAATTATATATCTTTAATTTTTTAAAAAATTATTATAATTTTTTTAAAATTATACTTATTAAATTACTTCATCTTCATTATTATTTTTTTAATCTCTCACCACCATAAAAAAAAATCAAATATCAACTTTAATTGAAATATATTATAAACAGAGATAAAAATAAAAAAATAATAAATGGTTATTAATTTTTATAAAATAATCTATGTTTTAAAATCTTAATTCTTTAAAAATTTACCTTGTATTTTGAAGTAATAATAACAACAACAAATTTCATGGCCCCTTAAGCCATTAATCTCACGTGCCTTATATAATTTTTTAATAAATAGTAAAAAATAAATATATAAACAACTACAACAAACTTTGAATACTATATTTATCATAAAACATTTTTAAATAATCTATGTATGAATTAAAACTAAAATTTAATATTTTTGCATTTGATTTGATAATTTCTTACAAACTTTAGACAGCCTTCAAGAGCCAGTTAACAATAATTAAGTACAAGCTGTACTGCTTTTAAACCATGATTACTATTGTAATAGTACTAAAGTTGTTGAATTGTTTCAAATTCTTCACATCCTCTAGACTTTGAAGTTTCTTTTTTCCCTCAGTATTGAGCGAAAGTAAAAAAGGTGAAGCATCATATCCAACATGGAGGCACTGTGAAAAGGTGGTTTGCTATATCTGCAAACTTTTGAAAAGTAAGATTAGATATTGAGAAGATGAAGGATATTAATTATTATTATTATTATATATGATAGAGGATATTGAGAATGCCTTTGTCTATAAGGAACCACAGCTTTGAGCAGTGGGCCTCGCACTACGCTAATCATTCCTTTGAGATGTATAAGTAATTGTTGAGTCCCACATCCTTTATGACATCTTCAGTTTCATCATCTAAATTTGCTCTTCCTATCATCTTTAAGTCCTTTTAGGTTAGTGTTATTATAATTCAGCAAGTTTCTATTTACATATAGATCATCAACAGTTATTTAATAATAGTATATATATATATATATATATTTTAAAAAAACTAATTTTTCATACATCCAAGAATTGAAATTGTTGATACAAGTACAGCTTATATTATCATCTTACTTTTATCATTTTTTTTGGCCGATCATCTTACTTTTATCATTTGAATTGTAAAAAAAAAAATTAATTATCCAAGGGTGAATCATAAATAACGAAACTGTACTTTGAAGTTAATGTTTTAAAATAAAATGTAATGAATAACGAAATATTGAATATAATATAGATATATATATAGGGATGCATTCGTATCAAAAAAAATATAGGGATGCATTAAATTATATTAAATTAAATTGATATGTGGAGAAGCAAAATAACAAAGGAATAAAATAAGAGAAGCGCTTTAGATAAAAAAAAAAAAAAAAAAGAGAAGCGCTGTTTGACTGTTTATTTAGCTTTGGCTTTCCCATGAGCTTTTTCTTCTTCATAGAGATCGTAAGTAAACCCACCAACGCACACGCCTCGCTTTGTCAAAGCTCACGCACGCACACACTTTTTCCTACTCTACAGTCCCATTCATCAAACCGTTTTCTTCTTCCCAACTATTTTCCCACTATCGCTTTCCCTCCCTCCCTCTGTCTCTCTCTCACTTGGCCTTCTTCTTCTTCTTCTTCCTCTATGAAGAAGTGCTTCTCCTTCCCTTCCTCTCCATTTCCCGCTCCATATCCCTGTTAGCTTCTTCACAACAAAACCCACTGATTCCCCCAACCACAATATTCTGTTTCGTCCTCTTTCTGAGCTTGAGGGTTTTGTTTGTTTCCTTCTTTCTTTTACCTTCTTCCATGGAAAAAAAACAGGGTTTCTTCGCAGCTCTTAGAGAAGAGGTAGTCCGTGGGTTGTCGCCATCGCGTTCTCGGGCCAACAGTCCGGGGCGAACCGGGTCACCGATTTCGGGTCTGCTCCGGAGGAAGAAGCAGAGCAGTCATAACTTTGTGGTGAATCCTGATACTGCGTTGATCGCAAGATCCGGGAGTATGAGAGTGTTAGGGGAGACCTTGGCGCCACTCCTAGAGGGACCCGACCCTGACGGATGGCAAAACGGGGATCCGAAGAGAGTCGGATCGGGTCTTGGCCAGTGGGTAAGGGGGCAGTTTTCTCGGCCTCCTTCGGTAACCTCAACGTCTTACAAGAGGTCTGATCTTAGGCTTCTCCTCGGTGTGATGGGTGCGCCTCTGGCTCCACTTCACGTTTGTGCCTCTGACCCGTTGCCTCACCTCAGCATTAAGGATACTCCCATTGTTAGTTGTCTCTCTCTCTCTCACTCTGAGTGATCTATGGAGTTTTTTTTTTTCCTATTCAATTTCATTCATTCAATTTTTAAAGTATTAAATGAATTTAAGAAACTGAAGCTCTTGGTTTGCTGCTAAGTATATCCGTAAAGATTCTCTTTCTTATTGGAGTCATGTTGTCTCGAATTTTTGGACATTTTCTCAGTGTCTGTTTTGAAGTTTTGGAATTTCATTGATCTTTCGCTCATAACTAATCAACAAATTGTTTGTTTTTGGCTACACATTTGGTTTGTTGTGGACACTGTCGTATTTTGTATGCGGGTAAGATTCATTGTATATAAAACCTTGTAATTTCTACCTTTATTTGAGCTATTTTTGTGCTTACCTGAAATGGTTAATCATGGGAAGACTGAATCCTGCGTGTGTTTCATAAGTTCAGTTTAAGCTGGTTAAGTGTCTATCTGGCTGCTGTTGCGGACGAACATTTGTAGTTTTTTTTGCTTTCATGTCTTGCTGATATTGGATAACGACGATTTCAACATGCTTTCATTACAGGAAACTTCATCTGCACAGTACATACTGCAGCAGTTCACAGCAGCTTCTGGTGGGCAGAAGTTGCAGAACTCTATCCGAAATGCATATGCAATGGGAAAAGTGAGAATGGTGGCTTCTGAATTTGAAACTGCCACAAGGGTAGTGAAGAATAGAAATGCCTCTAGGTGTGCCGTGTCTGGTGGGTTTGTGCTCTGGCAGATGAATCCAGACATGTGGTATGTAGAGCTTGCCGTAGGGGGAAGCAAGGTTCATGCAGGCTGCAATGGGAAGCTTGTTTGGAGGCACACGCCGTGGCTTGGTGCTCACACAGCAAAGGGACCTGTTAGACCATTGCGCCGTGCTCTTCAGGTTTGGCTTTTCAGTTTCAGTTTTCCTGCTGTACATCTGCTGCTTCTCTTGGTGTTAGTATTTAGCTCATTTCCTCTGTATATTTCTTATTGTGTACATATTTGTTTAATTAGGGTCTTGACCCCAGAACCACTGCCAGCATGTTTGCGGCTGCCCAATGCATTGGGGAGAAGAAGATCAAGGGTGAGGATTGCTTCATCCTTAAGCTTTGTGCTGATCCTCAAACATTAAAAGCTCGGAGTGAGGGTCCTGCAGAGATCATCAGGCATGTCTTATTTGGCTACTTCAGCCAGAAGACTGGACTCCTTGTTCACATTGAAGATTCTCATCTGACTCGTATCCAATCTAATGGGGGTGAAGCAGTTTACTGGGAAACCACAATAAATTCATTCCTTGATGATTACAGACCTGTGGAAGGGATTATGATTGCTCACTCAGGTCACTCTGTAGTAACACTTTTCAGGTTTGGGGAGATGGCAATGAGCCACACCAAAACAAGAATGGAAGAAGCCTGGACAATCGAAGAGGTTGCATTCAATGTTCCAGGCCTTTCAGCAGATTGTTTCATTCCCCCAGCTGATTTGAAAACTGGTTCTGTCAGTGAAGCTTGCGAGCTTCCGCAGGATGAAAGAGGAAAGAACTCAGTAGTAGTACATCAGGTCAAAGTTTCTGCGCTGGAAAAATCACATGATGGCAGCACTGATATTACGGCATGGAAGATGGGAGTCTAACCATGGCAGAGGACTAGGTCAATGCAATTGTTAATAGCAGTTACTAGTATTTGACTACTGATACTCATAGAAGTTAGAGTTGGGGTTCAGTTGGTTCTTTGTGGAAGTCTACCTATGCCTCTATTTAATCTGTAAATAGAGCAAAAACAATTCACTGGTTTCACCCAGAGTTGGAACCATTTACAGAGTTGGAGCTTGTTTATTCATCTAGGAATAGAAAAAATAGGGGCTAATTTTTAGTTTGCCTTCCATACACAATGGAAAGGTGGTGATTGAAGCTTTGGTGTAGCGGAGTCAAGAAACTTGTGTAACTTCACAACTCATCTTAGTTTAGTGTTGGTGGTGGTAGTATTAAAAAACCTTCCACCGACTGCAATGGGTTTGACACTAACAGCTCAGTTAACTCTGGTGCTGAAGGATATGCTGATTCCATTTCTTTCTGTGTAGGAATTGTTTCTGGGGTTTGGATTGAAAGGGATGTTTTTTGGGGTTACGGGGAAAGTACTGTCTTACCTCATGTCCCCAACTCTCCTGATATGGTTTACGGTTGTGTTTTGCTCTTGTCAGTGCTTCTGAGGATGAAATGTATACGCCAATGAATGCCCATTATATATATTATATTATAAAGATTTCCATTAATGAGGAATGATGTACTTGCTGTAATATGAATTTTACATAATCCTTTGAGATTGTTGGAATGCGTTGGCGTGTATGGAACAAAATGGCAACTTAACGACGAATGTTGGTAACTTTTTTCTAGGCTGCTGTTTTCAATGAGAGACTTGCGTGTGCAAACGTGATAACGGATGGCGTCGAAGTTTTATGCATTTCGAGTTTCAAACCATCCCCGGGGGTGGTGTTGGTGATATACGTGATCATCTTTAATGTTTTTCTTTCTTCCTCGTGTAGCTTTCTTTATTTATTACTTTTTTCCGTTGTTTTTGCTTTTGCAGCTAGTTTCTGTTTTTTGTTCATTTGAATAGTAAAAATTTTTCACTTTTTTTTTATGTGGTGAAGTTACCAACCTCGATATGTTGCTTGTGCACGTTCAAGAAGACAATATATATATATATATATATATTAAAAAAATCGCCTTTTTACCTTCCTTTAGAATGGCTGATTGGATCATGCAGTGCTAGGGTGTCATACATTTACTGCATGAATATGATTGTCATGCCTACTTGGCTACTTCTGGAGTTTGATTGAGCAGCCCATATCCAAAAAAATAATTAAAAAAAAAAGTTGATGGCACCCAACGGCGGAGGATGGCTTGGAATTCATGTTTATGTGACATGATTCTCTGAATTGCTAAGTTTACATGGAAAGTTAAGGAATATAATAATAATAATTAAAAAAATGTAAATTTTAACTATGTATTTGTAGTTAAAAGAAACCGGGTAAAAGGTTTAAGCTTTAAGATTGACAAAGCTTAAGAACAACGTAAAAGTAAAATCCGTTAGATCAGACTGGAACAATTGTGTCCGAAAGAGTGACGAAGGAATGGAAAAAAGTGTGAATGCATTTTATCCTCTCTAAGACAACGTACCAACATCAATCAAAGTCTGGATCAGTATCTCAAAGAAGAAGCCGACCTAACCCTTTGATGTTTGTCTTAATTACACTTATCTTATCCTTAAATTGGATCTTGTGCATCTCTTAATCACCAAAGCCAACTCCACTCAGCTTTTCTCCTTCTGCTATTAAACATCCATATCAAAGGAAAACCTTCTCTCTGCTTTCCCAGTATAATGTGTGAAATCATCTTTCTGATGTAGACACGTCAACTAAGTTATGTAGGAGTGGTCCAGAGAGCTAACCCATCTGAATCAATCCCATAATTGAGAAAGCGTAAATTTCCAAACCAGTAAATTTGAGAACGAAAACGACCAATCCTAAGCCCACTGAGCTTATAATTGGACTTCTGACAGGGACTTGCAGAGATGGCGACGTCTATGTAATGTATATATACACGTTAATAATAACACCATACCATAGGAATGAATTAAAGAATGTGGTTAGCTAAAAGTCAAGGAGAGACTAGAGAGTTGAAGGTTGGAGTTGAATATATATATATATATATATTTACTGATGATATGTATGGGAAGCTTCGATTGGAAATGATTACTTAGGGACCAAACCTAGTCGTCTGGTTACAGCCAATAGGATATGTCTTTATATGGTGGCTTTTGCTTTCATCTTCATGCCACACATTAGTGTCTCAGGTGTGACCCTTCAAGATATTTCTGCAGAGTGGGCACTCCATGATTGATTCCTTAAAAAAAATAATAATAAATATTATTTTTATGCGTCAGTTTTAGAAATAGAACATTGGTGTAATTTTAATAAAATTTATAGAAAGTCCATGTAATTTACTTCTTATTTTTTAAGAAAAAATTAGGAAATAAAGAAAAATTTTACATGATTTGAATAATATATATGTGGACATCTTCTAATAAATCACAGGCCTAAAAAAGATAAGAAATAAAATGGTGTGTGGAAGACACCATAGAAGTTGAAGCACATGGAAGTGGCAGAAAGGTAGTAAATGACTAAATGGTGAGAGGTTGAGGTATGGGTTAGGTGTACATTTTTTAGCTGGGTAAAGCTTAGGTTTCTACTAGAGCCTTAGAGTCCATTTGATTCACTCACTAGGGGGTTCGACTGATAGTGATTCAGATCACATCACCTGATTTAATCTGTTTGGTTAGCTATAACTTAGATGAACATCATTACCTAAGGTGAGCTTCTTTACACAATTTTATATGAAGGAGATTCCCTTCAACCAGTTAGGTGAAGATGTACATAGTGAGGTGAACCATGATTAAAATGACAAACGTACCCTTTAATACATGAAAAATGACACTGAAAACACTCCTCAGACATCACTTTTCATTCAATCCATTTTGATAGAGAAACCCTAACCAAGGAAACGAGTTGGGTTGAACCTTGTGAAGGAGCTTGACAGTCAAGAGGAGGGAATCACGGAACCTGGTTGACGTCGGAGTAATCATCATCTCCAGTAAGGTAAGCCTCCTTTACTCATTGTCTTCATCATTGGTTTCAATGTTAATCTCCATGGGTGTGCCGATCTGGTGTTTCAATTTTAATCTCTATATGTTTTCATATCGAATCTTTGCTTGCATCTAGATGTCCATGGCTGTTGTCTTTGCTTTCTTCTTCACCAGTCCACATATGCCTATTCAATTGGTTGTTGGTAGGGCTTGCACTTAGGGACGGATGTATGTTATAGCTTGTGGGAGCAGTCACCCGCACAACTTTTTTTCTTCCAATACTATATATATATGTAGTGTAAAGCCACTCCATCCACGAGCCAAGAAAGAGAAGAAAAGAAATAAATGTCATTTGCGCACTTCCCATTTTGTTGAGTTTGCTCCCTTCATTCTGCCTTGCTTCTGCGCTACCCCCTTGAATTGCCTTCTTCTTAATTTGTGCTTTTCCATTATTCTACTCACTATTTCCATCGAACTACTCTTTCCATTTTGCTTTTTATTAGGTTAGTATTGTCTGTTTGCAATGTTTATATCTTTCTTTTGTTTTGTTTTGCATTTTACATTCTACTTTAGTGCTTTATATGAACCTTTTACATTATTATTCTTTTACTCTATAATTGGTATGGAGATTAGTTGCTGAATGATTATGTAGTTTACTTATATATAAAGAGAGAAATTTTTTATTGTATTGAAAATTAGAAAAGTATTCAATGTTTTCAAATCATGAAAAACTATATAGAACAATTATGCTGTATATATTTATACTTTTAGCATGTTTCATATATATATATTTGGCCCTACTACCTAAAATTTCTAGATCCATCCTTGCTTGCATTCGATGGCCATAGGTGAGCCTCCTTTGTTACAATAGCTCAAGTCTATTGGCCAAGCTTTTCAGCATGATAGATCATAATGCTTTGATTGATCTTTTACTAAATATGAAATTTACTATGGCTTGCATTCAATGGGTTTTGGACTGAATATGAAATTTGTTGTGGCTTGCATTCTCTTGTTGGTGTGGGTTGCATTTAATTTTATTTGTATTTCTTTGTAATTCAGCTTTGAATATGAATTGCTAATGTTGGAATTATAATGGATTTTTTTTAGTGATGATGGATTTGATTTAATGTGGGTCGAATTCAATGATATTGGTTTTTAACCAAGAGCACATTAATTAGTTTTTATTCCCACCTTCACATTGCATGTTTTATCCTTGTTTTAAACCTCAGGTTTAGTTTCCATTTGTCACACAATTTGCTTGTTTACTGAAAAAGCAATGGAACTTATGAATATTCACTATATATATAAATCTTGCATGCTTTTGTCTCTAACTCAAAGTAAAAAGCATCACAACTATTGGCTGCTCATGAGGTATAAAGAATTAGTAATGTAACTTATGCCTATAGATTGCGTTATGCTTTCCTACTGTTTAGCAAAGGGGAAGGGAGTTTCTCACTACATTTGTTGAGAGCTTATAATTTCTATAGATTTTAAGCATTCAAACTATTTAGGAATAAATTGTAGCATTGAAAATTTGTGGTTTGAAGAATGATTCAGTGGCCAATACAATGCAAGTATTTATATTCTTATTACTATAAAAAGTGTTTGAGTTAAAAATACATGGATTGGCTTGCTTTTCATATCCTTTTTTTTTTCTTGTCCAAATTTTTTCTTGTTCACATAATTCATAGAATAAGAAGCATTTGAAAATGACAAGGATTAGTTCAAAGTATAGGGAGGCTTATATGTACTATAGGATGATAGGATACAATATGGGTTGTGGCTTTATGCTCATATTTGAAATATGCAGTATATCCTTTTGTTAGTATTTTTTTTTGCCACAACATACTTTTATTAGTTTGGCTATCCTATAAGAAAATCGTCTATCCTATTATGTTAACATGACACTGTTGACTACCACGGTTATGGATGAAGATGAAGTGCCCGTTTGATTTGTCTTTTTGTAAAATGTCATTTAGAATAACTACAATTTACAAAAATAAAGTTTAGATAAAAGTAGAGAAGTTTATCACAAACCTGTTTGGATAACTTTGGAAAAAATGATGGTTAGAAACCATGGTTTGATTTACCAAAAGGTAAACCAAACAGGCTCAAAGTATTTTCTCATATTATGCTTACATGGTTATTGATTCTTCATGCTATGATGACAATGTTAGTGAACTGGATGTATAGTGTCTCCTTATTAAGTACTAAGAGGCTAAGAAACCAATCCTACACTATGAATCAGGTGGCAAACAAAACTGGAGCATTGATATTAGTCCATATTGCATAGTGTACAAAAATGAAGTCAAATGAAACCAGAAAAAATGTATTCCTTTCACCAAGAAAAGCAATAGGATTAAGCCACAATCTCCCACCCCAAAAATTTTATTTAATGGAAGAAAACCATAACTAAAAGGCGATATTAAGTTCCATATTAAACTCAACAGTAGACACAACAGCCAACCCCAATATTAAGCTCCCCATGAAAGCAAACAATATTGAATGATAGAGTATCCATGGTTTAATAATGAATTATATAAAACCTACATTATCTAATTAATGGAAAATATGAGTAATTCAATAGCAGCATCATTAGAACAAATTAACTGAAAGATGTAAAGAAATGGATTATACTCATGAGTGATAAAGCACATGAAGTATCTTCCAGTGAAGTTAATTGCTTGTACTAGCCGACTTACTTCAATGGTACCCAATAAAACATGAATTCATCCAACACAAATGGCACGAGATGAAATCAAAGAAAAGATTATAGTGTTCATAATTATATGACTTGCACAAATGAGTAGCACATTATAGGGGGGAAATAGAGCCTACAAAAAGTAAAGGAAATACTCAAGGGAAAATGGAGGGCAGTGGCATTTGGGGTTAAGAAAAAGGAAAAGAAAGCTAACATCAACCTTTGGCTCCCGAAGTTAGGTAATTATATAGTTAATTAATTATATTATGATAGTGCTTCATCGACATTTACCGAGAAACATTAATTTCACAGCTCATTGAACAAACATGTGCAATGCTCTATTGACTTGAATAGTACCGATTAGAGAGAATGACCTTCAATATGTGACAGAGAGACATTGTAGAAGACCGACAATGCAGCTCTACTCTTAATCACTGGAGCTAAAACTCAGGTGAACTCATGGCAAAAGAGCACGACGTAGGTTAGGCACTAGAGATTTGGCTACGGCACGACTGGACTAAAGGAATTTGCCAATTTGGGGCTAAATTGTAATGTATTTTAATGAAGGGTATATTTGTCTTTTCAGCCTTTATTACATCCAATTACATCTCATTTTTATATTCAACCAAACAAATTTTAAGTTTAAATCCTTTCACTTTCCGTGACATACCAAACTAACTCTTATGTAATCATCATCCCTTTACACCCTTCAAATCACATCACCTAACTCATCTGATAATTGAACCAAATGGGCTACTATGGTATTTTTATTTCATCTTCAACATATAAATTTCAAATAAAAATTATTCAAATAACATTGAAATTTATAGGTTATAGTGCCTAATTAATCACGTCTCCTAAAAAAATACTAGTATTATGGTAGATTCCATGGTTGACTTACCAATTTGAAACTTCCTAGCAAAAGCAAAACCCACAATTCTATTGAAAGAAAAAAACACAAATGATGTGCCTAAAAACTTGGGGAATAAATAAAACATTAGAGTGGAAACATGAAACTGTAGAAATAATGAGTTTTACATCACCTCTCACTTAGTGGTGTTTGGTTGCATAGATCACAAAAGAATATCATTACATTGCGTGATGGCATTCACCCAAATAAAGGTAATCCTCTCCCCTCCCCCCCCTGACGGAATTTTACTAGGTGGACATGATTACCTCATTGTGATCATTTGCAAAAAGACCATAGTACCCTCCGTCAAACCAAAAAATGACCATAACTCAAAACCCATCCTTCATCAGTGAACCCACCTTCGTCCTCTTATCCATCTCCAGCGACCTTCAACTCCGGCAGCCTCTTCTCTATTGATCTTCACCTTCGTTCTCCCATCCATCTCTGTCAATCTTACCTCCCTCGGCATCTTCCATCCTTCCACCTCCAAGTCTCGCATCCTTTCACCTTTGTTCTCCCATCCATGGTCGTCGTTATCCATCCCCCACCTTCTTCTTTATTGCATCCATGGTCGTCTTTACCTATGTCGTTACTAGATTTGATTCTAATCTTTGTTAGAATCTGATGGTGGCTGGCATTGCTTCTCCTTCAGCAGCTTCTTCAATGAGATCGGGTAATTGTGGCAGATTTGGTTCATTTCTTCGATGAGATCTAGTTCTTCTACAGCAACTTCTTCGGTGTTGCATATCTCCGTTTCCTCTTTTTCCTCTTTTATTGAATTGTTGATTGTTGATTGTTGATTTTAGGGATGAGGAGGAAGATGGAGGAAGGAGAACATCCTTCAATTGTCAAACGCCGAATGTCGGCTGGGAAGGGGGATTTTTTTAGGGGTAAAAGGGTATTTTCACATTTATACGTATTTTTTATTTAATAAAAATAAAATTATCCCTTCACATCTAAATATTATACTAAACAAACTTCATATAATCATCTTTCTATCACATCCCCTTACGCCTTTCACATTACATTACTTAACATACCTGATAATTTAATTAAATGAGCTGTTATAATATTTTCATTTCATCTTTAACATGCAAATTCCAGATTAAAAATTATTCAAATAACATTGAAATTTATACGTTATAGTGCCTAATTAATCATGTCTTCTGAAAAATACTAGTATCATGGTAGATTCCGTGGTTGACTTACCAATTTGAAACTTCCTAGTAAAAGCAAAACCACAATTCTGTTGAGAAAAAAAAAAGCCAACAAATGATGTGCCTTAAAACTTGGGGGATAAATAAAACATTGTAGAAGAGCCAAAGTGAGAGGAAATTAGAGTTGACTATATGAACCCCATTAGTGAGACAACAAGTGATAGCAAAATCCTGCAAAACAGGAGGATGGTTCCTTATTTTATTACATTAAAAACGGAGGATGACAACTTCCAAGGATTCAACAATCAAGTGTTCAACTTTATCTCAAAATATCAGGAAAAAACAATATAAAATGAAATAAAGGAATGAATCAGAAAATGGGAAATTATAGACAAAGTGTCGGCAGGGGAAGGTAGCAGTTAATTTCGTGGCAGAAGACAGGGGATGGAGACAAATTTAATAGGAGAGATCTGCATCTGCGAGGTGGGGAAGAGATGATGCATATGGAATTAAATAAAACTGAGCACAAGAGCCAAAACTAGCATAATTACCATACCTTTCCACTCAACTCAGTATCCCATTCTTCATCATCTTTCGCTTTCTCTGTCAGAATCACCATTTCCATCCATGTGCTTCTAATCTCTACCTCCTCAGTGTTGTGTTTTGCGGCCACACTTTATTGCGTTTGCAGAAAACATAACAATCCGAGGTGAAGAAGGGATGGTCAAAATCAAAGTTTGAAGGGTTATCACTTATCAAGTCCTGGCCCATTAGTTTTCCCTAAAAGGTGAATCTACACACAGTAGCTCACTACTACATCTCTGGCTACTAACATGAAATCTATGATCTTTGAAAAAAATTCACATGGCATTATTGAATGGTTTTTATGGGCTTTGGGAAATCTATATGTAGAGTGGGGATCAAATGTTACATTTTGAACCCAATGCAACCACCAAGTATTCTTTCTTCTTTTTTTCCTTTTCTTCTCCTTAAAGGCAGAGATATCTTTAGAATTTCTTTTCTCTTCACTTGTTTGGTTAAGTTACATAAATAATACCCACTTTAATTTTGATTCCTATGTCACCATTTTTAACCTTATATCTAGTGACTGTCGAGGAAGATGAAGTGCCTGTTTGATTCTTTTTTTTGAAAAAAAAAATCATGATTTTCTAAGAAGATGTGTTTGGTTAAACACAAACTGTATTTTTAAAAAATAAAAAGTGGGTTAAACTGTGATTTTGAAAAAAGGAGGGAAAAATTACTTTTCTCTTAACAAAACATGGGTTTTAGAAAAGGAGAAGCAAATTTACTCTATATTATACATCTAAAAATACTTTTAACCCTTATCATCTAAACAGATTTTTTATCAAACTTATTTTTATAAAAAGAATATTCAAACATAATTAACGGCCGAAATTTCTTTCTTAAATTTTTTTGGGCATTTCAGTCAGATTTCAGCGGTGAAGAAAATAACTTGAAAACTTTCTTCTTTGAAGACTTGAAGTCCAAAGACGATCAACCTGGGCCTTCCCTTGGTTACACTTGGTCCAAACAAACATCGATTTAGTGGGATTGTAACAAGTATAGCCCATCCACTTTCTCTCTTAATACAAGCCCAATTTGTCGATATATATTATCCACTTGTTCACTTGGAGTTGAGGTGGATGGAGCCTAGTTAAGTGACGCTGCTTTTGTTAAATCTACCTCTATATTTCTTTTGGTTGTGATACCAAACAAGAAAAATTTACTGACAATTTTTTTAATCATATAATTCCCAATTTGAGTGGTATAATGATTTCCCATTCTGAAAGAAGCCTCTATAATTCCCAATTCTTAAAAAAAATAAACAATCATATTAGTAATGATTAAATGTGTCTCACTAGCCCATAAAGGGAAAAGCATATAATGAATAGAAGTTTTCCAATTTGAAGGGTATGAATTTAAGTTTATCATAGCTAGCTCAAGGTGGGAATCCATCATTTTAAATCATCCAAAACAAGTCTATTATTGTTCCTTATGTTGTTACTCCGGTATAAAATAAGCATGTAAACCTCAATTTGCATCTTATTATTGCAGTAATAATGATTTGTAGTATATTATGATAGCATTAGTATACCTGTTTATTGACCCTATGATATCTTCTCCTCTTTAACTCAAATTTTAATTATTTAACAACCTCATATAGCATAATAAAAAAGACGTGTTTAACATACACTGTATGTACTTAAATATGAGTTAGTGAAGTGAGATATAGGTAGAATCCATTCTTCATAGTTTATACACTTATGACTAGTAGTGCTTCAGGATTTACTAGTTTGTAGCATATGGTATCACAAATTACATAAACCTATGGTATTCAACTATAAGATGCAACAGTAAAACAATACTCCATTCGATCCTAAATATATGATATTTTGTCTTGTATAAGACATTTTTTAAAATATGAGGTAGTATTCATTACATATTTCAAAAAAATGCCCATATTTAATTCATCCTAAAAAAAGAGAAAGAAAAAAATATTAAATAAGGATAATTTTCAAAAAATGTCTTAATTTAAAAAAAATTAAGATAATTAACTACATTTAACTCATATTTTTAATTCGTGTGATTTGATTAAAAGATTTTTATATTAAGAATGGGATGGAGTATTATAGTTGCTAGTACGGTCTCATTTTTTTTTTCTTTGGGCCTGAACTGAACACATCTCAAGAAACATACTCATTTGAACGAAGTTTAAGGAGAGACATTTTTATTTGCGTAGTATTTTACTTATTGATCACACAAATTGATTTTTTATATAAGCCTGAGGGGATTATTCAAGCTATATATTCATTTATTAAGGCGTCCTTGCGGTGATCTATAAGTACGTGAATTGATAGTATGTTAAAAAAATCTGTGTATATTCCAGAACAAAGCCCAGGACCATATCGCTGGTGATAGTCTCCTTCTCCTTGGAATTTAAACGAGCTCAGCGGAATTACACAATGTGCCACTGGAGTCCAGTTTAATGAGTTACTTGTGAAGGCTTTGTTCTCCCCTTTTGGGTTGAGAAATTAAAATAAAGTTTGCATTCTTAATTATATATAGGGATTGAATCGACTGGTTTACAATAAAAAGAATTTATAAAATCAATATATTTTATTTTTGAAATTGACCTATTTTACTAAAAATAAAATCTTTACATTTTGTAATAAAAATTTTTATTTGTATATTTTATTTGAATTTTGAGCCACTTATAAAATATTTGATTATTTAATACAAATTTAAGCACTGCAGAATCACTACACTTTGAATTAGCCATCATCCCAATTCAATATGGAATATGATTTTTCAATTAATATTGCTCTTATGCTAGATTTGGTGAGAGGGAGAAAAAGAATCCTGTATAATATATTTAGTACATATTATTTAAATTTTTTGAGACAAAAATAACCTTAAAATAGAAACTAGCCTATTCTTTCTCTTATTTCCCCTTTTTCATTTCCTTGAAAAATACTTATTCTTATCAACTGATTTCTGATGTTATGCCAGCTACTTGTGTTTATTAGTCGCTTGTAACAAGACGTTAAAGAGTTGGGATAGTAATAAAGCATTAGTAGTCCAACAACAAAAAATAAAAAGGGTAACGAAAAGAGTGAGAGAAAGATAAAGTAACAATAATGGCGTAAAAGAAATCCTCTGAAGATACAAGAATTGCCCTCAAAATCCTCCCAAAGAATGCAAGTCAATAGTGTGTGCTAGTCCAGGGAAAGCCCCACATGAGAGAGTCCCAAAATAATAATACAATAACAATGCAAATGGTAAAAATGAGAGAGAATCCTCTAGAACATCAACCAGATGAAAACACCACATCCAAACACCAAGCTCACAATCATCTTGTGCATGGACCACAACTTCTCTGCTCCACTCTGCAAAGTTAATTCCCACATCAGTATTTATTTGCATCTTTGATGCAAAAACTTTTTTTCAAAAAAAAAATTGAAGACGTAATCACCCCTAAAATATACTAGTAATAAAAGAGACGGAGATGTTGCAAATTACGTAGTTAATTGAAAATAGAGAAAGATTTGCGTTACATTCAAGACAATCAACAATCACACAGAACAGAACGGACCACCTATTAGTTATCAGTTATTATTTGCCAGCTTACTCGTGAGTACCCTAACCCAGCCACTCACCAACTGTACTAACTAAACTCATGATTTGGATTGTACGTCGAGAAGAATCAAACATAGTAATGCAAGTTTGTCAACCCATCACCGGACCAGATTTATAGTATTTCTCCGCCGTCATGCTTTTATTTGTATAAACGGACAGAAAACAATTCATATAAAATACAAATAAAATGTATTCATATCATGGAGATTTGTACAAAGTATAACACATTTTGCAGATCTCCAAATAATTCATCTATAAAAAAAATGAACAAACTCTAAATATTAAATAGCAACAGATGCACAACGTTGGATCTCTGAGAAAGAAAGGAAAGAGAGAAATAATAAAAGTGTGTTTGGATCTTAGATCTCTGCATTTCCCACTTTCTATTTTTTTATTAGTAATTAAAAAACTAAATACAAAAATATACGTAACTCACATAAAAAATTTTAAGATGCAAATCCCTAAATTTTTCGGGTAAAAGAAAAAAAACCTAAATTTAATTTAATACTGGCTTCAATAAATCATCTAATTTTACTACGTCTTTATCTCTTTAGAGTCTCCCTAAATTTTCTGAACGAGAGAATAGATTGAAAAGATGCAGCTAATCAGAAGCACACTGCAAAATAAATGTTACAGCACTGACTGATGTATCTATGGGTGCAGACATTGGAGGATGAGTCCAAATGTTTATCCATGAAACCCAACCTCCATTGGTTTATTGACCCAAGAGACAAAACCCTTTCTTTTCATTCTTTCTAAACAGACTCACTTCTTTTCAAAATCCAATACCCACAACCCTCTCTCCAACACAACCGCACCTTCCTGCCTCTTTCTTTCTTTCTTTTCTTTTTCTTAAATCCTGGGTACATGAGCTATCACTTCATTGACAACTTTTAGGTATTTTGACTAAACGGCGTCGATTTCGTTACAGGCAGAACGAAGAATACAGATGCAGTTAATAGGGATAGAAGAGTTGGTTAACTTACATCGTCACTGCCACTAGGAGAGATGGTGGAGAGGCTAGGCCCGGGAGCCTCCGCTGGTGGTAGAGGACTGGGTGCTATTGCAGGAGCCGGAGCTTTGCTCTTGAGTTTCGCCGGGGAAGGAGCCGGAGACGTCGCCGGGGGAGATGAAAGAGGCGTTGGGGTCAGTGCAGGAGGTGGGACAGCGGGGGGTGGTGTGGCTGGAGGAGGAGTGGCCGGTGGAGGGGTGGCCGGTGGAGGGGTGGCTGGGGGAGGGATGGCCGGGGGAGGGGTAGCGGGAGGAGGCGATGCCGGGGGTGGAGTGGCGGGAGGAGGGGATGCAGGCGGCGGGGAGCTCACCGGAGGAGAAGTGGCGGGTGAGGGAGAGGACGCCGGAGGACGGGGCGATTGAGGCGGTGGCGATTGCTGAACCGTGGGAGGAGCGGCTTGGGGAGTAGTGGCTGTGGGGGGAGCGGGAGTGGAGGTCGGAGGAGAAGCAGTGGGAGCAGTGGGAGTGGTGGGAGTAGGAGGAGCAGGAGATGAAGTGGGAGAGGAAGAGGGAGATTGGCCTCCGACTCCGGCGACGACAATGCAGATGAAAACAACAAAGAACATAGACCGGCACTCCATCATGCGGTAACTATTAAGCTACGCGCCCCTTTCTGCTTAACCTGCGCACCTCACAAGAAAACACTAGAGAGGGAAAGGGGGGCAGAGAGAGAAGAGCGAGTTTGAGAGGGAAGGAGGAGGATAGATTAAATAGAAGAGAACAAAAGACAAGGAAAGTTCGGGCTAATTGTTGCAGCTGTCACTTCGAGACAAATCTGCAGCGTCTGATGGCGAACCAGGTCATTTTATTGCTCGATCTGACTGCCACGTGGAGATGGGTTTCAATTAAAAAAATGGCTTTTTTTTTCCTAAGCTCATATGGTGTACTAGTAGTAGTATTTACTATTTTTACTGCCTCATTGTCAGTCTGGTGAAGGATTTAAATTAAAACCAGACAGCTGGATTCCTGGGACTTTGGTTTTTTCCCCCCCCCTCATTAACCAATCATGTTTTATTAAGAGATACAGTACTATTGAACAATTTAAAATTAATTTAAATGAAATACTAAAACAGAAATTGTAACGGAGGGAGTGTTCTTCCTGGAGGCCATAAAGAAGTCGTTTGCACTGAGGAATTCCGTTTCTGGGTATATGATCAATGGGACAAGACAACAACCCAACTTATTGCATTCTCTATCCTCCAATTCTAACATACTATATAAGTGTTCCATAAAAAAAAAACATACTATATAAGTGCCCATTTGATTTATTATTTATTAAATTAAATTATGATTTATAAATATTATTTTTCTTTCTTTTACATAAATAGGTTGGTAGCAAATTTTACTAATTAACTTACTTTTATCAAAATTTTATTTTTGTAAATTATGGTTATTATAACTTATTTTTGATAAAATTGAAAATCAAATAGACACAAGTCATATTTAACTAATTATACATAAATCAAGAAATGTGATTTTGCTTATTAAATTTATTAAAAAAATTACATTATTTCCAATAACACCCCTATGTAATACATTATATTTAAAATATACTATCTCTCTTACATTTAATTATAGATAAGAATAAAATAAAAAAATATTTAATGTAATAGATCAGAACTTATATTTTGGATAAAAAAAAAATTAAAATATGACATAGGAAAAAATATAATGATAGCATGGAAAAGTGATGGGAGGGAGTATAATATATAGCATGGATAAGTGATCGTATTGACACATTTTATAACTATTGTTAGTAGCATACTGCTTTAATTAACTCGCATGTATATATTTTAGTTTTTCCCAGAGTGATAGGTATGAGAATTTGGCGTTGAGTCGTGAATGAAAAAGAGGTACAATGTTTGGAAGGGACGCGGACGACGTGTCGTTTTGTATGGAGAAGTTATTTTATGGTTGAGATGCTACTTGTTGTCTACAGGTAGGAAGTTTCTATCCCCGTGAATATTACGCTTCATCATGCTGAAGCTGATCAGTGAGCACCTTCAAGTATATATAATTTTTAAAATTGCCAGAAATTGAAATGAAGCCCACTTTGAACATCGATCATGTCTTGTCAATAATATACTCTATAGTATAACCGAATCATTCGATATGGTGACGTTATGATAAGAAAATAAGTAACACAGATAGAGAAAGAAAAAGAGTCATATTGCTTCCATCCGCAAATATAATTTGCTCAGAAGGCGGTATACGGACAACACGTGTAATTTAGTTAGTTTAAATCAAACACATTTTTTTTTCATTAATTTGACAAAAGAATCACACTGTTACTGATATCTAAACAATACGATTGTTAATTTGTAACTTTATATTGATATATTGATTGATGCATGGTTAGACATGGGTATTTACCCATCATTTGAACTTTAAAAAGACTATATATACATAATTTAATCTAGATTTGAGACTAAAAGGAAATAACTACTAATACTAATAATGCCTTACATTTTGATGATATTGATGACAATTAGGATTATACAATAAAATATATCTTTCAGGCCCAAACAAAAAAAGAATAAAATATATGGTATAAGAAATTCAAGATTTAAATTATAGGATGTGAGATTTTTTTTTAATTTGTGGGTATATATCGTGGAATATTGAATTATTGAATGGTGTAGTATATGATAGATGATCGTATAATTATTGGCGCTACGAGGAGAATAAACTAAAATCACAGGGAACCAGACAACCAGATGCATATATGCATGCAGAGAACCTAAAATGATATTATATGTGATGTTGTATCAAATCAAAACTAGAAAAAGCATGCTCTTGTAATTAAATGATTAAATGAAATATATATATTCATTCATTCATGAATAAAAAATGATGAGAGGGTTGACAGACAGAAATGAGGAAAAGATAAGAAAGGTGGGACAGGGGACGGACTGGAAAGCATGTGTGATTTGTAAGCTACGTTGGAAGTAAAGCAATGCCTGTCTGTCTGGTGGTTGGTGAGTGAATTTCAAGCTACCGTATTTCCCATCCTTTCTTTCTTTCCTTCCTTTTTTAAATTCAAAAAATAAATCATGCATACTTAGTTAAAATTTTATAATTATTTTTATTTTCATATTCATCTCTTTTTTTTTTTTATTTTGTTAAAACCGCACATGTATTCATTCCTTCTTTTTAAACAAGTGCCCTTGAAATACAGAATAAATCATACGGATTCTTTCCAATTTTATTTAAACTGTTTATAAATTTTAATTTAATTTCTTAAAACATATGCTCATTCCTCTAAAAAATAAAAAGTAAAATTTTAACAAAATTCACAAAAAATTAATATAGCTAATATTTTATCTAGGGCTACATTATACACTATCTCTCTAAAATTGATGTCATGTGCAGATAATGTTTTTGGACTTTACAACTTGACAATGAACCTACCTAGCCAAACTTCTGCATTTATATATGCAAATAAGTCTTTTGTCGTTGATTTTTGTCCATTGTTTCACTAATGAAATTAAGCAATATGAAAATGGATTTATTTGTACATGACTTAAAATTTAAAGGGTTATTTATTTGCATATATACAATTCAAAGCTTAATGGGTTCACTCGAGAGAAATGAAGAATTGCAAAAGTAAATTAAAACTTGCCCTTCCATATCTACAATGCGATCTAATTGTGTGGAGAGGCCCCCGACTAATAATAGATGAACATTTAATCTACAGCGGAGAAAATGCATCTCAAAAGTGGGACATTAATTCCGTGTGTACGTAGTATAAGATCCACCACTTTCCAAATAGAATGTGAGGAATCCCACTGCCAAGCCCAGAGAAGTGGTATACTTTCATCATGCACAAATTAACTTAAAAGTTTTTGGAATTTTTTTTTATGTTTTAAAAATTAGGGAGTTTATTGACACAAGTTGCGAAGAGATTTGAATAATTTAATTTTTATATATGTAATTTCCAGAAAGAATATGTTCATTTTTTAAATTCAAATTGGATATAAATTAAGTTGACTTATGAGCCCCACTGAAAAACTATATATATAAATTTACATATAAAATTAATGGTTATGTATATTTAACATCAACAATGTTAATTTTTATGTGTAGCTAGTGTATTCAATTGGCGACAAGAGAGACTAGTATTAGGATCAAATTAATCAGTGGGTATGTAATTAATTAGGTCAAAGGTTAATATGACGAAGTTGATACAAGTGAATTATAGGAAGATTAAAAGAGTAGCAACAGGGATGGTATTATTAGAGAGAGAGGGAGGGAGGGAGGAGGGGCAATCATGGTGCGACTGCGTCGTTAGCAAACATCATTATTTGGAATCACGTGTCTTGTTGCCTTTACATTTAATTCTCCCCAACAAACACATCAGGCTAAAGTAAAACCATTAACTTCACACATTGCCTATACTTCTATATATTTCATCTCATCTCGCACTATATGCTAACGCTGATTAGTAGTAATTTGATAACTAATTCATAGATCCCTAGCTATATATATCCTCCTAATTAACACGCTTTGCTTTGCTTGGAAACCAATCTAGACATGATTACCACTACATTTTGATTTTGGTCATTTATTACTCCTCCTCCTGATGTGGCCAAAAATAAATTATTATTAAATGTAAGGGGTAAAAATAAAAAATTATCTAATAATATTCCATGATACCGAACCTTATATTATGGAATAAAAAAACTGTTACAAAACACAGGATAGTTAATAGTTAGGATGAGAGGGAGTATATTGAAATGCAGTAAGGTTTTATTGGAGATAAGTGTGTTTAAGTGTGTAAAATTAAAGGCCATGTATGTTTGTACGAGTATTTCCTAAGTAACTAATGGAGGGGATGATGAAAGGGATCGATGGAGCACTATCTGCCTTAACCACCATCGATCGATCTGGTGCATTAACACAAGGAACTCGTGTTTCAACCCTTCCCATTATTTACTTTACCCACTTTCACTTTGGTTGTTACTTGGTGTCATTGTCAGCATTGATGTCCATTTTTTTCAACACCTTCATTATTTTTTATCTTACGTCTTATAAGTTTACGTGATCGGTGATCATATATTGTTTATATGTGTGTGTGAATCGTTCCAAAATTGCAGACATGACTCGGACATTGTATGTAAGTTTTTTTTTTTCAAGGCATGGGATTCATGTACTATATACTTCCTCCGGTCCCTACTATTATAGGGTGTTATTTAGAAAACTTGTCTGTTCTAAAATATAAGATGTTAAGTAATAAATTTAATTTTAGTCTCAATTTTACTCTTATTGAATGTTTTCATTACAAGTCTCAATTAACTTCTCTTTCCTCCTACCATTATTATTAATTTAATATATTTTTATTCTCTCCTAAAGGGCAAAATGAGAATGTCAGAATTTTTTTTCATCAATTTTAGACTGTAACCAACTTTTTTTAATTTACGTGTGTTAGTTAAAAATATCTTATAATAGGGACCGGAGGGAGTATATACTAGCACTCATTTTTAAAGTAGGTGGGAAAAATGAATCAATTATTAGTATCTATAATTTATACTAATTTTTTTAAAGAAAAAAAGGAATTGGTCCTTATGCATTAATTTTTTGTAAAGCAGTCCTCATACATTAATCGTTTCAACTTGCATATCGATTGAGCCAAACCCCAAGTAATCTCCCTGTAGGTCCTCAAACTACATAGGAGTACGTATTTCTTCTTCTTCATCTCTCGTTTGTGTTCTACTGTACAAACGATTATTTGTATATATATATATATATATATATCATGCATCTCATAAGTTTACTGGAGAGACAATGGATATCAAAAGTATGATACAGCGCATTTTTATATAAGATATATTGATATCATAAGTTATCATTGATTGAATTCCAATTAAATATAGTTTAACCGAATATAAAAAAATGATTATAATTTTATTTGCCATATATTTTTCGCTGGTTGAAAACAAGTATGAATAGAGTACGAGAGAGTCAACTTTTAAGAGAGAGAGGAAGCAAAATAAGAGGCGTGTGAATAGGGTTGCTTGTTTGTTTACAGGTCCATGTATAGACAATCTGGATAATGTCTACTTCTTAACCCCCGAGGCCTTTTGTTAGGTGGTCTTTTTCCCTTACATATTAAATTTAGTATATAATATAAGGTATTTTTAACAATTTTACTTATTTTATAAAAATTTTGTTATATTCTTAAACTTAAAAAAAATATTTTATTTTTATTTATTTTACTCATTTTCATTATTCTAGCACAAGTTGCAAAATTAGTTATTAAATAAATGATACATAAAAAGGACAAATCAATATATTATGAACTACAAAAAAATCCTTTAAAATAACTTATAATAAGAATGGGAGTACACCCTGCAAACTTCAACCATTTCGTCTTCTACTACCATCCATAGTCTTAGGAGAAATATTGTCTCTGTTCTTCCTCTTTCAATTCATTTCACATCATTTCAACTTTTCCTAATAAAATAAAATATTACTAATTAATTAATGATCGTAGACCATTCCTATTATCTCTTAGAATTAGTGTACTAATATCGTAGATCATCCCTTTTAAGAGTCAAGATGTTTTACTCTTGAATCCAACTTAAGTAATTCTTCAGGCGCCGTGTCAACCACAAAAATAATATTTATATTTGATTAAAAAATATTTTATTATTTACTTCCTCAATCAATAACATGTAAAAACTATACTGACCATATGATTATTAAAAAAATATATATTTCATATTTTAATTTTAAATAAAAATATGATAATAAAATATTTGTAATTTAATCGTACATTAAAAAAAACAGATTTAGGTTGGGCCTGGATAACAAACTCATTGTGTGAAACCACATGCCTTATGTGGCCCTCTCGTAGACATCGAATTAGAGTTGGGCCCACTAATCTAATAGGCAATATTCTTGATACAGGCCTTTTGTAAGAGACCAATTGGTCATGGTTGAACTATTTCTCATACATGCCTCGACATATAGGATTTCTGGATGAATTTTTGTTTTCTTTTTTTTCTTTTAAGTAGAATTGTAGAATGTATGGGGTATTGACTGGATTGTAATGTAATGAGTGCTGATGCTTTCTCTAATCATTCTTTACAATAAATTTAGAAGGGGTCAACTACAAGCATAATTTTTTAAGAAATTATTTGTTTTTCAATATGTTGACTAATTCATATTCGAACTGATTTGGACCTCACTTGGAGGAAACTATCTCAAAATAGTTCTTTTTCCAATAACAATATTAGAATTCAAGGCTTCGCTTAAGGAGTGATAAATCCCTTACCATTCATCTCAATCACCACTAATACAAATATCAAGTTTTTAGTGTAGGGTGACTCATATTTTTTATGGAGTGCCTTTTTTTTTTTTTTTTTGGAAATGGAGTGCCTTACTATCCAATATGAAAGGCTAATTTCATATTAATAGTTGGATTCTGGTTATGTGTCCTTATTGGCTTTGTTAAAGTGTCCATTTGTTTTTGTTGGACTATACGTCAACAAAAACTATGGTTATTGTGCTTCCTATTGCATTTGTTATATCTACGTTTCTTACTATATATATATATATATTGTATTGTTGCTCCACTTGTTATTCTAGTGGACATTGTGTCCATTTCTGGGAATCCTTTTGATTGCTTTATATGAAAACTGGTTTGCTAATATTAGTTGCCGACAATGATGTGACTCACATGTCAATTGGAGAGTGCTCATGGAAGATGTGGGAGAGTCCAGGAGATTCTTGAGAGATCTGTTTGAATTCATTTTTTTTTTTGAAATCAGATTTTATTATCTCTTGATCGATGACTAATATAAGATTAACATATTTTTATTTTTCAATATTGTGAGATTTTTTTTTATGTTATGAACCGTCACCATAAAGAAAGATCTAAGAGTGTTAAATATTGTACTATCATGTTATATCATCCTTCCTTCTGTGGCTTGCAATCAATAACTTTCTAGTTTCCTGCGTCTACAAATAAGTGCAATGAAATGTTTTAACATTTGTTGATTATTCCTAAAACCTAAATTGATTACTACATCTGAATCTGAATCTGATAGGATTGGGAAAACAAGAAGATTATCATCTTAATTTCATAGGAAGCGGAAGAAGACATTTGGGGGAAAGATCGAGTTGGCTTTCATGAGAACGATCGAAAGCCACAACTAGCCTCTAGATCTCAGACAAACTATGTGATACTGTACTTCTGTTTAATCAAAAATTCTTTACACAGTAACGTATTAGAGGGAACAAAAAAAGTGCGATTGTTGATATAGTCCATTACGTACGTTGTGTGTTCTGAAAGAAAATGATATGACGAATTATATATGTGCAGTGTAAAAAGAATGCTTCATATAAAGAATCAAAATTTACTTCAAAATTCTGCAATATAAATAGGTGGGAGGAAGTATTATGAGCAGTCACTGTGATAAGTGGATGTATAAAGTTGAACTTTGTCGAAGAGGCTGTGATTCTTGGACACAGGATTCGATTTCTTAGTGTGGAAGTCTGTAGACGGCAGAGAGAGAGAGAGAGAGCAAATGAGGAGTTTGGAAAAGCTAAGAGAAGCAGGTGAGATGCACATTGACTTTTGGTTGTGGTCTCAATTGTAAACAAGAAGCTAGATAGTGAGAGTAGAACTCATTTGTTGTCGGAATTGCGAACTTTCTTTAACGGTGAGATCAGATATATGATGATGATCAAATTCTGAGGCTCCTTAGTCAGACGGATCCATCGATTTTTTGTCTTCATATAATTTATTAATTTAATTCATAAACTGTTTGGGTGAGAATTACCGGAGCGTGTAAACTAGTGAAAAGCTTGTTCACAATAATAAGTCCATCTTTCCAAACTTACGAAGTTCAGTAATGCAAAACTGAAGATCAGTTGGTCAAATAAATGATATTTTTTTAGTGAAAGCAAATAAATGAATTTTGCATGATTGCATTCTTATTAAAAATTTGATTTCTCCACAAATTTAACTTCAAAGTTTTTAACTTTTGAAATGACTTACTGTAAATTGACATCTTTTTGTGTCATTAAGCCTTACTCATGAACACTCAGTCAATCCAGTGCTTGTTTAGTCTTATTTATTTATTTATTTTGCCTCTCTTGTCTGTCATTTTTTAAACGTCCATTCATCATGAAATCATTTCCTTTCAAAATGATTTTTTTTTTCGTTAAAACAATAGTATGACAAATAATTAGTATATGATGGAATCATTTCACACACAAGAAAACAATAATAATTTAGATACGTTGAGTAAATCACACCAGACATAATTTGAAAATAATAAGATTGACTTAAGGCCAGATTTGACTGCGCATAACCCTATCATAGAATCTCAACTTCAACAATTTTATACGTTTTATTAATTAATGGCCACTCATTCAATTCTAGGATAAAAAATTCAGATGCCGTCGTATCCCATTTTTCTTTTTTCTTCAGCTACTATTCTTCCACTTTGGTGTTAAATCAAATCGATCAAAATTACTTGTAGCCATTAATCGTATAGCGTGACAACTTATACAATTATAGTATCATTTTTATCCACATTCTCAACAAAGATGACGCAGATACTGATTCAACATTCCGTAAATTAAGGTCACAAATTTGACCAGAGTCACAAATCCTACAATGTGGAGAAATGGCGCAATCAAGATTATGGCAGCAATTCCATGGCTCGATTGTACAACTCGTAACAACTACACACGATATCCCCAAGCATCACATTCACCCACATGCTTAATATAAATATCCACTTGCTCATCCTGCAGCTTTAGCTTGCTACGTGGACACCACCAAAGCTCAATCACACACTTGACCTTCATGACTGATACTGGATTGTGTAAAAATTATCAGGTGCTTTATGGTGTATGTACATATAATATTTATAGTTCAATTTTCACAATTTGACATGTGGATTCCAAATGTATAAGATCAAGTCCATATGTACATGCACCATACGGTACCTAAAAATTTCTTCTGGAATGAGATCATTATCATGACCGACTAATCAATACAGATTTTATTCTCTTTTTTAGAAAGAACAAAATTGAGATATCAGTAACCAGAAATGGGACTTCAAAACTATACATGTGCTATCTGCTGTAGCAAAATCTGTAAGAAAACCTTCAGTTACTACCAATCTAGTAACTGGAACCCCCTCCTTTATCATGAATCCCATCCACCAACAATATTCATCTTCGCGTTTTAATTTATGTATAACTTTGCTCCTTAGCCAATTGAACGAAGCATGCTCTGCTCTGATTCATCTGCATTAAGGGAGAAAATATCCACTGGGGCACTCGTGCATCCAACAGCATTTGGTTTAAATCTGTCATCAGGAGAACCCTTCTGGTGATCAAGATAGATAACGATAACAGTGATATCATCATGGAAATGTCTTCTTATTCCCTTGTCAATTTTCTTTATATCAGCATATCTCATCTCTCTTTTCTTAGCAGCTTCATGTAGAGCGGCTCTCACCAATCTCTTGGCAATTCCCTGCAAGTACCGGGACCATAAGTCCATAATTTACATCTAAGTAAGAATCTATAAAGTCCATAGCTACATGCATCTCGTAAGAAAGCGATACTCACAGCTCTTGGATGCTTAAAAACAATCTCGACTGCTGCTTCATCACTTAATTGTTCCCAAAGGCCATCTGATGCAAATATCAGGAATAAATCTTCTGGCTCAAGCTCCCTAATAAGGATTGATGGTTCAGCTGTCATTACGGGACGCTTCAAAGGAACTGGGTTTCCAAATTGCTGAAAAACTGGGTCCCTGTAAAAGTCAGGTCTCTTGAGATACACATCACCAATAGATCTTGACACCTATAAAACCAAAAATGTGTAGATCAGCTTCCCTAATTGGCTTTCCTTAAAAAGTCTCCAATACATGCAAGGAAATAATCAGTTTAACATTGATAACTAAGTCAACAATCAAGAAAACCCAGGAGTAACCACAACCCCTCCCCTTCCATGGGAGACAAACATGAATGGAAGGCAAAGCAGGTGATTTTGACTAAAGCTCCGCCAGTAAGTTCTGAATCTTAATCAATTACAGGATATCCCACTGCTACATCACATCGTCATCAAATGCTAGAATTATATCAGGTTCATAATAACTTAAATAAGCATATAAATATGTAAAAAAAAGGAAAAATTGAAAGGTAAAAACATAATAAATAGATGAGTTAGTTTGACTCAAACATAATAAATTAAAAGCACTGACACTAAGACGCAAGAGACATTCATCAGTTTCTATTTCAAAACACAAAATGGGGAAAATTGAACACTCTAGCCTACCAAAATTTACAAGCAATCTTTCCTTGAAATGCAATAATTATTTAAGGACCTGAGAATTTGAAACACGTAAGTCAATGTGGAGGTAATTCAAAGCAAATATAAATACAAGTTGAAACAGGAAAATATTATTCTACAAACTAATAAATGGTGAAATTCCATTAAAGAGTTTCTAAAATCATACACATTTATCCTCAGCAATCCTACACAACAGCTTAAATATTTAAACAGATAATTAAAGGAAATCAGTCTCTGTACCCATAATTCTATATTCCATAGAAATTTAAAATTGTTAAGACATATGCTAGAAAGGCTACAATTATTCAACAATTCAGGAAGAAACTATCCAAGAATACCTGTATAATGCCTTTAATCCTCCAAACACCACGGCTGTAAACCACAATGTGTGAATCATCAGGATGAAGGGCTTCCACTTCCCTCCTCACCTCCTCAACAGCCACATTATGATCAGTTGATAGCCGCTCTGCCACCACTGGACATTTTTTGCTCTCAGAATCTCTACGGCCAAGAACAGCTCTAGAGTCACCAAGGTTCGCAACATAAAGTACATTATCAGAAATTGCACCGAGAAGACAGCATGATCCTACTGAAGCAATTTGGGGGCTTATGGGCAATGTTCGCTTCACCAAATGTAAGAACTCCTCCTCAGTGGCCTTAAACGCTTTTTTTATCACATCCACGGACAATCCCCCTTGTTCAGAAGCAAACTCTACAATCAAATTAACAAAAAAAGTGAGCTAGAGATCACAAGGCATTAGAAAAAGTAAAAGGTAAATGTATGAATGTGTGTATCTGCCCACAGATTTATGCTTTTGTAAACAAGCCGTTAAACAAAACAAGTAACTCAAATGCACTCAACAGAGTAATCTCTAAAGAATTAAATTTCTTTTGGATCTTAAAACCCGTGTTCTCACAAAATTCATGAATCCAACCAGTTCTATTCTGCCTTCAAAAAATGATACGTCAAATAGAACCTTAACATAAGTCTCCCGACGGAGAAGACAAAGAGAGTGCAGTGAGCAAGAGAAGCAACCAATTCAGAGCCCAAATTAGAAACAACCAAAAGCACCGAATTCAATCACGAGAAAATATAAAATTCGAAAAAGAAATAATTACTCTGCAAATGAGGGAAGAGGCGTTTGTTGACGAATCTAGAAGCTTCGGGTCCACCATGGCCATCATAGACGCCGATGTAAGTGGCGGACGGAGACGTGAAGACTTGGCTCTGATCTTCGAGACTGAAATTGGCTTGAGCGACGGCGATGGAGAAGTAGCCAGAAGCGTGGGGCTTCAAGTCCGTATGCCACAAAAGGCCATCGCCTCCGGTGCCACCGCCGCATCCTCGCCATCCAAAGCAACGCTCCAGCGGCCTGTAGCACAAACGAAGCATCATCTATAGACGTGAAGGATAAAATCGTAAAGCAACGGAGCTTGAGGGGAAAATCGAGGTTGAGATTGAGATTGAGATTGTGATGGTGATTGTGATGGTTGTGGGTGATTAGGTATAGAGAAGGGAAGATCAGAGAACAAGGGAAACGGGAGAAAGAGAGAAAGAAAGCGAGTGGGGTGAACGCTAAGGAAAGTGGAGAGGCTATGCCGCGTTAGAAGGTTGGAAAGATGAATGTTGCTTTTATACTTCACGCGTCCTCTACTTCCCCCTGCGTGTCTCTGACTCTGAGTTGTTATCTATCCCCAATTCCCCATTTCCTCTCTAAGAAACAAACCAAATTCTTCTCATCGATCTAACAATTCCATCCCTTCTTAATTTTACAAATTCACTGCATGTTAATCATTTTTGTCAAGCAATTTACTCATATTTAGCCATCATATGGTATCCAAACAAATATTGAAAGGATTGGATATAGATCCACGTCACTGTATGATATGATATCTTTATTGTTATTTTTTTTATATGATTATGATTATAATATTGTTAAACTTAAAAAAAAACTATGGTTAATTCATTTTCTCAATCACTATATTTTTATTTTTCTTTTTTTATATAATTAGTTTGGTATATAGTACTACCAGAACAAATTCAAACATTGTTGTGTCTAATTGAGTAGTCCTCCAAAATATTTTTTTTTTCATATTTACAACATTCTCAACTTTGGGTGGAATCAAAGTTCTTCTACTCAACCCAGCCTACGTTGATATATTTTTATTATTTTTTAATTTAATCTTTATAATTTTAAATTTTTTATTCAGTATATGTTATTAAACTTTTTTACAATAATTTATTTAACTTTTTTATTAGAATAATTTATTCAGAACTTAAGTAGTTAACTATGTCACTATCCGGTGTTAATTTAATTTTATAAATACACACGATTCAGATAAATAATTAGCAAAAATAACTTATATATATATATACACAACATGTGATAGAACATATATTAAGTTATCTAAAAAAATTATATATTTCATATATTGAAATATCAAGATAATGCGGGAGTGACCTAAAAATATTAGGGGATTGGATATGTTATGACTAAGATACAAATCAGTATTTCATTTCAGATGTCAGCAATCCAAAAATCTGAAAATATCATAATTAGAAATTACATGAAAGCGTTGTGTAATGTATTGATGGCGCATTTACAATATAAAAACAGTAGTTTAATTAAGAGGAACCTTCACATAATTGAAAAGTTAAAAAAAAATCATAACGAAAATATATGACCATACTAGCAATAAGGAACTGTTAGGTTAGTAAATTTACTAACATGTTTATACGAGTAAACATCATCTATATAAGAAAACAAACTCTCTCCCTAGCTCATCCACACGCACAATTATATATATATATATATATATATATCTAGAAATAAAGAACATAGTTAAGATTATGGGTGATGAATTAATCCCAATGATAGGTATTGAGGGATTGATTGAGTGTAATTATTAATTAATGTCGCAACTAAACCTGATTAGCGGATCCTCTTGGCGATTGTGTGAATGAACGATACGTAGAAAGAGATATACGTGGAGCTTGATGCAATCAATATGGTTCTCAGTCTCACATGCTCAAGGGCACAATATTCTGTTTAAACGTATATAAAATAAAATTAGGAAACTAGGAAGCTATTTTGAAAGTATAAAATATAGATGATAATTCTGGTTATGAGAAATAGTTACTAAATGAAGAAGACACTGATTAAGAACAAGGAAGAAAAAAAAAAAAAGAAGAATAGAACACAAGGACGTAAACATACTTCACATATAGTGTTTGTGTAGCTAGTAGGAGAGGACAAAACAAGAGCAGCCATCCTTGAGGACAAAACAAGAGATCACCCATTAAATCACCATCAAACTCAACCAAAAAAATAACTTTTTTTCAAAGTGGTGTCCTTAATATATGATTAATTTAATTGAATCATGTGAATTAAAAATAGAATTAAAATTAGTTAATTATTTTAATTTTTTAAAAATTATATATATTTTTTTCAAAACTACACTCATTAAATTTCTCTTTCTCTTTCTTTTACTCTTAATTAAATAGGGACTTTATTTTGTAACATGATAAATACTATCAAGAGTTATATATTTAGGATCAAGAAAAAAACTCTATATTTAGGACTAAGCATGATAATACACAGACTTTGGTGTGAATATGAAGAAAGCTTTATGGCGGCCTTATGCTTCTAGAGGCCTTATACTCATAAGACTCCTATAAGCTCCAAACAACCAAATTGACTTTATATCCAAGGCTGTAAAACCAATGACTCTAAATTCACAAAGTCGCATTAACACTCATTTATTTGTAAATAGTTCCACTTATTATAATTTTATGTATTTTATGTTGATGTATTGACACAGTATAACTTGTCTTAAACATCCCAATTCATAAAGGTTCTACATAGCAAATAACTTTCATTAGGTGGCTTTTTTTTTGTAAAATTAGTTTTTATGCCTTATCAATTAATATGAAATTGTGATCATGTAATAAAAATATAAATTGACTCTCTCTTTTTTTAAGTAAGTGATTGGGATTTAATTTTTAATATTTATATGTGAAGCAAATCTAATTAAAAAATGTATTTTTTATCCTCAATATTCCAAAAAGATTAGTTTCTGCAGTGTGACAGTGTGTGAAGGTAGTATGGTAAGAATCCGTGTAGGTGGCGGTGAGGGCATTTTGTTTGGGGGTCGCTATCGGTGGAGCGTGTCACGCGGCTTTGTGATGGCAGTCGTCTAATTTGGAAAATGTTGCATTTCACTTACTTCATTCATTTCATTTTATTAAAAATAAAAATGGAGGACAGTTGACTTTCATTGGGTATCTCCTCCTTATTAGCAGTATTTTATAGTGTTCTCTCCTCTGAAGACAAACCCCACTTGTCCTCCTTTCAATCCTTACTTCTGAAATCCCTATGCCCATCTTCGGCACTTTCTCAAACTTTTCTTTATTTCTTCATTTCCCTTCCTTCTTACGCCTCCCCATTTCTCTCCTTTCCTTCCATTCTCAGCTTCTACTTCTCATTTTTTGCTACAATAAAAGAAACTTTTTACTAAATATAACCGCAAGAAAAATAAAAAACCTTACACACTTTGACTTTATAGCATCTATTTCAATTATTTATTCCTTATCCCCTTGTTTGGATGGTGAAAATAGGGAGGAAGGAAAAGTGGGGGGTAAAAAAAAAAATATGGGGACTGCATATTTTTCCTTCCAAATTTTCTCTCCAAAAGAGGAGAGAAAACTTATTTTTTAAAATTATCTTTATGGAATGCTTTGTATATATTGATGTTATCTAACACCATAAGTAATAACCTTTTGACATAAGTACTTACTAGCCACCAGCCTCCATTGTCCACTGGTCGTTGTCGTCGCTAGTCACTAGCTACTGCCATAGGTGGCTAGTGGCTGGTCGCCGCCACCTCCGATCATTAGCTGTCATGATTGCTGTGACATCCAGGCACTGATAAGGGTGGGGAGTGATCGCCGGTGCAAGAAAAGGGGGTGGGATAAAGTGATGAGATATGGACAAAGAGCGGCTCCTGGAAGACTTCTAAGTGGGAGGGGCATATGAATAAATTGAATATATACGGGAATGAAAGGGATCCAGAGACTGTATAGGTATAGGACTATATGGTTAAATGATAGCTTAAATGAATTGATAGATACTACCTATATCAATAAGGTGCACCTACCTTTTCAATAGCCTATCCCTTAAGAACTCCTCAGTTAAGCGTACTTGACTTAGAGCAATTCTGGGATAAGTGACATTCTGAGAAGGAGTTGTGTGAGTGAGGATGAAGCACACCGAAAAGACTTGTGTTGATTTGTGGGGACAGTCATCAATCCCAAAGAAGTGGCCGAACATTACAATCACCGGTTGCTGGTCACCAGCTGTCGCCACCTTCGGTCACCAGATGTCGCCACTGTAGGTTATTGGCCGCCACCACTATTCCATGATCATCGATCACTGCCACCAATTATCGACCATTAGATGCCACTTTATTGAATAAAATAATTTATCTAAAAGTGTCATTTATATGAGTTCTTTTTATTCATATAATATAAATAAGTTTTCTCTCCTCTTTATTTTCTCATCTCATCCAAATATAAGAGGAAAAAGTATTTTATCTCCATTTTTCTCTCCTCTCTATTTTCTTTCCTATTCCTCCCATATGATCCTCTCATCCAAACAACAAAGCATAAATTTCAATGAATACACAATTTATTTTTGTAACAAATATATGCTCGGTGGAAATCATAGTAATAAAAACTGGACCGGATTAGCCGGTTCGACCAATCCAACTGGGAACCAGACCCTAGTCCGATCCGATCACAAATAGGAATTGGGGGGTTTCGGAACCAATAGGAACCGGTCAAAAATCGGGTTGAACCGGTCCTAACTTTTTTTTTTAATTTTTAAATTTTTTTAAAATATTTTTTAAAATAAAATAACATTATTTTTAGTACTAAATAACATTATTTTTAGTATAAATTTTTTTCTATACTATAATATGTTATAAGTATTATTATGATACATAATGATTAATAATGATAAATTTACTTAACAAATAATATGAAAATAAAATATCAATTGACTATATTATTAAAAATATATTAATTTATTTACAACCGGTCTAACCCCGGTTTGACCACTAAATCTTAAACCGTTGCCTTATCCGGTTCAATGACCGGTCTGATTTTTAATACCTTGGTGGAAATACATAATTATTAAATTATACCTTTTTATGTCAATGTTGATGGACACTGATGATAGAAGAATTAGTAAACCCAAAAATGAGTATTAACTTTTCTCTAAGTAAATTATGTGATTCATAATAACCAAGGCAACACATAGAACTAGCAAAATAAGCTTGTCAGCCCCGTAATCACATAACCAAGGCAACACATGGAATTGGCAAAATGGGCTGGCCTTCCCCTTCACGAATCGAACCAAAAAGCCTGAATACGAAAGCGAGCCTAAATTCTGAAGCCCAAGTCCCTTTAGCATTTTTCTTCCCTATTTTAACTTTTCATTTGCAAAATTCCAAAATTCAAATTTCTAATGTAAAAATAATACAATTATACAAACTTAATACTAAATACATAATCGAGGACACGAAGGCCAACAGAGGTGGAGTGAAAGAGGTTCTTACTGGTGGTGGGAGCAAAAGACAAAGTAGATGAAGAAGAAGTGAGAAGTGAGACTAAGAACGACAAAAAAAAGACGTGAGAACCATGAAGGCCAACGAAGTAACACCAATGCAGTGAGGATGACGAGAAGCAAGGAAGGAGGAAGGGTTGTGATGGAGTTGTCATATCAATCAACACCAATGGAGAACTAAAGGAGGAAGAATGATGCACAAGAAGCTAGCTCAAAGGACCGAAGGAGGAGGAAGTAGTGAAGAATCGAAGGAAGTGATGAACCACAGGTCGCAGCCTGTGAGAGGTCACTAAGTCTGACTAAAAGTAGAGGCACACATGACACATAGCACACGCACAAGTCATGACTCATGATGGCATGATACAATTGCGATTAGAGAGGAGACGCCGAGAAGAGGTTAGTAGTCATGACTCATAAGCTCACGCTACTGTAGGGTTGCTCTTCAGTCAAGAGGAGAGGAGTAGCAGCCAAGTAGAGGATGATTGAAGACTGAAGTGATCACTGATTTAGGAATTTAGGGATTCAGCTTTCTTTTCTTTTCTTTTCTTTTCTATTTGGATGTAAGTATTAAAAATGGGGGAGGAAGGAAAGAAATCATGTTAAAGGAGGAAGTAATGCCAAATGGCATCTTTAAAAGCATTTTTTTAATTAAACGGGCTTATTGGGCTAGCTTGAGTTCCATACGGGTTGGCTTGTCTTTTGGTCGAGTTTATGAGTCCATGCCAAAAAATCCTGAAATGTGTATGGGCTCCAAATATTAAGGCTCGGCCCGTTGGTTTTTTCCAGACTAACCCATTGGACTTGACCTGTTTTGCTAGCTCTAACAACATATTTAGTGTTCTAAAGTTAATAATAATAATAAAGACAAATTTATTAACTAAGTCGCTAGTCTTGAGAGAGGATGTAGATGCCACGTGATTCTTTTCTTTTTGTCCAATGATTAAACGTTGAACTTATGATGCTATTTATGAAGCACCGATACTTCAAAAAAGTAGACGCAACCATATTCAATACACGATGTAATATGATACGTGTACCATGCTTATATATATGTATTTATCTGTATCACATTATACCCATATCACTTCAAATTTTTACATTAAAATAGGACTATTTGAAATTATTTTAAATATTTTATGGTTTATTTTAACATTTATACTATATTTTTTAGAATATGTAATGTCTATTTTTATCTTAATAGGTAAATTTATTAATTATACATATAAATATTATATAAATAATATTATATATATATAAATATCTCTCACATCCGTATCCTAAAATTTTAAAAATTATTATATTTTTTGTATCATACTATATCATATCCGATACACATATCCATATCGATGCTACGTAGAAAGTCATCATGTTCCGACTACACCAAACTTCCGAGTGTCGTTTCACCACGTAATAAATTGTATGTGTATAAACATAATTACAGTCCTAACACACCGCATCTTTCTTCAAATTTGCTATCCAATGATTTGTGTGTGTGTGTGTTTTTTTTCTCCCTAAAGAAAACTGGAAAAACATAACCAATTGATATTGTCCTATATGCTGCGATAATTTGTGCTATGGGGGACTAAATTCATAACCATGAGAATCTGGATTGCTTTCTTAAAAAAGCTTCAAGATAGCTATCATTCATTATAGTAAGTTGTTCTCTAAAAAAAGAAAAATTGAAGACGGCAATTAAGAAGTCACTCTGATTGATCAGACGCTTTCTATAATTCCACTAATTAAGTAACTTAATTTGAATGTTATAATGAGCACATCGCTAAAGAGACTTATAATAAACAATAGAGAATCGCAAGAACACAGTATAGAGGAGGCTTCAAGTTAATCCGTTTCACTGCGCACATCCTTACTAAAAACTATGCTATATATTGATGGATGGTATTTTAACACCAAAGGCTATATAAACTTAGAGGAAATGTGGAAGTTGTCATGGAAATGGTCCTCTCCCGAAAAGCTAAAACATTTCTTTTTGCCTTTTTGGGCTTGTTGCAAGAAATAGAATTCAGCGCAACATTGTGATTATTAAAATTAAAATTTTTCCTGATATTTCGGCGGCTTGCCCTTTGAATCATTCTCTTTGGCAATTTTTTGGGCACATGTCAGAACCTCCTAGGCGTTGCTGGGCTTAGTTGAGAAGACATAAATCACTTTTCATCAGCTTCATAAAAACCCCCATCCAAGCCGCTGTAACTGGTTGGGCCAGCAATTAGGGTTACGTCCAGTTTAGTCTTACTCCAAATATGGATGACAATTGATTATTCTTAGAACCGATCCAACTAGTCATGAATTGGACAAATTTTTTTAATTTAATTTTTTTAATTTTTAAGATAAAATAATATTATTTTTACACTAAGTAATATTATTTTTTATATAATTTTTTTTCTATATTATATTTCCTCTTATCTTATTTATAAAAAAAAATTTTTCCTTTAGATAATCCTCTTTATAAGGGAGAAAAAGAGAGTAATATTGCATTAGTTTCTTTTTACCAAAATTACCCTCATTTATTAAAATTATTGAAAGTCACGAGGTGTATCTTTGAAAGAAATTAAAAGAGAGATTAATTAAGTATGAATAATTTTGAAAGAAATTAAAAATGTGAGATAAATTAATTATGTTTAACTAATTTCAACTCCCTTTCTTAATACTCGTGAAATATTTTTTTCCTTATAAATGGACCAGAGGGAGTAATATTGTATAAATATTATTATGATACATAATTATTAACAATGATAAATTTACTTAACAAATAATGTGAAAATAAAATATTAATGGACTACTTTAAATTCAAAATATGACTATAGATGAATATTAACTTATTTAAAATTTAAAATTAAGTTGTAAAACTTATTAATAATATTTTTAATTTTTTATATAATATTCTAAATTTAAAAATTATTAAGTTTATTATTATTGGTTTAATTCCCATTAAACTTTAAATCAGTCCTTTCAAGTGTGGTTTTTTGAACCTAACTTCTTATGCTACTTCATACTCTTTTTCTTATATTGTTGGTCTAGTTTGACCATTCCAATTCAAGAAAAAAGAAAAAGGGAGAAATCATCAATTTTTTTACCTTCCATTCTTCTTCTTCTTCTTATTTTTATAGGCAAAACAAAACCATTGATTGTATTAATAACCCTTATCTCTCAAGTTTTTTATTTCTTGTTTATCTAAATTGCAAATGTATTCTCATATCTGATTAAAAAAATTATTTCTTAAAAAGTTATAGAATTTTGACTTGTTTGATATAATCCCTTGTGTCTAAGAATAAAAGTTATTTTTAACTATTTCACACATCTCAAAGAATGTTAATTATATTCTTAAACTTATAAAAAAAAACCTAACATCCTATTTTTATTTTTATTAATTATTAATAATTAAAGTTATTTCTCATTCTTTTTATTATAATTTATGAGACTGATAATATATGAATAAAGGTAAAAAAAAATAAATTACTACTAAAAATTACATAATACCTTATATTATAGACCAACGAATTATTCTAAAAATTACTTTATATTTTAGATAGGAAGGAGTGTTTATTTGTATAATTTGGTCCCTTAAATTAACTATGGAAAATGGTTAACAAATTGAAATTATGATTATGTCTATTCTTCTTGTTAAAAATCACTACACCAATATAACAAGTTATTAATAATCCGAGTCGTGCCAGAGGACATTGTCCTTAAGAGTTATTCCGCCACGAGTCGGCAAATCCCCAGGATTAAACGGATTCCTCTAGCCGAAGCAAGGCAACAGAACAACAGAAAGAAATAAAGCTGAAACTCAGGTGAGCAAAGAGGGAGAGGAGAAAGCTCCGAATAATGTTCGAGAGCTGGTGTGTTGAATCCAGTTCTAGAGCTCGGTATTTATAGGCTCTGAAATCAGTGAACGTTGGGCATACCATAACTGCAATTAAACACCGGTCATGAACGTTGGGAGACATGTTAATAAATCTGAAAACGTTACCGAACGTTGGACATAAAACTAGTTACCCGTTTCTGGACGTTGGGTTGAACACAGATTAATAGAAAATAAATCGGTTAATGAAGAATTAAAATATAAATATATATATGTATATATATAGAGAGAGAGATTTAGTTTTCCATCTTATTCTTAGTACTTGTCATTTCATCATCTGAAGAACAAAAATATCTCTACTTTTGCCATTATTTTGTTTTGTTCTTCCATTGTCAGTAACTGAACTTTTCTGCAGACGTCTCTCCATGGAAGTTGTCCAGTGATTGAGGGACAGAAATGGGTGGCAACAAAGTGGATTAGAGATCAAGAGAGACACTAGTTTTTCCCCCTTGCTTCTTGCTGTATTTATAACTATACCGTCGTCCATTTGTGAGATGACTTATTATATATTTAATATATAATGATTATTATTTCACAGGAATCAAGTATGAGTTTCTTTTGTGAAGTTGATGGGGTGAATATCTATATAAAGGCTGTCATATTAGAGTTAGATTTGCTACCTTGCTAATTTTAATATTCAAAATGTCCGTATAGTAGAGGAAACATTATCTTGACGAGTTACATTGTCACATAAAAGAACTCACACTGTATTTGAATTGGACTGTATTCTTAAAATTAGAGGTAAGTAACTCCATATAATGACCATCAAGAATTTGATACGTATTACATGATAATTCACGGATGTTGCTACTTGTGTAACCAAAACTCAGGCAAGACTTGGCTTTCGGAAATATTTTGCTTGGTTCAGCATTATCCGGGAGATGAATGAATCTTATCATTTTTGCAGCTAATTTTACAGTCAGTTAGACAAAGCATTAATGAGCTATGTTTACCATTAAAATTCTCTCAAAACGTACATGAGAAGGACTATTTATATCATCGGTTAATTTGATACTCAGTCATTAAAATTTTACATAAGTCTGTCCTTTCTTCCCGCATGGTTTGACTGTTGTATATGTGGAAGACATTACTCATAATGATTACATGACAAAATCTAATTGAATTTTCCTGATATGTCCTCATGGCCTTGAGCAATAGTAGAAAAAAAGAATAAATGCACTACGTAGTATATTAGTGTTAATGATTAATAATATTGTATTAAGATTTATTTTTCATCAAACTTTTGATTAATCCTGTGCATTAACGGGATATTTTCTGGTTTCATGAGGAAAAGCATTCGGTTTATAAGTCAAAAAGTTTGGCGTATTGACAATTCAAGAATTGGCCCTCTGCATTTAATTCTTCAAAGTAAACAATTTCTTATCCCCTTTTTAACGTTTACAAATTTCTTTTTATATTTATTTCTTATTTTAAAATTTCAAGTAGCTACTCCCTCCTTCCTTTTTATCAGCACCGACCCCATAAATTTCATTATAGTAAGCATCTCTACAAGTTGTTGTCAAAAGAATTAATTATTTTTCTCTAAATATCTTTGTGTTGATATTCCCTAAATTCCCAAACATTAACTCTCCATGAACTCTTTTTATTTAATAAGGTTATTATTGAAAAATTTTGAAAGTTTAAGACATTTATAATTATTAAATTTTAACTATTTTTCTTAATGTAAGATTATAAATAGGTGCTTATAATAAAACATGAAGAGATTTTTTTTCAATTATATTCATATATATCATTTTAAAAGTCAAACATAATAAGATAATATTAATTAATCTTTCCTATTTATCCATTTCTTTAAGTGTATATTAGGAAATTAAAATTTTTTTTAATATATGTATTAAATTTTTTAATTTATATGTTAAAACCTTGAACCAGGATAGGAAGAAATTGAGAAAGTACTCAATACTATTTATTATGATGTTGAGTGTACCTAGGATATTGAGGATATTTTTTATTAAGAAAATTCAATCGATTAAATTAAAATTTAATAAATAAATAACTATTAATACTTCTGCAACTAGACATAAACACTCTTATTTATCAAATGATTTGTTTATTTTTTAAATATGTTTTTTAAATTTAATATGAAGGTTGTTTTTTTCATTTTATTTAGTCTGGATTAGATTATATATAAGTGATTATGAGAATAAGTGATTATGTCAAAAGTAAATTTTGTTTGAATATTTTTAAGCCATAAGTGATTTTGAGAAAAGAAATGTGTTCGGATATTGAGATTTAAGTGATTATTGGATGAATAATAAGAAAAAAAAGTGAAATAAGTGATTATAGGAGAAAATTGATTATTATAAGCTGAAAAAAGTAGCTTATAGAAATAATCACTTAAATGGCCATAAGTAATTATTTTAATTTAGGTTACATTTGTAAACTGACAACATAATCACTTTTTCTTGCCCAAAAATCAACCCAAACCGCTGTAAAAGATTAATTTTTTAACTGTTTTTGTTTTGCCAGAATTTTTTTCACTATTTTTACTTTTTACACATTTGGACAAGATATGCTTATGCTTATAAGAAACTGGTTTTCCCCAATGTACGGAAAATAATAAGTAAAAAATATAAAAATGTGAAGGGATAAAAAAAAAAAAGACGCAATACTATTGAACATTGAGTTTCCAAGTTGGCAGGTGGCAGCCTCCCCGTTTAGAGTGAAAGGGCTGCCCTCTAACTAAACCCCAGAAAAAAGAAAAAAAGAGTTGTTGAGTCTTCAGTCGCAGTTCTTAGTCATGACACGACACGTTCCCTCCCCAAGTCTTACTTTTACCCACTTTCACACTCTGACCAGGCCCCACAGGACGCGCCAAATAGTCTGCCAGTCATCCCTGTTGCATGATATGATACCGCTTTCCTCACTTTTCCTCTCCCATTCCTCTCTCTTTTCAATTTCTAACAGGAACACTGTTCCCACTGGCATTCTAACTTTGACTCCGACTCTCTCTCTTCTTTCCAATTCTCTTCGCTTTTCTTCGTCTTCTTCTTCTTTACTAGTATCTCTCTCTCTCTGTACTCGGAAGAAAGATGGCTCCTTTCATTTCCTTTTCTCTCTTGTTTCTCCTTCTCCAGTGTCCCCTCCCATCCTCCTCTACTAACTCTGAAGGTACGTGTTACTGATTCTCAAGACCTCACCTTTTCTTTTCCTGATTCAAACTCATCAGATCTTTCGGCTTTAGGATCGATCTGAATTAGCCCCTTTCTTTTCTTTTTCATTTCTTTTTATCGGATCCTAAGTTTCCAAAGTTCAAAATTTTCTTTTTCTCATTATATGCTTTTTTTTATTATTATTTTTCCCTTGTAGGAAATGCTCTGATTGCTCTAAGAAGCAGGCTTTCCGACCCCAACAACGTTCTGCAGAGCTGGGACCCAACTCTGGTTAATCCTTGTACTTGGTTCCATGTTACCTGTGACTCTAACAATCGCGTGACTCGCTTGTAAGATTCTACCATTTCATTTCTATTACTATCTTGATTAAAATTTCTATGCTATTGAGGCCTCGAATCACTTTTTCTGTACATTGAATTTCAGAGATTTGGGCAATTCTAATGTCTCTGGAACTCTTGGCCGAGAACTTGGCCAGCTTCATCATTTACAGTACTTGTATGGCCTTCCCTCTCTTACCCTCTATTTGTTTGGTAGTTTATGAAGCTTAAGTTCTGTCTGGAGCTCTTGTCTCCTGTATTCTCATAAGTAGTAACTCATTTCAATGAGCAAACGTTACAAGTGGATATCATTTCAAAGCTCAACCTCATATGATCAAGTCTTTCACGCACCATATTTTCATAATCAGAAAGCAAACAAACACCTAAAGAATCACCCAAGTTTTCTCATATGAACTATTCCTATAGCTTGATTAAGGACAAATCAAATAGAGATTCTTAACTCCATGTAAACTAAGCCATCATGTTTGCTTCTCCATTCATATGAATATGATTAGATAGGTAGGCAGATTGGGGTTACTTCAGATTTTTTTCTTCATCGAATGTGCTCCAAGTTGTTCGACTTTTTATTGGTCAGATTTGCCAAAAGCAAGTGGGAGTTTTTGAAATTGTTCATTTTTGCAGGGAACTTTATAGGAATGACATAAGAGGGAAGATTCCTAGGGAATTTGGCAGCTTGAAAAAACTAGTTAGCATGGATTTGTATGATAACAAGTTCGAAGGCGAGATCCCAAAATCACTTAGCAAGTTGAAGTCTGTTAGATTCCTGTGAGTATGTCCACTTTGATTATCCAGAAACCTTTTTAACATTATATAGTTCTTGAATTGAATGATATCTAAGTTGCCATTTGTTCTGGTTTCTTTTGTATCCATAACTCAGCCGCCTAAACAACAACAAGCTTTCGGGGCCAATCCCAAGACAACTCACTCATCTCACTAATCTCAAAATCTTGTAGGTTTCTGTTTCTTGTACTTTATTGTGATTTGAGACTTGTGATTTTTCTGCTATTGCTTTTATAAGCTAATTGAAATACGATGCTTAATCCATCTTCTCATGTTGCAGTGATGTTTCTAATAACAACCTCTGTGGAACAATACCAGTAGATGGTCCTTTTACGTCTTTCCCTCCAGAAAGGTAAGTTTGCGTCTGTGAACGAGGAACTTGAATCACTTGAAGTGCCACGGATTCAAACATATCTTGTTCAATATGCGACAGCATTACTTGGTTTAGATATTTAGAGATAGATCAAACTTATTTCCCTGAAGTCTTACTCATATTCAACAAGTACTGTAGGATACAATCAATTCAATCAAAATCTACAAACATGAGACACCCTAATCTCTAACGCCTCGTCTTACTCACTCTCGCAGCTTTGAAAACAACAGTAGACTTAACGGGCCAGAGCTTGAAGGATTGGCTCCTTATGATTTTGGATGCTGAAGAAATCTACAATTTGGTGATTGACTATATATATATATAGAGAGAGAGAGAATGTAAAAGAATATATGGTTGCCATGGAAAAGAATCTGAATCTGAAATATGAATAATAAATGGGAGGAAGCAAGATATATAAGATATGATTGTGTGGCCTCCCTTTGTTTGCAGCATATAGGTGAGCTCAGACTTGGATGGTGGCAAGCAAAATATGTCTCAAGGAAAAGCTTGTTTGTTATATTACCATGAAGCACAGAGATAATATTAATACCTTGTTTGTTTGGAAAATTTGATTTGGGAGAGGACCATTTTTATGAAAGAAATTTGTCAAATTATAAACTACTTGTTTCAAATGGTCGTTTACTCTTTTACAAATCGCTGATTCAAATACCCACACCTCTTCATAGTGCGTTTACTACTAAAATTTACCCAAGTCTCACATCAACACAAGAATTTCAAGTCAAGTCCGTAAGTTTCAACAAGTTTACTAAATGGATTATCTAATATGTCAAATAATATACCAATGAGATTGAATTTTAGGAGATGCAGAGGATTTGGCTGCATACGATTACACAAAATGAAAGTATGCATATGATTCATTCCTCTTGTTTTCCTTACTCCTTTTCTCTCATTATTTCTCTCATATTAAAAATATTTTATAAAATTTTAACTTTAAAAGATTCAAATTTAATGAAAATATGAAATTTGCCCCTTTTTGTTCTCTATTTCTATTCTTAAAATATTTATAATTTGAAAACACCTATATCATAATCATAATCAAAATCTATAAACTTATTGTGAAATTCATGCTCCCATGCTATGATGCGTACATACAGATATGCGTATCAAGTACATGACATGATATCTCAGATAAAAAAAACTAAATATTTTATAATATGGGTCAAAGATATACATATAATATATATATATTTAATAAATTAACATATGAAAAAAAATAAATAATATAAAATTTAAAATGTTAATAAATATTTGAAAAATATATAAAAATATTTATTGTGAATAATAAAAAAGAATTTATTTATAACTTCTCAAGTGGTTTTGGAATATTTTAAAGTTTCCTTTTTTTCTTTTCAATATAGGAATATTTTGAAGTTGAATCAATGGTAATACTGATATTAAGTATGTATTTAATACAGATGGGCCTGAATTTTCTTTTTTTAATAAAACAGCACTGCTTTTTGAAAATATTGGTATTACATATATCTATTGTTATTTAAGGTTTTTTTTACTTTCTTTCAAAACTATTATTGTTTTGCAAATCTAATGCATTATTAATTTTTTCTAATTATATCCCCATTTATCAATTTCATTTTTTTCTCTCTTATCTACTCCATTTGTTTTGATTTACATGGCACATTTTTTTATAATTCTGTGTTACATAATATAAGGTATTTTATGGATTATGTAGTGTATTTAATTATTTTTTCAAAATACCCCAAAGAAATAATGAAATTTAATTAATGTTGGGAAGTTTAATTAGTAGGTCAACTATATTAAATAATAATAAATGAGGGTAGCTTAGGAAGTAATGTAATTTTTTTTTGCAGTGATTAACTACCACCCTTGGTCTATATGTGATAATTAAAAGTATTTTATATATTGAAACTATTTGATGGGGTTATTTTTGTTATTGTATAGGATTATTTTACATCAATTAAAGTTTTCTTACTTCATGTGCTACAATCTTAAACAATATTCTCTCCGATCCTAAATATAAGATCCACTTGAGATATTTTTTTTGATTCAAAATAAAATATACAAATGTTGGTTGTTGAATTATTTTTTTCTATTTTATCCTTCATTGAATAAGTAAATATAATTAATTTTTATTAATTATAAGATAGAAATATTATACTTTAAATGAGGTTTTTTTTAATTATTTTAAAATTTTAGAAAATTTAATTATTCCAAATTCTTTTAATTGTATTACTTAACCTATATAAATTAGTTATTTATATCTTAGAACTAATGAAGCATAATAGGTATAGGACCGACCGTAGCACAATCCGCGTCTTTTGGTATAGCTTTCCAAATGGCTCAGGTCATAATTCCATTTGAATTAATTGGAGCAAAAAATAAAAGACTATTAAAAAAAAAAAAAAGATGTGGGTCCGTAGGAGTACTTCCCACGTGTTTGTAAATGCAAGGATGGAGTGGTCGTAGTGGGCCCCAAAAAAATTAAAAAAAGCCTGGAGTGGTGTTAGTAAAAATTCAAGGGGTAATTGTGTTTTGGGGCAAAAAAAAATATTTGATTTTTTTATATCAAATTAATTATTTCTAAAAAAATTGATTATAGGTTAAAAAATTCAATTTTCATTCCCAAAAGAAATCATCTCAAAAACCAAATATTTTATTTTTTATCCCAAAAAACAATTATTCCAAATTTAAAATTGTGAGGATGTATTTAGCCACAAAAAAGAAGGGGAAATTGTGAGGATGCAGTCACACTGGGGCCTTGCCACAAAATCAGGTTATAGACTTTTAGAAATGACTGTGCTCGCAAAAAACGGAATATTAAATTGGCCATCCAATTACGTGTTCGGTAGCTTTTACACGTGGCATGCAACTAATGGTGTGTGAGACACGTGTTGTGAAGATGATGGCATAGGTGGAGCCGTATTTCCCACACCGCAACGTGACATGGATGCTCTTCTTTGAAACTCTATTAATAAAATATTAATATTTTTGTTTATTTTAAATTTTAGAAAGAAAACCCTCTGCAACATGAGCTCTTCTTTCAGTTCTTTGAATTTCGGTTAAAATACTAACAATAGAATAGTTAATTTTTTCTGGCCAGCTAATAATATTTAGTTGAAGAAATTGAAATAGGTTTCCTTCAATTTATATTATAGGATATTTTATATAAAATAATTTTTATTTAAAATATAAATATTAAATATGTTTTTTTCTATTTTACCCCTATCTTTAATTTTTTTCTCCTCATTTATAATCCTACAATAATGATAATAATATAGAGTATTTAATAAGGATAAAATAAAAAATATTGGTATTTTTATATTAATTTTAAATAAAAAAATAATTTTCTTAATATATATATATAATTAATATTAAATATCTTGAGAGGAAAGAATATTACACAGTTTATTTTAAATTTACTTTTCTCATAATTAATTTACATTTATTAATTAATATATAAAAAACAGAAAACAAACGGAAAAAACAACAATCAGGAAATACTGGAAACTAGAAAGAGCGTTTTTATATTTTTATTATTGGTCGACAAAGAAAACAGCGGTTGAGGAAGCGAGTACAATTGCATTTGCATAGTCGAGGGAGTGAAGTATTATTTCTCACAACGTTGGCAAGGAAAAAAAAAAGTATTCACAATATGAAAGAAGTTGCTATTGCCACGGATTCCCACGTAGTAGGAAATAGAACTTGCTCAACTCAACCCGGAAACATCAAGAAGCTTGACAAGCGCGACTATCGTAGCCCTTCCCTTTGGGCCCTTTCTAGTTTTCTCTTTATTAGGTTTAAATTAAACCCACCTTAACCCCACATCCCTCCCCTAAGCTTAGAGAGAACGGCACACCCAAAATGAGTCGTGCATTCCTGAGGAACTCCTCGTTTTCCCGTTTTTGGATTCACAAGCATTTGATCAAGCATGTCAATGATTCAACACGAGCTCCGATTCTGTGTAACAACCAAACCCAGTACAGAGCATATTTTCGATCCCCAGATTTTGTGAGGAAAGTCAGGGATTATGACCTTTCCCCTTCTTTGTTTTTCTCTTCCTCTTTTGCTTCTTCTTCTTCGTCGTGTAGGACTTCTCTCTCTAAGTTTCGTTTTGTGGGTTGGTATTTGGGGATGGTCAAGTCGCGCCCGATTCTTACAAAAAGTGTTACTTCCGCGCTTATTTACACGGCTGCTGATTTATCTTCCCAGGTGCGAAAACCCCAAGTTTCTTTTTGTATTCTTCATTCTTGTGTAATAATTCTTGAGAATGCTTTGGTTGAACTGAACCATTATCAGTTGAAGTCAGAATTGTGCTTTATATATCTTGATGAAAAGGGACTTTGCTGATCAAATTTTTTTTTTCCAATTTCTCTTTTTCCCCCTAAGTGCATGTTTGATCTTGGAATGGGTTATTTCCCCTGCCAAGCATATGGGATTTCACGTGATGGGGTTGAATCAAGTGAATGCAATGCGAGTATGCCACTCAACTAAACGTTCGCTATTTTGTCTTAATATCTCGGCGTTTTCCCTGCTTTTTTTTAGCTGTAAATTGGATTATGAAGTCTCTGGTTTCTCACCACTACTGTTTACATGGAATGATTCTGGCAACTGTTAAGAATATTCTGCTGGCGGTGGCATGAAGTGTGAAATTTTAATGCATTTTTTATAATGTTGGATGTTAATCTTCTACTGTGGGGATTTACATGCTATTGGTTTTAGATAGACTCTCAAAATCTTGCATAAGTTATGACATTGTACTTATTCCCATTCACTTTTTTGGTTTAACTCGTGCTAGATATATGATTATGAACCCTTTAGTTCATGTTCGTTTTGTTGTCTCTGTCGTATTCACTTACTAATCAAATCTAATTTCTTCAGACTATTTCACTGCCTTCTTCAGAACCCTATGATTTGGTGAGGACATTACGCATGGCAGGATATGGGATGATCATTTTAGGACCCTCACTGCATTTCTGGTTCGATTTTGTGTCAAATCTTTTCCCAAGAAGGGATCTTTTCTCGACATTGAGGAAGATGGCCATAGGTCAGGCAATTTATGGACCTTTCATGACTGTTGTTTTCTTCTCCTTGAATGCTTTCTTTCAAGGTATGTCTAATTCTCTTGGCGTTACTGTTTTCTTTCTCCGTTACCTTTTGGGTCAGAAATCCCTTATTTTTCCTTAGAATATATTTAAAATATTTGCTAACTGGTGTCGATTGTTGCTCAAGGTCAAAGTTTCAGGGTGTTAATAATGTAAATATGTAACATGGAACTGTAATTAATGACATTTAGTTGTAAACCATGGAGATGGAAGCAGTTAACTAGATAAATCAACAAGTTAAATATAAAAAAATTTATCTTCTGAGTTTCTTCTAATCATTTAGCACATGTTGCCTTTCCCAAAATACTACAAGATGCACTTATTCTTGAAAGTTTAAATTGCAACAGTGCATTGTTGTGGTTTAGTTCTGTTTCTCGTATCCAATTTTATAAATGTTAAGTTTTTCTTCAACAATATAAGCAGGTTTTTAACATGCATGGAAGACGCTATCCGTGTCTTGATTAGTGATGCATGGTGCACTTGTGATCATTGTATTTTACTGTACCATAATTTCAATATAAATCATGTTTACTCTGGTGTCTCATTGTTTCTTGCATTTTGTTTCTGTTCATGTTTGTGCTTTCAATTCTTTACCTTGAAGAAGGCACAAACTCTTCTCACTTGTGGGAGGAAGGAGGGAAAAGTTTGACAACTGAGGTGATGGCAGATATTAGACATGAATATGTATTCAATATTTTTTTTTGGTCCATATTGAGTGGGCAAAACATAACAAAAGATTTCAAAACCTTTTGAATGAAACCAAAAGGTGTCTCAGAATCGTGTCATTTTATTTGCTGTTTGAATATCTAAGTTTGGTTCATACTTTTTCCCAGGTGAAAACGGCACAGAGATTGTTGCACGTTTAAAGCGCGATTTGCTGCCTACAATGTTAAATGGAGTTATGTACTGGCCTGTGTGTGATTTTATAACATTTAGATTCATTCCTGTCCATTTACAGGTATGTATGAGATTTATTCCTTCATCTTCTTCCTTTCTACTCTTTCAACCTGCCATGAATGATAGTTAATTCCTGAAACTCTGCATTCATATATTTTGGCAGCCACTAGTCTGCAATTCATTTTCATATTTGTGGACAATTTATATGACGTATATGGCAAACCTAAATAAAGCAGAGGCTGCGAGTTGATCAACTTAGATGGTGAGTCCTTGTTTCATGATCCAAACGTGGACTAACTAGAGCATTCAAGCCAAACGGTTATGTTATCGGCCATCACCAAATTAGTATTTTGTAGTTAGGACACTAAGATTCATGATGTGGATCGAATGCTCCTAGTTTGAACCAAATTTTGTTTTGAAGAAAATTTTCCACTCAATTGTAATATTACTGGAGCCATTTTTCTTAGGGGATTGGACTAATTATTAGACTCTCTGTAAAGCATTTTCTGTTATTAGATACATTGTTTTGGCTTGAAGCCTTATGCATGTTGTTGTTTTGCTTTATGGAAGTATTCCCCTTCCCTTTTTATCCAACAAGTAATTGCTTGTTAAGGTTGAATATCCATTGAGAACTTCTTCTGAAGTCATTTTGTGTAAACGATAGGAAGTATGATGGAAAGTGGGTAATGATGCAGAAAGTTCATGAACTTGGTCTACTCTGGCTTCACAGGTGGCTGGTTCTTTGACTTCTAGCTTGGTATAATTGTTTAATGATTGGATTAAAGAGGAAAGAGAAGTGAAGAAAAACATGATTTAATTGAAATCAAAGTAAAATGTTAATATTTGGCCAAAAGAAAGCAAAATGTTTAATATAAACTTCTTCCTTCTCTTCGTGTCTCTCGGGTTTCAATCTCAAAGTACATTAGAATATGCTATTTTTAGAAATTCAAAATTATTCTAGAATGCAGCAGAAAATAGCCTCATTCTAAAGGATGCTCAGCTCTAGAAACAACAAAATGTTAATGATCAATAGAAAAGCATATGTTTATGTTGATGTCTGGGAGACTTGGAAATTTATCAACGTCTCTTGGAGATCATACTACAAAATATGACAATTTTAAAGGTATGTTTGGATTAGGAGAAAAGGGAAACGGTGACGAAAAGGTTTTGCTTAGATTTAATTCAAAAGCAAAATGTTCAAATTTATTTTTTTCCCTTTTTTTGCTTCTGTATTTCTTTTTTCAATCAACAAATTTTTAAGATCCCATTTCAGTAAATTTCAAGTTATCAGTATGTCAATATAGTAAAATATATAACAAAAGGCATCATTCATGATACTTGAATAGTAGAATTCATTTTATAAATTTCATACAATATACCAAAAAAATGTGTCCAATGAATATTTACAGCTGATATTAGTCTCATCCTAAATGATGCTTCAACTCGAGAAAGAAGAAGATGTCCTGGTCTAAAGAAAAGAAAATATTGAGAAGCTCCTCAAATTCTTACCACCTATATTCACCAGAGACTGTCAAAATTTAGACGTCAAAATAAACTATGGCAATGCAATAACAGATTTGATTCAAGGATAAGATAGAATCTTTTAACCTACTGTAGATTACATTGGAAAGCAATTGTTAAGATTTTGAGTTCAGAATGAAACAGTTGCACAATATACTCCATTAATTAATTTAATCAATGCCATATATAGAGGTACATTTTTGGTTCCCTCTCACTTGAGTTGCTTCTCATTTTCAGTGTGTCTTTTTCCCCCCTCATCACATTTATTGTCGTTTGTATTTTGTGGTTGATTTCTCCTCTCTTGCCGTGCCTCATTTTTCCCCCTTTTCCTCCCTATCAAGTGAATAAGTTTCAACCCAACCCAATTCATCCTACAATGGCCTGTCTTGGTTTTGGCACCAAGTTGACCCCATCGGGTAACCCATTCACTTGTATAAAAACATAATAATAATAATAAAAAATTCGAATGATAAACTTAGAATCAAGTTATCATTTTTCAGTTGCAGCGAATGGAAAGTAAAGGGAGGGAAGGTTAACCCCTACTAGAAAACGAAGAGAAAATTGCCGAAACTAGGGTGAAACGTATATAAAACAAGAGGACCCAAAAGGGCATTCAAGGCTAACTACAACAATTAGTTGAAAGATCGAAATAAATGTGACAAGAATAAGAAATGGATATCATCAACAATCAATGTTGAACTCTTGAAACATTGAAGTTCTTAATCCTATCAAGAGGCTCACATACTTTTGTATAAACATGTCTCACTCCCTAACAACCATCAATCTCTATCTTTCGTGTAATCTAACCAACTTAGACCTAGAATCCCAGATGCTGCTTCTTATTCTGTTTTGGCAAACGACGTGACTTCAGGATATGATAGGAATCGATATTCATGTCAGCTGAAGAAAACAATTATCAACATGCGAAACTTTAATCAACAAGTTTCTTTTCTGCCAAAACTCCTGCCCTTTGATTCCATCTACTATTGAATTCTAATCCACTGAAATCAGAAGCTTCATTCTTCAGAAGCACTTAAACAAATCTTCTCAAGCTGTATGGGCCAATCTGGTCCAAGAATTTGTGGATTCAATTCCATTGCAAGACGAAAATCTAGAAGAGATGTACAAGCAGAATTTGTTACTGTTTGCATATATCTTCCAGGTAGTGATACATTTGAACCAGGTACTGACTGACCATTTGATTGTTTTAGGCGCTCATTACCACATCTTGACCCAGCTAAACTGACAGAGGACTCAATCAGCCTCTTCAAATATGCATCCAGGGAATTATTCAATAGATTTACACAACCCACAGTCACAGATAAACCATCCTTTTCCAACTTCTGCTCTAAACGCTTCCTCAAACAACTCGTAGCAGGTAGATCCCCACTGCTTTGACAGGTCTCCACATAGTATTTACGACATGTAGATACATTAGACAGAAGTTTACGACCACAACCAAAGTTCAAGGATATACCAAGAGGTGCAGTAACTGGGCTCCTGCTTTGGATACTGGGGCTGCCAGCCATCTGTTCAACCTCTTCCCCATCTTCAACAGAAGCAGGAGGTCTACTGCCAAGGGAATGCAGTTCGGTTGCGCTCTGCTGCTCTTGTGCCTTGGATATCAATTCTATAGATGTAATACTTTGAGGTTTGCCCAATGGTCTCATAGGACTTTGCCAGTCCTTGAACTTGCGTTCCTGGCCCACTGAAGACCTAGTCCGGTGGAGGGAAGGTGAAAATGCATCCCCATTTGAAACTTTTACACTAAGAGTGCTGCCTATTTTTGAAGAAGCTCTTGGAGGTGGGAATTTAGCCAGATGAGCATTCTTGAGCATTGCCCTCATAAGTTGGTTGTGGAGAGGCATATTTTCCCTCCCTATTGTCTTGATACAGCACCTATCAAACTCAGACTTGCTCATCTTTAAACTGACAAATCTTTTGAGATGATCAATGTATTGTACAGCTCTCTGATGGCCTATCTTTCGAACAATCAAAGCTTTTAGCTCCAAAGTGTCAATTCGAGTGAAGTTTCGTGCGGGTAACGTCATTTTGCCCAAATTTCTTGCAATAAACGAATCAATATTCAAATCATCATACGCAATCCTTGAGCAAAACCTAGATGATCGCACACGAAAGTTTCTTTAAACCCTAATTCCCAAACAGTGTCTCCATCTGCAATTCATGAAAATTTCCATCTGAAATTATCACGTATCCCACTTTGTATAAACTTATGAAATAAATGAATTGAAATAAAAACCATGAATGTTGTGCTTCCAAAACCTAAAATTTGCATCAATTTTGGGATTACAACTTCGAAATTCCAAAACCAAAGATTGACCGAGATACAATTTAGACGAAGATGTGCGATTAATAACAGAACATTAGCTCACTCAATTGAACATTGAACGGCCAAGGGTACGGGGAAAATCAAAGTGGTTAAAATTTGAGAGATTTAACCGGAAATTATCAAATGCGAGAAAAACCATGAATGGATTTAGAAGAAAGATGGTAAATTTACGAACCGAGGTTGAAGATAAGACTCGTACCAAAGTAATAAGAGACGGAATTCGGATAGGCTACGAAGATCTACGTTGAAAACTTGAAGGTTTTGCCCCCAATGGCCATATCGGCAAATTGTGCAGTTCCCGGCTCTACGCGATGGGAGGAGAAAGACCAAACATAGACTAAAGATGAAAAAGCAATGGGCCTTTTCCAAGGTGTGCAGTTGCAGACATCCGACCCAAAAAATAAAAAGGCCCCTTTGTTTCTGTGTCGGTCAGTTCTTAATAAATGGAGCGACTCAGTTATTTGGAAGATCAGTGTTTTAAATTAAAAAACACTTTTCCATTGTTATCCAAGAAATGAAAAAAGTGTCAAGAATTGATCAACTAATTAGAACAATTGAATCATTTTTTTAGAAATGAATTCTCCACTTTTTTCTATGAATAATTTTTTTAATTGTTAATTTTTTAAGAAAAATTAAAATGTCAGAATTTAAAAACAGTTTAAATTAAAGTCAATTGTATGTATGTAAAATACTCATGAGATGAAGAATAAAGAAAGAAAAACCGACAATCCAATTTAAAAGTTTTTAAATAAATAACATCTACAGTCTCATTTATTAATTATGCAAATATATAGGAGTCAATGATATATATAATTTTAACGTGAGAAAATTTTATAAATCTTATTTGACAAACACATTAAGGAATATATAATAAGGACGTATAGGTTTAAAAAAAGTGTATATATTGATATAAATACAACCCATTGAATGTAAATGCCATAAACCTTAAAAACATATATTGATTAGGTATTAAAATAAATCAAACCTGCAGGAAAACCCTTCTGCTTGCTATGTTATATGGCATATTGACATGAAGCTATGTGCATGAGGTTGTCAAGAGAACGTAAATCACGGTCCATTGTGTTACCAAGGTGTTAGTGTAGATTGTAACATTTGGTAACATTCACAATAATAAATGCCTCAAAATGTCTGCCATTTTAGAGATTAACTGCTGGAAACCCCTTCTGATGTGTCAATGGATATCTCCTGTTAAAACTTGCACAAACTACTAATAGCAGCCTTCAAGAAGCTCAGTGCTCTGCCTACAAATTAGCAATCTCTCAAATTTTATGACATATTTTGCAGAGGATAAGACTCAAAAGTTCTTTGGATATTCGTTTAATTAACTCATTCTTGGGGTGCTAAAATGTAAAAATATTCATATGTCATGTTCTTATTAATTACTAAAAAACCTAATAATATACACCTAAAAACTACACTTAAGTTTCTCCTTTCATAGACGGCTGCAAACCAACATATTCAATTTAAGATGCATTCAGAAGTAATTAATCGTAATAGCTGTATATGGCCTCTAAACATCACATTCAAGAGCACTAAAAATAAGCAAATAACCCTATGGTTTACTTTTACTCTGACAAGCCTCAACTCCTAGATGATGGATCTTCAGCTTGATTATCTACAATAGGTGGATGATGAATTGTCCGCAGCGGTGGAGCCTCGCCAAATTTCAATATATAGGCTATTTCATAAACGGGGCGCAGTCGCTGAATCACTTGAGCATCTAAGTAAGCATCACAGGAGAAGCACCAGACTGACAAATCACTGCGAGGCAAAGCAAGTTATGGACACAGCGTTAAGTATACTACAGATTGGCTGAGAAATTGTGCAGTTCCACTAAACATTTCATGGAAAAGTTGGTCAGTTACCTGAAGCTCAGCGCCAAACTGTGATTTGTCTGCTGATAATGCTGAAGCATATGCTTGTTCACAAAACGGCTACAAAGCACCTCCTTACAGGACAAACACAACCAATTCTCACTGGGGTGTTGGCACCTGAAAGTTTAATCCATTCAGAGATCAGAAAATATCCACTTTTTTATGCAAACATTAGGTTTCTTGTGACAAATTTGCTTCTATGATTGATTTCTAGGGGTTGGTTTAATGGTGGAGACAAGCATATTGTGATATCCACTAGGGTGAACTTTGCTATCTTGAGGCCAGTGCTTATTCCACATTTATATTTCACATGCACTACTTTGAGCCCACAATCAACATCTATGTCTCTCACATGCACAAACCACCCATTATCCCTCATCTCCCTTAAACTCAGCTCTCCATTGAACCCACTCGCACACTTTGCACTAAACGTGTAGGTAAGGACCCATGATCTCAGTTATGCCCATCACTTTGAATAGACATCCTAGTATTTCTGAGAATTTCAGACCTGAGTTTGAGTTCACTCACATTTTAGAAACACAATTTCAGATTTACGGCTTCTCATGCTCAATTTCTTTGAAACACTTCTTCCCAGATTTTCAAAAATTCTTAGTGCTAAGCAAGAACTATACTTCTATACTTCGCCGTTTAGCCTTCAAAAGTATTGTGGCACTTCCACGGTGACAGTTAAGACTTAAAGATAAATTGACAGACCAAACTAACGTTGGGCTTAAATGTTCAATTTTAAGAAGTCGTGAAGTGATTGAAAATCCCGTTGAGTTCCATTAGTTATTAGGTAAGTTACTTGAACCGGACTTTGATCATAAAAGAAATTGATGACATTTCAGAAGTATTAAGCAGCAAAGGTACCTGTTACAGGGAGTTTCAGGAGGTGGGATGTGGGTAAGATCCGCAGCCAACGAATCAAGATGATCGCATGAAGTGCGAGCTTCGACCCAACCCGATTCAGAGCCATACACTGAGTCGTATTCTTCTTCAAGTAGAACTTCCTGAACATGGCACAGATACAATACCAGAAAACACATACTGCATTGAGATTTTTTAAAAGCAAACTCCTTTTTTTTTTATTCCTCTATTAGTACTGATGGTTCTGTGAAACACTGATTCTTTCATTTCCGTTAATGAAAATTTAGATAGAATGAAATTTAAGTATGATTGGATTACTGGGGTTTTGTCGCGGGATCAAAAAGCAAAGTACAGATGGAGGAGATGCAAATACCGGCCCAGAAGAAGATGAAGCATCCGGGTTTGCCATGAACTCCACAACACGAAGAGATTGATGCCGTCGGAAGCGCACCGTCTTCCTCAACTCCTCCCCTATTATAGATCGATACTAGAAACTGAAGTGTTTGTCCAAGTATGTATTGCACGGGACACGAAGAATCTACATACTCCCTTGCTAATTAATACCCTTAAATCGAATCACACAGGTTTAGAATCAACTTAATTATCTTAATTTCTTTACAAATTATAATATTTTTTTAAAATTATTTTTATTTATTTTTTTTATTTTTAAATATATTAAATAGAAATTTTTTAAAAATACATAATAAATACTACCTCATATATTATAAAAATTATATATATAAAATTAGTTAAAAAAACTTTATGTTTAGAATCCAATAAAATAATATCTAATCTTGAGATTAGACTAATTAATTATAATCTCAATTTTTATTTTTTCATTTTACTTTTATAATTTTAGATATTAATATATTATATTATATAAATATATATATATATATTACCTTCAGTTATTTTTATAAGTTACATTTTAAAAACTTTTTATGATCTTATATATAAGTTACATTTCATATATTTTTGAAATATTAATTATTTTATTTTAAAAATACCTATATTTAATTATGAGAAAGAAAGTGAATTATTTAAATTTGTAATATTTATTAGAGAATAAATATGAAAATTATATTATTTTTAAAATAATTTTAATAATATAATAAATTTTTATTAATTTTGATGAGGTGATTGAGAGTGATTTATATTAAGAATAGTATAGAATATAACATCATCAATACTACATTATTTATTAGTCATAAAATCCAACTCAATCCATAGCATAGTCAACTTTCAGTTATTATACATTTATACCAAAAATAAAGTTATTATATTATAGAAAGTTACATTATTTATAAAACATAAATATATCACTTTTTTTCTTTTCCTGCCTCATATGAATAAATCACTACTTATATACAATTGCGTTGTTTATAAGTTAGAAAAAGTGTGGCTCATCGTTCACCTCAAACTACCTGTAAATGCATGGAGCCATTTTTATTTTCTTAATAAATATAATATAAACATAAAGATATGTATATTGATATTTTAATTGAAAAATAAAAATGAGAAATCTAAAATTTAAACTATTTAAATTAAATTTAATTGGTCTTCTTATTTTAAAAATAAACTTAAGATAAATGGAAGATTTAGATTTGAATAATTCTTTTTAGTATTAAGAGTATTTCCTATGAAGAGTTAAATACTAATTTCTTCCAAGTGTAGAGATTATTAAATTGAATTTTACCTCTTTTAATAAAATTTTTTTCATACACATAGCATGAATAACTTTTGGACATAAAGATTTGAATTATTTCAAATCATTAATTAAAAAAATTATGTAGGATGAATTATTTTAATATCTAATATTATTAGTATTTTAAAAAAATAATTATTTAAAAAAATAAATATATTGTCCTTATACTAAAATAAAAATCAATATATAATTAAAAGTAGGGTGAGGTTACACTATGTATTAGCGAAATAATGCGGCTTCACTCATTGGACTTCATATCTTTTTGTTTTCTTTTTTGTTTTATTTAGATGGGTTCCATTTTTTCGTAATTTATTATTTTTTTCTTTTATAGGTGAGATCTATCTTAAGTGAGTCCTATGTTCTTTTTTGGGTTGCCAAATTTAATATTTTTTTATTTTAAAATCTATATTAATTTTAATTAATATTATTGGATATCAATTTTTTTGAAATAGAAAAAATTAGTGATAAGATTCTTTTTAAATTTAATATATTTTAAAATTAAATAATATATCCCGGTATCCCCGGGCATCCACATCCCCACAAAAACGGCTGAGAAAAATTTAGTTATATTTATTTTTAATAGAAAAATAGTTATATATTTTTCATATTATTTTTTAATTAAAAATTAATATGTTAATTATTTTTTAATATATTATAGATTTAATCATTAATAATATATTAAAAGTATTAATTTATTAAATTTAAAAAAATTTAAAAGTTTATATATTAAAGTTTAATTAAAAAATATATAATATATATATATATATATAAAAGCTAAATCGTTTTCATTATTATTGCAGTGGGTCATTTCATTTAAAACTTACTTATACGACACCGTCTAAGCGGGTAGGGAAGGACGGCAGATTAGGGTTTTGAGTATGCGGGATCCTCTTGTTGCTTGACCTCCTTTATATTCCTTCGTCAGCCGGAGTTTGTGTTGCCGCTGAAGATGGGGCACTCCAATATATGGAATTCTCACCCTAAGAATTACGGTCCTGGTTCTCGCACCTGGTAAGCAAAAATCGGTCTGGTTCGGTTCATCACATTATGGATTTGATCTGCCTTTTCTTTTTAGCTTCATTTTGGGAGGATATTTTTAAAGCCTTTTACTTTAAGCGCCAAGTTGTCTTTTAATCTGCAATGCGATGGGCGATGGTTGAACCGCTGCCTTGTGTTTGTGATAACGAGTATATTAGCAATTGAATTTCTTTTCTTTTTAATCTGTTTGTTATAATAATGTTAAACTGATTAATTTGTTGATCCGACCGCTTTGGGCCTCAGCTTTTTAAATTGTTATACTTTGATTTTACAAGTATTTTTCTTTTCCTTGACATTCAATGAAATATGACGACAGACTCAACACTGCTCCAGTAGGAACTGAAATGGTATTTTAGCAGTCGTGGTTATATAGTTGTTTGTGTACTTCTCAGATATTAGTTGATTAATTGTTTTCCACTTTGATTAACTGCTAAGTGCTAATGGTATTGTAATGATCTTGGATTGTGAATTCCTGATGTATATAGATTGTCGCTTTAAATTGTGAAGCAGTGATATTCAGAGGCAACCCTCTTCTTATATTGTATATAAAATATGTTCGTGAGAATCTTGATAAATGATTGTATCTACTTTTTTGTTCTATTTTTTTTTTGGGAATAAATAAGTTTGTAGTTAAGAAATCTTTTTTTTTTTCCCGCTTTGGTTGGTGGAATTTTGCCACCAATTATGGTTATCTCTGTTGTGTGCACTGGCAAGCATGGAAGATATTGCTTCATTGAGCTCCACATTTTGTTTAGAACCAAAATTATGCCTCATTTGATATTAAAACTGCTTCATGAAGCTCAAGTGATCTACTTTAATTTAGTGTGACTATTTTCTGGAAACCTGCTTGTGATTATACAATTTAGGATGCACTTGATTTTTATTTTTACCCACTTTTGAGTAGTTTTGTGGATTATGACATTGTTTTTCATGTGTGCTAATTTTCAGCCGGGTCTGCGGTAACCCACACGGATTGATCAGGAAATACGGGCTCATGTGCTGCAGGCAGTGTTTTCGCAGCAATGCCAAGGAAATTGGCTTTATTAAGGTAAATATTTGGGTTTAGAATCTGATATTATGGTCTTTTACTACTCCTATATCTTCATTATCTTTGTCATTGTTGGATATTTTGTGTCATATTCTGTGAAATGAGTTCTGATTACTTATCTCTTTTTTTTTTCAATTGCAGTATCGTTAAAAGGCTATTTCCACATGCTTCATTAGGATATTCTTGGAGGGATGGAGGAATTTAAGGCTTCTTTTTTCGGTCTTTTGATTTTTTACTGCTACTTCATCATCAGAATGTATTGGATTCAGAAAATTCGTCCATAAATTAAATTGTCATACTCTTTTTTATGAAAAGCTACTTGGTTTCCTTTTATATGGGATGTGGATATAATGATATTCTCTCAAGCTAATTGTTACGAGAGAAATAGAATAATTTGGAACCATATGATGCTTGAAACCAATAAAATTTAATTAAATTGTCTGTGTTCTTGAGACATTCATTCAATGGGTTTTTAATTATTCATGTGCACCTATTGTATTACATGTAACTATATAGTAAGAAGTTTTCTCGAGGATTGCTATGGTTTGAACCAATGATGTTAGAACCGGACCGGACATTGAACCGGACAAGTCACTGATTCAAGGTTCAATGGTTCGATCGAGGTTGAACCGGAGTTGAACTGGTAATGATTAAAAAAATATATTTAAAATAAATAATATAAGTTTAAACAAATTTTATAACTTAATTAAAGTCTTAAATTAAATAATATTGAATTATTAATCTATTATTTATCACAAACAAATATTAATAAGTTTTATAATTCAATATTTTAATTTAAATAAGTTAATATTCATCTATAATCATATTTTGAGTTCAAAATAATAAATTAATAATCTATTATTTATTATTTATTAAGTAAATATATAATTTTTAATAGTTATATATCATAATAATGTTTATATAATATTATAATATATAAAAAAAAACATATTTTGTATTAAACATGATGTTATTTTATCTTAAAAATCAAAAACAATTTTTTAAAAAAATTTGAAAAAAAAAATGCAGAACCGTTTCAAACCGGTTCAGAACCGATTCTATTGGTTCAATGCCGGTTTCACTGGTTCTTGACCGGTTCTAAACAGTATTGGTCATGTGCTATAACTGGACCGGATCAGACGGTCGAACCGGCCGGTCCGGTCCGATCCGATTTTAATAACAATGGTTTAAACATACCAGTTCTCTTGCTAATATTTAGGGTATGATTTGGTTTAATTGAAATTCTTAATACAAGTCATTTTTAACTATTTCAGCAAAATTAGAAAAAGTTAGTTATATTAATGAAATTGTTTAAAAATTGTTCTGATTTTTATTTTTATTTTTAATAAATGTCATAAATTTAATATTTTCTAAAGCAACTAATTTTTCATAAAATAATTGATAGAAATGATATTTTCTAAATAGAACAATTAATGTTTCACAAATTCTTATAAAATGACTTACATTTTAAGTCTTAAAATTTTTTTAGAAAGTTACTTAAAGAGTGGAGGGAGTACTAGCGCTAAATTATAGTGGTATGCATATACAGAGGGCCAGAAACTTAGTCCACTTCTATGCTTTGACACAAGAAGTTTGCAGAGTCATAGGCTTATAGCTAATGATCATGATAAAGAAATATATAAGCAACAAATATGAAATGGAAGCTGATGCCTGCAAAATCCTCTATATGACTATATATAACAATAGCAATAAAAAAAGAAAGGACATAACACAAGTTGTGAAGTACTTAAACAAGGGGGAGACAGCATCAGATTCAATACTCCCCTGTCTTAGAGCCAACTTGTTTTTCAGTTTCAAGTATGAAATAAATGAAGATAGGACAGGAGGAAGGAGTGCTTGAATGTAATGGAAACTTGTTCATACTCCAATTGGATGATTACACGAAGAAATAACTGTTGACAAGAATATTTAGTTATACAAGTAACCTATCATTTTCAACCATTTTCCCCCCCTGAAAGAATTATTCTGTTTACTGTTTACCACTATTTCCCAGCTTCTTCTAATACTTCAACTTTTCCCCTCCTGTTTATGCTTAGTTGAAGGTTATAAGCAAACCTCATATATATGAATATCTTCTTAAGTTCTTCTTGACTTGTTTAACAAAATACCGTTGATGTCCAAAGCAATGAAAAAGATACTGTGTGTGTATATATCTATATATTTTGCTTTAAAAAAAGGGTTCTTGAAGTGCTCAAAGCTTAAGCTGGAGAAATGGAAAAGGAGGAATCTTTGGAGTCTTTGGCTTGAAGGATTATTAACCCCAATAATAACAAGCACATTTTGGAAAAAGCTTGCGCAGTAGCCGCCAAATGAATAATTAGTTGTACATCCCATTTAATTTCCTCTCTTCAATGAATAAGACAATTAGCTTTTAAAGAAAGAGTTATTATGTTTATTATATTATTATTTAATAATTTCCATTATTTGCTAATGAAGACATGATGATCATTCTTATCCATATTTTCATTTTTCTGATATAAGGCATTTTAATTTCAAATATAAAAAATGTGTGAAAGGTATTGAGGCAAAGGGTTGGATCATTCCATAATCGCTTTCCAAGCAAACTAATAGAGACCACATAAACGGACATACTTTGAGTGGGTGACTAACTTTTTATTCTTAATATTATTCACATTTTTTGAGTGTCCTTTAAGTCACATGCCCTCCAACAAATTATTGTATGTGACCTTCTCATCACTTACCTCATCCTTTTTCCTAATTAATTAAGCATTACTTAATCTAACAATCAAAACCTCCCCCCCTCGAATATCTTTTTCTAACAACTATATCTATCACTTGGATCACCTTCACTGCGATGACTTTATCATGCATAAGCATGTCAGTAAAGATTGGTAATGATTAAATTAAAATTTAAATAAAATTTTTACAGATATAAAAAATAATAATTTAACATAAATTCCATTTGAAGAGCTGTTTCTTGTCGTCTAGCCAATGTTCCCTTCCAGAATAATCGGTTTTCAAGTAGTTAAGTAAAGTTGATTATCATTTTATAAAGGTAACTGTTAGAAGAAATCCATGAAAATAGTTTCAATTAGTTTTACTTCTCCATTCTTAAAGAATACCTCATCCGGTTCACATTATAAGACATTTTATATTAATTACATGTATATTAAAAAATTATTTTTTAACTAAAATTAATGAAAAAAGTACCTACATTTTCTATTTTACCCTTATTAAATATCTCATTTTATTATTATTGTAGAGTTATAAATGAGGAGAGAAAAAATATTAAAAATAGAGATAAAATAAAAAAAAAAAATCTAATATTTTATATTTTGAATGAAAAACTTATCTCTTATAATATAGACCGGTTAGGGTTCTAAATCATGCACAGGCACATTTGAACTTGTAAGAATTTAAATATAAGATACAATACAAATTTAAGATACGATAAATTTCTACGTAGAATAAAACTCGAAACGCCACTTGTCATCAAAATTTTGTTCTTCATCAACGTGCAAAAATAGTTCTTTTTCCCCTCAATGCGCTTCAATATAGTTAACGCTTTGGAACTTGAAGACATGCTTTACGTGTATTATTAATCTGTTTTTTCAAACATTAGAAGCATCAGAAACTTCAAATATATTTGATTGTTATAGTGAAAAATTATCAGTCAAAAAGAATGAAAAGTTACAAAAAGACGCACATCAAAGTAACCAAAAAACATCGAAGAAAAAGGAGATGAACAAAAAAAAAAAAGAACATATAATAAGAAGTTCAAAATTTCTAATGTCATTTGGAATCCCATGGTGAAACATTCTCTGTCAAAGTAAATGAAAAGTCAGTAAAAAACGACACCGAGAAGAGAACGATAAAACACAAACACACACACAAGAACAAGAATATCGATATTAAGTAATAAGAAATACTCCTAAGAAGCGTTATAAAAAAGGCCTGCAATATGAACGAGAGGGACAGAAAGAGATAGTGCATCTTAATAATAATATAGTTATACAAATAAAATGGATTGATGACTAGTATATATTTATATTTATATTTATATATAGGCTAGCTTAGCTTGCAAAAATCACAATTAAGCAAAGACGGACTTTTTGGCATTTCATTCACTGATAGAATCAACCACTGTAGTTGCTTCATGGGGAGAGGGTTAGCTCATTCATCTCTTTCCTCCTGAAGTAAGCTCCCTAACTCACGTCACTTGGAGTATCAAATCTCAAGTAAAAAATCTGTGTGTATAGTTGAATAAATCACTTTAATATTCAAACATTTCATACACGTGAAGGAAAAAAAGTATGAAACATCACAGTCTTGTACAGCATTGAAACAGAAGCAGTTCTTCTAGGCTTGCTTGATTGTTGGTTTATGAAATCTGATGCCTCTGGGTGTTGGGCAAATGGAACTTACATAAAGCAGAACTGGAAGTTCTTAATTCCTTTTTTCCATAATGTATAATATCTTAAAAGATGTTAGAAATAAGTAATTTTTTGTACAAGTTTATGAAAGCATGAACTTGAGACTTATCAGAGTTGGTGAAGATTTCATTAAGCATGAACTTGAGACTTATCAGAGTTGGTGAAGATTTCATAACTTAATGAGTGATTCTAGTTAGATTTATTTTATACATACATAAAAAGACAATTGAACTTTTAATTATTATGGAAGCTCCTATAAATAATGAGTTAGTAAAAGAATGCAAACTTTATCTAAAAATATTTTTTATTTTTTAAGTTTCTAAAATTAGTTCTCAAATAAATCAAAACTCAAATTTCATTACCCGTTTGGTTTGTCTTTTTGTAAAAATACTTTTAGAATAACCACAGTGTACAAAAATAAAGTTTGGATAAAATTAGAAAAGTTTACTGAAAAGCTATTTAGATAAAAAAAAAAATAATGGTTAAAAAATACAGTTTGATTTGTAAAAATACAAACTAAACAAGCCCTCACTGAAATCATTTTATATATATATCTTTCCTTTTTTTTAATAAGAAAACTGTTGGAGGTAACTTTTCATTCTTTTTAGATTAATTTTACATCTAATGTGATTTAAACTTAAATCTTTAGATTATGCAAATGAATCTTTTTTTAAATTTTTTTTATCTTTTAAGTTTCTAAAATTAGTTCTTAAGTAAATCAAAATTCAAATTTAAGTGGAATCATTTTATATATATCTTTTCTTTTTTGAATAAAAAAACTGTCGGAGGTAACTTTTCATTCTTTTTAGATTAATTTTACATCTAATGTGATTTAAACTTAAATCTTTAGATTATGCAAATGAATCTTTTTTTTTAAATTCTGAGAATGACTTCAGTATTACTTCTTCTTCTTCTTCATTTTTTTTTTGCCACAAGACTTGAATATTACTAAATCATTGCTTTACTGGTGTTTTAATTCTAAATGTCCGGTTACTTAATTGTATAATTTCCCGGGATATTTTGAGTGTATTGACGGTTACTTATTTGAATAATTTATTATGAAATTTACAGCTCACAACTACATTACCGGCGTATTAATAAAATCCCAATAAATTACATTTCTTGAGTCAGCGAAGGTGGGAAGAGAACAGCCTTAAGTAGCGATTTAGCAATATAAACCGTCATTAATAAACCATAACGTTCCTCCAAAGATTCACATAAACCAAAACCCAAAAGCTTTAGCAGTTTCTCCTCTCCCAAACACTCTAGTTACTTCCTCAAATCTCGTTTACCTACTCTCGCTTTCTCTCCCTCCCTATTTCAATCCACAATCAGCAAGCAAGACACCTCGCACTGTTTCTTCTTCCACTGTTCCTGTGAAATCTTGAATCTTGCGCACACCCATTTCTCGATTTCTTGATTTTTGACTTTCAGTGTAATTTCTTGATCTCTTTGTGCGGAATCGGCTATGGAAACAGCTTGGGGTTTGGGAATAAAACTCTTGGTTTTGGAGGCAATGTGAGAACAAGATTGTAAAGTTCTATGATGGTGGCTGCTATTTCTGAAGCAGCTTCGACTGACCCCCCGAACGGCAAGATTTCCTCGAGGCAACAGGAAGAACCACAAACCCGCCAAAATCCATTGAGACCTCCACTACTACCTTCAGAGAAAGATAATGGCACCTTACCCCGAAGGCCCAAGGGCAGGCAGGTCTCTTCTAGGTACATGTCTCCCTCTCCGTCCACCTCTACTTCTACTTCGACTTCGTCGTCTTCTTCGTCTAGGAGATGCCCATCTCCACTCCTTTCATGCTCCACCAATTCCACGCCTGCATCGACCCCACTGCCCTCCACGCTGCCGAAACGGTCCCAATCAGTGGACCGTCGGCGGCCCGGAATGACGCCTAGGTCTTTGACGCCGGTTCCTGATTCGAGGCAAGGCAATGCTGGTGATGTATCGGCAGCTACGAAGCTTTTGGTCACTTCTACCCGGAGTTTATCAGTTTCGTTTCAAGGGGAGGCATTTTCGCTTCCGATTAGTAAGACGAAGGCGGCGACCCCGACTTCGAGTAATGCCAGAAAGGCTACGCCAGAGCGACGGAGGTCGACTCCTGTTAGAGGTAAAGGTGACGGAGGAGGAGATCAGGGAGAGAACTCGAGACCCATGGAGCAGCATCGATGGCCAGGTAGAACTCGGCAGGCAAATTCAAGTTCCAAACAATTGTCAATGAGTGTGGATTGCAGTGGTGATAAGAAGCAGCTTCTTGGAAATGGATATGGAAAGGTGGTTCGGGCATTGCAGCAATCAATGATGGATGATGGTAGAAGGGCGTCTTTTGATGGGGGGTTGAGTTTGGAGTTGGGCAAAGTTGAGTTATTGAAGGCTGCTCAGCAGTCCCCAGATGTAAATTCAGTGAACGAGTCTTCTGATCTCAACACATCTGATACGGACAGTGTTTCCTCTGGTAGCACTTCAGGAGCTCAAGATGGCGGTGGTGGGGCTTCTAAGGGGCAAGGTGGCCCTCGTGGGGTTGTTGTATCTGCGCGGTTTTGGCAGGAAACTAATAGCCGCCTACGCCGCTTGCAGGATCCGGGTTCACCCTTATCAACAAGCCCTGGCTCGAGAGCTGGAGTGCCAGCAAAGTTGACTCAACTAAAAAGGTTCAATAGTGATGGCCCAATATCATCCCCAAGAACTATGGCTTCTCCAATCAGGGGAGCGGCTCGTCCTGCATCCCCAAGTAAACTGTGGGCATCTGCTTCATCATCACCTTCTAGGGGGATGCCTAGTCCATCTCGAGTGAGAAGTGCAGTTGCCTCCTCTATCAATAGCAATTCTAGTAGTGCACCTTCAATTCTTAGTTTCTCTGCTGATCTTCGGAGAGGGAAGATAGGGGAGGATCGGATATTTGATGCACATACCTTGAGGCTGTTATATAACCGGTATTTGCAGTTGCGGTTTATTAATGCAAGGGCAGATGCTGCCTTAAAGGTTCAGAAACTGAATGCAGAGGTATGGTTATGGTTAATAAGTTCTAAAATCACACTTCAGTTTACATCATAGTTTTTGTTTATTGTAATTGATATGAACATCCCATATAGGTTTCATTTTTTTGGTCGATTATTGAGTGCTTCTGGAATGATTTAGAATTTTAGATGCATGGGGACCTGCATTTGTTTATATCATTTTACAAGATTTCTTTTAAATGCATTTTTGAACAATAAGTGACCAACCCAACCCTGTATTGCAAATTTAGCTGGAAATAAGAATGATTGATTAGGATAATATAGGATTTTAGTGTTTTTAAGTGAATGGTGAGTAGCTTTATCACCTAAAGGACTTTTGAAGCCTCTACTTCGTTGGAAGATGCCTGGTTACAGAATGCAGACGGACTTAGAGTGCATTGTTTATTCCAATGTGCAATTAATGGCAGACTTATCAGAGAAAGGTTTAGGCTGCACGGAAAGATTACAAAATAAATTCTCTTAGATTTTTTGCTTCAATGTGAAATGTTCAATTGGCAATACCTTCTTCAGAGATAGTGGTTTCATGCTTTTTGTGTTGACTTAAGGAGTTTACTGACTACCTTTTGCATTGTTGGGAGTAAGTAGGAACCTGATGAGGAAGCTTTGTATTGAAAAGTTGTAGTATATTTGCCTTACTTGTTTTCTGAGATATAGGTCAGATTGAAGTCAACAATATTGGGAACATACAACAACTGAGTCAGATAGAAATAGGAAAATTATATTATCTTTCATTTTTTCCTGTTGTTCAGGCTCCTGCAAAGGTAGATTATATATATAAGTTTAATTTACAAGAAAATGCTAAAAGCTATGTATAGCAAAAGCATTGTCTCAATTTTACCTTGAATTATTTTGGGGTTTCCTTGGTGACCTTAAGTGGTTACAGAAATTGATAGTTTAGTACTATTTGTCTTAACATTCTAGGACATGTTAATGCATGATAACGCTGGGTGGTCCTTGTAGTTGTAATCCTGCATGTTTATCTTCAATTCTTTTGTGCCCATTTTCTCTATTTCATAACACTGATATTAGCTGTCTACTGATCAACTTTTCTTTAGAAGGTTGAAGGTTTTTCCATATTCAATCTAGCCAATATATATCCACATTGAACTATTGGCAAACTATTATCAACTATCAAGTGATTTAAGAGTATGTCTTTTGTTTCTTTTTTTGGGGTTCTCTTCAGCTGATTCGCTTGGCCTTAATAGAACAATGGGTAGAAATAGTTTGGTTTACCTTATGGTACTTGGTAGGTAGCATAACTTGACTATCATAATGTTGACCTAGAATCAGGGCTCTGACCTAGTTGGCTGTAGTTCAGATTTTTTCATATCATGATTTGCACCAGAGGCTTAGTTTTTAGTGATACTCAAACAATTTCATTGGTGCTTTGCTGGCTTTAGATTATGTTCACAATGCTAAGTCTTCTTCTTGTGAATTGGTCACACTTTATTGAAAACTTGTTTCTGCATTTGGCTCTGTAATGGCAATGGCTGTTATGTTTTTTGCACTAAAAATGGCTTAGCGATTTGTCAATAACAATGGTACTACACACGATAGGCTAAATGTTTTTCTTTGTGCCAGAAACATTTGTGGAATGCATGGGTAACAATCTCAGAACTCCGGCATTCAGTCATACTTAAAAGAATCAAGTTGCTATTGTTGAGGCAGAAGTTGAAGATAACTTCCATCCTAAAGGGGCAAGTAAGATTCAGATCTTTTGACTTCAACCTAACATTTCTTTAGTAATGCATGTAGCTTTTAAAAAGTTGGAAGTATGATAAAATTGAACTGGATACTTCTGCATCTTTGGTTTTGGTGGAAAAATGCTTGCTAAAAATGGAAGACTGATTTCAGGTGGAGAGTAGGGATGTAGTGTTGTGTAGTGGTTATATTCATTCACATGATCATTTTTGGGGCTCTCTACTCTCTTTAAAAGACAATGGCCATAATCTTGACAGGAAGTCTTCAATATTGAGGAAATTTTTAGTTTCTTCCTATCTAGTTTCTCTGGTCCTACTTCTCAAAGTTTGTTGTTCTTTGTCATATAGATGCCTTATTTGGAAGAGTGGGCACTTCTAGATAAAGATCACTCCAGTTCTTTGCTTGGAGCAACTGAAGCTTTAAGGGCCAGTACCCTCCGTCTTCCGGTTGTCGAAAAAGCAATAGTATGTGCTACCTTTTTTTTCTTTGGATATGCAACACCTATTTAAAATTTACTGTCAAACTTAACTTCTTTTTTGGGAAAAAAAAATCCAGGCTGATGTACCGAATCTGAAAGATGCTGTGGGTTCAGCAGTTGACGTGATGCAGGCAATGGCATCCTCGATATACTCTCTTTTGTCAAAGGTGATGTTCTTTCTTTTTCTTCTAAATGGGCTTTTACAGTAAGGGGCGTTTTCTCTTTTAATTTTCATCTTTGCTGGGTATTTAGAGTCAGTATAAAAGTGTTCATAATTTTTTCTGGAACTTCTGTTTTGGTATTGGGACATCAGGTACAAGTCATGCTTCGTCTGATTAGCTCAAGTATTGCTATTCAATTTGTCAAGCCAATTAAAGATTCTCTTGTTTAATTTACCATAAACTCATTGACTTCTGGATGTTACCCCAACACCTTGGCACTTTCAGTTGTATAATCTTAAAGTAATTGTTTCTAGCAGGTGGAAGAAACTAACTCCTTGGTGGCGGAACTTGTAAAGGTGACCACAAAGGAAAAATTTTTGCTTGAACAATGCAAGGATTTCTTGTCCTCATTAGCAGCCATGCAGGTAATTATTAATCAATCATGTCTGTGTGAAGCTTTCTCATACCAAGTCCAAGCATTCTTATTACTCTTATGTATCTAACTAATTCTGACAGGTTAAGGATTGTAGCTTAAGAACCCATGTATTACAACTTTGTCGTGTGCCAACTACCAGCCGCCTGACAACACGTGTGTAGAACTGATCTTATTTGACTGCTCACTCTGAATGCTAACATTACCCCAAACCTTTTTATTTTCCAAGGGGTGGAGATGATGACACAGAAGGTAATAACATTGGAAAGGAGTTGATAGCTGGTTTTGGCTTTTGTTTTACATTTTGAACCCTGCTATGGTTTTTTCGTCTTGTGTGTAGTTTTATCTGTGTCCGAATATTACAGAAAAAGGGGTGGCTTTCTCTCACTAGTTAGCTGTATACAGTTTACTTTGTCCTTTGAGGAAAAGGTAATGTCTTCGTGTATATATAAATATATGTAATCAACCCATCATTGTTTAGTAGGTATTCTGTGGCTAAGATATTCATTTGATTACTGGTGCTTGCTTATCAACGCAATTTTGTGCTTATTGTTAAGTTTGTAGCTGCTGCAAGAACAGATAATTGGATGAGATATTAGTTTACAATTAAGTGGAAAACTGAAACATGATCATGATGACAAAAGCTTATCTCTTGTAGAGAATGATAAGGGAAGAAAATAAGAGGAACGAATCAATCTCTTCCACAAGGTACAGCAGGGCTTATTTTCTCTCTGTAGTTGGAGAGAAGAAAATTACGCCAAAAAGTATAAATTTTGTATGAAATTTATTTTTTTGTTTCCATTCAAATGTAAATGTTTGTATGCATCCAGCGGTGGTTGACTAGAGTGGTAAGGAATTTAATATCCATTAAAAAATTTTAAATTTAAATCTTATAAATGAAAGAGCTATTGCAAGTGTACATGATAATATAGTATCGAATAAATATTTGTTTGCATGCAGTCATTTTTATAATTGCAAAAGATATCTGGATTGCATTTTCAGCCAGTATTATTGTCCTAGTCACAATGCGGTTCCCTATTGAGATTCTGTCAGAACCATTAAATTGAAGAGGGTCCCCGGCAGAAGTATAAGGTTAAATGTGCAGCAGAACATTATCTAAAATCAAGTTGTTTAGTAGTTTATTTTACATTTGACCATTTGAATAAATGTCGTTTTGTGAAGTCACGGATTTGAGTGTCTGTTTATAAAAGAGGGTACATGGTGATAGTATGTACATTAATTTCCGGCCGTGACGGTACACAATGTTCACGGTCACGGACAATGTGTGGTTATTTTCATTAGAAGTGGGCCTCCTACGTGTTTACTTAAAATGTGCCGAGCCATTGCCCGGGTCATGGACCACTGACAAGTTTAAGTTAAAAAGTTAATGAATGAAGAAAATTATGCGACGTGGGGAAAAAGGGAAAGAACATTCTCAGCTCCCCTTTCACACAAAACAATTGCTCGGAAATTCAAAGGAAAATGGTCATGTATGCTGATAATTTGTTTCAATCCTTTTATTAGGGGTGGCTTGTCAAGCATTTTGAGAAATTACGTACAAGAAAGTATACTTTAAACTTAATTTCTTAGAAAGTTTATGCATTATTTATTTGTTTTATTTTTATTTTTCAGGAAGTTTAAATTATTTTTTAATAAATATATTATGTTTTGATTTTTAAGACATAAATAAATACCTTTTATTCAAGTGATTAGAGTTAAGAGTATTTTAGAAAAAATATTATAAAACTATTGAAAAAAAAGGTAGAGTTCCTTTGAATTTAACTTTAAATTGAGAAGTAAAACTTTGTAAAAGTTTATATTTTCTTAACCAAATAACAGTAATTTATCTGTTTTTTAAAAACTTTAAATTCTTCCTTACTTGCCTTGTATGAATAAGGCAACCCCAATGTGATCCATAAATATTAAATGTGGCTCTTGAAGGAACTAAAGGGCCAGCGATTCTCTTGTGTTCCATCCCATCCCATGGTCTGCTTACAGTTCCCACATATTTAATTTTCCTTCAACAAAGAGATGCTGATGTCATGCCTTCATCCCTTCATCAGTGATAGTGCCCCTTTGTCACTACCCACTTCACAAAACAATATTCTTTTCATCCTCCCTTCCCCCATTTTCACTTCACCCTTCAAATTTTATCCCATTACCTCCCAATCATTGCTCATGCTTTTTTTACATCAAAGTTTTAATAGTGCGCATAATATGTTTTCACATCTTTTTAATGATTAATTTAATTCTAACAGAATGTGTATAAGTATTGAAATACAGGTTGAAACTTTTCTGTAACTAATCAATGATTGACAGCTGTAGACAAAGAAGAAGATGAAGGTTCTTCCGGAATTATTGTAGCTTTTGCTTTCAGTAATTTTTTTAAAAGCATATTTCTTATAATGTACTAGTTTCTCCTTATACTAAATACTCAAATCTCACATATTTCTTCGATTCTTAACACGCAAGTCTAATTTCCCAATCTAATATTTAATCATAACCCTATAACTGCTAGTTTAACACACTTTGCAATAAACAACATAACAATTTGATGATAAAATTTAAAAAGTCTTTTTATTATAGAAATACTTAGCAATAAACAATGTTTTAGCCTCGGACCCCATTGTCAAGGCCACATCAAGCATCTCAAGAATTGATAAATCTCATCAACAGAAATTTCATTGCCGACCAACCTACGGGTCTCTTAACTGAAGAAATCAGAAAGCTTTCGGGGAGAGACAAGGACATCACATTGAATTATGTCTATTAGGAGGTCAATGAATGTGCTAACTGACTAGTTAAAGTGCGTCAATTAAGATATTCAAATTCAACTTATTCTCTTCACAGGTCTGTCTTTAGATTGTAGGAGTATAATAGAACCGGATAAACAGAACAGAGTATTTAGATTTCCTTCTTTCATATGATTTTCAATAGCCTTTCACTCAAGAAAAAAACAAAAAGATTAGAAATTTAATTGATTGATAGTGCTTTCGTCCTCAAGCGTTTTTTCCCACTTTATGCAGCTTCTCGATTTGAAATTGCATAGTTACACTATTATTGGAGACGATGATTTTACTTAATATTATTGTTATTGTTAATTACACGATGTGTTCAATATGAAAGCCATTATTGCATTCCCTCTTTATTTTTTTCTTATTTTTATAATATTACATACATTCGAGATGATAGCAAATTTGGTGCCAGATCAAGATCGAGGAGTAGTGCCAAAATTAGAAAGAAAGGGTAGCATTCGTCTCTTCTAGAAGAAAAGTCTAAGGAGCTTCCTTTCAGAACTATCGCTCTGCCCTGCGCTACTTCCTAACGTCGACGTTTCAGATTCCTCCGACGGCGTCGCCGCTCTGCCTCTGCCATCATTATCCTTCGCTTTATAACTCCTTCCGCCGATGCCAATCACCACTCTCTCCGGCGACGGTGAACCTGATCTCTCCAAGCAATACTGATCCACATCACGTGCTCGGAAATTCGCCAACACCACGTCGTAACCACGAGCCTTCCTCTTTAGGGTCCTTGATCCCAAGCCTATATTGTCTCGTTGACTGTAGCAATCTAGAACGGATCCGACGCCATCGTACACCTCTGCAGCTGCCGGAAGCGAATATCCACCGGAGACGTCGCGAAGCGGAGTCAACGCGCCACCGTGGAGCACTTTTTGGACTCCTAATTGGCAGAGGTGCCAATTCCCGGTCCAGAGTAGGCCCACTGCTCCGTTCACCGGATTTATGGTACGTCCCACCGCTTCGTACAGAAGTGATCGGAACAAAGCTGTCATATCGATAAACACAACTTAGAAAGCTGAAACTCTCTCGATCTTCATGTCATGGCTCTCTATGTATGTATAATTAATACGTATCAATGATTGCTGTGTATGTATATATATATATATATATAGAATAGGGAGAGAAGGAAGAGGAAGGAAGCAAGTATACCGGATCTCTGGTGGGTGGGTACGGCGGAGATGAAGGACATGAGAGCAGCCCGGCCGAAGAATTTAGCGACGAAGAGGGTGGCGTGGGCTTGGGCTTGTGGGCTTTCTATGCCCAGAAGGCAATCTCGGAGCATGCAATCATCACTACAACCTTTTCTGAGCACACGACAACCGTTGCAGCTCATCCTATTGTATTGTGGATATCTTATAATTCTTGTTCTTGACCTTCAATTAATTCAACGGACCAAGATCAACAAAGCTCAAGGAAGACTTTTGGATTTTGTAGAAGGAAAGTGAGGGGAGATGGCATGTATATGTATATATATATATATATATTGTAAAGTACAAGTGCGATGAGGCGTGCATGTAATGTTGTGGGATAGATGTAGTGCCAGTGGGAGGCCCTCATCATCATTTATATAGAATCCAACCCCTTAATTAATAATTATGATTATAAGAACCATAGTTAAGTTAACTGCTTTAAGTTTACAATGTATGTATGTACCTACGTAATGGGTTTGGCGTTGGTCTCTTCCAAAGACAACCAACAGCGGCTCTGGCTCTCCGCAAATGTTGTATTTCCGATCCTCCACCGTTGGATTCTCCGTCCTTCTTCACGTCACATTCTCCTACATCAGATTCTCTCCTTTCATGCCCAATCTGGCTCATTTATAGTTAATAAATTCTTCCCCTAGTTGAATGACGGAATGGTCCAATGATATATATAAATATATATATATATATATAAGTACTATTGAATTCTTTTTTTAAGAAAAAAAATCGACTGTGTCATCATTAACGAATAGAATCCCATTAAAGGAGATTGTTGACTAGCAGATTTACAGTATAGTCGTTAAATAAGTTCTTAAAGCACTAATCATCAACCAAGCTTAAACAAAAATATTCTGGTCAGTATATATAGTGCATATGATTTACATTTACCTTCTTAAGATTTTATTATTTTCCCTATGTTTCCCTAGTTTTCTTGGTAACCTTATAAACTTAAAATACTAATTAATAAATACGACATAACAATAGTCTTACATACACACACACATAAATATATTTGGAATTTGCTCTATAAGTCAGACTATTTTTGTGTAGTCCAAGTTGTGAAAATTGTGAGAAAATAGTTCCAAAATAAAGCAATATATTAAATTAGCATAAGTTATAATTGAATGATTTAAATATGGGGAAAAAAAAATAAGTGTGTGTGAGAGTTGCTGGATGAGGATGACGAGAAGGGGATGAAAGCATAGGCATAGAAGTTACAGCCAGAAGATGAACATAGGTGGCATGCCTATCCAAAATTAATGGACCACATTTGCACTCATATATATAAATATAATTGATTAAATTAATAAAAGAGACAGATTAAAAAAGGTGGTTAGCATATTTTCCAACCAAATTATAGTGTTTGTGGAGAATGGGATTCCAATTAGGTTAAACTTTTGCAGTTCGGAGTTTGGCTTCATTCATCCATCCGAATGTGGTTAAAGCAATAAAGCCCCATTATCCACTATTTGCTATTATTAAATTACATATTTAATTTTTAAATTCAGGCCACCATTATTATTATATACTATATGATTAGTAGTTAATAATTAAATTAATAAACATTTTCAAAATGTGATTGCGGGTAATATATTCCATAATTTTAAATATAAGTTACTTTTAACTGTCTCACGTATATGCTGGGTAAAAAAAATTACATCACACATATTAAAAAAATTGTTAAATCTATTAAATTTGTCTCAAATTTCATTTATTATCCAGATTTACACATAATTAAATATTATGTCTTTCCAATTATAAATTGCATTGTTTTTTTTTCAATATATTTAATGAGTGATATTTAGAAAAAATTATTTAATGGTGATATGGCTTATATTTGAAGCCAAAGGGAGTAATATATATACTCAGAGGATACATTTCTTTACTTTTTTCTCTTATTCATTTTGTATTCATTTTCCTCTTATTTTAAAAATATTTTTATAAATCTTAAATGTCAAAGATCAAAATCCGGCCTTCCATAGTTTGGTAGTTCCTGAGAGATGAACTATTTTTGGCGTCTCATTCTTTTATCATAAACTTTCCATCTGTCCCTTCAATGCTTCAGGAAGACAAATAGGATTTGGAACTTAGAATCGGGCATCTTATGTATATGTCTTTATATATATAGAAGTTAAAAAGGTTAAATCATACATAAAAAAGAAACCTATTTATATCACGTGCGGATAAACCTTTTGTTATGTTACATTGTATTAGTAAAATAATAAATAAATTAACAGCAAGTAATTATCTGCATAATTTTAAAATCATTTGTATATAACTCAAAATTTTTTTGGCCAACACATAACTTAAAGTTCAAGGAGGTTATTTGTAAAAAAAAAAAGTTTTTTTATATACACAAGAAAACAAGTTTAGGTGGGTATATGATCAAAAAACAGACTATGCTCCATTAGCCAAATAACACATTACTAATTAATGACAAAAGGTTATTTGCACAAATTTCAAAGTTCAAAATGATTGTTTCTAAGTGATAAAGACTAAGAAGGTTATTTGCATAGGTTTAAAATCTAGAAAAGTTGCTTGATTTTGCCAAGTTTAAGGGATTAATTACTTCTCTCCTCTTATCTTTTTTTTAATCTTTTTCAATCCTAAAATGTTTGAGTTAAGTTAAATTTTAATAATTTTTATCTTGACATTTTAATTATATCTTTTTAAGTATTATATTTAAGTTGTCTTGATTTAATTTGAATGACTCAAAAATAAAAATAAAAATTCAAGAGGAATAAAAAATAAGAAAAAGAGATTTAAACTGGATTAAAAAAAGTCAAAAGACTTTATCCAGTTGTACTTTTTTTTTCTAAGCAAGTGATTATAATTTTAAGATTAATAAATATATTATAACATTAATGAGTCATCTTTTGAGCTAGTTAAGTGATCATTTTTCATTAACTTATTCAGCGGTGGTGTGAGTAATTAGAAAGTCTTTTAGTATATTTTAAAAATTAAAGAATTAAAATGAAACTTAATAAAATTAAATAATCAAACTAAAATCTACCCCAAAATTAAGAGATCAAAAGTATACTTTTGTCTTATTTAAAAGTATATATATATTTATATATATATATTTTTTTTCATTTCAATTTGATATATTTTAAATTTATTTTTTAATAAAATTAAACCCCAAATCAGTAAAAATAGATACTCTCTTCTTTCACCAAGTCCCATTTGAATAGTTATGATGATTTGTATTTTATGCAAATTATTGAATTTCAAACTCAAACTTAGAAAAATGGATGAAGCTTGAATTGCAGATCAGGCAGAAAATTCATAAAAAAAAAAATTTAGGCACATTAGTTTTATTCTATCATCTAGAATACTTATTTTAACAAGTATCTATATTGATTGATTCCTTTTTTTTTAAATTTTTTGGCCTCCATCTATTAACTCCTTCACAAGCAACAACTTCATCATATGTATTGTTGGGCACAATTATTGAGAAGTGTGATTTCGTGGCTTTGATAATTGAAGCTTTGACTCCCATTGAAATAATCGTTTGATTTTAAACTTTGGTGTAAGACTTCACGCTTATGCTCTACAAGAAGCTGAATTCCTTTCGATAGAACCACAGTCTGGGATGGCCTCCTCATGTGGGAATTAAGGTGCCATTTGTACAAACATTAATATATCAATATAAAATTTATTTATTTGTAAGTTATAAACAGTATACTCCCTCCGATCCTAAATATAGAATTTTTTTTTCTGATTCTAAATATAAAACACTCTACAGTATATAAGATAGTATTTATTATACATTTTCAAAAAATATTACTATTTAATATATCTAAAGAGAAAGGGATTATATAAGGGTGATTTTGAAAAAATATTGAAATTTTTTAAAAAATAAAGATAATTAATTAATTTTAACTTCTATTCTTAATTCGTATGATTCGGTTAAAATGATTTTATATTAAAAATAAGAGAAAGTAATTCCTATGTATATTTATAGTAACAACTGGTTTCATTGCTGATTATTTATATATTTTCAATTCTAACACACTGCCGCGGCACAACTAAGTGGCCCTAAAGACATGACCGTGACTTTGATTTTATTAATCTGAGATTAATTAGTCACACCCCACAATGGTTGCTTAGTGCTTTTCAACCCTTGTGACGTTCATTTTAAAGCATGCTTCTTTATATTTTAAGTGAGTAATTTTCTTTCTTTTGACGTGTGCTACATATTATTAAATGTGACGTCACTTAAAAGATAAATTTAAATAAAACATTTTTAAATTGCACAATCAAATTATTTAATAATTAATATAATATATAACTTTTGATGAAGCTGATTCAAATTTTATATTTTATAATTAATTACATTTCAGAATTCGATCACAAATGTTTGGACATTGCACTTGACTTTTTTATTCATTAAAATATAATTAGGGACGTACTACCTGGCTGTTGTCATTGTTATGAAGCAGAAATTTTATATTATGTTAGTTTTATGATTGTCTGTACTCTATATTGGAATATTCAGTTTGGATTAGACTAAAGCAAATTGTTCTGTACCATTATAAATTATGAAGTATATTAAAACTTGAATCTTAAAGAATCTAGAGGTGGCCTAGCTAATAATATTCAGAAATGGCTTAATTCCTTGCTAAAATTGTGGTGCACAAGATGGCAATTCTACAATGTTGACCCCTCAGTTACCTCCACACTATTCTCAGATTCCCCAAAACAGATTCCCGTTAAAATATAAAACCAGTCTCACGCTGAGTGCACAATGTTAATTGCACACTCGAGTTAAAGGAGAGACTATGTAACTCATCAATCACAAGTTGAATTTAAGCATGTGAATCGAAAGGCTAATCATAACAGATTGAATTGTCAATTATGTTCATTCATCCACTTCCGGGAGTTGAAAAGAATGAATGCCAAGGATTACATGATTTCCATTCCCAAAAAAATTATGCTATCCCAAACTATATGTACCTGGGTTTTTATACTCAGTCCAGAGATAAACCACCAATGTTGGGTACTAATGAAGGAAAAATAAGGCATCAAAATGAATTCAATTTCAGGAAATTGAGTACCTCCTGTTTCTGGAAGGTGTATATTTGGCTTCTTGTGGGATAGCAGAACCATTGCTCTCAGAGGAGTCCGAGCCACTATTGTTTTCTCCCACACCCCTTTTGCTAGGCCACAGCTTTATGAATGACCTTTTTGACTTGAGCAACCCTTTCATCTTGCTCATGACAACCTTGTCTTTGTTAGGTTTATTATTCTTATTATCTCCATCTTTCTCACCATTGCTTAACCTCAAGGATGCAAGTTCCTTCCTTAATGCCTTCAGCTCCTCGGCTGTGGCAACTGCATCTGCATCGTCTTCTGTGTTAGTTGTTGCTCCTGACCTTGAACTAGCATGGGATCCATTGTTTAGATCCTTGATGGTTCCTCTCGGCACGTCAGGAGGGCTTGTGCCTGAAGTTGCAGCAGTCCTAACCTGCTCAAAATAGAGTACCTGTACAACTACCCGCATCGGCAGTCTTTCGTTTTGCACTGCATGCAGGCAGGCATCAACTGATAGCTTCTTGCAATCCATCAGCTTGGATATCCTGTTTCTCTCATATTTGCTGATCCCTGGGTGCTCCTGTTTTCAAATGCATTAGAATTGAAGGCATGCATCTGTTGTTACCTCCACACAATTTTCTAGAGGATGTTAAAAATTAGGGTAAACTACAGTTTACCTTAATGTGGCTTGGCCCGAAAATCAGTTTGTCATTCAACCCTCCTATGGTTAGCTCTATTACCACTTAATCAATTTGTGTGCAATTTTTTTGTCCAAATGTCAACAAAAATCAGAAATAACCACGCAACCACTAAAACAATGAATAGTTTTATAATGTACTAAACTTGCAGCATAGGAGTAGTTTCAGTTTTATAGTGAAATATTCAAATCCAAGAAGAAGAAAAATTCTCTTTTCCGGGGCAATTTACCTTAAGATACATGTCAATGGCCCTGTAAAGTGCATCATGGGCTGGACGAGGTATGCCAGACACCAATTCAGCAAGATCAACAAACTTTGACAAAGGTAAATTGGGATCCTTTGAAATTTCAGCAAGGTATCCATCTACAAGTTTTGCAACCATCAGCTTGGAAGCATCTGATAAAATCCCTGGCCTCGTTAACTCCTTGAGTTCACTGTTTCCAGCCCATTCAATCTCAGCAGTGTAATCCTGCATAAAAAATTCTTTAACAATTTTCTGTACTATACTAACATCATACACGGTAGCCTCCCCATCAGGTGCTTGTATCAAAATATCACTAACAGAAGCCTCCTCCAATTGATGCCCAATTCTCCTTACTAACTCTTCTTTAGTCATATCTCCTAACTCTACAAAAGTAACAGCCTTCAATAACTTGAGCAAGAACCTACAAGAAACACTGCCTTTCTTGGCAGGCAATAACCACACAATTGTTTCAACTATTAATGGATGCTTTGAAGCTTCCCCATAGCTGATCATACCCTTGCTGAAATTAGGTAATCTTCTGTAAGCATAAGCCTTCAAAGCTTCTCCAATTACTTCGCTAGATAGAATTTTCTTGGTTATTATATTGGTAATTACAGACTTGTATAAATCAACTTCAAGCTCACATAAATCTTCAACCCACCAATCTGTTGGCACATGACCAGTTCTGCCTTCATTCCGGTTAGGATCAATACTATTTCCCAGAGGGAGTTTTGTCCTGTCATAGGAGTAGGACCAATCAACTTTGGATACATCAAGGCATGCTTTACTTGCTACAGATTCGATGCAATGACTGACAATCTTTAGGTCCTCAGACAAAGGTAACATAGCCTTCGAACTCTGAAGAACAATGATGGAATCCTTCCAACCGCAAAAAATGCTAGAGCTAAGGAAAACATCAATCTTGTAACTGAGGTTCCCTTTCTCAATAGTTTCGTGCATTCCAAGGTATTCTGCTGCACATCGAGCTGCTATTACGTTGTAAGCATTGAGGGTAATGGTCATGCCATAGCAAAACTTGGCACATATCTCAAAGGCAGTAGCACCTCCAGGAATGTCAGAAATTTGAACTTCATCTCCTTTGTCTACGTTACTGGTGGAGACCAACTTCTGTAGGTGAGCGCTCTTTGACAGAAGCGGAAACTACATAGTAGGGTTTCAGTAAATTAGTAAAACAAATGAAAATATGTATCCAACCACAGATTGAATTAGACTTAACAATATGTTTCAAACAGTAATTGGGCCAACCAAATTTTAAAGAAACCAAAAAGATATTTGAATTAGACTTAGAGAGCATTCCTGATTTTAGGTGAGTAGAAATTGCCGCACTACATTTAGACTGAGTGCAAGTTTCACAATGGACTACAGGACAAGATACTACTAAAAGCTATGCTAGACTTCTTTATCTTGGAGACTAGCAAAGTTTACTGGGCTGAAGTATACCTTATGTAAATAAAACTTTATATCACCTACAGTTACAATGATATCTGATGCCAAATCACTAGCCACAAACCTGCACAAGAAATGCATTCTGTTAAAAACTCTATCTTTTTGATGTACATAAAAAAGAAAATCAGACCTTGAAGAAAGCAGACTCTTTAAGTTTTGTCACTTTCATAGCACGATTTGCGTAGTGAACGCATTATTCTTTTTCTTCTATACTCTAAAATGTCGAATTCAACACCAAAATAGGACAGATTGCACACTTTTTTAGTGGCTGGTGAAACACAACGGAGCAAAACAATGGTGAGATAATTATGAATTTGTTAGTTCAGAAACCAAATTACAAGACTAGACCTTTATTTCTTAGGTAGATATTAAAATACCATACAGTGGCTTCAGAAATCAGAAGACTAATGTTAAGCATGAATATTTATATTTCTGCATTCATTCTTCTAGAAACCTGATTTGGATACAGCAGGAAAGCCAATTAGCAACATGATTATCTGAACACCTTGATTCCAAGGTACAATGTGAAGCATTCTAGCCAGAGATTTTATATATTATTTAATACTGTCCCCAATGATTTGAGCTAAATCTAAATCCTACCAGATTCCTTATTAATTACAGTTGCTTCATGCATAACAATCTGCATTCACCAAATGATTTAAGGAACAAATGCAGAAAGATGTATTAAATTCACGAAAGTAAAGAATTCAGTTAAGCCTATCCTGCAAATTTCTATGTATAAATACTTGTTAGCAGAGGTTACCAAGTAAACAATAGTCCCTCGAATCTTTTTATAGGCACCTAGCCCATGGTTTTTATTATAAACACCTTTGCAAGTTGTCAAAAGCATTAATTATTCTTTTCCTTGAATACCCTTATGGAGTCGCGATAATTAGGAGAGATGGATGAGAGAAATTCAAGTGGAGATGCAATAATTTAATAAACTTTAATAAGGGTAATATTGAAAAATTTTAAAAGTTTTAGACAAATTTATAGCTCTTAATTAGTTTCAGCTATATTTCTTAATATGCGTGAACTTATTAATAGGTTCTTATAAAAAAGACCGGAGGGAGTAATTACTTAAACTCCTTTGAAAATTATATTCCCTCTTATTCTAAATATAAAATATTTTCAACTATCTCACGCATTTTAAGAAAATCAGTTAAATCATTAAATTTGTCTAGAAATTTCAATATTTTTTATCAATTGCTCTTATCAATTATATTATCTTTCATACTTTCCATAATATTTATTAATTATAGACTAAGGGCATGTAGGGGCATGAACAGAAAAAATAATTAATGTATCAAACAACCCTTCAAGATCTCTTATATTTTGGACTAAACATTACTTTTACTTTTAGAATATATCTTATATTTAGGATCGGAGGAAGTGGTAATAAGACATGCTTATTTCAAAAGTTAAACAAGTATGAATAATCATATTAGCATATATTACCTCCGGTTCTTTTTTATAAGGAACAAATAACTAATTTATTTGAATCAAGAAAAATAATTAAATGTAATTAATATGTTATTATATGAAAATTTTTTCCAAAATTACCCATATTTAATTGAGTCCAAATTCCAAGCAATAATTTCTTCCACACAATAATTAAGGAGAATGGGTAAAATAGGAAATAATCATTTAATACTTGGGACAATAAAAGCTAGCTTCTTATGAAAAAGAAAAAAAAAAGGCCTCCAAAAGTTTCTTATAAAAAAGGATCAAAGTATTAAGAAAAGCTTTATTAAATCTTACAATTAACAGATAAGTATCAGCTGAGATGACATAGTGGGTAAGCATTAGAGGAAGACCATTGACGACGCAAATGATTTTATTTATGTATTTAATAATTTGTGAGTCTAAGCATTTATGTCTTTAATTGACACCAAGAATGCAATCACCAATGGCTGTGCCACGAAACAAACCTGAAGCTAAAGCTATCATCAAAACCACAAGAAAGGGAGGAAAAGGACCGAAAATAGAACAGGTTTTACTTTATCATCAAAGCAGTATATACAGGCTTAGTAGGAACTGATAAATTACTGTGTTTGGAGAAGGAAAATCATGCTAATATTAAAGGTGGGGAAAATACACCATGAAAGAGAATGTGGACATACATATTCACAGGTAAAACATCGGCAAACTAGTAAAATAAACAATATTATATATAGAAGAACATGTATAACTCACCTAACATTGTTTCCATCAGTCTGGAAGGTATCTGGCTTGGAACCAAGTTTCATAAACTTCATCTTGATAATTTAAGATCTCTTTAACAACTAAAACAAAACTTCCCCACTACTCAATTGCTAATTGCTAAATCCAGTAAGTCATGACCACCCCACCAAAACATCCCTATGCCACACACATGGTAGCAGCCTGAGTCATATTAACCCGGAAATGGAAAAGACTACCTAAGCAGTGGAGGGGGGGGACCAACTCACTAAATAATCCAAATCTCTTTACTATATAAGAGAAGGATTTCTAATAGAGCAAGCATAGATACTGCCAAATCTTGACAGCGAACAAGGCAGATGCTGAATCTGAGAAAGAGATAGGCAAGATGGGATTGTTCACTTTTTTATTTTATTTAAAGGTTCTCTTAAATGGAAAGAGATTCTAAGAAGCGATTGTTTCCTTGGTCGGCGGCAAAGCCCATGGAGTCCGGGCACACCAAGTCAGCTAAGGAGACATAACCAGCAGAGTGGTAACACTAAATAAATCTCAAAACAGAGACACCAACAGGCACAAATCTAACTCCACCCCACTTCCCCATATTATTTTATCTCTCACTTTCTAGTCACTCTGTTTCTTTGCCCCCCTAGCCTCCTTTAAAGCGAATAAAATTCTTACCACCAACACCTACAGTGGCTTTAAAGCTTCAAGTTCCAAACCCAACATCTAGCAAATATTTATATATGTATATAATCTTGCTTTCCTTACTTTCACCGTTGAAGTTTGAAAACCAGCAACTGAGAACAGCACCTCGGTATCAGTTGAAAAAACCACCAAAACGGTAGACAACGAGCATCTTTTGCAAAGAATGAAATAAATGAAGAAGACTGTGAATATGGAATCATTATAGTACTGAAAAATTATCGAACAGCAACTACTTGCAACTGTATCATTAACAAATCTGAGCTGAAATCTGAGGAAATATTTTTCTTTTAGACGAAATAAAATCTGAGGAATCCACCAGAACCAGAAATATATCGCATAAATCTAGTAAAATAATGACGCAAGATCATGACTTTATGCTGCACAGGGTGAATGAAACTCTCAGCCCCACGTGAAGAAATATGCCTTAAATCACCAAACAAATAACATGACGATTCCCAAAAGTCACTCTCCGTGTAATTCCCAACAAAACCCAAGACACATTCTTCAAATTGATGGGGAGAGATACGTCACTACATGCATTATTCCCAAAAGGAAGAAGAGAAAAAAAATATTACTCTTCCTCAGGTCAAAATTAGAGCCTAAGAAACCATAACCAAAAGAAAAAAAATTGTTTTCAAACAAAAATTACAATCCGAAAGCTCAAAACCATTAAAAGGTAAATCGAGAGATGGAAAAATGTTAAACGAGAGACTACCCAAGATCTTAACTGCAGTGCAAAATCTTCTTGGCCATAAACTCAAACACTTGTAGTTCACTAGAACAGAGATAATGCTGCACCGAAGGAGTTTCTTTTTCTTTTTTTCACAAAGCACACAAAAACTAAAAGCTTATTAAAAATCCATAAGAGAATGAGCTGTTGCTCCCAGTTTCTGCATCTAAACTCCATGTACACAAGTTTCAGGAACCCAAAAACATACTTAACACTAAACTTACAGGAAAGGTTTTACCAGCGCTGTTACCTTCAACATTACCACTTTTTCTTTTTCTTTTTCTTTTTTGCTTCAGTACTTTGGCACTGCATTTTCTCTCCATTTTTTGCGAGAAAGGTTGTACTAAACCATTCAATATTGGGGCATCAACCATTAAGAGACTCACCACGTTGCTCAGGTATACACTCCAAACTGACACGGCTACAGCTTTCTTTCTGCTTCAATGACGCAGATTCCTATACCAAGTCTAAATGAACCTCGTTACGCTCTTCCTCATCAGCAGCCGAATACGTACTAATCCTGTTCCATTCACTTTCAATTTCAAAATCAATATATCAATATTACATAAGGAGCCAAATGTAATTTACTTCAGGCTATGTACAAGAAATTCGTTTTGATAATCTTGGTGGGACATTTTGCTGATCTGTTTGAATCAATCTGATTATCAATTGGATCATGAATATATTTTTTATATATTGTTTACAACAAATTAAAATTGATATTTAATAATATTTCGAAGTAAAAGAATTATTGATAATATCTTCTCCTTGTAGCAGAAGAAATCACATGGCTTGACACCACATCAGAAAATAAAAACACTAATCAAGACCGTTAAGTTAATGTAATATATGATTGTACTATATAGAAGCCACAAATCTGAAGATTCAAATCTATAAATCTCATTATTCTCCATTAAGGCATTAACAAAGCATTTTGATTCATTGATGATTGATAATTGTGTCCAATAATGATTTTATGCAATGCAACTTGGAGGGCACAACTCAATCATAGTAATCATGGGCTTCTAAGCTTCTCGTGATAAATTAAGAATATGGGCTTTAAATGTTTGCCAATACCACACAATTTGGGCCTTTCACGCCGTTGAAATTTTAAGGGATATATAGCCCGTGGATACCATAGAACATAAGCCCAATTTAAAATCTCTGGAACATAACCGAAGAACATATAAATGGTTGTATCATACATCAATAGTTTTTTTGGGAGAAAAATGAATAAAATTAAAAAAAATGTCAAATATTGATTTCCATCTCTTGATTTCATTTTAAATTTAATTATTGGATTTGAATATATAAGATTGAGACCTAAATTAATTTGAAGGAAAATTTATATACAGATAATAGATTGTAAAAGAACAAATGAGTCAACAATCATATGAATTATTATCCCAATATAATTAGGTCTATCTTAACCACTTATGAACTTAATGATTTCTGTAACACAAAATCCTGACACAATTATACTATGCTAAGTTCTATTTCTACCTGTATATATGGAAAATATTTTATTGAGAGAGATAAAATTTATTTTAATGATTTTTATACCTTAAAATAAGTAGTATTTAACTATCAGTAAGAAATATCCTATTATTAAAAAAAATAGAGACTATCTTGATAGGAGACAAATTTGAATTTTTAAAGAAAATTAATGAATCTAAGAAACTGCTTTATTGTAGGTGTATTCTTATAACTCAGTTTGCCTAGACTTGTAGCTTTTTAATTGATGAAGTTACCATGTCAAATCTTCCAGATCTTGCTAGGATTTTCCACAGCACCCAAATAAAAATGTGTAAACTTTTTTATAAATAATTAAGAAGTATATACTTGCCGTTTGAAAACCAAAGCACAGAGTTTGAAATTAATATTGTAGTTTGAAGCAGGAGTTAGCTGAACTTCACAGGTTACTTCAATCACAAATTGTAAAGATTAAAATAAATTAAATAGAACGTACATATCTTTCCGGCCAGTAACTAACTAGGCCGTATGAACTATACGAATAATCAACGAAACTAGTATAATCAAATCTGGTAATTATCAAACGTGTCCAATTATCAGATCATCCAACAATCGTTCCCACGTGAGGTGGTTAAAGCACCTAACTCTTCAGGACAATTAGTTAATGCTAATAAATAAAAATAAATCAGACAGCCACTTGATGAATTATTCATTACAACAAACGAGGGGAAAAAAATCCAATAGGCAAGTATCAGATATACCAATGGGGAATTTCTCGTAATAAATAGATAGAGACATTGGATCAATGAAATGCTATCGGAAAAGTAGGAAAACGAAACACTATAGTATACTTCTTTCTGTCCCTATTATAAGATATTTTTAACTATCATATGTGGATTAAGAAAAGTTAGTTTCTATCTAAAATTGATGAAAAAAAATTCTGACATTCTCATTTTACCTTTAAGGAGAGAATAAAAGTGCATTAAATTAATAATAATGGTAGGAAGAGAGAAGTTAATTGAGACTTGTAATGAAAGCATTCAATAGGGGCAAAATTGAGACTAAAATTAAATTTATTACTCCCTCCGGTCCTATATATAGGATCCTTTGTCCCGGTCCTAAATATAAGATTTTTTACAATATACGAGGTAGTATTTATTATACATTTCCAAAAAATATCCCTATTTAATGTATCTAAAGAGAAAGAGAAAGAAATTAAATAAGGGTAGTTTTGGAAAAATGTTGGGATTTTCGGAGAAATCGAGGTAGTTAATTAGTTTTAATTTCAATTCTTAATCCGCGTGATTCGGTTAAAATGGTCTTATATTAAGGACCAGAGGGAGTACTTAATATCTTATATTTTGAATTAAACAAGTTTTCTAAATAATACCCTATAAGAGAGACATGAGGGAGTATGTGTTTCTCCTGTTCATATCATATCATACCCCTATTGCGTTTGTTATTCCTTAATTATCCTCAACCAATAATAAAATAGAAAAAATCTCCGTTTTAAGTCATAGTCTAATTAAAATTAGTGAACTTGCCAGTTGGTCCAAATTGACCAAAATAGTGACTGGTTTTGCCACTTGCAAGCCAATAGCCATCATGCTCATTAAAGAAACAACTTTGAGTTGTGGGAGAAGGCTTTGCTATTCTTGGTCATTGCCACGAAATGACTCCATCTGTCACGTACTCACTGTTTACCAAACAAGATGAGCATCGAAGACCATGCCTAACACTCTCCTGACACACCCAAACTGACTAATTAATTAATTAACCATTATCCATATATAGCGAAAATATACATTAATCAAAAACCTTGGGCTTAAAAAAAATTATAGTCAATTCCACTAATCACACAGAATGGGTATCAATTGGTGCTACTGGAGGCTGCTAACTGATTTACTATAATTAATTTTCTTAAGTATTATTTGTTTTTGGGGATCTTGATGACCTGGTATAGGTAGTTGTAATTAACTTGATAATCATTTGTATTACTTACCAATGAAGTATTAGAAAGGCAATAATGAGACAATGACGTCAGGTTAGTTGAATAGAAAAGGATGCTAATTAAGTCATTATGGATTAACTCATAACATGTGAAAATGAGAAGAAAGAAAACATCATTAGGAACCAACACCAGAAAGTAAATACTTATCATTTTTAACTTAAATGATTAAAGAGACTTTTGCAACGAAAAAAAAAAACTTTTGCTTTGACACAAAATGAAGTAACAGAATTTGGTTAAGTTATGAAGTGAATGTTGATGTCATAATAGATTATAAATAACTTTAATAACGTAAAAAATATGAATGGACAAAAACGATGAAGGAAACAGAAGCTGACGAATAAAATGATAAATGAATGCAGTAATTAACGAAAGTGATATTCCTTTCACGTTTTCTGTGTGTTGCCCTTCCTTTTTTGCCGTCTTCATTTTCAAATTCAAGCACCATTATCTATATACTTCACTTCTCTCTTTTTATTGCTCTCTCCAATTTTAAATTTTAAATATTAGAGCCATATCTTAATCCTAAATACTCCCTCCGGTCCTATATATAGGACCTTTTGCCTTGGTCCTATATATAGGATCCTTTACAATATACGAGGTGGTATTTATTATGTATTTCAAAAAAATGCCCCTATTTAATGTATTCAAAGAGAAAAAGAGAGAGATTAAATAAGGGTAGTTTTGAAAAAAGGTTGAAAATTTCAGAGAAATCGAGGTAGTTAGTTAGTTTTAACTCCCTTTCTTAATTAGCGTGATTCGGTTAAAATGGTCTTATATATAGGACCAGAGGAAGTATATGATTTTTTTCAAAATATGAGGTAATATTTATTTATACATTTTTAAAAAATGTCTCTATTTAATTCATTCCAAATAAAGAGAAAAAGATATTAAATAATGATAGTTTTGAGAAAATATTGTTTTTTTTTAAAAAAAAGAAGGTAATTAACTAACTCTAATTTTTCATCCTTAATTCGTGTAATTTGATATTAAAGGGGCCTTACATTGAGGACTGGAATGAGTAATTATTATTAATTAGTATTAATTAATTTATTAAAGGCCCGTTTGGTTCTCAGTTTTGTAAAATTAAGTTAAGATAAATTAATGAAATTTGTAAAAATGGAGTTTAGATAAAGTAAGTTTGTTGAAAGTTGTTTATATTTGGATATTCTTTTTGTAAAAGTAAGTTTGACAAAAAATCTGTTTGGATGATAAAGGTTAAAAGTACTTTTAAATGTATAATAAAGAGTAATTTTACTTCTCCTTTTCCAAAATCCACGTTTTGTTAAAGAAAAAGTAATTTTTCTCCTCCTTTTCTCAAATCACAGTTTAACTCACTTTTCATTTTTTAAAAAGACAGTTTGTGTTCGATCAAACGGGCTCAAGTATGATGACAATAACTTTGTTTGTTTAGGAAAATGGATTTGAACATTATGCAACTTGATAATATATTTGACATGCTGCTATTTAATTTTCTTTCTGTAGAAGCCAAAAAAAGGAGAGATTATTTACCTCCTCACGTACGCAGGCAAGATACAAATTTCTAGTTGTATTTGTCATCTTATCTTTTTTTTTTGGGTTGGTAAATGTTGAAGATGTCTCTTCTTATCTGAAGCTGCTCATATATACCCTTTTCTCCAAGTTTCTAAGACTTTTAAACAAAGCAATCCCTCCAGTTTAGCCTAATAAAAGTGCACGCATAAACAGTAAACACAGTTGTAAGCGTCGTCACATGCAAATATATACTCCTATGATTCAATGAATCTGAATCCCTATATCCAAAGGGATTAATTTATTTAGTAGACAAGTTTTTTTTCTTCTTTTTTGGTCTAGACGATTTTAATGGATATTCCATTTATAATTTTAATATTCCTGATTGGAATGTTTCTCAAAAGACTGTTACATAGAAATTATATATATCCTACTATATTATATATATATATATATATAAGTTGCTTACAAAACTTGTCTTCCTAAATATCCTAGATAGACCTTAGGAAGCAGCCAATTAACAAAATGGCTTTGTTTGTTTTCGTTGGGGGTAGCAAAGAAGGAAGTAACGAAGGAAGAGGAAGAAGCAGACTTAATTTGTAGTACTATATTCTTTTTTTATTAAGTAGAAAGAAAGAACATTCGCTTGCAAAGCTGTATTAATTTGCCCCAAGAATTAAGGAAACAATTAATAATATAATAATCTGTTATTAGGGTTTAATTTAATTTGAGAATTAGGAGGAATTAAATTAAGTGATAACCTCATCAACAACACGTACGTAGCCGTTCACACCTAATTACCTTGTTCAACTCACACAGCTTAATTGGCACGTACGTCTCCTGCCACACTTTAACGCGTAATTAAGCCAACTCCCTACTTTACCATTCAAAGCTTGCAAAACTTTATCCCAACGTAACTCAATTGTAAACTGCCTTCAAATGCATTCTTATTTTATTGTTATTATTTATAATTATTAGTAATGTTAAGTAATACAAGCATGTGAAAATAAATAAATAAAGTAATAGTAGTATAGTATAGTACAAAGCTACGTTAAGTATACCCAATGCGCCTTGCCTTGCCTCACTCAACACAGTTTTGGTCACAAGAAACTTATATTTACATCATCTTGGACTTTGGTATCCAAAATTAATCTCTGCGTATATAATTGTGGCCTACTTTATAATTCAAATTCAAGTAACTGGAATTTAGTCTCGTAGTCACTCAGTTTAAATTTTTCAAATGTGCTCCTTTTTCTTCTTTTTTGGAATTATGTAATATGTAATTGTGAATTACTTAAGTTAATTATTGGATTAATCAATAAATTATGTTTTAATAACATTTAATTAATTTGGAGACTAGCAGCGCATATATAAATGGATATGTGCTTTATATGCACAACCTATATAACAAATGAAGTTATTGATAAGTCTATTAAGAAACATTTCTGAACTCATATAAATTATTTAGGATTATTTATCTTTATATCTATAGTTTTACTTAATATTATTCTATCAGAGTCGATGCTATATGTCTTCGCTTACTATTTCTTCCCTGGTTCGAGTCTTACAGTTGATTCGAGCGTCACATCAAGTATATTCTAACATTTAGCTGTTATATATAAATATTGATAATCAAATGCTTTTTAAAAATATATTGTGTTGCCTAATTTTTCGAATTAATGCATATATATATATAATGTATGTATATTTATATATCACAAAATATATCAGTATCACTATATATCAATTAAAAATGAAAATAAACTATTTCTTTTGAGCATTCCTAAAATTTTTTTCCCGTTTATAAGTTGGAAGACAGAGTTGTTCATGTGTGAAATTACTATTTTCTCCTTCTGCTTTAAATCCTGATTGGATAAAGTATACAGTACACTCAGATTAGGTTTGTTTAGTACTTTTCAGCTTAAAAAAAAAAAGAGCAGGAAAATTTACAAATAAATATATAATGCCATATATTGAGGATATGTATACAAAGACTTTTGTGATTAATTAGTGGGAGTGAACTATAATTTGCCAACCCAACAAGTAGTGTCCCTAAGCCGAAAGCTCAAAGTGTTTGAAATTTGGTGATAATGATTCCAACATGTTCATTAGAGACAATAGCCACATGGGAGGGTTTTGGTTCAACCCACCTTCCCCATTACCCTAACATGCCTCTGCCTCATTAATTATATTTATATCTTCCTTGTTTGCTTTACTACTATCTTTTAATTAAAATTAAAATTGACCCAATTCTATTTAGATTCCATTTTTAATTTTAATACTATTATTATATACTCCATTCAGTCTTTAATGTAAGTCACTTCTAACTAACTTATTAAAATCAAGAAAAATTTATTACATTATTAAAATTATCTTAAAATTAATATATTTTTCATCTTTACCCTCTAATAAATATTAAAAATTCAAATAATCAGCATTCTCTTTCATGATTAAATAAGAATATTTTAAAAATAAAGTAATTAATACTCCAAAAATTCATAGAAAATGACTTACTTTTTGATCATAAAAAATTTTTAAAATATAACTAATAAAAATGATGGGTGACTAGTAAGTAGATAGTACAGTAAATAACGAATGAATGAATGGTAACGAAACGATGACTTATTACAATAGGAATTCTTCCTTCTTAGTGTTAATTATGGTTCACGCGGCTGCGGAATTTTCTATTTTTTGTGAGAGAAAATTCCACCACTTGGATTATTGATTGGAAAAGACCTTGACTTCATCCAACTTCGATGGTCAATACTCCATAACTTTATAATGCCAACCCATCATTAATGGATCCATCTCCGGCCCTTGTTCTTCTTCTTTTATCCTTTTAAGAGAAATGTCAATGGGTAAATTAATATTATTTGACGCGGTAACTTCACCGTTCAATGGCGGCTTATTTGTTTGCGTTTTATTATAGAGGATTTTATATTTAATTTAGTACACATTTAGATTTTAAAAAAAAAATCTATTAGAATAATCACAATTTATAAAAATAAAATTTGGATAAAATTATTTAAGTTTATCATAAATCTATTTAAATAAAAAATAATAATTAAAAACTATGATTTGATTTATAAAAATATAAACTAAATATACCCTTATTAGTTTATGTAAATTTAAAAGAAATCTAATATTTCCTCCAATGGGTAATATAATCATATTTTATATGAGATTTTCATAGTTTTAACTATAAATCACCATGTAAAATAGTTGGACTATTTATTTTTATTCACAAATGTCCTTATTAATAATTGCACTGATATACAGCTAATATGAGGTTATAGTTCAATTATTTTAATTAGGGGAAATTTTGTAAAATAATAAAGATTTTTTACAAATTTAACGGCTTTAATTATTTTTATTAATAATTAAAATTAGCCTATACTAATAACGGAAGCTAGTAGTCAATAATAGAGTTCATCGTAATTACATTGTGTCCTCGGTAACATAGATTTCATTTAAAAAAAAAAATCAAAGCCGGTACATTTCTTATTCTTTTGTGTTTGGCCAAATTACTATTTAAGATTAATATCATGATTTTATTAAATTTTAGAATAAAACATTTGTAAAATTAGAAAAACAAATCTCTGATCCTTAAAATAAACTAATTCAAAATAAAGATTATTACAATACCTTTACTTAAGGGTGTTCAATTAATCTAGTAGTCTGATAGGCTCGATCCTATCTGATATACAGAGTTGGTCCAAAGACCGAGCAGGGTTGAACACCGGGTTGAGATTAAATCCGACCTCGCCCAGTCCCGATACATACATACTTATATATATTTTTTAAAAAAATTATAATTAATTTTATATGGTATTTTTTTATACATCATATATATATATAATAAATTGGCTACATTATTATTATGAATATTTTTAAAAATCTAATCTTTTAATTTTATTTAAAACTTTAAATTAATTTCTTAATATAATGTAAAAATAATAAATGATTATTAAGTATTTATAATTTTAATAAATGCTACTTTTGATTATGATATTATTTTTTAAAGAAATATAATTTGAATGAATTTAATTATATTTTTATTAATAAATAAAATTAATTAATTTTTTATTTTTAAATACTTTTAAGACCAGATCAACCCCAATCTCATATGTCGGATTGGTCCGGTCTTACTCTATCTCACAAAAATGGGGCATTGGGTTGATTATCAACCTAGTTTTACTCGGTCTTTGTACACCCTTACCCTTACTGAAGGTTAAATTTTGATAACTCCATGTTAAAATTCAAAAAATAAGTTGTAAAATTAGAACATTGGAGTTGTAAAATTTGTGTAAGAAATTACAAATTTCTGGATCCACTTTGATACTTATAAAATTAAAATTTGAAAAAAAATTGTAAAATTAAAATATGGAAGTTGCAAAATTTGAGTAAAAATATGCAAATTCTTAGAACCAATTTAATACTTATAACGTTAAAATCTCATTACTCCATGTTAAAATTTAAAAATAAATTGCGTAATTAGAACATAAGGGTTGCAAAATTTAAGTTAGAAGTTATAAATTCCTAGAGTTAATTTGGTGTTTATAACATTAAAATCTTATTACTCCTTATTAAAATTTGAAAAATAAGTTAAAAATAAGAATATGAAAGTTGTAAAATTTGAGTGAATTTCTGGTGCTACTTTGATGGTTAAAATCTTATTACTCCACATTAAAACTTAAAAAATAAGTTACAAAATTAAACATGAGAATTGTAAAATATGAGTAAAAAATTATAAATCCATATAATCAATTTGATATTTATAAATGTATTTTAATAATCTTCACTTCAAATTAATTTACTTTAAAAATTATAGGTCTATTTTTCTAATTTTACAAACTTTAATCCCAAATTTTAATAAAATCATTATTTTAGTCCTTATTAGTAATTCTCCCCTTTTGCTCCTGCGTACTCTGTACTTTCGAAGTACAAGAAGAATCGAATCGGTGTTTTTTCGTTATTGGTGCATACGTTATAGAATAAAACTATCTTTCATATTCCTCCTGTAAGTGATTTCTTTTAAGAAACAACTTAAATAATTAAATTGGTCAGTAAATATAACATGCTACTTGCATGGATTAATTATCTTGTTATAAAATTAACATATGCATTCCAGATTAAAAAATGAAACTCTGGTTTAACTATATCATCAGAATAATAATTAGCACGTGAAAGTAAATATAAATAAAAATGGTAAATTTATTTCATGAGAAAAAGCAATGAACAAATATGTCTGTACAGACTAACAATAAAGCCATATGTGAAAAACCAAATCTAATCCTAATCAAGAAACTGACAAAACAAATCAAATTCATTTCATTTCACTGTATTCTAAGAATTGAATCAATCCTGTAACGACAAGGATGGAGGTTTTACATCGTCTTCGTCATCCATAAAAAGCACGCGACTTCTCTTCTTACCGGCTGCCACCGGTAACGGACTTTCCACCTCTTGTTCTACACTCTTCATAGCACTATTCCTCATCGTGGAATCGTCTGTGCCGGTACTGAATCCCGCCGGGGATAAGTCGGTCAACGGCGCCGGAAGGTTTAGGTCGAACCCCCGGAGGCTCAAAGTAGATGCGCCGCCACCCTCCGATGACGTCACGCCAGCGCCGGCGCTGCTGCTGTTTGCGTTGCCGCCGTCGTAGTGACATCTTTTGTGTCCGCCAAGGGCCTGGCCAGTAGGGAAGGCCTTGTGACAGATGGAACACTCGTGCATCCTGCCGGTGCCGTTAGCAGAGGAGGTGGAGGCGTTGTCGGTGGCGGCGGCGGCGGCGGATTCCGAGGAGTTCTTGCGGTGGCTGGCCTTGTGGCCGCCGAGGGCTTGGTAAGAGGCAAAGGCTTTATTGCAGACCGAACACCTATGAGACAGCTTGGTAGGATTAGGTGGTGAGGATGAAGATGAAGGACGTGGCGGAAAGGCGGCGGGGGCGGTGGCGGTTTCGTTGTGGCCGCTTTGTGCGAGCATGATGAGACAGAGAGCGAGGTACTCTTCTTCGGAAGGAGGGTTGTTGCTGTCGAAACGAGGTCGTTTGGAACGCTTCCCCTTAGCCCAGTGAAGATCAATCTCATCTTCTTCTTCTTGCTTATAGGGAAAGGAAGTTGTTGCAGTAGTCGGAGAATTCAGAGTGTCCAGAGCCATTTCAGAGGACTAAGAAGTAAGAACTAAGGATATGGGATGAGATAGATAGAGAGTGAATGAGGAAGTGGGGTGTGAGGCAAATGAATTTATACCAGGAGAAGCTAAATAAATGAAGAAAGGAAGAGGATAGTAGGTGGAAGGTGTAAGAGAGAGTGTGAAGTGGGTCAAAGTAAGAAAGAGAGAGAGAGAGAGCGAGAGAGGGGGGGGGGGACTTTTTCTAAGTCAAAACAATGGTACGTGATGGGGTCTGCGATATAAACACACGGACACACAACACAAACGGAAAATGAGAATGGGAAAGGGAGAGTCAAAATTGTTTTGAGGCGTGCAAAACACGGTTGTTTGGGATTCCTTACGAAGGGGGATGGAAGAAGGAAGGTTGAGGACAGAATGTTGTCATGTTTTTGAGTTACTTTGTGGTTAATTAAGTGAGCTAGCCTTCACCTACGTCTTTTAAATGTCAACGTAACCCCCTCTGCCTTGTTCCGCAAATATCTACCTTCAACGTTTTCTTCTTCACTCAACCACTTCTATTTTGCTATCTAAATGCTTCACACAATTCACTTCCCCACTAATCCCTATTCCTTATCACTTTCAATTTCAAATCATATTTAATTCCTGAGTTTATTTTTCAATCACGATTTCATTTCCATGTGACGTCTTAATTGATTGTTAAAATTATACTGATTTTTATTTAAAAATAATTGTAGTATTTAATTAATTAACTTAATGTTTTATCATAGCTTGCTCACAGAAGATTCAAATCACGCGCCTTGGTGAGGCCCATTTTTCCGGTGCCCACTTCCTTCATTCTTTTAATCACTGCTTGGCAGTGGCACATTTGGCCAATTGGGGATACAGCTAATTTTCCCAACATCCTCCTCTCTTGCCACCCTTTTATTTATTTATTCATTTTTAAAAATTATACAAAAACAAAAATTCCACTGCATCTCTCTTGCATTCCCCAATAATTGCTGTAGGTGCTCTGTTTTCCGATTTATGGCAATACTTATATTGAAATTTCCATGCATATATTTTTTATGCAAATAAAACCACAACGGGTGTGAGAGTAAGGCTGGGGAAAAAAGAGTGAAGACCAGGATAGGAGGCGCAAGGGAGGAACTGTATGGTGACACGTGGCGGACGAGATCTAAATTTCAGGTACTTCCACAAGCTGGTGATAACCGACAAGCAGTTGTTGATAGTAAATAATCCGCTGATATGCTGCTACTCCTTTCATCCTCATCCAACACGAAACAACACGGACGAGATATATTAAGATAGAAAAAAAAAAGAAAAATTAAAAGCCGTCCAAATCTGTGGTTAAGCTGACACGTTGCCACATGGAAAAGTTCTAGATGCTTCAACCTGACACGATTCAACCCTCATAAATGTTCTCTCAAGTGACCATTCTAGTGGCTCTTTCTTCTTGCTCCATCCCTTTATGACCTCATCGTATGTATTCTTCACGTAGCTTTTTATCTTGTTGAAAAAAAATGGATGATCCATCTTTACGAGTTTTTCCAACGTAGTATGATCAATTATCTTTTCCACACCTCAGCGATGAAAATGAAACAATAGCTAGCCAGTCTTGAAACTTCACCAATCACTTGCCGTGAAACTGCCGCATTCAGTTGCCCTCTTAAATTCAAACGTAATGGAAAAGATAATTGATCCTTTGCAAACTGATTTTTTTTTCTTTTTTGATAAAGCAAACTAAAAAATTAAGCATAAATAACTTATTTTGGCAGGCGAACCGCCATATGTAAAAGTGAGGATAGGCATCTCACTAGATCGAACTCTTTTCACAGCATATAGATATCTCCATAAATATGAAGAAACCCGAGCAAACAGTAGAAAGGCTAAAATCTCGACACATTTGGTAGGAAGTGCTTCACAAAGTTAGTTTACCGACTTAAGTCATAAAGAATTGGGCAAAGTACACTGCACAATCGATGGAAAAAACAAAAACAAATTACTATGTTCAAAATCACCATGAGGAATCATGCTGGCGGATTAGGATAGACTTTAGGTTTTGGTTTGACTTCTATCTCATTTACACTGCGCACATAGATAGCATCAGGTTCATGCCTGCAGAAGAATTTGACAACAGGTTAAGAGATAAAAAGCGTTTCGAGCACAATCTCTTAAAATGTTCTTAAATCGGTGGAAAAAAATGTTGAGTATCATTGCCAAAGTTAAAATTCGAGAGAGAGAGAGAGAGAGAGAGAGAGATTACTGTTTAGGTCCCTCTTCAAATGTATAACTTGATGCAACAGCCAGGAGGCGTCCATCTCTGCTAAATGAAAGTGCAGCAATGCTAGTTGGATATTTTGAGTACTGAAAGAGAAAACTGCAATTGAGCAACTCGCTTAGGCAAAAGGTAAACATAAAACGTAACAAAATAACTAAAACCTGGTACAGCCTCTTCTTGTTGTTTCCATCCCATACATTCACAAAACCATCACAACCTCCAGTGGCAAATGTACCATATCTGCAGGTAGAAGTCATACAGCACTTTGCTAATCACTACAAGTTATCCCGGTGTGACCAACTCCATCTTAACCCGATAAGATCAAAGAGGGCAATGGACACATTTTTAGCTTTATACCCTTATATAGTTGAAACACGAATGTAAACCTAAAGAAACAACTATATTGGTGTATTTTAAATATGTTGACTCATTTCAATTAATCAATATAAAATTTGCCTCGTTGCTTATCAATTGCTATAGATAGAACAGAGACTAATTAGAAGCCAAGACGATTCATAGTTTCATATTATCCCAAATCAATTTTTCACAATATGGCTTCTAGTCAGCTGAATTTCAGAGTTAATCATGATACTATCTTTCAACTTTCAGTTTCTATGTGTCTGATCTTTCCCAGTATACTTGCAAGTATTTAATTTCCCAATTAACATCATGGTCATGACCACCAGTATTGAGCTTGTATAAAGGAGCCATCAATAAGCATGTTTCACAGAAAGAAATTGATTCTTCGGCACAATACCAAGGGATTTCCCCTTTCCTGCCCACTACATAGTAGTGACTCTTGGTTCTTAGTAATTCTTTGGAGCAAAAATTACATAGATAACTTTCATATTGTGCCCCATAACTTATGAAGATAAACAAGACTCAGTTAATGAATAACCCTACAATACTTACATGGGGTGGAATGCAATGGCATTTACTGGATAGACAATGTCCCTTCCAGCTTCTGATTTTCTGTGACACTTAAAAGCATATCTGGAGAAAACTGGTAAGTCATTAACTGATAAGAAGTTTGATGAACAGATGCTATTCTCAAATGAAACCGAAACAAATATCACAAATACTGATAAGAGGTAAGTGCAGAATATCAATTTCAATATCATATAAAAATTCCATGCATAGAGATAGGATAGGAAAAAGTCAACTTTTTTGCTTGGCTAGCCTCTGAGAGATCAAAAAATTCCATTGCAACTCGACCTTCAACTGAACTAAGTGCATATCCTGCATGCAGTAATTATATGAGTACAGAATAGCATCAAATCATATCTAAGGAATAAAATTTAAAATGACCAAATATCAGTATGTCATCAGCTAGATTTCATAATCTGATGTACAACAACGTGAAAATATACAAAGATTCCTTCATTCATTTGCACATGTTTTTGTGGACTGAATTTGAACATGGTTATTGTAAGTTCCTCTGCATATTGAATTTTAGTACTCAAAAAAGGATAAAGCACAGAGTATAAGAGAAAATGTCATTTTCGCTAGAGAGCTCAATAAGAATTTGGAGAAAACTTAAAAACAATTTACCCAAGAATGCCCAGAAGCTCAAGTAAATACCTGTTCCATTTGGGTAACAGCGCACACATCTGGTTTGGTATTTCAATGAAGATTCCCTTCGTTGCTCAGGCTGAGACATATTCCTCAAATCATACACATTAACATGTCTTCCAGCTGTTGCGACAACTAGACGATGCCCCACCAGAGAAAGAGAGTAAACACGCTCAGGTTGTGGGTATGTCCCAACAAGAGTGCGCTCTTGCCCACTTGCGCCTCTAGGGTCCCAACATTTCAGGGTTTTATCCCAACTACCAGTGATCAATTGCCCTGTTACAGCAACAAATAAGAGACATATAACTGTACTGAAGCTGCATATCTTGACAATGTCAGGCATTAACTATAGAACAAAAATTCCAATGAAAGGGTGAGGTATTATTATATAAGTAAAAATAACATTTATAAGACAAACTCAACATAGCAACAACTGTTTTACACTTGAACATAGAGTCCATTTGTTTCAACATTTTTTATGCCAAAATCACTTTTTCATATAAAAAAGCACTTTTAACATTTTTTAGAGTGTTTGTTTAAACTTTTAAAAATAATCAAAATCTGAAAAAAAGCAATTTTCTGCTTATTTTGAGAAGCTATTCTAAGTGGCTTTTGAAAAAAAAACAATTGCGATAGATGAGAGAGAAAAAGGTATAAGAGACAGGGTGCAACAAAGTAATTTTAAAAATTACAAAAATAACAATATTTGACGCCATGGAAATATTATAATATAAATCCATATTTTTTCTTTATTTGCTATACTTTTTAAAAAGTGCTTTTCTTTATTCTAACCAAACACAAAATAATTTTTATTTCTTAAAAAATCTCTAAACATTTAATCACTTTTTTTAGAAGCTTAAACAAACAGCCCTATAATAAACCACTTCAAAAATAATGATGGTCATCAAGGCAATATAGACTACATCTAATGATATTTTTTCATGAATAACCCAACAAAAGCTTTGAAGATGTCCAGACCGATTTTCAAATTGATGTTTTAGAGAGGATGTAATTCAAAACTTTATGACCAATCTCTTAAGTTACCACTTAATATTATTACAGGTTTCTCACAAAAGACACTTTTGGTTTGGCAGGAAAGAGAAGCATAAATTCAACATGCCTGTAACTAATATTCAAATAAGCCAAGAAGCGTGTGGAAAAATGATACAGGAACACTCATGAATAATTGAAATTTGTTCTTGTGATTGCTAACTTTCAAATCATTTCAAGAGAAACTTCTTTTCCTATGGATCTCAGCTGCATATAAGTACAAAAAGTAGAGAAATTAATGAGATAAGGGGAGCATTATTAGTAAATTCTAAGTGGATTTTGGTGACTACAATAACAGACCTGCTGCATAAGAGTACTCAACACATCGAACAGGTGCATCATGCCTTCCTAGAATATCCTCCTTGTTAGAACTGAAAACTAGCCTGGAATATAAAATCATACTGTTACTTAACATCAACTCTCAGTAGATGCAATTATATTACAAGATGGACTTCCAACTACTTTATTGCAATGTTCACCTGCTTTAAATAATTACATTTAAATTCAACTTAGGTTAAGCCCAAAAAGATGGAAGATAGAATTGTATACGAGATAAGCAACTTCAATTATAAATTTTAGAAAAAATTGGAATTTGACTAAAATCAAGGAAGGTGTGTGTTATCATGAGTAACAGAAACAAATACAAAGGGTATAAAGTAAGGGTAATGAAATCAGATGGCGTGTGTTTAAGAGATCTATCACCCAAATCATAAAACCCAGAACTTGGCAGTCATATATGAATTGAATAACGTTATATCTGGACCACCCGGATTTGCATTGTTGACAAGTGACATGTTGGCCCAAAAAAAAAAAGGAAAAGAAAAGAAAGACAAGTGACATGAATATTATTACTAGAGTCACAAATACGTCAATACTTTTATAGGAGGTAGAAAAAAGAGGAAGTTAACCTTAGCAACGTTCATTGACAAAATAAACACTAAATACTTTGAACCTACTTCCCAGAATCATTCTTAAGCACAATCATGGAGCTCAACCACCTTGCAATGGTCGCATCAAAATGCTACTTCATGCTAATCAAGAAACTAAAACATAAGGAATCAACCAGAAACCACAATAGAAAAAAGGAAAAAAAAAAAAAAAAGGCCAACCAAGCAGAAAATTCGAAGTTTCAAAACAAACATACTCACCGCCTCACTGTGTTGTCAGCGCCGGCACTAAATCCTGAAGAATCGTCATGGAAGCAACAATCAAGCACAGGTCCACCGTGCATGAACTCTCCTCTGAGCACATTGGCGCTCGCATCATACAATCGCACACTCTGATCAGATATCCAACGAAGCTCAGCATAACAAGCTATATTGTTGATTAGCAGAAATAGTGAAGAAGATCAGTGACGTGGGAGGCAGGAGCATACCTTATCCCATGAGGAGACAAGCAGATGATCACTATGGTTGGAGAAACGAAGATTCGAGATGCCGTCGGAGGGTGGGTTCGAGAGTTCTCGGCCGGGCGCCGGCGGCGGTACGACAGTTGTCATGCTGTGATTGATCAGCAATCTTAGGGTTTTCAAAAGAGGAAATCTCAGAGCAAAGACAGAAGATAAGAGATGAGAAAAGAGGGAAGGTGGTTTGAAAATTTGATGCGAACTAAGAGAACAGAAAGATTAGTTATTCAAATTTTGAAGCACTTGTGGATATTCAAATTCAAATCAAGGACGTCCATTATTCCCTGTGGTAAGTTTACATTTTTTTTTATAAAATAAATCATGATATTAATTATTATTTTGTTATTTAAATAAATTTATGATAAATTTTTTTATTTAAATTTTATTCTTATAAATGGTAATTATTCTAATAAATTTTTCATTAAAAAAATAATTTAAACAGGTACGAAGTCATTTAAAGTGATAATAACAAATATAGTTTATAAAAAATACTGTAATTTTTTTGGGCCTACAATAAATACACAAGTTTATTCCATTATAAAATATAAAATTTACTCTATCCAATCATAATATTTACTCAACAATCACCATTAATAATGTGGTTATTTCTCAAATTTTATGTAATATATTGCTCCTTTCGATCTAAAATATAAGTCTTCCTTTAAAATATTTTTTTGGATCAAAATATAAGTCCTCCTTAAGTAAAATCAAAAGTATTAATAATTTTTTTCTTAATTTACTCTTATAATTAATTAGTTCATAAGAGAGAAAATAATTTAAAAATTATATTTATTAACGATAATATTGAAAAGTAATATAAATTTTTAACAAATTTAAGTAGTTAACTCATTTCCTTGATTTGTGTACATTTTATTAAAAATGACTTATATTTTGAACTAAAGATAGTATATCTAACTATCTAGTTTCTATTCTTTTTATTCATAAAACTTAAATCTGCCATATTAAATTCCTACCACTCATCGAACTATTTTAGATTTTTTTTATTACCTGATTAGCATTTGATTTGGTTGGCGAAAAAGAAAGATTAGCATTTGATTTGATATCATGAATAATTAGATATACTATAATAAATATATTTTCATTTACATAAATAAAATAATTTAGAAAATAGAAAATTATAGTTTATTATTTTTTTAAGTGAGCATAAAAAATATCCCAACCAATAGTTGAAAACTAATCCATTTAAGATGTAGAGATTATCGAACTAAGTTTTGATTACCCTTATAACATTTTCCATACACACAGCCAAAAATTGAACTTAAGATAGCATACAAGTTTATTATTTTAATAAAAATAGAAATATAAAATTATACAATGTTTATCAAATAATTTTTTGAAAGTAAATGTATTTTTCTTAATTTTATAAAAATCATTTGAAAAATTTAGAAATATATAAACACAAAATCAGTTCAACCTTGTTTAATTTCTCAATACTATGCACGAAATAATTACATCGTAAAGTCTATTCATACAATGCCAAAGCTTGGGTAAAAGACATGAAACTGAGAACTGCATGGGAGAGTGGAAAATATCTTCCAAAAAGAATTTATAAAGCACTAGAATTTGAACATGCAATAGAAAATAGCATCTTTAGCATTCTCTGGAAATTCTATTTAGTGCTTATCATAGCAATGAGCATGTGTTCATAGTTGTAATGAGATCCTGATCGACCAAATCTAGGTTTAAAGCTTTTAGTTTTTATTTTTTTAATGATAGGACGATATTTTTAAAAATCGATAATTATAAGATTATCTTTGTTTTAGATTATCCATTGAACAAAATAAGAAGATATAAAAAAAATAAAAATAAAATGAAATTATATTTGAATAGTTCAATCTCGGAGGGCAGTTTCATGTTTTTGGACCATGCCAAGGTGAATTGTGAGAAGCCCTGCCTGCATTGATATTTGTGTTATCCTCAACAATTTTTAAACTCCAATATCCTATGAACAAAATAGAACAAAAAGAAGAGAGCCGAAATTATTATTTCAATCACAATAAATCTAAGATATAGACTAATAGAGTGGTGCATAAACGAGCTTTAAGTGATTCTGATGAGGTCGGGAGTGAACAAATTGAGAGACGGAGTAGAGAATGACAAGCAAAAGGCATTGGCGGAGTAGTGCAAGCACAACCATTCAGCAGCATAGGTAATTTCTATCTTCTTGAATATGTGATGAACTTGGCCGCTTAGGAAAAAGAGGAATACTACTAGTATATGAGGATTATGAGGATGGTGGTGAGCATGAACAATCCATGTCGAGAGATGATCAACTAAACCGGTTCTCATTTTATGATCCGTTCAAAGACTATGCTAGCTTCCAAAACACACAGCTTTAGCAAAAGGACAAAAAAGGAATAAATGATCTATAGACTCATTCAGTTCATGACGAAGTAGCATTTCTCCTCCATGCTAAGATATCGACAACTCAAAAGAAGCTTTAGTTGGGAGGATGTTGCATAAAATCTTCCAAGGTGAAATATTGAAAGATTGATTTGGAAGTAGCTCCTTTTTTTTTTTTGGCCAAGGAAGTAGCTCCTTCATAATTAGCTTTTAGCAATTGTCACATCCCAAAATTTAGGTGTAACTAGCATGGAATTTGAGGTAATTCTCCATTCGACAAATTTTAAATGCTTGGAAACTTATATTTAAATCCAAAATTACAATTATAATTCAAGGAACTATAAGCAAGCTTTTGTAGAAATTTTAACAAAATTTCCTTAATAAATTAGACTTCCTGAAAATTTTACAATAGTACAACCAATCAAATTACAATAAACAAAATTCCTATTAAAAAACTTCACGAAATCTTATTCATATAGGTAGCTATGTATCCAAAGAAAAACTATTAATATTTCATTTAATATTGATAACTTAATAAAATTCTCTTTTCTTTCCTAAAATATTTCCAAGCTTTTGTTATTATAATAGTTTTATTTCTAGTCAATTAGAATACTTCTGTCACCTCTAAGAAATACAAAATCATTCCATTCACTAGTAATGGTCTCATTCTACCATAACCATTTTGCTCATAGCCCTTGTCATAATTTATAAAGATCTATATACATATTTCTACAAATATTTATTATACTTTCAAGAACCATGTTATCAAAACAATCATAAAACATATAAATTTCAACCTTTTATTAAGTTCTCCAAAGTTATAAATCCATTGCTCATATATCTCCCAACCTCTTATGCAACATCTTCCTTTTATTTTTCCCCAATTTACATGAAAACTAATTAAATTATATACTATAATAATTTAGTTAATACTACCTTAACCATGCTTAATCATTCATTATAGTTGAAATCCATATTTCAAGCATTTCATCAAACATCTAGAATGCATCCAAACTCAAATTTACAAAGCAAGCTATCAAAGCCTTAAATCTCTATCCAAACAATTATCTTATCACAGTCAAATTTTTACAACACTTTTCTTTACATCAATTTCTCTTGATTAAGTCAAAATCCACAATTTTTTAAGCATGTTTTGACTTAGAAAGAAAAGGAAATCAAATCAATAACTTCAATCTCATGTAAATATCAAACCAGAAAAGTTTTTAGCTAACATACTTATCAGAGAAAAAAAATAGGCTTTCTTATTTCAATTTCAACTAGCTTCTCTTTTCCCCTTCTTCCCCTGTTTTAACACCAAAATATTGGTAGATTTAAGGGAGAGGAAGTCAGCCACGTGAGCACACACATAGACCATCAAAATAGATAGCAACTAAAGCGAAAAGGATGACACGATGAGAGGAAAGAGCATAGAGGAAAAACACTACAACAAAGAGGGGAGTGAAGAGAAGAAAATTAGTAACTTACCACACAAAACATGTCCAGCAGAGCAAAAATGAAAGGAGAGAACAATGCAGCAAATGGAAGATGGGAGAAGCACAACGCACATCAAGAAGAGAGGGAGGAGCATGATGTAGTTTAAGGGTGTGTTTGGTTTAAGGCAATTAGAGGTTTTTTAAGGGGAAGGTCCCCTCCCGTGGTTTGGCTATAAAAATTGGAGGGAATTAGAGAGAATTTAATCCTCTTCCCTCACCTTTTTATAAATTTCCCCAATTTGAGATTTTTTGGAGGTGACAAAGTATTTATTATTCAATCATCTCCAATCTCATTCTGAACTAAATAAGATTTTATTAAAATCTCTCAATTTTTCTCCTCTTCAATTTTATTATATAGGAAAATTTTAAAATTCCTCCTATTACTTCCTCTTTAATCCCCTCCATTAAAAATCTTCTAATTCCCTCTCCTTCAATCCCCCAGTTAAACCAAAGAGACTCAGGAAGGTAAGAGGTAAAAGAAGCTAATGAGGAAAAGAAAAGAAAAAAACGTTGAAGAAGAAAGAAGAGGGCATGGGTGACAGTGAATTTTTTTTTTTTCCAATGAGTCTAGGTGTGTTCATTTAGAGGAGAGAAGGAAGGATATTTGTTTTTTTCATATGAAAAGACAAAAAGAACAGCCATTAAAAGAAGGAGAAAATGGTATTTAGTAATCTTATAATTATTAGGAAGAAGAGAAAATCATTTGAAATTCCAAGTTGTAATTTGACTTAATGGAAAACTTAAGATTCATTCCATAATAATTTTTAACTATTTACTTGGTGTTTAGCTTTTTTTAAATAAATTAAATAATTAACTTTTACCTTTACCAAATATATTTATCATATTTATTTTTTAACTTTTTTATTTTAAAAATTCTCTAATTTAGAGTCATTACAACTGTCATGAACTATGTATTACTTATATTGGTTATGTATTTAATATGATTTAAAATGTAAGAAACTATGGGTGAATTATAAAATTATCATTGAAATGAAGTATCTAGTTATTCCATGAGCATTCATAAATGCTTTTTAGTGAACATTTAGGACCTATTTGGATAGCACTTTTGGTGTTGATAAATGTCATAATCAATTAATGTTGAGTATTACTAAACACATAAGTCTAACCCAATAATCACTTAAAGTCAAAAAATCACTTATATGCAAAAGTGAACATTTTTCACATATCGTCTTGAATAATCACGTAAAAGGAAATGAGGTGTTGAAAGCTAATATTATTTAATTAGTTATATAATATTATTAGTTATTAATGATTTTTTTAAAAAATAATATCATTTAAGGATTAACAACATTCTAGACATTTCATTTGATTATTTATCCAAAAGTAATTTTGATAAAATCATTCAAATATATTTTATTTTCTTAAAATCACTTTTGAGGCAAAAGCATTCAAACATAAATCATTTTTTACAAAATCAATTATACTTAAAATCAATTCTACAAAATTAATTATCCTCATAATCAATTATGTAAAATCTAATCCAAACACAACTTTATTATTTCACTAAAAAACACTTATTATAAATGCTTATGCAAGGTTCAAAAAACCAGACTAAATATTAAACCAGTCAAGACATTAATTTAAGGTTTAATGGTTTAATCGTGGTTTAACTAAAATTAAATCGATAGTGATAAATTTAATAACTTTTTAATTTTATATATTATATAGAAAATTAAAAAATATTATTAATAAGTTTTACAACATAATATTAAAATTTAAACAAATTAATATTTATCTATAATTATATTTTAAATTTAAAATAGTCAATTAATATTCTATTGTCATATTATTTACTAAGTAAATTTATCTTTATTAATAATTATGTATTATAATAATATTTATATAATATTATAATATAGAAAGAAAAAAATTATATAATGTTAGTTAGTACTAAAAATAATATTATTTTGTTTTAAAAATTAAAAAAATAGACCAATTCAACTAGTTTTACACCGGCTTGTGACCAATTTTCACAAATTCTAAAACTAATCGGATGATATCTATGATCGGATCAAACTGGATACCGATTCTCAGTCCAATCAGTCAGACTGATGAGTCCGATTTTTCTACCCTGATGCTTATGGGGTGCAATCCAAAACATTCCATCTATTCAAGAATGGCAGTCTTAGTGCTTGTTTGGATATCCATAATAAGTAATTATGGAATCCCATAAGTGATTATGTGTTAGAGTTGTTAAACGAAAATAACTTTTCAATAAGTACTTATGCCTCAAATAAGTGATTATGGAAGAAACTGATTTTTTTTGTTTATGATAATCACTTATCCTTTCATAATCACTTGTTTCATTTTTCCTCCTCATTATCCACACAATAATCACTTAAACCTTCAATATTCAAATACATTTCTTTTCTCAAAATCATTATGATGTAAACATATCCAAACACAAATCACTTTTGATATAATTACTTAGTCTCATAATCTATTATAAATAAACAATTCTCCTTATAATCACTTATTCATAACCCAATCCAAACACACCCTTAGATTCCTAGCCTATTAGTAAGCAAAATGTTAGATCCAGAACACAATCTCAATAAAAATAATAAAGAAGAAATTTTTTTTTATATATTTATAAAACTATTTTTATTTTATTTCATTCTATCTATTATTAAACGGACCTTAATCAGCTAGATCCGTTTCCCACCCCCCAAACCCAAAATCAATGACAAATAGGCATACGTTTTTTCCAACGTCTTAATGGGAATTGGAATATCTAGGCCCATATTTATAACCCGTTCCGATATTTTTTTAAAAAATAGTTTTCTGTCTCCGTTCTGGATTTTGAATCGTAATAATAATCATAATAATAATTGAACAAAAAACTGAAATGGATCTCAGTGGCAGGAGAACAGTGCTGTTCGCAGTGAGCTCAGCGAATGAAGCTGCAAATTCATCAGTCAGTGAAAAAAAAAATCTCTGAACAAAATTTCTTGGAGTGTTTTTTTCCCCTTGATTATGCTTATTTGATCTTGCACTTCTCTGTAATTCGCAGAAAATCACTTTCAAATCCAGCTGAATCGTTGGGAAGTTCTCTCCTTCTAATCTCATTAGATTATAGCAGTCAATGCAATGGTGGTCTGCAAGTGTCGCAAGGTTCGCCTGTTGTTCTCTGTCGCTGCAATTTTTTCTTGGAGTTTTTGACTTTGAATTCGGTTTGGACGATTATGGTTGATTGATAAACTGGGTAGGTAGATCGGATTGGTTTTGTAATTTCAGATCATGGGTGATTTTCATACCAATGCGTGTTGGAAACGGAAGCTTAAGCTGATTATTGGATTAGAACTTAGAAGTGATCAGTCTGGGCATATCGTTGTCGTGAATTTGGTTTCCAGCATTGGGGAGGGAAGGGGAGGGGGCATGACGGGATTAATACGCTCTTCTATTATCTTGTCTCTATGATCAGGCCTTTGGCCTGAGCTGGTTTTGTATTCTTTACATGCATCTGACTACTGGATTTGCATTCGAAGTATTAACTTATGAGTTGGTCTTTGGTGTTAAGGCTACCAAATTCTATTGCTTCGTGCACAATTTTCCTGTCTGTGGAGAATGTATCTGTTTCCCTGAGCATCAAATCTGCGTGGTAAGTTTCTTATTTGTACAGTTCAATTATTTTTTAATTAGTGCTAGCAATAACATGGCCTGGCCGGCTTCTCTTCCTCCCAATTATCTTTCTCATTCGATATGGTTGAACTTTGTTTACAGCATATAGATTATGAAGTGTTTGTTCATATATTGTGGTCGTAGACTTAAATTTGATTCTTTTTTATTTTTAAATGTTTTCTTGGTGACTAATTTAAGAAGGAAGAGGAACTATTGTTACTGAAGCACAATAAGGATGTACTGAGCTTGAGTTTTGTTTCTTCTGTCATCATTCTCAGGTCCGGCCTTACTCAGAATGGGTTATAGACGGGGAATATGATTGGCCCCCTAAATGTTGCCAATGTCAAGCTGTTTTAGAAGATGGGACTGAATCTCAAACAACTCGACTGGGTTGCTTGCGTATGTCATTTTGCCTATGTATATATATCTTTAACAGAAATCCTCTTGAACTCAGACTGATTTATGTAACATGGATTTAAATTTGCTATAGATGTTATACACACAAATTGTCTACTCTCTCATATCAAGAGCTTTCCTCCACATACTGCTCCAGCAGGATATGTGTGTCCCTCTTGTTCCACTTCGGTAAGGTTTACCTTAAAAAGATTTTAAGATTGATTTCTGGGTGAAAGTAGTGTAGTAGTGTATGTAATATTAACTGAAAGTTAGCTTGTTGATTTTGTTTGTCTAGTTCTGTTCAAACTTTTTGGCTTTGGCTAATGGTTAGAACATGGAATAATTTTTACCAGGAAAAAGAAACGGAAGCTTAGTAATAACTTGCCAAATCAAATGGGTCTATCTACAAATAATGAGTCAAGTCATACAGTTCTATCAACAAAAAGAAAATGCATAGTTAAATAGAAGTGTAATGTGTTTGAAAAATTAGTACTCTGTTTGCTACAAATTGCAAATGACTTCTTATATTCACTTATACTTAAATAGCGATTTGATTTTGTATATATTTCCACATTATTGAGATTTCTTCTGGCACCTTATGGCTGATTCCTGGTTCCTTATTCTTTTTTATGTGTAATTGTAATGAAATTTCATCTGGTGCATGCAGATATGGCCTCCCAAAGGTGTAAAAGATTCTGGATCTCGTCTTCGTTCCAAGTTGAAGGAAGCCATTATGCAGGCATGTATGAATTAAATACTGATACTGTTTGGAGGTGTCAGTTTCTTATGCTTTAATGGGGAATCATACTAGGAAAGCCTTCTTTATGATGAAATATAGAACCTTGTTGCATAAACTGGGGATGCTTACTGTCATTGTGATTTTATTACGGTTATAGATAAAAAAATGGGTTGGGTCTTTGAAGGAAGGGAATAGAAGATTAGAAAATGACTAGCCAGAAATCCCTGGCAAGGTGATATGTGTTGGGGTGGATGATCCTGGCATTTGACTTGTTGTATGAAATACATAATATGGAATGCCAACATTGTTTGTCAATAGTAATCAAACCAATCACTTGAAATTACGTTGTTTGCTCCTGCATTTTAAAACTAGGATATTAATAATTTTCCTCCGTCCTCATCCCATTTCTGTATGGCAACCTGTTGGGTCACCTCAGGAGAGATGATTTCTGAGAGCAATCATGTAGCATCTAGAAAGTTCATTCAAAGTCCAATACTCCATATTTCTCGTTTATATGCAACTGGGAGTGCTCAGTATTTGTGTTGTAACACTGATCAATGATTGTTAAAATAAAAGATGCATTTTGTTTTTCTAAAATGCTGCCCTTTGATTTGGTGATACAACTGTGAATTTACGTCGTTGTATCTTCTCTCTGATAAAGTAGTGGGTCATTCTCTTTGCATCCAAAGTTCTTTCTCTTTGTTTCATTTTTTTCATTGTATAAATAAAATATATTGAATCTTTTTTGTCTGCTTTCTGTGCAGACTGGTATGGAAAAGAATCTTTTTGGAAATCATCCAGTTTCATTGCCAGTCACAGAATCTAGCAGTCCTCCTCCAGCATTTTCTTCAGATCCATTGATTAATAGGGGAAATAATGAAATCTCAGACTCAGTGGAAGGATATTCATCTCCACCTGGAACAAGACCTTCTAAACTTTCAGTGACAGATATTGTGGAAATAGACAGCCCTAATTCAGCAGGAAATTTTATTAAAACCTCGAGTCCTGCTCCTGTAAGAGAATTTAACTCAGTTATTGCATCTAAAATCAATATGTTTAGGTGCACTCATCTGTGTTTGCATTTACCTACCCTTTTAATAAGTAGATCAAAATTTTTTCATGTTTTGTACAATTGTGAAATGTGAATCTTGTGCTGCTTCAAACATCCATCATCTTTTATAATTTTGTTCTCATTTGTGCAAATATTTCAGCCTGGAGCTACCACTAGGAAGGGTTCTCTCCATGCAGACAAGCAAAATTCTGAAATTTCATATTATGCTGATGATGAAGATGGCGATCATAAAAAATATACAAGAAGAGGTGATATATTCTTTAGAAAGTTCGTGTTAATAATGTGTCAATACTTAGTTAACATATTTATATGTTCTGTTTCTAGCCTTTTAATGTGATTAGAAACTATTTACCTTCTGATTTGATATCGCTTCCTCTGTCACCAAGAGAGGTTAAAAAAAAAAAGATGTGGCTTCCTCTGCTCTCATGATGTGCCAATCAACTTGGCTAATTCAAGCTTTCATCTTTTCAAATGTAGGTTCATTCCACCATAAGTTTCTTAGAGCATTGCTTCCCTTCTGGTCTAGTTCATTACCTACTCTACCAGTTACTGCACCACCAAGAAAAGATGCATCAAATGGGAATGAAGCCTCGGAAGGCCGTACACGGCATCAAAAATCATCAAGGATGGACCCTAGAAAAGTCCTTCTCATGATTGCAATTATGTAATCTCTTGCTTCTTATCCTCTACGTTTTCTTTCCTATTAAAGCAGACATGGAGAAAGTAAAAAAGGAAAAAGAAAAGATGAAAACCAAAGAGTCTGAGATTTCTGTGAACAAGTTTTACTGCAGCATCACTTATAAAATGACCAACGGTAAATTATTTAGTACTAGTGGAGACGGTAGTGGGTAAGTGAGCTGCCAATTGCTGCAAGTCCCATGTATTCCAAGGTTAATGGGGATCAAAACAGTTTGTAGGCTGAATTCATGTCCATTAATACTTAATCTACATTTTCCAGGATAATTTCATGGACTATTCTCTCGTTGCCCCTGGAAGAACATGAATGCTATTGTAGCACAAATAGTTATGTTCTGATTTCTTTATCATCAGGATAAGACGAGTGGGACTCAAGTTTAATAACACAAGTAGGATGTACTAATCAAGTGCTAGAGCTCATATTGTATCTGTTTTTTTTTGGGGGCCAAGATCTCATACTGGATATATATTTCTTCAAAATTGACATTGATAACTTGATCCTAATTCTAGATTCAGATACATAGCTTCAGTGGTGTAATTGAATGTCGGTCTTTTAACTGAAGTTTTTATGAACATTGGCAGGGCATGTATGGCAACTATGGGTATATTGTATTACAGACTTGTGCAACGAGGTCCTGGTGAAGAGCTTCCTAATGATGAGTAATGGTTTAACGCTCAGAAAATCAAGGCGTGTTAAGTTTCAGTATTGCAGGTTACTGGTGCTCCTGCTGCTTATCTGTTTGGCTCCATTGTTCGGACCAGTTGCTCTTTTGGTAAAATATAGAAGTGGATGATGGAAGATAGAATTCACTTGAATGCTGATGACAGTAATGTATTATATAAAATTCCTTCTCAGGCATCTTTGTTCTTTGCCATCCGTTCGTTTGGAGTGGAATTGGAAAATGGGGTTTGCATACGTTTTCTCAATTGGTTTACTGTGATTATTGAATCTATAAACTTGCTAGACCGATTTGCGCAGACCACTTCAACTATAATTCCCCCATTAATAGCTTTGACAGAATTTTCTGTAATTACTTACTCAGATCAAATGCATGAAAGTTCATATGCTCTCAGGCGGTCTTTGATAAGATTTGTCTTCTTTCTTGCTTTCAGTGAAGCGCGTGATGTTAGGTATTGACGAGACTGTAGAAGAAAACATCAATAAATTGAAAAATTAGAGATTATAAGCAGTAATAAAGTATGTGCTTTCTATGTTGTTCTAAGGATATTATATGATCGATAATTGCAGAATATTATATATATTTGTCAAAGGGGACTCAAAAGCTCCTTGGTTAGGTGCTGCTAAACTCAAAAAGTCAGAGAAGCAATAGTGAGGTTAGGATGTAAAGTTTAAAGGAGTTAGCGCAAAACTGGGCATAATTAGTATATATTCACCATGCATATTTTAAAAAAATTAAAAAAATTCCCACATAAGTTGACAATTGAGGTTATGAAAGACAAACTGAGGGATATGGTAACAAAATAAGCTCATCAGATCCAAACCCCATGTCCAGGTTCAATCATTTGAACTGAACCCCTTGACTTATGGGTTTTATTTTAATAAGTTGAAATTATCAATCAGTAGAGTGTTTGATTGTACTGACAAATCAAAGTCAATCCTTAAAAAAATGAGTTACTATTTCAGGAGCTACTAAAGTCAAATCCCACGGTAACATTAATTAATGAAGTTGTCACCTTATTATATGACTTTAATTAGCATCAAATTTTCATAATTGCAATGATGAAGAAAGAACAAGAGATAAAAACATTCTTGACGTACGGTGTCTTGGTTAGTAGGATCGAACAAAAGGGTTTTGGTTTATAGGTGAACTAAGCCCGCTTTGGGATCGTTTTCACTTGTAATTCACTTGTTATAGACCATGCAGTTAAGTATGAAATACACGTTCTGCCATTTTAATTTTAATTTATAACTTTTTGAAAGTCTCACAAAAGTTGAAATTATTGCCATCCTTTTTTATTTACAAAATTCAACTAAAATGTTTTTACTTCAATTTGTTAGCTACACAATACAATACAGTCCATTGCCTTAAACCTTGAACACACACTTTCACTGATAATAAGGTCAATAATTAATTAAATAGAGAATTCAAAGGTTGCTTTGCGCTTAGAGAGAAATGATATGTTTATCAAATTTATCAACATGGATTGGATTACGTGTAAAATCTTATAGTAACAAATATTATAATAAACAGTGAGAGAAGTTCGTTTATAAACAGTGGACAGCACATCTCTGTTTGCGTTTATCAGAATCACACTCCCATCCATCCCTTTCTTTCTGTGCTTTAATTAATTACTCCTCCGTTTCAGTTTATAGTGCACTTTTAACTACCGCACACATACCAAGACAATAATTAATAACTAACAAAATTTTCCATCTTTTCTCAAATTACCCTCATTAAATGCTTTGTGAATGAAATATTTTAATAATAAACAAATATTTAGGTTTATTAATTAGGGGTAATCTTGAAAAAAGAAAAAAATTATACTACGTAATCCGTAAAGTGCACTATATTACTAAACATTAATTTCTCAAAAAAGTGCACTATATAGCGAAACGGAGGGAGTATTAATTAATATGATAATTGACTCTCCCCATTTTGATACATTTCAAATTCAAATGTCTTCATCAATCAAGCTCTAGTCTTTAACTTAAATTCTTATTCATGATTTAAATCAACAGGTAATAATTATTCTCTTCAGATAGAACGACTTAATTAAGTAATAAACACATGCATGATTCCCACGCACACTATGACTGGAGGATTTTAGTGGTTAAATTACATATAAGTGATCATTTGGTTTACTTATTGAAAAGTAACATTTTGAAAAATTAATTTATGAAGAAATTTATATATAATTTGTTTATTTCATTTTTTTTAATTTTCCGGAAAGATTACATTATTTTTTTTAAATAAATATTATGTTTTATTATTAAAGACTTAAATACTATTTTTGTTAAAAAATTAATAAAAAACAAGGATATTTAAAAAAAAAAATCAACTTCTTGAGAACCTTTATATTTTTTTCTTATCTAAGAAGTAACCATTTGATCTATTCCCAAGAAATTTAACTTCTCCCTTACTTTCTTATACCAAGTGCCCGGAGAACAAAAAATGTTAACAATAAAAATATTAATCATTGTTTAATCCTTTGAATAAATTTATAATCAGAATATCAAAGGAGATAAATTTCTTATCCTGATAACATTAATACTTTTTTTGTACAATTTTATATTTGTTCATAATGTTTAAAATTACTTGATCACCACGACTGAGTCTATTGTGATACATGAACGAATTTTTCAAAAAAAAAAAATCTATAAAAAATTATCACTCATTTTCTTGAATTCTCAATCAATATAAGATTAATAAAGTCATTATTCCAACCTATCAGTCCCTTCACCCAAAATCTTAGACTCCCGCATGATATTTGAAAATAAAACTATACTTGGTACTTCTTTTTGTGTTCACCAAAAGTATCTAAACTGATAATTAAAGATTAATTCTTTTAAGATATAGAGATTATATTTTATTTTTTTCAACAAGATTTTTTCTATTTATACGGTTAGGTATAAATTCAAGATAACATGTTTAACGAATCCAACTATTTATTAACTATGCAAAGATCTTGTTAGATATATTTGACACTTCTTTTCACTCCTATACGTTCATACTTAATTGTAACATTTTAAACATGATTGACTGTTAAAAATTAGCAAAAGGTTGGAAACTAAAAACCAAATGCCAGCTCTTTCTTGATATTCTTTAGAAATACGTTTAGCAATCGTGCCCAGCATGCTGTCTTAATTAATTAATATTAATATACCACCAATTGAATATTTATCTATTATTTCTCTGTACAAACCCCAAGAAGAATGGGCATAATATTATTTTGTCGGTCTTAAACTAAACTTTTAAAATTTATAAACAAGGGATTGCATGTTAGAGGAACAAAATCAGATTTTAAATGGGTTTCTAAAGCACATAAACTATTTATGAATGAGATGTTTGTGTGTGTATAAAATTAAATGACACATTCCAAAAATGCTAAGATGTGATTCCCTCCTCTCCAAAAAGTAGTTCTTTGGTTGTTCATAAATGGCACTCTACGCGGCAAGAAGGATAAACAATAAACATGCAATCCTACACGTAACCACTTCTTCCTTTGTTGAATGAAATTCATCTTCAAACTTAAATTGGAAAGAAAAATTTACCTACAAAAGTAGCCTCACCCACAACTGGTGGTAAGAGTTCTTTTTTTCTTTTTGTATTGAGGTTTGAGGATATTTATATATTGTTATTTGAATATTACTTTCGACATAATTTGAAATTTTAAAGTCACGTAATTTAGTTTAAAATCGTGGTTGAATTATATTTCAATTTCAGACTCGAGTTAGAGAAATTAACTCTATTTCTATCTTTTTTTTTTTTGTAATTCTCACACGTCTCCTTGATTGTGAATTAAGAATAAACAAATCACATTAGATAGACTTAAATGAGAAAAGAAATATATAAGTGAAAAAGACTAATTGTCGTTAATATCTTGAAATTTTGTTTTAATTTAGGAGAATATATTTAGTCTGTTTATATGATTTCACTTCAAATTTAATAAGAAAACTTAAAAAAAAATCGGTTTTTTGATGTTTAAGGCTCACCGGACTCTTAACATCCATGTAAGAACATGAGAACAACTGAAGCGAGGCCCTATCAATTTGATCCAATCTAAAGATAATAAGCTCATGAATTGGATGTTCACTGTCAAGAAATGAACAAAGACTTCAATTTCTAAAATACTCAATAAACTTTTATCAGAAAAAGAAAAAAAAAACTCAATAAACATTAATCAACTCTCCTTTTTTAGGTGTATATATATGTGCATGTATATAAGATTTAATTATCAATATATAATATAAAATTTACAGTAAATTATACTATTTACAACTTATGGAAAATGTTAACTTATTTTTCAGACACGATGCACTGAATGAAAAACTTCGGTAGATTAGTATAATGCACAAATACTTATTGAAGTGATTCCTCTCTTAGATAAAATAAGTGAATCGTGCAAAATTCATTTAATGAAGAAGACTTTGTCAGATCCCTATTATTGGCAATTACAAGTCCAAATCTTTTTTTTTATATGAATTAATTCCTTCCCTCCCTTCTTGGGGTATATATAAATACAGTACTGATCTCACTTCTTCCAATCATTGAAGCCAAATCAGAACCACTTCCTCAGACACCACCACCAAAAGGCTTCCAAAAAGTTAGAAAATTAATGGAGCCCAGTGAGATTATTTCTGAAGAATGGAGCTCCATTAATGGGTTTTACACAGCTGACGAAGCTGAGTTCATGACCCAGTTTGCCGGAAACTGCTCAGACCCTGAGGAACTCCATGGAAATGCCAGCTTGGGATTTCAATATTCATCTTCTGCATTTTGGCCTACAGGCCTCACTAGTGACACCTTCTATTTTCCTTCAAATGTATCTCATCAGAATAATATCTTTGCTCCCATGTCCATGAGTTCCATAGTACAAGCTTCTGAAGCAGCAGAGGAGGATAAAAGCAGCACCATGGAGAACTCTGGAAAGAGATCAAGGAGCTCAGTTGAGGTACAATGCTGCTTTTTCGTGTTTCAGGAAAGAACTAGTCGATTTAAATTTGTCAATTTCTGGGATTCTCATCATGATTTGATGTAATAGATCCCAAAGGAGAATAGGAATGTTAGACCAAGGAAAAATCCAGAATCTTGTTCTGAAAGCAACAAGGAAGAGGACAGAAGCAGTAATGGCCTTCAGGAGCAGAACTCTGGCAGCTGCTGCTCATCAGAGTGTGACTCCACTGCTTCTCAGGAAGCTGATAGAAACCCTAAAAACAACACAGCTCTCAAGTCAAATCGCAAATCAAGATCTGACAGATGTACTGCCACTGATCCTCAGAGCGTCTATGCAAGAGTAAGTCAGATAAAACCTATACCTGATATGTTTATTTATCTGTATGATAATTAACTCAATGTTTGTCTGGTACCATGTGGAGATGTAGGTTAATATCTAACGTCTAGTTTGTGCATTATGCAGAGAAGAAGAGAAAGAACAAATGAAAGGTTGAGAATCTTACAAAACCTTGTCCCAAATGGAACGAAGGTAGCTTCATTAAAGAAATTATTTATAAGTGAATGAGACACAAAAATATGCCATAAGTTCCATAGGCACTGTAATATATATCTATCTTCTGTAAATCAAATTTAGACAAGTAGTAAGCAATTGGTTAAGATGCTTAAATTCTGAAGCTGGTTGGACTTGGTAAAATTGCAGGTGGATATAAGCACTATGCTTGAAGAAGCTGCCCAATATGTGAAATTTTTACAGCTACAAATTAAGGTAACAATCTAAGTTACCTCATCATCTAAAACCTTATTTTAGAAAGGTGATTCTCAATTTAATTTTTTCTTCAAATCTCATTTTTTGATGCCAATTTAACAGCTTCTAAGCTCAGACGATTTGTGGATGTACGCTCCAATTGCTTATAATGGATTGAACATTGGACTCTAGACCTCAATATCACCCCAGCCAAACAACCATAAGGAAAGGCAATGGGAAGAAGATGCTTCAATTTTGATGTCGAGTCTCTCATTTTATGATGTTTTTGTTCTGTTCATTTTGTATTTTTTTTTTCACGGAACAATAAGATGTCATTTGAGTTAAACATATTGAATACATTAGCCATCCTTATTTATATTCAAACCATGGTGAGCCACGTAATAAGAGAAAAAGATGTGAATATATATATATATATTTCTAAAACTAGATCTAATTTTGAAAAAAGGACATGTAGTAACCCATATGAGGTATAACTTTAAAAGTCAATTTTTGTGAAAAACTAATACTATTAATGCACCTCCCAAATTTAGTACCAATGATTCTCAAATTTCTTAAAATTACGAAACTCAAAATATTTTTGTAACATCCAGAACATCACGTTATAAATTTTTTCTTTGCTATTTTTAAAAAAAAAAACTAGTAGCAATTTTTTTTTAAAAAAGTTCAGTTGACTTTAGTCCTTCATAAAAATGTTAGTTTTTTAAAGCCTCTAAATACCATTAATACTTCATATGGATCTTTTAAGTGTTATTTTTTTCAATTTTTTTCCGTCAAGCTCTAATGCTGAGTTATTAAGTGCATGTCAATGAGAAGGTTTTTTTTTTTTAAAAAAGAAAAGGCTATTGCCCAGGCCATTTAGTGATCAAAGATCAGAGCTTGACATACATGTCAAAAAGCAAAAGACTCCTATAATATATAGGTGGTACCTGCAAGAATGTGGATTTAAAGGGGCAATAATCTGGAATTTTTCATTCATCATTTAACAAGAATTACAACTCCAGGTTTTTTTTTTCTTTTTTTTTTCCAATTTAACTTACAGGGATGAACAAAGCCCCCTGATGCAAGTGGTCAACTCCACCTAAAACCTGCTTTGATTCAAGCTTCAATCGAATAGTTACAGCAGCCCCTTCTGCTTGCTTGCTGCGTCCGCAATTTCACACAGTTTCCAAAATAAACTGACAATTTGCGTAAAATTTTTTACATTAATGAATTCTTTAAAGTAGTCATTCACGTTACGTCAACCTATCAAAAATATATTATGAAAGTTTTGTCAAAGACAAATCACCACTGAAAGGTGAGTCACTCCATAAATCGATATACAACATCCAGGTATCGACAGTAGACCTGCACTAAACTCCTACAATCTCTAACGAAGAAAAAAAAAAATCACAGCAACTTCTAATACGTAATCCTTTATTAAGCATATGATACAGTCTACAAATGCAATCATGAGACTTGTGAAGAGCTGAAAAGAGCACGAGAAAAGATACATGCATGTAAGCTGCCTGCCATGATATGAGATGAGATCTCAAGAGATTGATCAGCCTTTGTTTCATTCTCATGCTCTTTCATCATTGACATGACTATGAACTTCACCTTGGCTGTCCAACGGCATATACTGTGCCATGATAGCTCTGATTTCAGAATCCATGTATGACTGCAAATCCACCATTACACCATCAGATTTATACACAATCAAACATATGATAAAGTAATAAATGGAGGAAATGTCACACCTCTACAGAACCCAAAAACAAACAATAAGAGGTTAAATTACATTTTAAAGCTACCCCACCCCTCCACGCCCCCCCGCCCCCCCAAAAAAAAAAAAAACCACAAAAAACAGTTTGGCTCAAAAGCACTGCAATACCATGATTTAAATTCTGTCTCATTCAATGTTTAGGCAATTTGTTCAATTACTTGACTAATTTCTGCTATTTCACACACAAATTTGAATGTGTAAAAGATTAAACAATGAATAATTTCTGTTAGGATATCAATTTTACTCACATATCTAACATTCTGTGTTTGGAGGCTTCTGTAAATATTAAGTGGGCAACTTGAATTTCAAAATTTCAATCTCATCCTAGTAATAGCTTTCAAAGACTAGAGCTGATAAGGTATTAATGAAAATGAGACCAAAATCAGTAAATTGCAGTTTTTTTTTTTTTAAGTTACAGACTCTGTTCTCCAAGAACAACCCACTTTGTAGTAGAAATTTAGCACTAGGCAATCTTTTCAATAACACCACTAGACCAAGATAACGCAAAACCTTACCCTTATTCTATATTTGTAAATTAGATATGCTCCACCAGCAGCCATAGCTAAGCCAATTAAAATGACCCAAAAAGCAGCCCAAGCAGATCTTCCCTGACTGGCCGTTTTACCTGCAGATTACCCAACAGGGAACGTTAAAACAAAGCATATTCAAAAGATTGTGTAGATAAGTTAAGTGTGATGGACTCACTTATGCAGGTATCATGGTCCCTGATGTACAGAAGATCCCCACTACAAGTGCATTCATAGCTACCCCAGGTATTCTTGCAGCTACATTCAGGGCACTGACAAGCTTTCTTTTCTTTGCATTCATCAATATCTGCAAGGGAGAGAGTTCATCTTTATAGTCATCATAAAATATGAATATCCACTAGGTCCTCATCACCCATTCTTTTATTTTTTGGGCATCCTCATCACCCATTCATTCATCAATAGTTAATGCATTCAAGTTCACAATGCTTGTCCAAACCCAACAGTTAAGAATGGTTGATCTATAATCACTTCCCTAGTGTACAAAACGATATAGTTGAATAGGTTGCAAGAGTCTAATTACACATTAAATAGGAGCTTGCATTGCATTAACTGTCCAAGCACAATGGTGCAATATAGTCCACATTAAGTGACTTCGAAGGCCATCATGTCAATTGAATGGGTTCAGTATGTTGCGCATCAAAATTCTAACTACAACAATGCAAATTTAACGAAGGGGATTCTATGAATGATGGAGGGAATAGGAAGAAAGACAATTTAGACCCAGGTGTTCAGTGTCAAGTATAAATGAAGAAAAAGTACAAAACTGTAAATACAAATCCCATTAGTACTTCATCCTGCATCAGCAGAAGACACTCAGGGATTATCATGTTCCACTTGCACTTGATGAATACATTAAAACAAGACCTGGTAATCTATTCATAGCATACTGAATTTTCCTAGCTGTTCCAAATAATATAAATTTACGGCCAGAATTTGCTCTACAATATAGATCTATCAGCATATCTCACCTTCACAAGTTTTGACACCATCGCCTCTAAACCCTGCAGGACATTGGCATTTAACTTCTCCATTATCCTGTTGCAAAGCAACAATAGCTCATGTCACTATTCAGTTTCCATCATGGGATTCACAAAAATGAAAGTTAGACCATCATGAATTTCAAGAAGATAATAGAATATTAGTAGATTTGGATCAAGAAAACTGAAAGGTACTAACCAAACAAGCAGAAAAAGCATGTCCATTCCGGGCTTCATGCCAACAACCTCCATTGTTTATCTTGCATCGCCCAGGTCCACTGGCTGTAAACACAGATGAAACTATTTTAATAGAAGTATGAGTTAGATAAATAAAAGAATGACGGACATTCTACAATTTGATGATCATCAGGCCCTCTTACCCACATAACTGATGGCAAAAAAGTAATATAAAATATATACACATCATGGACCACTCTACTTCATCAAATGTCGGAAAAAAAAAAAGATTTGCAAAATAAGAGAAGCGCATAATGATTGGTTAGATGTGCATCTTTTTTGGCTTGGACAGTCATATATTCCACTGAGCATTTACTGTCAACCTTTTGGTTTAATTTTTTTCACAAAGCACGTCCATTTGTGTTGAACTTGTGCTGACACTGGTTTTAGTGCCTCCAAAAAATTAAAGAATAATATTAATAAAATGAAATCCATCTCTTTTTTTCCCCCCTTTTCTGGTGAGTACCAAGTGTATCCTTCAGCCGACAGCTAAAAACTAATCCCTTCAAGAAATGATATCCATCTATTTATTCAGAAATTAGGTCACATCATCTGAGTGGGTGGCTTGTCTTTCAATAATTTATGATGTTTAATCCCTTCCTTTTCTCCCCAGCTTCTTCTCTCCTCATTTTCTCAACAAATATAAAGTTGGATGTAAGAATGAGCAAACCCAGAGCAAGGCATCTACAAATCCAAGTGAGAAAGAATGCAAAATGATGTATGACAACATTTATTTATTGATGGTAAATCCACTCACGGACATTCTAGATATCAAGCAAGATTAGATATGCAGCAACACATTTCAACTGAAATAAATTGGAACTGAGTAGACAGCAATCAAGAAAGGAAATGCTCAAACATCTATCACTGGAGAACTACACTTCAAGAATTTAAGATATTTTAGATTTCTAGTGTCTCCATAAAAGCAACAAAAAGAAACAAGTTCACAGAACAATGCCCAGCATTCACTATCCAAGTAACTCTGGCAACAAGTAACACTAAATCTACTGATAATAAAAATCCAAGAGGCTCAATGCCAAGGAAGATAAATCCTTCCGATCATATATTTAAAGGACCTTGTGAACAATAAACGAATAAGCATCCAAACTTGATCTAATAATATTTAGTTCTCTGGAATACTAATAGTAACCCTTATAGAAGAGATGAGAGTCACATAGAAGTCAACAAGCACCACGTTTGAGTTGTAGTTCACATTGGCCCTCCCCATTCTGCTATAAATCCCGCCTCCCAATCCTCAAAGGGGAGAAAAAGAAAATAGCCACACAAAAAAAAAGAGAGAGAGAGAGGAAAAGAAAGAAAATAAAATTTCTTGTTTGGGCCATCATTTTGATTTCTTTTATAACTTCAATTAGTAAAAAGTGGAAAAAAAGAAACTTAGTGCATAATAATTCCTAATTAAATTACATTACAAACTAAGAATGGGCATGTGGGAGAAATGTTATTTTACAATCATTAGTAACTAATTGTAAGAAATCGCATATAAAATGTGATTATTCTCAGGTTTTAATGCCTTTTTTCGTTTCCTTATGTTTGCCAGTTAATGAGTCATGATTTTTGGGCCTTGGGGAGATTCCTCATAAGAATCACATGCTTTTATGTTGGTTAAAGGCTGAAGTCAAATGCTGTCCTTTCCTTAAATAATTTCCCATTTTGAGTCTCTGTTTCTATATATAATTATGTTAATATTTGTTTCCTTTTGGGGGTGATTGGCGGAATCTTCTGTGACCTACATCTCCCATATATTGCAACTATTGTATTCGAAATGAAAGAAATTTCAGTGCGAAATTCTTCGCTAATTATTTAAAGAAAATACTGGTGATATTTTGCTCATTTTCTAACAAATCAAAGATTATTCTGCACAATGTTTTAATATGAATTTTTTTAATTTCATCCTATTCTTCATGTTCCATTCCAAGTATGATGTGCAGGTTTAGATTAAACCCTGGTGAAATATCTACAAACAAAAAGCCAAGTTTGCAGTAATTCAACCTTCACAAATAGTATAACCATCTCCTTTGAACTGCACACCATCAACCAATGGGCATTCACATACTCGCCCACGGAATGTATCCTGTTAGCATAAATATGAGCATATATGTAAATAGAGAACTAGATTCTAGAAATCTGAATTGTGCTATATAAATCATTATTTTTTATCACATATATACCTTGCATGCAGTAATATTGGCTCCTTTATCTTGCCAACACCCACCATGGTTATCCAAGCACTCATTTGTCTCCACATCTGCCAAGAATAGTATGCCCCTCAGGAAGCAATAGGTATAAAACTAACAAGTGACCAAAATATCCCTACATTTCCTAGGACAAAAAGAAAGTAGCCATTTACCATTGCTCAAACAAACAGCTGGTTCAGTAGTTTCCTCAAAACCCGAACAAATGGCCTTTAGAACTGCAACTTTCTCCAATTTTCCTGAGGAAAAAATGGTTTAGAATTGAGAAACTAGACCATCAACTATCACACAGCATACAGGACATACCTCGATACTGTCGATTATTGACCACAAGAGTTGGCAATATTGTAACATCACCTCGTGATCCCTTCCCAATCTACAAAAAGTAGTTTTCGTTTAAGCAGCAATGAATTTCTGAAATGATACGTCTAATTAAATGAAACTAATAGCAATCATAACGAGCAATACTTGAGCTTCTTGCTCTTCTTTCAAAACAGGATTTTCAGAATCAGCATCTGGATCCCCCATGCAATTTTCGATTTTTTTAATGTCAAGACCTGCATACATTAATTGAACATATTTAACAAGTCATTATAAATAATGGATCACACAGAAAAAAACTAGTAATCAACAATAATCCACATACCAAGTGATCGAATGACAGCATTTGCACATTCTTTATTGTATTTTTTCTCCTTCATGGGACATCTAATTTGAAAATCAGTCACATAGTCCCACCACACCCAAGGCTTTTTGGCCTCATTTGCCACTTTGAAAACACATAGCTGCCTCAAATTTTCAATAACCACATCTTTCCCATCATAACCTGTGCCGAAGTCTTGCTCAGGATCAGGAGCACAATATCTTCCATGATTTATGCACTGGGATTTGCATTGTCTACTTTGTGTAAATGCCTGTGGACAGTACCAAGTTATATAATGGGGTGTAAACTGTGTGTAACTGCCTTTCTCTAATATCTGTGCTGCACCCTTGAAATCCTTCACAAATTCCATCAGCATATCACATTTAACTCCACACTCATCATTGCTGTTAGTCCACAGCTCATACTCAACACGATCATCTGGGTGGGGGACTGCCTCTCTCCAATCAAGATTTACATTGACCATATCCCCACCACTTATGGTATTCTTTAATTTTTCACCAAAACTTTTTTGAATGAGTGCAGATGGTATTGTTATATTCTCTATGTATTTTGCCGACGCTGCATCCTCTTCAGGTGTATCCATGGTTATTAAGGGTTCCTCAATATCATCAGCAACAAGAACTGCAGAAGCACCAGCTTTCTGGGCATTCCAGACCTTCAAGGCAAAGAAGCAATCTGAAAGGGACAAATTTTAGCACTAAGAATGCCCAAGAGAACATATTAAGATTTGCTCACTCTCATAGGCATAGCATACAACTCCAATTCCTAATGAATCAAGCATATTGCTTGCAAAAATGAATTACTGCAACTAACAAGTTAAGAAAAAGACATTAATGACTAGAAATAAATAATTAATAAGTTAATGCAAAATACCCATAAGAGCAACCCATTAGACCTGCGTATACTTTCTTTTGGGCAAAGAAAATATCATCAAGTTTGATCATCATACTTGGATAAAGTCAATATAACATCTTAACAGCGTCTTAACCTTTCTTTTGCCTGTTAACAAAGTCTTAACTTTGAAAGGCTCAAAATTCCAACGTGAATGAACTCTTCAAATGGTTGTTATGACCATGGTTTACATGAGTCTGTATCAAATATGAACAAGTTAAAGCCATTGTGTCAAAAATAAACGTTTGAAGGTTCCCAGGCCCAAATCTTCAATTTAAATTACATGCGCTTCAAATCAGCAGTATGGTAATCCCTGAAATTAGAAATTTATGATATGGACAAATCAAGCACTCGGATAATTATCTGATTGGTCACAGTATTATATGTAAATATTTATTCCAGTTCCTTCGGTCATCTCTATGCCACCTGAACTTAGAAGATGTTTCATAAGACCAAGTCACAAGCCTAACTAAGAACTATATCCGTCTCATTCAAAATAAGAGATAGAGTAGTCAATCAATCAGGATATCCAACTGCTAAGCAGAATTGGAATGGAACTTGAAACAAATCCAATTACAAATTTCAATTGAAGTGGTGTAAAAAGAAATTGTTGACAAGGGAAAAAAAATTTCGTAGGAGATAATAGTGAAACTTTAAAAGGGCTTAATTTGTAAGAACAAAGACGCATCGTTGCTGATCAGTACTTTGTTATTATCAAATAAAACCTAAAGACATTTCATGGACTATCAAATCATTCAAAATAAATTGAAACAACAAATAATGCTTTTTTATTTTTAATTCGACAAAACAAACATAGCATTCAACGAATCAATACAAGATAACTAGAGTACAGTTATTAGGGAACAAAACTAATAAGAATAGAAAATTATAGATGGACTTGAAAGAGATAGATATAAAGCACAAATGTATTTTGATATTAATGCAAACTGACAAAAGAGGCATATTCTCCAGGAATCAAAGCAAAGCACTTAAATAAAACTGACAAATGCAACCAACTTCAGATTAGTAACAAGCGAAATAATCGATGGAGTGAGAAGTAGAGGAATCTTACTGCTCGAAATTAGCATTTAGCGCACTAAAAATTAAAAAACGTAAACATCCGAACCCCAAACTTTAATACAAACAACAGATTAGTCGAAGTACAAGAATCTTACTTCCACGATCAAGTAAAAGGATGGTCGGAAGAGCTCCAGGCTTTGATTTGAAGGAATCCCCAAACTCTGTACAACCCTTCTGGTTCTCCTTCGGGTACACGACGTTCCCAGCCATACTACCTCCGTACTGAGGAATCCCAAAGTTTCCAATTGCACTATCATGCTTACCTTTAATCTTGTCCGGTGACGTCACCGTCAAGCTGTTCTTTTCCACCACGAATCTCGCCGCGGACAAGGGCACGAAGGAAACCAACAGAAACCCTAGGAAAAAGCAAAGCGATGATCTCCAAAGCTTCATTTTTTGCACCTTAAGGACGACGAGAAAGAGGTAAGGGGATTTCCAAAATTTTCAAGGAGCTAGCAATGAAGATCAATTAATAGAACCCCAGGTGTAATAGTCATGCCTTTATTCTCAGCTTCACTACAATTTCGTGGGAAGTGTCGGAGATTCACGGAAAGAAAAAAAGGTATGGAACTTGCTTATTATTGTTGTTCAATGGTTGTGTTGTGTGAGGAATAAGTCGAAAAGTGAAGGGAGACCTGGTAGAGTTGGAAACGCAAAAGATCTATGAATCCATTAGTCCACGGAGCAAATGGCGCTCTCTATTCTTAACAACGAAGCATGGTCTCTTCATGCTAGCTTCCTTTTCGTTTTTGTTAGTCAAAATCTAGCTTCTTCTTAATTATAGCAATGAAATTAAGTGAATTAAAAAAATAAATGAAAAGATCCTTTGAGCATTAAAATTATTCTAGATGTTATAGTATAAATATTCATAATTTAGCTGGTCAAAATGAGTGATTTTTTGTCAAGATCTAATACCGCACAACCCTCAAAAGTTTTAAATTGGAAAATTATAGAAATTGTTATTTTTATTTATGTCATTGTAATTGTTATGCTAATCTTTATTATTATTGGAGGTGAGGTGAAGTGAGATCATATCTCATACACTAAAACATTTAACATGTCAAGTGAATAAGAAGGATTTCTTGATTTTCTCTCATCTTCCTTTTAGTTTTATATTTTAAAAATAATAAAAATAAGAATGATTAAATATTTATAATAAAATATAATAAATGTTATATAAAGAAGAATAAGAAGAAAACTCTTCAATTAAAAATCAAACAAAGATTGATAGAACTGCAAAAAAATTATTGAAAAATAATTATGGGAATTAATTATATCCTTAACTTTATATACTTTTTTTTTTTGCCAACAATCCTTAACATTATATTCAGACATGTTTATGTTAGAGTTTGAAATACACTATTCATGATATGTAAATATAGCAACTTGTTTTAGATTTAATATTGATTAATTAAAACATAATAATATGTACTTTTAATCATAATATAATAAATGTATAATTTGGTTGAAAATCTATCTAGTTATTGATATAAAAAGTATATACTTGTTATGTTAAGATCATATAGTAGAAATTTAATAAAAATTATAAACAATCAATACTGATATAAAATATAAAATTTATACCAAATCTACTATCATAAGTTATTGGACTCATTCTTATATTGAACAAAACCCACATCTACTTTCATATATATTTTGGTCTTGTTTTTTCGGCGACATATAAATTTTGTTCAATAGATAAATAATTGGGGTTAAATATTTTGAGATTAATTCGTTGGCCAAAAAATAAAGATTAATTCATTCAAAATAATATATGTGGTACTTTTTATTTAATATATTTAGACATACATGAAGAATACCAAAAATTATAATTAAAAAAATTACATGTTTTCATAATTTTTTTTACAACATGTGGTTTTCATAATCTAATCTTACCTAAGTTTATCAACAACATGGCAAATACAATCATAACTTACCATAAGGTTTGACATAGCTGATAGACAGTTGAATTTTTTAAGTATGATGTCCAAAATTCAATTTTTAGCTGTGTGTATAGAATATGTTTTATTAAAAGAGGTAAAACTCACTTCAATGATTTTTATACCTCGAAATATTAGTCTTAAGTTGTATGACACTTTGCTACTGACCGAAAAAAAAAAGATTTTGTGCTTCCAATAAGTTTTCACTGTTTATCAAGAAACAAATAATAAGAAACATTTAGAGAAATTTTGATAGAGTTGGATTTAAATAATAAATTTTAAATATTTATTATTAATTTTTCTGAAAAATTAACATTTAAAATTTTTTTACTGAATCAGCCATTCAAAATGCAAAAGTATTTAACTGTCATAAATTTACAAAAAATATATATAATAATTATATGTAAAGAGATAGGACAACAACAACATTAATCTTATCCTACTAAGTGGAGTTCGCTAACTAATGTAGAGAGAATCAACAACTTAAAAAAGATTTTTGTTTTAGCTAACTAATGTAAATTATTAGGCAGGAAACAAAAAGAAAAGAGAATCCACAATCTAAAATATTGTTTGGTTAGACATAAAATATGACAATATTAATATATTTTAATTAACTAAGAAGTAAAAGTAGCTTAGCTAATATTATTCCCCGATATGCCCTTAAACATGTGACCAAATTGATCAATTGAAAATATATGTTATGTTAATCAAAATTCCTTATGTTACCAATTCAGATTGCCTTGAGTGAGAGGAGTTCTTGCATTTTAAGTAAATAGTTGAGAGTTTAATTTACAATCTTTGTACATTAAATAAATTTAGAGAGTCCATTTTTGGGAATAAAAGTTCTTATGGTAAAAAAACAAATACAAGATGCCTTATTGTGCTTAATTACAAGGCACCAATTGTGCTTGTGTTATTATTATTATTATTATTATTACCATTATTATTTATCTATATTATTCCTTCCATTCCATTATCTAGTGCACTTTGTACATTACTAATGTAAAATTTTTTTTCTTCTTTACAAAATTATCCCTGAGTAATTAGACTCAAATATTCTCCATTAAAATGTTGCCTTCTCAATGTATATTTAATGTTATTTTTTCTTAATCAAGAAAAGAATGGTTGGGTCAATCATAAAACCAATCAGATAATGGTCCTCATAATAGAATTGCATGACCCAAGTGCAGAGAGAGAAGACGAAGTCTGCGAACTCATCACTTGATAAGGTGAACCCAGCTACCATTACTTAATAATGAAGGTTTGGTTATCAATGACCAAAGGAAAAAAACTGAAGAAATGTAGGTTAACAAGAAAAACATAATTAATACAAGAAGTATATTAATTACTATTAAATAAGGGTTTTAGTTACTAACTATTACCTTATTTTGTTTGTACTAGTTAAAAGTACACTATAAACTGGAACGAATGAAGTAATTAGTATTAATTTAAAATATTTTGTAAATGGTAAAAATATATCTTTAGTTTCATAATTTTGAGACAGATTTTATTTTAATCATTTAATTTTTTTTAGTTTCATATTAATTCTTTAATAATTAACATATAATCATAAACTTCCAATTTCTTAATACCATTAAATAAATTAATAAAAAATGGTAATTTACATATTTAAAAGTCACATTATTAATATTATTATGTATTAATTAATCTAAAAATTATAATAAAAATATTTTTAAGGTTTAAATAATTACTACCTCAAAAATATTTTAATGAAAGAAATTAAAAATTACAACCTTAAAATAAAAAGATTTATTCTTAAGTTTTAAATATTTATTTTAAGACATTAAAATATTTTAATTATAAAAAATAAATATTTAGTTTTTATAATTTACATTTTCAAGTTAAATTTTTCAACTTATCAACTTATATAAAATCAATAAAATTATTTATTTTAATATAATTATTTTAAATGTTTTACCATAATATTTTAAAAATAATTTATTTTAAGGTTATAATTTTTAATGTCTTAAATTAAAATATTTTTAACTTTTTAATTTTTCTTAGACACTGATTATTTATTTTAAATCTAAAAATATGATAATTATCAAATCAATTAATATATAATAATAGTGATGAGATGAATTTTAAGTAAATTTTTTATTAACTTATTTAATGGTGTTAAATTTAGAAATTTTTTACTGTATATTAAAAATTAAAAGATTATAATGAAATTTTAAAAAATTAAAAGAAAATGAGATTTGTTTCAAAAGATAAGGAAGCAAACGTATTTTTTTGTGATTTGTAAAGTGTCAGATGGGACGAGTGTTGACTTAAATAATTTAGGAAAACAATTGGAGTCAAGGAATGCGAAGCAAGTTCTAAACAATAAACACATGACAAGTGTCCTCAATGACTGACACAGACCAATCTTCTAAAGACGTACTTTAATAACGGCACATAAATTTAAATTTCATAAAATATACTGTGCATATATATATTTTGGGGCCAACATTCATAAAAAGCGCACAGATCACCTTCGTAAATTTACATAATGCAAAATAAAAGAAGATAACGTTTTCAATGGAAATAATTATATTAAAAGAATTATTTTTAATTATATTTCACCATGTTTGAATCTATTCAATAATATCAAATATCATATAATTTCATAAAAATAATAAGAAAATAAAATAGTATAAAAAAGAAAATAAAATAAAAATAATTTTGTAAACATAAAATAATCCTTATATTCTTACTTTTAATAAAACTAGATTTTTCTCATCACTCATCTATACTATAAGACATACCAATGTTTTATTTGGTTTTAAAAGATATTGAATTTAAAAAAAATTCATCACTAATTCCTTCATCCAAAATGGGATCCACTTAAATAAAAAAAAGAAAATAACAGAAAAGAAAAGAAGGGCACATAGTCTAAAATGAGGTTGTACTGTTTGTTTTATAAAGGGCTCCATTCTATTTTATATTATATATTGATTTATTATTTTATCAAAAAATAAAATGTATTATAATTATAAAGAAATAAAAACAATTAAGTGATGATTATAAAATTATAATAAATATTTCACAATTTTTCATTTGTCCATCTTTTTTTCCATTGCCAATTCAATCAGAGCTGGGAAACGGGTCAGCCGGCCGTTTAAGGGCAAGTTGGCCCGCTGCAGGCTGCCAGAAAAAGGATTGGGGGCGGGCTAACCCATTTTCTGACGGGTTAGGATTTGCTCAGCTCAGAACCATCAAGGGAAGTTGGCGGGCTAACCTGTCATATAATATATTGTTGATGAAAGAGTTTTGATGATTTTAAACCAACACTCAAGATCTTGGATTGAAGATATCAAAGGAGATCAAAGCTGTTCCAAGTGAAGATTTTCTGAGTATTTGCTGTTAGATCTCTTGTAGGATCTTTAGTTTTTGTTATGATTGGGTAAAAAGTTTTGATTTGAAGAAAAGATGTTTTCAAACTTTGATTTTATGTTAAATCCTTGAGTATTTGAAAAACATCCACAAACAGACGAAGGTTAAAAGTTTAAACTAAACTGTCAAGTTAGAAATTCGAACTTTGCCTTTGGAAATTCGAATTTCGAGCTAAAACTGATTAAATCTGAAGAGATGGCTCTCTGTCAGACGAATTTTGGTGGTTCAAAATTCAAATTTTCATCTAGTCTGAAAGAAGCCTTTCTGGTGACAGACGAACTTCACAGTTTCAAAATTCGAATTTCAGACAAAATGCAATTTATGAAAACCAAAGAAATTCGTCTGAAACTTTGCTAAAGTTTATCTGAAATCAAAAAGAAACTAAGTTTGAAAAATGCTCTCTGACAGACGAACTTTAACTTGGCAACATTCGAATTTTCATCTGAGTCAAAGAAGCTACTTTGTGACATTCGAATTTCACTCTTTAAAAATTCGAATTTCAGACAAAACAAAACTTGAGAAAATAGAAAAAATTCGTCTGAAAGTTTGATAAAGTTCATCTGAGATCAAGAATGATTTAAGTCTCAAAACTGGTCTCTGACAGACGAATTTCACTCTGTCAAAATTCGAATTTCAAAGAAAGTGAACTACTGTGCCTGTTTGGACGTTCTATGGACAGACGAATTTTGGACTTTCAAAATTCGAATTTCGAGGGCACTGTAGCAAATTGAAAACACTGTTCACACTTAACAGAAAAACTTTCTTCTTAAAAATTCGTATGTCACATTGTGAAAATGTTTTATAAGTTTCAAAATTCGAATTTCACTTCATGAACAGACGAACTTTGTGTTGTAACGTTGAAAGCTTTAACCTTCGGTTCCTTCGAAATTCGTCTGTTGACCAACCAAAATTCGAATTTCAGTATGTCAGAAACATTAAATGCGGTTGGTAAACGGATAGTTTTTCAGAGTAACCGTTGGATAACTTCCCCAACGGATAGATTTAGTCTCTAACGGATATTTGAGACCTAAATCTATAAATACAACATCATTTGAAGTTGTGGGTAACGAATCAAACTTGTATATACCGAATTTCTGCTAAATCTTCTTCTCAAAAGCTTTTACCCTCTCAACTTCTAAACTTGTACTTAAACTTTCATATCTACTCTTTTCAAGAGAGTTATTTCATTGTAATCAATCTACTCTTCATCTGGAAGATAGATTTACTTGTGAGGGGTATTCACAAGGGGATTGAGAAGCACACAGTGAAAGTGCTTGGAGAGTTTGAGAGAGCTCAGAAACAGAGCATACTCGTTGTACTGTGGCCTTAGCAAGAAGCCCATTGAAATTCTTGCTGTATAGTGGATAAATCTCAAGAGGTGTCTTGGGGACTGGATGTAGGTCAAGTGGAAAGACCGAACCAGGATAAATTACTGAGTTTTCTTCTCCCTATCTTCACTTTTCAGCTTGCTCTGTTTTACGCATTATTTTCATTATACTGTGATTTCTCCACTTACCTCACCTTGTGCAGAAAATTTTCAATCTTCCCAATTCACCCCCCCTCTTGGGAAGTCAGCCTTGCTAACAAGTGGTATCAGAGCCCGGATTCCCATTCAAAGGAACTCACAGTCCGGGAATTAAAATGGCTGGCTTTGGAGAGAGTATACTTCCTGAAGGAAACAACACTAACAGACCACCAGGCTTCAGTGGAGAGCATTATGGATATTGAAAGATGAGGATGCAGATCTACCTTCAATCAATTGACCTTGACATCTGGTCAGTGATTGAAAAAGGAGATTTCGTTCCAATGGCTCAAACAGAAGATGGAAGACACAAAGAGAAACTGGAAGCAGAGTGGAATGATGAAGACAGAAGGAGAGTTCTACTGAACTTCAAAGCAAAGCATTGTTTGGTCAGTGCCCTTAACCAGGATGAATTCTACAGAGTCTCACAATGCTCCACTGCAAAAGAAATGTGGGATACTCTACAGATTGCACATGAAGGAACTTCTGGAGTCAGGGAAAACAAACTGAACACGTGCATTGGGGAGTATGAAAGCTTCAGAATGGCTGAAGGAGAAACTGTAAAGGAGCTCCAAAAGAGATTCACTCTTATTGTGAATCAACTGAAGAGCCTGGGAAAAGAATACACACAGTCTGAGAAAGTGAGAAAAATACTCAGAGCTCTACCTCTGGAATGGCAGCCCAAGGTGACAGCTATAGAAGAGGCCAGAGGAGAATCGATGGCTTCTGTCACAGCTCTCTTCGGCAGCCTTGAGGAATATGAAGGAAAGATCAAAGCACTCAAGGAAGCTGGGCTGGACAGAAAGAAGAAAGGCCTTGCCCTCAAAGCTGCTGATGAAAAGGAAGAAGAATCTGATGAAGGAGATGAGCTGAATGAGGAAACTCTGGCTATGATGGTCAGAAAATTCGGAAGATTCTACAGCAAGAAGAAGAGCAAGAGATTCTTCAAGAAAGGAGTAATTGGAGAAAGCAAGAAAGAGGCAAAAGAACCTGTAACTTGCTATGAGTGCAAGAAGCAGGGACACATTAAGTGGGACTGTCCCCAATTCATTAAGAAGCAGGAAAAAGAAAAGAAAGCTGCAGACAAAGGGAAGAAGAAGAAAGCCTATATCTCATCCATATGGGGCAACAGCTCAGATGAGGAAGAAGAAGATGAGGATGAGGTTGCCAACATTTGTTTAATGGCACTTGCCTCAGAAGAAGTCTTACCCTCATGCAGCAGTGATCAGGAAGAAGAGGTATATGAATCTGAACCTTCCTATTCTGAATTACAAGATGCATTTCATGAGCTTCATGATGAATTCATTAAAGTTGCTAAAGAACTGAAATTGGCAAAGAAAAGGATAAATAAGCTGGAATCCCAAAGCATAGTTTCTGAAATTGCCTCTTTGCCCACTACTGAATCTGTTTGTTGCACTTCATGCATTGAACTCAAGCAAACTAATGACTATTTAGTTAAAAGCATGTCTAGGCTCACTAGAGGCAAAGACATGTTGTTTGCATTAATGGGGAGCCAAAGAATATCACAAGGCAAAGCTGGTCTTGGCTATGATCCATGTGCTGTCAAGGAAAAGATTAGGAAGAAAAATCAGAATGCTTATATGAGACATTTTGTGCATGCTGAGAACAATAAAAAGAAAACTAATGCATTACATCACATTGAAACATATGATCAACCAAGGCATGCTAGACAAAAGTATTATCTGCACTGTTTTCTTCCTGCATCTCAATCTAGCAGTCCTTTCACTACCTGTCATTTCTGCAACAAAAAGGGACATATTTCCAGTTCTTGTGCCTTGAAGAAAAATGGGCTTGGCAGGAAAGTTGAATGGGTTCCCAAAGTTGCATCTGCATCTAGGGAAAAATATACTGACCTAAAAGGACCCAAGCAAATTTGGGTACCTAAAAGGAAAACGTAAACATTGTTTTGCAGGTCTGTCTCAAAGCTAAGAAAAGCAACAAATGGTATATGGACAGTGCCTGCTCAAGTCACATGACAGGTGACAAGGAGAAGTTCATCACCCTGAGAGACAAGAAAGGAGGAAAGGTGACCTTTGGAGGTGACCAATATGGCAAAATCATTGGTATTGGAATTGTGGGTAAAAATCCAGAAACATCCATTGAAGAGGTGCTGTTTGTGATTGGACTCAACCACAACCTGCTAAGCGTGAGTCAGACCTGTGACAAAGGAAACTGGGTGCTGTTTGACTCAAAGTTTTGCCTGGTCATCAGAAAAAGTGATCACAAAGTTATCCTCAAAGCTCAAAGGGATGGTAACTGCTATACTATTGATCTTGATGAACTTCCTCCCTTAGATTCTGTATGCTTAATTAGTCAGAATAATGATAGTTGGCTATGACATAGAAGATTAGCTCATGTGAACATGAATCAACTGTCTAAACTAATTAAAAATGAGCTAGTAACTGGTCTACCAAAAATATCTTTTGAAAAGGATAAAGAATGTGATGCATGCTTAAGAGGAAAACAAACCAAATCATCATTTAAATCTAAAAATGTAGTTACCACAACTAGACCACTTGAATTGTTGCATATGGACTTAATTGGACCATCTAGGGTGAAAAGTCTTGGTGGTAATCTGTATGTGCTTGTAATTGTTGATGATTATTCTAGATTTACTTGGACATTATTTCTTTCCTCCAAAAGTGATACCTTTGATGCATTTGCAACCTTAGCCAAGAAAGTGCAAAATGAGAAAGGTATTTCTATTGTGTCTATCAGGTCAGACCATGGAGGAGAATTTGAAAATGCATACTTCCTGGAGTACTGCAATGAGCATGGGATTGATCACAACTTCTCAGCACCAAGAACTCCTCAACAAAATGGAGTAGTAGAAAGGAAGAATAGAACTATTGGAGAGATGGCCAGAGCTATGCTAAATGAGAAGGAACTCTCCCAAGTATTCTGGGCTGATGCAGTAAATACAGCAAGTTACATCATAAACAGAGCTTACATCAGACCAATCCTAGGGAAGACTCCATATGAGCTGTACAAGGGAAGAAAGCCAAATCTGTCACACCTCCATGTGTTCGGGTGCAAATGCTTCATTCACAACAATGGTAAAGAAAATCTAGGTAAATTTGATGCCAAATCCGATGAAGGTATATTTCTGGGTTATTCAAGTAGGAGTAAGGCATATAGAATTTATAATAAAAGATCAAATGTAATAGAAGAATCTGTACATGTGGTTTTCATTGAAAATGAAACTGTTTCAAAACATACTATCAATGAGGATGATCTTACTTTCAATTTTGAAAAACTAGGAATTTCTGATAAGAGTAAAACTGAACCTCCAAAGATATCTGAATCTGTTAATATAGAGGAAGATATCCAGGAGCAAGAGTTTGATGAAGAAAACAATGAGGAAACATCTCAAGAACTTCCTAGAGCTTGGAGATATCAAAGGAATCATCCTGTTGATCAAGTAATAGGGAATGTTCTAGAGAGAGTCAAAACCAGAAAACAGTTAAGAGAACAGATGCTCAACTGTGCTTTCATTTCACAAATAGAACCCAAATGTACTGAAGAGGCCTTAACTGATGATTACTGGACTTTGGCTATGCAAGATGAATTAAATCAATTTGAAAGAAATCAAGTTTGGGATTTAGTGTCTAGACCCAAAAATCATCCTGTTATTGGTACCAAATGGGTTTTTAGAAATAAACTTGATGAATCTGGAACAATAATCAGAAATAAAGCTAGACTAGTTGCTAAAGGGTATAATCAAGAAGAAGGTATTGATTTTGAAGAAACTTTTGCACCAGTAGCTAGATTAGAAGCTATAAGAATACTACTGGCATATGCATGCATGAAAAATATTTTATTATATCAAATGGATGTAAAAAGTGCTTTTCTGAATGGATATATCATGGAAGAGGTTTATGTTGATCAACCTCCAGGTTTTGAGGACTCTACAAAACCAAACCATGTTTATAAACTGAAGAAAGCTCTCTATGGTTTAAAACAGGCTCCTAGAGCATGGTATGAGAGACTGAGCAATTTTCTAACTGAAAAGGGGTTTAACAGAGGCAAAGTTGACACAACCTTATTTACTAAGAAAGAAAATAAAGATTTACTAATTGTTCAAATCTATGTTGATGATATTATTTTTGGTGCTACTAATAAGGTTCTTTGCAAGGAATTTTCTAAGTTAATGCAGGGAGAATTCGAGATGTCTATGATGGGTGAACTCAATTTCTTCCTTGGATTGCAAATCAGACAGCTAAATGATGGTATCTTCCTCAGTCAATCCAAGTATCTAAAGGAGCTGTTAAAGAAGTTTGGTATGGAGAATGCCAAGCCAATGGGAACACCTATGGCTACTGCAACCAAACTGGACATGGATGAGAATGGGAAGATGTTTGACATTACTCAGTACAGAAGAATGATCGGATCTCTGCTGTACCTAACTGCCAGCAGACCTGACATTATGTTTAGTGTCTGCATGTGTGCAAGGTTCCAATCATGCCCCAAAGAAACCCATGCAACAGCTGTGAAAAGAATTTTTAGATATCTTATTGGAACATCACAGATGGGTCTTTGGTATCCAAAAGGCAATGGAGAAGATCTCAAAGGATACACTGATGCTGATTTTGCAGGATCCAAAACTGACAGAAAAAGCACACGTGGAACCTGTCAGTTTCTTGGAGGATCCCTGGTCTCATGGTTCAGCAAAAAGCAAAACAGTGTGGCCTTATCCACTGCAGAAGCTGAGTATGTTGCAGCTGGAAGCTGTTGTGCCCAAGTCATCTGGATGAAACAGCAGCTTGAAGATCTTGAGGTTAAAATGAAAGAGACACCAATCATGTGTGACAACCAAAGTGCTATAAATATCACCAAGAATCCTGTCATGCATTCGAGGACTAAACATATTGAAGTTAGGCACCACTTCATAAGAGATCACGTTCTGAAAGGAGAAGTTAGATTGGAGTACATCCCAACAGAGGATCAAGTTGCTGATATACTCACAAAGCCTCTATCAGAAGACAGACACTGCAAAATAAGAAGAGAATTGGGAATGGTAAATCCCAATGAATTGTAAGTCATTTCTGTGCAAGTCTGTCTTTAGAACTTTTAATATTAGAATAAATTCTAACTTGAGCATCGGAGTATGTTTTAGTATAGTTTCAGGTGCTCCTTGTGAAAATCAATGGCTAAAAGTTTGAAAGATTGGAGCACTCCAGATTGGAACAACCAGAAAATGAAGAGAATGATAATTATTCTGAGTTCTGGATCCATTCTGTAAGTTTTTAAAGTTGAAATTTGTATGATGTTTGATTGCTAGATGAATTTCATTGATAATCTGTGTTTTTGAACTGATCAACATGGTCAACATTCGAATTTTGGTTGATCAACAGACGAACTTTGGTCTGTTATGCCTTGAACAGTTCTCGGTAATGCCTCGAAATTCGTCTGTTGAAGCTTGAAAGTTCGAATTTTCAAAAACAAAAATTTCAAAGTTATGATTGTCCATCACTGCTATACGAATTATTACTTCTTAACATACTAATGTTGGACAATATTTATAAAAGTTGAAAAATTCGAAGTTTCAGTTCAAAATTCGTCTGTTGACTTATGTTCTTGTTGGTTGTATCACTGAAAGATGAAGTTCTGAATGCTTAATTCGTCTATTGACTGTTGATTTGATTATTGTCTGCCTTTTTCTTTTCAACATTCGAATTTTGTTGGAACAAAATTCGTCTGATGTGCTTGTATTGTTTGTTTCAAGCCACTGTCAGACGAACTTTCAAGATGAAAATTCATCTGTCAGTAAGCTGTGCTGAACGGTTTAACTTGTAACTGCCCGAAGTTCGAATTTTGACCTCTCAAAATTCGTCTGTCAGACGGTTACACACGTTAAATGCGTCAGTTTTCCACAGAACAGACGCAACCCTATTTGTAACCTCTCTAAGTCTGTTCTGATTCTCTCTTCAATCCTCTTAACTTCTGTCCAAAAACCGTCTTTTTCCACCGATTAAACTTCCTTTCGCATCATATAAACCCATTCTCAGCCTCATTCTGCTTCATTCAACCGAGAAATGGCAAGAGTTAAAATTCCTGGAACAGGAAAAGCTGTGGCCCATCCGAAAAGGAATGTTAAATCACAATATGCTACCAAAGAAGGAGAGAAATCAAAGAGAAAAGCCGAACCCAGTAAAGCTACTCCCTCTAAACGCCAGAAATCTTCATCCAAAGCAGAATCCCAGAAATCTGGCCCCTCCTCTTCAAAAAGTGCAGAACCGTCTGCTCCTGCTGCTGCCTCTTCTGCCTCTTCCAGTACTGAATCTGGAGAGTTTGAATTGACTACACTACCACTATGGAGCACTCCTGAGATTCAAGAAGAGTACACTACCAAGTTTTCCAACAAAAAGGTAATCAAGCCTCATTGTGTGAATGTGGAACAATTTCTGATTTCCAACAATTTTGATGCTGCTATATGGTTGTTAAGATATAAAAATTTGTTGGAAATTGCTGAAAGATATGATGATGAAGTAGTAAAGACTTGGTATGCGTCTCTTAAGTATAACAGCAAGAAGATGAAATGGGAGGTCACCTTGAGATCAAGGACCATTTGGCTTGCTGATGAAACCTTCAATGAGGTATTGGAAATCCCAGGTCAAGATGGGCTGAAAGTTGACTTAACAGCCTCTGGGTATATGGATGAGGCAAGCACAGCAGATGAAGAAGGTGGATCCTTTCTGTACTACAAGGAGAGCACCATTTTGGACACCTTATTCAGGAGAAGGAAGAACAGGCCAACAATAAATCTGTTGAAGCCCACAGACCTAAGTGTACAAGTCAGAATCCTGCACTACATAGTGTCAAGGATCATTTTCAACAAGGGTGGTAGCTTCAATCTGATAACAAGGGCAGAGGCTCATGTGATGACTGCTATCATTCGTGGGAAGCTGATCAATATGGGTCATATCATCCTTCAGCGAATGATAAAGGCAAGGGATCAGAGGAAGGATTCCACTCTCCCCTATGCTGCAATTGTTTCAAGAATCCTGCAGCATGCTAGGATTCAGCACATTGAGAAAGGGAAAGGGAAACTCACTGAGGCATTCAAGGAGGAGGAACTGCAAAGAATGGGCATTGAGAAAGATGAAGGACGATGGGTTGGAAAGGGAGCAGGAAAAACTGAAGACCTGTTCTTTGTCCCTGATGCATCCCTCCAACAAGAAGGCACTTCTGAGGCCCCTGAAAGATCCTTACCTCAGCCTTCCCAGACAATTCCATCTCCCTCCAGGCCTACTCACCCTCCTTCCACTCCCTCCTCACGAGCCAAGCCAACTAAGATCACTGAGTTGTTTGACAGTCTGTCAACACTCATTCTCAGCATTAAAGATGAGCAAAATGCCAAATTTGCTCATCTACAAGATCAGATCCATCAGTTGGCAGTGAATATGAAGGTGGTGGCTGATGCATATGAAGAGATAAGAAATGCAATTCCTACCACTTCAGCTCCACCTCAGCCTGGTGTCCCTGAGCCTACTCTGTCTCCATCCCCTGTGCCTCCAAGTCCCTTTGAGATTGCCTCCTCTGACCATGATACTGATATGGATGGTGATGGTGCTATGAAAACACCAAGTCCTGGTCCACCCTTGGACTATGGCATGGAGGAAGAGGGTCTGCAGGAAACAAGCCCCATTGAGAAGAGTGAAGCAGTTGCTCAGGACTCTATTCTTTCCACCCAAGAGTCTGAGCAAGTTGAGCAGCTGGTGGCATCCATTTCTGCTTCACCATTTCTGCAATCTACACTCAATAAGGAAAGGAGCATTGTGCCTGTTATTGATTTTGCTGCTATTGCTCACAATGCCCTTCTGCTAGCTCAAAGGAGAAGGCTTGAAGAAATGTTTTCTCCTCCTGCACCAGCCTCTCCTTCTCTTGCTAATTATGGGCTGTCAGAAGAACAGAGAGCTCGGCTAGCTCTTTCCAGGCAGGAAATGCAAGAACTGCTTGAGGTCTCTGATGATTCTGATGAAGAGCCTGCTGAGCCCCCTGCACCAGTTCAGCCAGAGATTCCTTTTGCTCCTGTCCCCCTTCGTGCTGTTCCTATCACTCAGATACCTCCTCCAATGGATTTTGTTGGACTTCCTGATGATGCCAAAAAGGGGGAGAAGATAAAGCAAACCGGGAAGCAAGCTGGAAAATCTGCTGAGCCATCTGGAAAAGGAAAGACTTACAGCAAGAAGCCAAAGAAGAAGTGATGACTTAGATCTTAGGCTGATTATTCTTGTTGTATCTTGTTTTATTTGGGTGTTTTGTATTTGGTTGTTTGATTTTAAGAACTACTCTTTAATTGGAATTTGTATTACAATAGTTTGGTGATATATAGTATGTTCTTGATTGCAATATTTTAGGCGTTAAATCTCTTCACTTAATCTGTTATTTTGATATCTTATGCATATGTTGAGGGGGAGCTTATGAAAGCAAACCCAAGTACTAATCCAGTTTGTGAGTTGTTTTGTCATCATCAAAAAGGGGGAGAATGTTGATGAAAGAGTTTTGATGATTTTAAACCAACACTCAAGATCTTGGATTGAAGATATCAAAGGAGATCAAAGCTGTTCCAAGTGAAGATTTTCTGAGTATTTGCTGTTAGATCTCTTGTAGGATCTTTAGTTTTTGTTATGATTGGGTAAAAAGTTTTGATTTGAAGAAAAGATGTTTTCAAACTTTGATTTTATGTTAAATCCTTGAGTATTTGAAAAACATCCACAAACAGACGAAGGTTAAAAGTTTAAACTAAATTGTCAAGTTAGAAATTCGAACTTTGCCTTTGGAAATTCGAATTTCGAGCTAAAACTGATTAAGTCTGAAGAGATGGCTCTCTGTCAGACGAATTTTGGTGGTTCAAAATTCGAATTTTCATCTAGTCTGAAAGAAGCCTTTCTGGTGACAGACGAACTTCACAGTTTCAAAATTCGAATTTCAGACAAAATGCAATTTATGAAAACCAAAGAAATTCGTCTGAAACTTTGCTAAAGTTTATCTGAAATCAAAAAGAAACTAAGTTTGAAAAATGCTCTCTGACAGACGAACTTTAACTTGGCAACATTCGAATTTTCATCTGAGTCAAAGAAGCTACTTTGTGACATTCGAATTTCACTCTTTAAAAATTCGAATTTCAGACAAAACAAAACTTGAGAAAATAGAAGAAATTCGTCTGAAAGTTTGATAAAGTTCATCTGAGATCAAGAATGATTTAAGTCTCAAAACTGGTCTCTGACAGACGAATTTCACTCTGTCAAAATTCGAATTTCAAAGAAAGTGAACTACTGTGCCTGTTTGGACGTTCTATGGACAGACGAATTTTGGACTTTCAAAATTCGAATTTTGAGGGCACTGTAGCAAATTGAAAACACTGTTCACACTTAACAGAAAAACTTTCTTCTTAAAAATTCGTATGTCACATTGTGAAAATGTTTTATAAGTTTCAAAATTCGAATTTCACTTCATGAACAGACGAACTTTGTGTTGTAACGTTGAAAGCTTTAACCTTCGGTTCCTTCGAAATTCGTCTGTTGACCAACCAAAATTCGAATTTCAGTATGTCAGAAACATTAAATGCGGTTGGTAAACGGATAGTTTTTCAGAGTAACCGTTGGATAACTTCCCCAACGGATAGATTTAGTCTCTAACGGATATTTGAGACCTAAATCTATAAATACAACATCATTTGAAGTTGTGGGTAACGAATCAAACTTGTATATACCGAATTTCTGCTAAATCTTCTTCTCAAAAGCTTTTACCCTCTCAACTTCTAAACTTGTACTTAAACTTTCATATCTACTCTTTTCAAGAGAGTTATTTCATTGTAATCAATCTACTCTTCATCTGGAAGATAGATTTACTTGTGAGGGGTATTCACAAGGGGATTGAGAAGCACACAGTGAAAGTGCTTGGAGAGTTTGAGAGAGCTCAGAAACAGAGCATACTCGTTGTACTGTGGCCTTAGCAAGAAGCCCATTGAAATTCTTGCTGTATAGTGGATAAATCTCAAGAGGTGTCTTGGGGACTGGATGTAGGTCAAGTGGAAAGACCGAACCAGGATAAATTACTGAGTTTTCTTCTCCCTATCTTCACTTTTCAGCTTGCTCTGTTTTACGCATTATTTTCATTATACTGTGATTTCTCCACTTACCTCACCTTGTGCAGAAAATTTTCAATCTTCCCAATTCACCCCCCCTCTTGGGAAGTCAGCCTTGCTAACATATATAACTTAAATCACCAATATGAATAATATGGGCTATGTTTTTTCCAATTCAGGACTGCCATAAAACGAGCCAACATGCGAGTTGAAGCCTGTTTCCCTGCTCAATCCAATCATGGCCAAACTATACCAACCTTTTTTATTAACCCTCCAACTTTTCTTTTATCTTTCACAATCTCCAAAGTGCGAAAAGAAAAATAGATAAAAGTAGTGTATGTTCTCAAAATTTTTTAAAAAATTATTATTATTATTATTTTCTAAAATTATTCTTAATTTAATTTATTAAAAGTAATTTATCTTTATTGATGAACCCACTCAATCAACACTCATCAAATTTTAAAGTTTGAATTAAGTTCACCTGGCTAACTTCTGAATATGAGGGTAAGTGTGAAAAGAAATTTAATACTGGAGACATTGACTTATATTTAAAATTATAAAAACGTTTTGGAGTATACTTGTTCCATCATATGTTTCGTGGAGGTTTTTTCACATGAATTAATAAAAGTATTAAATATTTTATATTATAATAAAATCTAATTATATTTTATCAAAATTTTTTAAACTTAAATGATAAAAAATGACTTGTAATTCATCTATCATTATTTTTAATGAAGGATAAGATAATAAAAAGCTAATTAATACTTTATTGGTAATATAAAATATTTAAAATTTTTTAAAATAACAAATAAAATGAAGCGAAATAATAATCTATAATAGAAATAAAAAAGAGTACAATAATATAATTATATATTTTAAAAATTTATACAAAATAAATTTGTTTGCAAAACACACACACGCGAGAAGATTGTCTCCTAACACGACATCAATATATACTATAATGTCATCATCACCGTTCTCGCAGTTGGAAACCATAATGTCACTGCTAGAAACATTACTTCTACTTTGTAAATGGAACCTGGGTGACCTACCCCGACTTGAGGTGCCTTTTGGCTGGTGATTTCTCCCTTCGTCATCATAATGGGTCGCATTCGTTGGCCAAGGTTTTCAAATCGATGGATCAAGGACGAATGGAGAAGGAAGAATGATAAGGAGCTCAAAGAAGGAAGAACGACGAGGGGACAAAGGAGAAGGAACGGATGAATGGTGAGACAATGGTCACCAAAGGGAGGTGCTCGTTGTGGTGGTCAAAGGTTAGGGTAGGTGAAGGTGGAGGAAGAGGGAGAGGCTGAGGAGAAGCGTGAATGTATATGAGGAGTATTTCCTGATCACATGAGGGTGAGGGAGATCACATACCAAGATAAATGTGATATTCATGACCTAAATTAAGGTGAATTATGTGAGTCCAATGATCCTCATCACCTCACATTTTGATCAAGCAAACGCAACAATTGACGTAATGTAAAGACAATCATCTCACAGACCCCTCAAGGTGAACAAACCAAATGAGCCCTTAGACTATTTGTAATTAACTAACTAGATTGATCAAGTGACACTGCTATATATAGTACGCCTTAGGATGTTCCTTGGCTTCCTGGTTCTGACAAGTTGAGAAATCAAATTCCATAACCTTTATAAACATGTCAGACGCCCATTGAAAATTTAGCGATGTTGATTTACCAAATTTTCTTAATTAGTCCATCAGCACAGTAAAACCCAAATTCATTCTTTCATCCTAAAGCATTATAAATGAAATTCAAGCAACACCAATTAAAAATGCATTCACGTCTGCTGATTTCATGTATATCAAGTAACCAAAAGGTTCATCATTTTTTGCAGATAAATTAAATTAAACATGTAAGCTTTTTCTTTTTGCAAACTAGGAGTATTTTCAAATCAACAATAAGAATAATTAAGTTTCTTCAAGTACTAAGAGTAAATGATAGATTTCTCCCAATTATGCTTGTTCTAAAGAAAAAGGATGGAAATCAAACCCCCGTTACTTACTTAAAGAATGAGAACTCCACCTACTTATGTTAAGCTCAGTTGGTAACATGTATATATAAGTTTTTTATGATAATGAAGTATGTACTCGACTTTGTATAAATTAAAGGAGGAGGTAATCTATTATATATATATATATAAATAAAAGTAGGTAATATGTATGGATATTTTTAAAATAATTATGTTGCTTTGAATAAGGTTAGTTATGATTCTGTACTTCGGAAACTCTGTTTCAGAATTAGGTTCGGAGTTGACACTATTATTTCATTTTTTTTAAGTTACAAATACTAAATCTACTGAGAATTTTTTATTTATAACCAATTATATCTATTTTTTATAACTAACTATATCTGCTATTTTGTTCGAATTATATGTAATTTTTTAGTGTGTTTTAATAATTTCTAGAAAAATTTTTTTATAAATTTTTTATTTATTTTAATATTTCATCAATCACTAAGAAAATTTTTCTTTCTTTTCCCGAAACCTAGGCATTGCAATTTCATACTTTAAAATCTCTATTTTAGAGTTGAGACCTATTATTTTAAATCATATTTTGAAATTAAAAAGACCAAATCTAATAAGATTTTTTTAATCATAATCAATATTTATCTTTTTCAAATCTTATGTGTTTTAATTTTTTACTAAAAAAATCCTCTTTAAACGATTATTTTTTTGTAAGATAGTATTTAATGTTATAATTTAAAATTAAAACACTAAATCTTATGATATTCTTTTACTCATAACCAATTATTTATATTTTTTTTTATCTCTTTTGATTATTTATATATTTATATGCTTCAATTTTGTCTAGCAAAATCTCCTTAAAAATTTTTTAAAGTCGCATCTTATTATTTGATTTTATAATTTAAAATTATAAGAACTAAATCTTATTAGATGTTATTAATTATAATTAATTCATTTTTTATTTATATATTTAGGAGTTTTAGATTTTTTGAATTTTATTTCAATTTTTTCTTTGTGCAAAAAAAAATTCAAATTTTTTTCTTCAAAATATTTAGTCTCTTTGTCTCTAAGTCTTTTTTTTTTTTAATGAATAGATAGTTTTTCTTTTTATCTTCAAAATATAATTTAAAAATGCATAAGAGAAGCTTTTTCCTTTTTTTTTTCTTCCATAACCCAAATTGCAAATTTTATTCTTAGAATTGATTATATATAATATTTAAGATCCACTTTGAGCAATGAGATTATTTTATTTTTATCTTCATGATCTTCTATCATTAAACATTAAGGTGATATAGAAAATTTGTCAAGATTGACAAGATCTTGAATCAAGTTTAGCCATGATTAAATAGTTGTGGAGAAAAAAGAGATTTTTGCTTATTTTGCAAATCTATGGAATTGCTACCAATATTAATTGCAATAATAACCAGATCAAGTTTGGAATCACAAAATAAAGTCAAATACAGATATAATTATAAGCTTAATCTCATGGGATCAACAATTCAAATTGGATGTGTAATGAGAGTTGTGATTGGAGTTATTGGTGATAAAAAGATTACGATAGAATTCAATCAAAAGAAACAAAAGCTTAATCTTATCACTTTACTATAAAATTCACTTCTAAATTTATTAATCAAGTTTATAATTTATCATTTAATTAATCAAGGATTTTTTAATCAATGCTGGATCTTACAACTTACATCTATTCTTTGATTTTGTAATTTAAAATTGTAACGACTAAATTTTATGAGATGTCATTAATTATATGTAATTAGTTTTAACATATATATAATTCATATATATATTGGCCATAATAATATATCTATACTATCTATATACCTATTTAAAATTTTGAATATTAATTTTTTAAATTGAGATCCATATATTGAATAATTTGATCACAAAAGTTTCTTGAATAGTTTTCAATTAAAATTTAAATATTTAACAATTTTAATATTAAAATCAACTGCTGTAAATAATATGAGCTCCATTATATTATTCATAAAATAATATTAAGTTTAATATAATATTTGTATAAATATGTGTATAATAAATATATATAAAGAAAAATAAAACCAAAAAAATGATTTAATAACTGTAAGATATTCTTGGTTATAATTCATAAATCAAATTTATTTGATATCTCTAGCAAAAAATTATCTATTTGAAATCATGTTGATTTTGAATTTTTATAATAAAATTTAATTTTCTATTTGATATCCATGTGATTTTTACTTTGTAATATATATACGCACACATATGAATGTTATATTATATACTAAGATAAATTTTTACTTTATTATAGATTACAATCAATCAACATTAAATCAATTTTTATCTAAACTTGACTTGACTATATATACTAAAAAATAAAATATGATATACATTTTAATATCCAAAACTATTAACTTTACTTACATGAGTCACCTAATTATTTTCTAAAATTTCATATATAAGATCAACATGATAATTATATATAATTTTATGATTGAATTAAAAAAATTTATTTGCTACATTTAGTTAACAAATAAAAATATTTCATTTCTTATATCATTCTTTATCGTAACAAGATGTGGCAACAAAAATTATTGATTAAAATAGGGATGGATCAAGAATTAAAAACTATTAAAGGCTAAATTTCTTCCTTAAAAATTTAACATATATATATATATATTATTTTAAATTTTATATCCTTCAGATCTATCATAATTTTTTAAAATAACTATATAAGGTGACAAAGATAATTAAATAACAAATTATGTATAATAATATTAAAATTTTAAATTAATTGAAAAGTTGTTTTTAAATTATAATAAATTTCCTATTTTGGTCTCAATGTGTAATTCTCCTAATAAAAAGGGTATAGTAAACAAAGAAATCACACAATAGATCAACATATACGTTAATTATATATAAAGAAAATGATGGTTTCACAAAAAAAATATTAGTAAAATATATTGTGTAGTGTTGGATAGTACTTGCTCTGACTTGACTTATATTCATACATGATCAATTTTAAGCTGGGCTTTTTTTTTTCCAGCTTTGAGCTTCGCATACATGGTCAACTTTATGTTGCTATATTACATATGCAAAATAGACATAACTTGAAAATATTAATTATAATTGGATTATTGATGAGATTAAACAACTACTAAATAAAATTTGGGTTGTTACCTTGAAATAAATTTATCATAATTTTTATCAATCAACTAATTGGTTTACAATGAATACTTAGGATTTTGTTTAAGAAATTAGTTATTTTGATAGAGTCTTTTTGAGTGTATGGAAATAGACAATACTTGTAACTTTATTTTTGGAAATTAATAAATTTCAAATTTTTTAAATCTGTATTATGACTTAACTTCATTTAAAGTTATTTTTTAATTTTGATTTCTAATATTTAACTTTATTATTTGTCATACATTTTCTTATATTTAAATATTTATTTTATAGGTATGGTATATAATCAAATGAACATGTGTATCTCATAGGTGTACTTCTAGTTCATGTAAAGAGTGGCATGGTGGGTCTTCCTGTCTTGTATATCTTAGAAGGCACCCAAACATGAGTGATTCTTTCCTTCTTCTATCTCAAGTCTTCTATGTACATATGTACGAGGAAGCTTATTTGAGAAGAAACTATATTATGATTATTTGGATAAAGTTGGCAATATTGAGCTGCGTCATATATATGGTCGAATCTACTTACGCCGCATAAATATGGGAGGAGGAGTATAAGTTGAATAGTATCAATTAATGATTAGAGCAACCAAAACATTAATGGCAGCACATTAATGCTGGACCATTTAGTGGTGCCACAAACTAGAAGAGCTAAAGAAGCTTTTGTTTCGCCTAAGCATCCTTTTGAATCATTACATGTATGATTTAAACATTCATAAGAAAATATCTGTTATCTCCTAGATTCTATCTCAACTCACAAGCAACCACCTTTATACCATGCAAAAGGGGAAGACCACGAGACTTGAAGTAAAGATTTGTATGCATATGTATGTGCTGTCAGCTAGATTTTTTTTTTAGGAAAAAAATTGATGCAATATAAAATGGAATTACTTTTGTAACCCCACGTCGATTATTTAAAAATAGTTCATCCCACGTGAGAAATTTATATTAACATATATGAATAATAAACACCAATTAAAAATGCATCTGAATTTTCTAAAAGAAAAGGTGCATGCATGCATGTTGTCTTAATGTCTATGACCCTATTAATTATGGCTAGCTGTGTAGTTTTAATTTTTGACATTTTAATATGAATTTTCATAAAAGTACTACGTACGATGAAAAATTATAACTGGTGTTTTACTGAATTATTTGACAGAGGAACGTTTATCAATGTTTGCTTTTAATATTTTTTTTCTTATCTTTGATAATTTTGTTACCGTCACATTTTTATGAAAGAACTTCGACAGTATTTGTGATTTTTGTTTTGAGTAATAATGTGTTGTCCAAAATAAATCTTCCTTTTAATTATATCTCAAATAAAATGCCGTAATTTTCTTCTATCTTTCTCACACAAAAAATTGTTTATAATTTGTAGTTATTTTTTAGAATAAATAATTACACTACTCAATCACTTCGAAATGCTTAAATTATTCAATATATCATTCTCTTCAATTCAAAACGATCCTCTCCTAAAGATGTCTTGCTTTCCCACAACTGAGCTAAATACAAGCTTAACTCAAACTTCTATATAAATGAAGCAGAAGTGATACTATATCCCTCCAACACAGGCACGAAACCACACCTTATAACTTTCACCACAAAACCATGAAAACCCAACTTCTCCTCCTCCTTTTTCTTTCAATATTCCTTCTAATAACCCTCCCCATAGCGAGCCAAAAACATGCATGCAACAATTCCTCTTCTCAAACCACCTCCTTTCCATTCTGCAACACTTCCCTACCCTACCCCACTCGAGCCACAGACCTCGTTTCCCGCCTCACTCTCCAAGAAAAGGCACAACAGCTCGTAAACTTTGCCGCCGGCATACCCCGACTCGGCGTGCCATCTTACGAGTGGTGGTCAGAGGCGCTCCACGGTGTCTCCAACGTAGGCCCAGGCACTAAGTTCAACGAGCAGGTCCCCGGCGCCACGAGCTTCCCAGCCGTGATACTATCAGCCGCGAGCTTTAACGAAAGCTTGTGGCTGGAGATGGGTCGAGTGGTGTCGACGGAGGCTCGAAGCATGTACAATGTGGGGCTGGCGGGGTTGACGTTTTGGAGTCCCAACGTGAACGTATTTAGAGATCCCAGGTGGGGCCGTGGCCAGGAGACTCCCGGCGAGGACCCGTTGGTGGTGAGTAGGTACGCTGTCAAGTATGTTCGTGGTTTGCAAGAAGTAGATGATGTCGATGACGACGGAGAGAGGGGTGGGAGGCTTAAGGTTTCAAGCTGTTGTAAGCATTATACTGCTTATGACCTTGATAACTGGAAAGGCATTGATCGGTTTCACTTCGATGCTAAGGTAAAATAATAGTACTGGTGGTTCTTTTTCTTATCATAAGCTGACAAGCTGTTTTTTCTAGCATTTACATATAGTTACACATATACTTACATTGAGATAAAATCATAAAACGAGTTTAGTATCGTTCACTTACGAGATATTACTATTTGATTTAAAACTTTCTCCAGGGATAATTTAATTGTGATGACTTTTAGAATAGTTAAATCATTTAGCATATTTATGCATAAATATTGATTATTTTTGTTTTGACATATTTTTTGGTTAATTTAATTTATTCATTTTAATAAATGGAATTTTGTATGGACATCTCTGCAAGTTTTTCAGGAGATATGATAATGAGTAATTAATTAATATTTTTCATTGTAATTAGCTGGAATTTATTGTAGGTGACAAAGCAAGATTTGGAGGATACATACCAGCCACCATTTAAGAGCTGTGTGGAAGAGGGACACGTCAGCAGTGTGATGTGCTCTTATAACAGAGTCAATGGAATTCCCACGTGTGCTGACCCTCACCTCCTCAAAGGGGTCGTTAGAGGCCAATGGGATCTAGACGGGTTTGTCTTTCATTATACCCATTTTTCTCCACAAGTCCAAAAAATAAATAGATCCCCATCTAGTTTCGTATTTATAAAAGATGTATAAAATTATTAAGTCAGTCATTCAAAATTTAATATTTTTCTTGGGCTTCAATGTAGATATATTGTTTCGGACTGTGATTCAGTGGAAGTTTATTACAAAGCAATCAACTACACTGCAACACCTGAAGATGCAGCAGCTCTTGCACTCAATGCAGGTACATAGTTTAACTGCACTAACAAGCACCCTCAGTCTTACATCTATAAGGAAAAATATCTGATTTGTAGGTTTACCTCATTTAATATTAAATCAAATAATAGGTCTCTCTAATTCTGATCTATCAAATGTAATGCAGGTTTAAACATGAACTGTGGAACCTTTCTACGAAATTACACAGCAAATGCAGTAAAGTTAAAAAAGGTGGATATATCCACGGTAGACCAAGCTCTAGTGTACAACTACATAGTCCTAATGAGACTGGGCTTCTTTGATGACCCCAAGTCACTTCCATTTGCAAATCTAGGCCCATCTGATGTTTGCACTCAGAGCAATCAACAACTAGCCCTTGAAGCTGCAAAGCAAGGTATAGTTTTGCTGGAAAACAAAGGCTGTCTTCCTTTATCCCTAACCAACAATAAGAAAATGGCCTTAATTGGACCAAATGCCAATGCCACCACAGTCATGATCAGCAACTATGCTGGGGTACCTTGTAAGTACACTAGCCCTCTACAAGGGCTAAAGAAATATGTGCCAGCCCTGGGTTATGCACCTGGTTGTAGAAATGTGAAATGTGGTGATCAGAGCCTTATTGCAGGAGCCATTAAAGTAGCAGCTAGTGCTGATGTGGTCGTAGTGGTTGTGGGGTTAGACCAATCTGTTGAAGCAGAAGGGCTTGACAGAGTGAACGTGACATTACCTGGGTTTCAAGAGAAGCTTGTGAAAGATGTGGCTGGTGCTACCAATGGAATAGTGATTTTGGTCATTATGGCTGCTGGTCCTATTGACATTTCTTTCACTCAAAGTGTTAGTAATATTGGAGGGATTTTGTGGGTAGGATATCCTGGTCAAGATGGAGGTGACGCAATTGCCCAAGTCATATTTGGAGATTACAACCCAGGTATACTAACACTAAATTAATGTCTAATTAAACACTTTCTTTTCTATTTCATAATGAGACTAACAGCACTGAAGTCTCAACTTTCAGGTGGCAGGTCTCCATTTACATGGTACCCACAGTCATACGTAGATCAAGTGCCCATGACAGACATGAACATGAGAGCCAGTCGTTCAAGAAACTACCCAGGTAGAACCTACAGATTCTACACTGGAAAATCACTCTATCCATTTGGCCATGGCTTGAGCTACTCCTCCTTCTCCACTTTCATTGCCTCTGCTCCTTCAATCATGTTCATTCAAAGCAACGCCTCATCACTTCCCTTCAATTCTGAACTCGAGTCTCTCTATGAGGGCCAAGCACTGGACGTATCAACCCTAAATTGTTTGGACTTGACATTCTTTCTTTTGGTTGGTGTGAAGAACAATGGGCCCAAGTATGATGGGTCGCATGTGGTGCTTGTTTTCTGGAAGCTGGTGGGTTCGGAGCAAGTTGTCGGAGCGCCGCTGACCCAGTTGTTGGGATTTGAGAGAGTGGATGTGAAGGTTGGGAAGACACAGTTTGTGAGTGTGAAGATAAATGTGTGCCAAGAGCTGAGTGTGGTGGATGGTGAAGGGAAAAGAAAGGTGGTTATTGGAAAACACACCGTTTTGGTGGGTTCTTCCGGTGAAACTCAGGTGAAACACCAGATTGATGTTAGAGTTTCAGGAAGTGGAAATGGAGAAGAAGACCTCATGTCAAAGTGACTCCATCTAGTAGCAACAAGCCAAATTATAGATAATATATATGGAACATCTATCTGAACGTTGGGAATTGGGGTAGTATAGAATAAAGTTGGATTGAGTCTGGGAGAGGTTGGATTTGGAGGAGTTTCCTGTTTGACACTCACATTACTATTATATTTTATATGTAAGTTGGCACTAAATTAATGAATATTAATAATAAAATAATACTTGTTGATGTTAAATTAAATTCTGGGTTAGCACGAGAAAAATGCTGACGCGGTCTAACCCGCTGAGCTACTCCAGCGACATAAGATTTGTCATAAGAAACATAATATATAATATGAAAACTATTCCAATTGGGCCACTGTAATGGCTAGGAACCTTGGGGCATCTCCGCCAATACCTATACTTCTGGCTATATTCTTTTACATTTTCCAATTAAATTATATATCTCATTTTTGTTATAGAAATACATTATAATTTGTGCGTAGCTGAAAAATGTTAAAGTTAGTATTATTAATTTTTAATTAAAACAGAACCTATTAAAAATATTTTTGAATCTTTTAACACTGTATTTTTAAAAAATATTTCATAGTTGTGAATTGAAGCATATATTTTATTTTTAGGAAGATCATGCATCTTTTTATTTCAATGCAAAATATTAAAAAAAACCAAAAGATCTAGATATATATAATTTATTTCTGATTTCTTTTGTTTATTATAATGACTAATGAGTAATGAGGGGCATGTTCATTTCTTTGTTTTTTTTTCCTTTTTGGATTTAAGGGATGTTCAATTTTTTGTGTGGACCATTTATAGACGATTGTAAAGGTGTATTCTCCGGCCATGATATGATATGGTATATGTATATATACATACATACATACATACATACATACATATATATATAGGATTCTCATGTCAAAATACTATTTAAAAGATTTAGATTTATATAGTTTGTCAACCAAAAAACAATAATATATTTCTTTACCGACCAAATTCCTTTGCATATATGTCTATGAATATTTAGATATTAATACCGTGTATAGCCGCTTGACTTTGTGGCAGTTTCGTGTGATAAAACATCAGAAAATAAAAAAGAAAAAGAGAAATTCAAACAATGGAAACTAATTTGGATATACATGAAGAATTTTAACCCCCAAAAAATTGGTCAACGATCTGCTTTCTCTCTTTTTTTTAAATGGTCAACGATCTGCTCTTGGTCATTGCTTAATTTGCATACAAATTCTAGAAATTATTCAATGCCAACCCCAGTTATTAACGATCCTATGGGCTCCTATTTTTATTTTATTAAAAATTCTCATGCGAGAGTTTAAGTAAACGATCTCGATCTCCTTAAAAAATCCACCCTTAAAAAAAAATCTATAACTCATATAGTTTTTTTGTTTGGAACAATACGACTTCCAAATTCTAATGTCGTAAGTTTGACGAATAAGTTTCGCTGTTCGAGCTGTCTTATTTATGAATCAAGTCAGGAAGGCGCACAAATTTTTATTTATTTACAAAAATACAACCAATCACTAATTTTAAAATTTTGACCTTTGAACACTTCAAGTTTTTTTTTTAAATTCCATTTCAGATATTGAAATTAAAGTCTTACGATGTAGATAAAAAAGAGAAATCAATAGTTAAGGACCCATATATATTTTAGATTAATATTTGTTGAGAATTTTAAAAATTAAAATTCCTTTTTAAACATTTATAATATATTTTTAAAATAATAACTTTATAAAGAATATTTTATAAAGAGATCAATAATAATTTATTTTAATAGTCCATACAAATTTGAATTTCTAAAATGTTTAATTGTAATTATGATAACTATAAATTATGAGTACTTAATTATACTTTGCCATGACAAAGTTGGAATACTATTTTATTTTGTCTAGTGGAGATCCTTGGTTATTTGTTTACTTTCGTCCATGAATGTCAAACAAATAAAGCTGGGTTTGAGTATTTCCATACATACATACATAAGTGTATATATACACACACACACACACTTACGAAATAGCCGCCTTGAAGAATTATTTAGTCAAAGGTCTATCCAATTATGAAAATAAAACAAAACATGACAATGCACGTGACACTTTGTTTATCCTTTTCACATTTTTTCCATATCCATCGATCATTGTGTGCTTCTCCTTCTTTACTATATATATACATATCACCATCCGCTATTCCAAAACACAGAGTCCCAAAATTTACTTCCCAAATCTTCATTAATATACGCAGGCCATACAGAATCAGACAAAATGGAAGGTTTAATTCCATATCTTGTTCATGTCATCAAGAAGCAACACCAGTCTCCTACCAGAACCAATCGCCGCAGCTTATCTCATTCCGAGAGCTCCAACGGCCGCAGCTACCATTTGCTTCTTGGGTCCGATTCCTTTGGTGGATCCTCCCACCGGAGGACCCGCTCCGATCTTCCCCCATCCACTGCCACGACTGAGTTCTCGGAGTACCGGTATGGTGCAGATGGGTTCCTGGTCAGCCCCAGAGACCCTCCTCCTTTCCTCTCTGCTGCTTCTCCCACTGCAAAATCTGCAGTTTCTTCTCGTGCTTCTCAAATCTCTCGCAATTCCGACAACATTCAGAAGTACTGACGATTTCAATGGAAAAACACGCAAGTTTGATTAATGTTTTTCTTTTATATATTCATGTTTTAGATTTTACATCACACATGCATTTTTTTTTTAGGATGGATTCGTTTGTTAAGATTATATGGTTATTCATCTTTAATCATGTTGATGGATGTGACCATATCATTCTTTCGTAATCAAAGTGTATATTTGATCATTTCTAGCTCCTTTTTCTATCTCTCTTGTAACAAAGAAAGCTAAATTATAACGAATATAGCTTTAGCGGGCTTCAATGAATGTTATAGCGACCTGTTATTGATATTAATATTTCTTTTTGCCCCAACATTGACATTAATATGGATAAAGCACAAATATTTTTTAATTTTATTCACATTAGAAATTCGTTCCTTCAATGATTTAAAAAAAAGGAATCTTTTCTTAAAAAAAATATTTATCCAGACAATCATGCATGGTCTTAATTACTTGAATTAATCTACAGAAATTTGTATTAATTGAGCATAAAAAAGAAATAAAGGATAATATAGTGTTAACATTGTCAAAGTATAAGATCAGTATTTGTCAAATTCAAAGTTGGCGGGCGCCCACCCAATTTGCAAAACAATATTGTGGTTTCACATTTGAATATATATATATATATATAATAAAATATTTGGATTGTGAAAAAAAAAAACCAAACAAACAAAAAGAGTTCAGGAAAGAGATAAAGTTGAGTCTAGTCATTGCATCTTCAGTCATAGGGAAGCTTCGTTGAAAGCTTACTATATGTCTTCCCTTCATTTTAAAATAGTGTAATAACATAAATAAAATAGATCGATGGATCTAATATCGTCACAGTCTGAAAATTTATTTTCTTTTGAATAACAAATTAAATTGCTTCGATGAAAAGAGAAATCTTGAGGCTGGCAAGAGTTGAAAAATTAAGGTGCATAATGATTATCAGAACTGACGCATGCTTAATAAACAATCAAACTCTCCGGTGCATGCACGTATATATTTTGGTTATTAATAATTACAATCTTCCACAATACTCATCATGACAATCAATTTTAAAATGCCTTATTTTTTTTATATATATAGTAAGTTTAGAATGCCTTTAATTTGCAATTGACACGAGGGGTGTAAGAATATAATTGTTCTGTTTTTTTGGCCAAAAGAAAATAATTGTTCATCAACTCAACAAAGCCACACAATATTAAAGCACAGAAAAAGGAGAGGGCTAGTCCTTTTTTTTTTTGTCCAACAAAGAAAAGAAACTTCATTCGAAGCAAAACAAGTCCCAGTACAAAAAAATCCAGACAAGATAAACCTAAAAGCACGAAAAAGAAAAGGAGAAACAGCGAACCAACACAGCTAGTCAAGGGGAAGAAACATTAAAAAAAAAACTGCATTTATTCTATATATACAAAAACAATTGTCAATTTATGATGGAAAATTTTCCATCACAAATTCCTCTGATTCTGTTGTAAATTTTCATCGTAAATTTGTGTATTGTTGTCGTCTAATGGCATATTTATACTTATATCTTACATTATATATATATATATATATAAGAATATTGTTTGTTTACACACCTTTTTTTCCATTTTAAAATTTAAAAGACTTGTCCTGAACAAAAGAGAGAGAAGAAACACCGTCCTTATATAGCTATGCCAATACTGATTTAACAAATACATCAGGATGAGAATATATATATCTATCATCTTTTTTTTTTTGGGGGGGGGGGGGTGGTTGTTTGTGAACTATCTGCATATGTCTGTGTATTCTTTTCCTTTTTTTAATAATGTGAAAATTATTAAACAAAAAAGCACGAATAGTCAAAACATTATAAGGAGTTTGTCGGAAGTCGAAGATTATGCAATTATGCATAGCTAGCATCTGTCTGCTCTTGTAATCTTCAGCCTCTTTACACCACTTTTCAAGAACATCCTGCCATAAAATTAAATTCAATGAGAAATTAACTCTCAAAATATTATAACAATGAACCCAAAAAAAAAAAAAAGAAACAGAGATTCTACCAAATAAATTTATCACAAAAAAAAAAAACACCAAAGCATGTAAACACAGCGTGATACAAATTAAATCTCACTCAAATATGCCTAACATATATATGTGTGCATCTTTCTAATATGATTTGATTTACTTTACATATCTCTAATTATAATTAACTGATCCCAACCTAATTTTATTTTGGAAAAAAAACGTATTATATTGTGATATTAATCGAAGATAAATATATATTTGTTTCTTGTACGTACTCCCAGGGCACATCTCCAACCATCATCCAATCTCCTTCTCGATCCTCATAAGTAAGCACATGAAAATTTCCAGAAGGCGCAAGAGGTTGAGAATCAGGGCCTGAAAAATTAAAACAATGGACTTGAAACAAAAAATTGAGAAGAAAAGTTTCAAACGATTAAATTATGCAAGGAGGTTTCCTTAATTAAGTAATTACTTACATAGAATAATAATAGTGTTAAACATATGGCCCAGAGCTCTTACAAGTCCATCATAACTATGGTGTGCCAAAAGGTTCAATTTTCTACCGATGACGCTGCCTTCCACGTACACTTTCACATACAAAGAGGGTCTTCTTTTATCAACTAGGTTCCTCTTGAACGTGGATTTAATTGGTGGCCAATTCCTGAATTATATATATACATATATATATTCAAATTATTATATATGTATATATTCACCAACCTTAGTTAAGATCAAATCTATAGAAAATTACATTATTTACCAGCGAAGATTAGTGTGACTCATCCATCCCTCAAACTTTGTGATTAATGGAAAAATATATCTATATATAATAAAATCTATAGAAATACGAATTCTTTTCTTCTTATTTGCCAATTCGAACTTCCAACCTAGCAGCTAGCTAGTGTATAGAACACCATCTAACAAGCTGAAAGTCTTAATATATGGCAGAAACACGCATCATTTGAAAGTTATAAATAATGCAATTTATTTTTTAATTAGGTTTCTTGAGATACACAGAGAAATTAACATGCCTAATTAATTAATTATATCAGCAAAAATCGTTTACTAAAAACTCAAAATCATTGTTGCTAACCACAAATCCATCGTATGGTGGCAATATCAGAGACAGCAAACACCAAAGATCATCATTAATATGCGTGTGATCAGAGGGGGAGATATTCGAAGATACCTTGAGGTGAAAGTGGATGAAGACAATGATAAGCGAGATTGAGAGGAAGGGAAGATGGAACGACCAAGTGTGAGATCAGTGCTTAAATCCATGGCGTTGAATCTGCAGAGACTTGCACAAGGGTAGTTGCTACTATCCATTGAAGAAGATGATTGTGAACACCCCATTTTGTCCGGTCTTTAAAAAAAAAAAATAGTAAAATGACAATAAAGTAAAAACTAATAAAAAAAATAATAATAATAATATTAAAAAGGGGGAAGAAGAAAGAAAATAAAAAAAAAACACAAAACAAAAAAAAACAATTAATTGATAAAAATGAAACTGGAAAAAGAATGAAAAGAGAGGATAAGAGGATTTTGGGCTTATGACTTGGGCCCAGGGCTTCAGCAAAAAACTATAAAAAAAAAACTAATAAAAAAAAAACAACAACAATAATAACAAAAAGGCATGGGGAGATGTTGGGCTTGAAATGTTGGGCTCAGCATTTCAAGCCCATAATTACCTGAACCCTAATTAGGGCTCAGGCACGCTGGGCTGGAGGAGCCAGAAACAGAGGGACCGAGGACTGGAGCTGCAAACTGAAGGAAAAGAAAGGAGCAGGGCGCGACAGCTGCAGACTGGAAAAGAAAAGGAAAGTGGAAAGGGAGTAGCCGCAGATCGAGAGGCCGAGGCGTGCACGAAAGAAGAAGACAGAGGGAAGCACGAAAGCTGGCCAGGGGCCGAAAGCAGCCTGGGCAGAGAACAGAAGAAGCTGCAGGACTGAAAAGCAAGCAACCGCGAGAGCCACCGAGAAAGCTGCAGGAGGCATGGCCGTGAGAGGAGACTACGAGAGGGGGGGACCACGCACGCGAGAGCTCTATAAAAAACCGAGAGCGAGAGGGTGCTCGAGAGGGGGGGGGGGCAAGATTTGGGAGCCGCGGAGCAAACCGGAAGCCAAACAGGATTCACGACGAGGAAGGAGAAGGAGGGGGCCGAAAACTCTGGGAAGTTGGGCACTGAAGAATTCTGGAAGCTGAACCAAGGAAGGTGCCACGGCCGAGGGGACGAAAGCTCTCAGATTGGGAGAGGGGCAAGGGATCCGAGGCGTAAGTCGAAAGCAATTGTCACCTGGGTCAGTTTATCTTACTGGTTACAATTGGGTTATTTTGGTATGAATTTCATAGAAATATCTGTAGCATATTCTCGCCTGGGTTCTCTGTTGGGTCCTCGGCTGATTGATTTAAGGGATTAACCGCGGGTTGCGTTATGGTTTTGTCTTGAGCGTTGAGGAATTTAGTCTTGGTTCTACCGTGAATTTTTGTCTTGATATTTTGCGATTTCGAATGGTCAAATTGATTCAAAAAATGGGTGTTAGGTTGTAGTTCACATCCGCTAACTTGATTAACAATAAGCCTTAGGTGAAATTGCTTCGCATCTAATTCAAAAACTGGTTCTTTTAGGATCGTTCTCCGTGCATAATATTTTTGGTCACCCGTGATCATGTCAGTGGGAGGGATCAGTTTACGCGTTCCGGATTTTTTCCTGTTGTTCTGGGATTGTTCAGTGTACTCCTGGGTGCGTATTGGGCCTGTCGGTGAGGAATTGTGGGATGAACTTAGGAAAGCTACTGGGCCTAGGAGTTTTGGGCAAAGTCTTAAGAGATATAGTTTGGGCAATGAGTCAAGGTCACAGGGGATATAATTCCGGGCCTGCGAATCTTGTTTTCTTTTGTTTTTGTTGTTTTTTATTTCTTTATTTTATTATTGTTGTTGTTGTTTGTTGTGGTATGGGCCTGACATCAGAAGCCCATAACAAGGGCTTACACATGGTAAGTCCATACGAAAGTTTTAGTACTTAAGATGCATTTTCTTTGTTTTAAAAAAAAAAGAAAGAAAAAGAAAAGGAAAAAAAAGAGGAAAAATAATAATAATAATAATAAAAATAAAAGGTAGTAAAGTAAATAAATAATCGTCCTCGTAACTGTGCTCTACGAGGGTTTTCCTACCCGCGCGAGTGCCTCCAGTAATCACGTTAAACTTGCAAGTCCGCGTAAAATAATAAACAGTTTCGCGCTATATAATTTTGCAATATAATATCTTATTTTATGCGAATAACACTTATTGATTTTCGAATTTCTCCTATACAACAGAAAAAACCGAGTTGGTAGCTATACCACGTGAGTTTCTGGGACTCACGTAGGTACGCAAGTTTATTGAGCTATCGCGTGAGATTGCGAGTCCACGTAGATGCATCAATCGAATAACGTTCTTGAGAAAATAATTACAAAATATATATATATATATATATATAAAAAAGGGGGGGGATAAAATAGTAATAATAGGTTTATGAGTGAATAAATTTTGGTAAGATAACACGTTTTTCCCAATCTTATCCAAATAATATATAATAAAATTGTCATTTGAAAAATGAAATAAAGAAAAGTAGTATTTTCCGAAGTCTTGCTTGAAATGAAATAAAACTTTTATACCTCAAGGTTTCAGAACTTTCGTAGGTAACGAAAGAATCGATCTATTAGACATGACCGCGAGTCTGTTACAGGTGGATCGGTTTTCTCTTTTTAAGAAAAGAAAAATTCCTGAAAGTACAAAATTATATTATTTTAAAAGTCAAAAATCAAACAAAAGTATTTATCAAAAATCCAAAAAATAAAAGAAATGCTTTTAAAACAAAATAAAATCAGAGTAAGTAAGTGGAATTAAATTATCTTTTGCAAATTAAAACACACCAACTCAATCTCAGAAAATTATTTTGTTTGCAAAAAGTTAAATTATTTTCCATTAACTTTCTCTTGTTATAATAATAAAAATATATATATATACCAACAGACACGTATTTCTAGTCCCGAACTACGTGGACTTTGATCCCCATCGCAGGGTACGTAGGCCCCAGGCTCTGATCCTGGGTCAAGTCCGCCTTTGTAAATAAATAAATATTTTCTGGTTTATATAGTGTTTTTTTTCTTAATTTAATAAATATTTTTCAATTTATTTTCTTAAATTCCTTTTTCCTCATTTTTTAATTTCCTTAATTTCTAAGTTAATTTATTCTCCTTATTACATTTTTCAAATTTTCTTAATTTCTTTTTTCTTTACCCATTTTCTTGCATGTGAATTATAAAAGGAAAACCAAAATATTTTTAAAGCCATATTAATTTACACAATCAACGTAAGGTAACCGTTCTTAAGAACGGGTGTTGTGGGGTGCCTAACACCTTCCCCACGCACAATCGACTCCCGAATCCAACTCTGGTTAAGCAGACCATCCTTTTCCTCTTCAATTTGGTTTCCCAAGGTTTTCCTCAAAAATTTTGGTGGCGACTCCTCACAAGTCGGTTTTCACACGAAAATCAGATTTGTTCTCTGTTTTCCTTTCGTCACATTTTTCCGGGTGCGACAATGATGGCTGTGCTTGTTCTTCTGATTACTATACATAGATACTGATCAACACCTTTGGTCTCTCTCTCTATCTCCATTAATTTCTATATTTATAGCATTATATATGAAGCTATTGTAATTATATACAGAGAGAAGAAAAGAGAGAGAGAGAGAGACCAAAAACTAAGCCATGGTGTCACTAGATCAAGGGACTCGATGGTTTTGATTTGCCCAGAAGGTGGGCGACATGTACCCACAAGACCTAATTAGTTACATTTTGGTCTTCAGCTATGATGATTACTTTATTTCTTTTACTTACATAAAAAGTTTTGGTTGGTTGGAACTGGAACCTACAGACCTAGTTTTCTTTTAAACAAATATTGATGATTTTTCTATTCATCGATTTATGTTATCTTAAGGTCTGGTCTGCCTTCCATGCATGATATATTTAAATCATACATTGTACTTTGCAATTCTTGAGTAAATTATTGTTTAATTTCATCCATATAAGGAATATTAAATCTTTAATTTGGCCTCTTAATTATCTCTTTCAATTGTTAATCTCCTGAATTTTAAATTGGGAAGAAGGACACAAAATTTGCCTCAAGATCCTCACAGATATATGCATGCTTTATTATTTTATTTGATCTTTAGATAAAAAAAGTACCATTTTCTTTTCAAGATATATAACCAATTACATATATATATATATATATATATATAAGGCTCTCCTGCATTCTCAAAGAGTCCAATTCTTCACTCTGTGGTCGTTTTGAGATTTAAATGATTATCCCAAAATTTATGAATATATAATCAAGCAATATCCTCAAAACACAATCGGATATATATGGTAGAAAACTTGACTTTTCTCTAAATCTCAATCTGTAATCATATTCCATTGTAGAGAGTATAATCAGTTAATTTTTCGTGTGAAATCTCGTTTACTTCCTAATTTTCATTTACTTGGTAAAGGACTCTAAATACAATATACTCATTTCAATTTTGGAGACTAAAAATGGAGTGTTATAAACTACTAAGCTACTGACTCAACCTCAATTTAGCAATTTGGAAAAATAAGCTATATATGACATATATGGGAATTGATTATATATCTTTTTTTTCCTTTTTCAAAATCTGAAAAAATGGATTTTTAGTTTAATAGTGGCAGGCAAACAATAATAGATATGCACACGCACTGTTTGACCAAATTATGAGATGAACTAATTGAATTACGTGTGGGCGGGCGTGGTGAAAAATAGGAAAAGGGCTTTCAAATTATGGAATAATGAGGGAGACAAATCACAGACAGAAAATGTGAAGCTTGCAAGTAAGAAATACATTGTGTTAATTACCCTATTAATTTAGGCATGTTGGATATATTCTTTTCTGCTGACTTTTTTTTTTTCCCTCAATTGATGAAAGCTCAAAAGCAAATCGTCTTTCAAAAGCCAGGACACCAACCGAACTTTAAGAAACATGTAATCATGTCTCTTCATTAATTGAAAAATCACACATGCACGTGCCCACGCACGTGTAAACATGAGTAATTCACTAACCATGATGTGATGCCAAGCTTTTTTTTTTAATTAAAATAACGTTACTCCATATGATTGCATATTCACATCCATGGTACAAGTGATGAGATACCATATTTTGGTTTTGGCATATAGGGTTTCAAGTTTAGAAGCCACATTTAGAAAACTATTATAGTTTTATTTATATCATGTTATATTAATTTTTTTTATTGATTCAATTCTCTAATATCAATGTCAACATAATTAAAATATAAAATATAAGCAGTGATTAATACAACTCATTTTTTAAATTTCATAGAATGTAAACAAGAGGCACATCTAGTTACACTAATATCCCAATAGATATATAGTTAATTAAATTTAAGATTGATTACCGTTTAAGCCACTCCTCTGTGGATGTTTCCGGATATTGCTTAGCTTGGACATCTTCCATCTTCTTTTTGATTTTCCAGTGTGCTTTTGATGAATAGATAGGAGTATGATGTATTTGTTTATATATATATATATATATGTTGTGGCATGCATGTATAGATACAGAGCACTTTGTGTAGAGCTTAAGCCAGCATTTATAGAAAAATTGATTGATCTCTCTATGTGCCGTACCTAAATTAGATTGGTTTGCTTCTCCAGATTTTGTGAAAACATAACAAAAATATTCGACTTTAATTAATTCCTGAGAAGACATGGATGGATCTCTCTCCACCAAATTGTGCACTTTCTTTATTTGGCCCCTCTAAATGGGTGGGTGATTGGATTGACCGTAATAATAAGTGTGGAGATCGACTTTCTTTGTTATTCCCTCTGTTTTTTCTGTCTTGTAAACAACAGTTGTCCTTATACAATCCGCGTGGGCTAGCTTTGAGTCCCGCCTCTTCTTTACCTCCATTCTTTTTTTAATTTGGCCATGAATGGTTTTTCGGCCGGACAGTTTTGGCACTTTTATACAACTGATTGGCCTTCAAAATTATCTTAATTTGTTACAAAAAGAAATACATCTATATATTCATTTGTTACAGTTGTTCTAAATCCAATGAACTACAATTTTTTTTAGACAGGGTCAATCTCGCCTACCAACAATTTTTCTACTAAAATATTATTTCTTCCAGTCTTAAATATAAAATATTTTACCTTAATTATATATATATATGACCATTTATATTATACGAGATAGTATTTATTATGTATTTTAAAAAAATCTCTATTTAATATATCCTAAAGAGAGAGAAAAAATATTAAATAAGAGTAGGTTTGGAAAAATATTACTCCTTCTGTTCTTATTTATAAGTTACTTTTAAGTTTTAACTACTTTGCATAGACTAAAAAAAGTAGTTAAGATTAGTTAAACTTTTTTAAATTTTTAAAAATTATCACAACTTTTCAATATTACCCTTCTTAAATTGTTACCCAGCTTAATTATATCTCTCTTAATTCTTCTCTTTCTATTATAAATATTTAGGGTAAAATTGGACAATAACAATTTAATGCTCATTGAATATTATAAAGTGACTTATATTTTAAATAAGTAGAAGACTTCTAGAATATGCCCTATAAATGGGAACAGAGGGAGTATGATTTTTGGAAAAATCAAAGTAATTAATTAACTTTAACATTCATTCTTAATTTACATAATTTGGTTAAAAGTGTTTTATATCAAGAATCGGAAAGAGTATTTGTTTTTGGACAAAAAGAACTTTTTCTTTTTCCTGAAATGGACCAAAAGTATTCACTAATCTCTCTAAATTTATTTAATGCATAAAAATTGAAAATCAAGCTTTTAACCAATTGTTCAAAATACAAGAACTCCTCTCACTTAAGGCAATTTGAATGGGTAACATAGGAATTTTGTTGAACATAACATACATTTTCTATTGATCAATTTGGTCACATGTTCAAGGGCATATGGGGAATAATATTAGCTAAACTGCTTTCACTACTTAGTTAATTAATATTTATTAATATTATCATATTTTATGTATCAAAATATTACTATCATGTTTTATTCTTGATCACCATCTGAGCAACCAGACTGCAGATTCTCTTTCCTTTTTGTTTCCTGCCTAATAATTTACATTAGTCAGATTAAAAAAAATAAAAAGTCATACCTTTTTACATATACTTATTTTTTTAAAAAAATATGCCAATTGAATATTTTTGTATTTTGAAAGGTTGATTCAGTAAAAATATTTTAAATATTAATTTTTTTAGAAAAATTAATAATAAATATTTAAAAATTTATTATTTAAATCTAACTCTATCAAAATTTCTCTATCAAAATTATTTTAAATATTATTATCTTTTCTTGATAAACAGGGAAAAATTATTGGAAGGACAAGATCATGAATTTTTTTTTATTTTTTTAAGCACCAAGGTGTCCTTCCAGTGAAAACTAATTTTTTGAGATGTAAAAATCATTGAAATTGATTTTGTCTATTCCAACAAGGCATATTTCATACATATAATTATAAACTAAACTCTAAATATCACACTTAAGGAACCTAATTATCTGTCAACTATGTCAGACCTTATTGGTAACTCATGATTGTATTTGCCAATAAACTTACTTAAGATTAGATTGTGGAAATAATGTAATTTTTTATTCTTCATGCATGTCTAATCTATGTTATATATGATATTTTGAATAAAAAGTACATATATTATTTTGAATGAATTAATCTTTCTTTTGTGGCCAACGAATTAATCTCAAAATATTTAATCCCAATTATTTATCTATTGAACAAAATTTATATGTCCGCCAAATATATATGTAAGTAGATATGGGTTTTGATTAATATAAGAATGAGTCCACTAACTTATGAATACTATATTTTCCATAAATTTTACATCTTACGTTAATATTGATTGTTTATAATTTTTGTTAAATTTTTACTATATGATCATCTTCACATAATAAGTACATACTTTTTATATCAACAATTAGATAGATTTTCAACCAAATGATACATTTATTATGTTATGATTAAAAATACATATTATTATGTTTTAATTAATCAATATTAAATCTAAAACAAGTTGCTATATTTAGATATCATGAATGGTGTATTTTAAACTCTATGTAATACACATAAACATGTCTGAATATAATGTTTAGGATTGTTGACAAAATTAAAAAAAAAGAATATAAAGTTAAGAATATAATTAATTCCCACAATTATTTTTCAATAATTTTTTTTTGCAGTTCAATCAATCTTTGTTTGATTTTTAATTGAGGAGTTTTCTTCCTATTCTTCTTTCTATAACATTTATTATATTTTATACCATATATACATTTGGCCCCTTCCCCTCCTTTCACACCCATAAACTCACATTATATATATATATATATACACTGTACATACACAATAAATAAATGTATAATATATTATTGATATATTTAAAAAGAAATAAAATATATTTTATTAGTATATTAAAATATTTTTGTTATTAACTAATATTAACTTTTCATTAAAAAAATGATACTCAATATTTATACTGTACATGTTAATTCATTTTTGTATGGAATTGTTTAGATTTAGTTATAAAAAAATACATTCACATGAATATAGATTTAATTTTTGTTATTTAATTTACATATAATATTAATTAAGAGTTGTTTAAGTATGTTAATATATAATTTTTAAATTATCTATATATTGATTTATTTTTATAAAATTCAATGATCTATCCTAATTTTTTGTTCAAATCATCAATATAACATCATATTTAAATGTACAGAAAATACAAACTTTTAATATATATTTTTTTATTTGTTCCTAAAATTAATATATTACATAAATGATACCACTTTAGATATAATCTCTAAAACATTAAAACATTATATGATTATACATAATTTATTATTTCATACTTTTTTAAGTTACAAAATTATTTTGAAATACTAATTATGATAAATATTAAAAACTAGATTAATAGTACAAAAGATATATCATTTTAAAAAAATTTGGCCCCTCACAATGTTTAGTCTACGTTCACATCCTATGAAGGTGAAGAAAAATTAGAGAGGAGGATATAATGCGTACCTTTGCAGCAAATTAATCTATTAACTCCTTTTCTGTACATCATGTGGGTTTAATCGGAATCACATGATGGACTCCGATTGTTATTTACAGCAGATGGCATTGAAGATGAGGGAGAAAAAAAATGAACTCATCAATTTTAAGTGTAACTCTTCTTTATATATAAGAGTCTTCTGGACCCATGAATCAGTCATAAAACTCCCAAACATTCAATAAGATTCTTGTACTTCTTGTTAGTATTAAAGTTTGGGGTTCAGATGTTTACGTTTTTCAATTTATAGTGCGCTAACTGCTAATTTCGAGCAGTAAGATTCCTCTACTTCTCACTTCATCGATTATTTCCCTTGTTACTAATCTGAAGTTGGTTGCATTTGTCAGTTTTATTCAATTGCTTTGCTTTGGTTCCTGGAGAATATGCCTCTTTTGTCAGTTTGCATTAATATCGAAGTACATTTGTGCTTTATATCTATCTCTTTCGAGTCCATCTATAATTTTCTATTCTTATTAGTTTTGTTCCCTAATAACTGTACTCCAGTTACCTTGTATTGATTCGTTGAATGCTATGTTTGTTTTATCGAATTAAAAATAAAAAAGCATTATTTGTTGTTTCAATTTATTTTGAATGATTGATAGTCCATGAAATGTCTTTAGGTTTTATTTGATAATAACAAAGTTAGATATGGGGTTTGGTTTTAGACTTGCTACTCACTTATTTGCGAATTGGAAGTAAACTTCACTTCATGATTACTGATCAACAACGATGCGTCTTTGTTCTTACAAATTAAGCCCTTTTAAAGTTTCACTATTATCTCCTACGAAATTTTTTTTCCCTTGTCAACAATTTCTTTTTGCACCGCTTCAATTGAAATTTGTAATTGGATTTGTTTCAAGTTCCATTCCAATTCTGCTTAGCAGTTGGATATCCTGATTGATTGAGTACTCTATCTCGTATTTTGAATGACACGGATATAGTTCTTACTTTGGCCTGTGTCTTGGTCATATGAAACATCTTCTAAATTCAGGTGGCATAGAGATGACCGAAGGAACTGGAATAAATATTTACATATAATGCTGTGACCAATCAGATAATTATCCAAGTGCTTGATCTATCCATATCGTAAATTTCTAATTTCAGGGATTACTGAACTGCTGATTTGAAGCGCATGTAATGTAAATTGAAGATTTGAGCCCGGGAACCTTCAAACGTTTATTTTTGACATAATGGCTTTAACTTGTTCATATATGATACAGACTCATGTAAACCTTGGTCATAATAACCATTTGAAGAGTTCATTCACGTAGGAATTTTGAGCCTTTCAAAGTTAAGACTTTGTTATTAGGCAAAGAAAGGTTAAGACTTTGTTAAGAAGTTATATTGAGTTTACCAAAGTATGATGACCAAACTGGATGATATTTTCTTTGCGGAAAAAAAAAAAAAATTGGCATACGCAGTTCTAATGGGGTGCTCTTATGGGCATTTTGCATTATTTATTTCTACTCACTAATGTCTTTTTCTTGTTAGTTGCAATAATTCAATTTTGCAAGCAATATGCTTGATTCATTAAGAATTGGAGTCGTATGCTAAGCCTATGAGAGTGAGCAAGTCGTAATATGTTCTCTTGGGCATTCTTAGTGCTAAATTTTGTCCCTTTCAGATTGCTTCTTTGCCTTGAATGTCTGGAATGCTCAGAAAGCTGGTGTTTCTGCTGTTCTTGTTGCTGATGACATTAAGGAACCCTTAATAACCATGGACATATAAGTGTAACAGAGAGAAAGAGAATGAAGTGAAAAAGGAAGATTTAGAATTATCTCTGTATTGAAGCTCACTTGATTACTTTACATCATCATATTCTTATAAAGACAATTACAAGTACTAATAGCTAGACTCACAAGTAACTAACAGCTAACAAGCTAACTGAACACATCAACTTGTTGACTCATAACAGACTCGAGAACAATTTAGTTACATAAAATAGGCTAGACTTATCTAATAGGCCCAAGGCATTGTATCCTAACATTTCCCTTACTGCAAAAAATTTAAAGAACTTCAGGAACTAGAATCAGAACTTAATTCTTCAATTAGTTGGCAATTTGATTCTGCAGCAAGCTCTTCGACAACAACTACACTCAGCTTCTTTCTGAATATTGAAATGATGTATTTGATAATACTTTAGTAAAAACATTAGCTATCTACTCTTCTGTTGGCACATAGTTGATCTGTATACTTCCATTAGTCACCTTCTCCCTTATAAAATGAATATCTAGTTCAACATGTTTAGATTTTGTATGTAACACTGGATTTGCAGCAAGAGCTACTACTCCTGAATTATCACACTAGATAGTTGGTATGCCAGTAATTGGAACATGTAACTCTTTTAATTGGAACATGTAACTCTTTTAAGTAATGCAACCAACCAGATCAATTCTGAAGTAGCATATGCTATACTACTGTATTCAGCTTCTACTATAGACCTTGCCATCACCTGCTGCCTTTTTGATCTCCAGGTTTTAGGATTTGACCCTATAAAAGTACAAATGCCACTTATAGATCTTATCATCAAGATTGCTTCCCCAATCAGCATTAGCAAATGCCTGAACAATATAATGATTAATAGGTCTGATAAAAAGACCATAATGACTTGTGGCATTCAAATATCTCAAAACTCTTTTTAAACACTTCCAGTGTGTATCTACTAGTTGTTGCATGTACTAACTTAGTGAATTTACAGCAAATGTGAGTTCTGGTATGGTATAACATATATACTGAAGTGCTCCCACAATACTTCTATATTCAGTAGCATTAGAAACAGCTGACCCTTTAAACTGTGATAAACGAGTATTAGCAGCCAAAGGAGTAGAATATGCCTTAGAAGTTAGCATTGAAGTTTTCTGAAGTAGCTCATGAACATGTTTCCTTTGAGACATCATTATTTCCCTGTGTAAATGAGTAAATTCTATACCAAGGAAGAAAGAGAGATTGCCCAAATCCTTAAGTGAAAACTCTATTATCATTTGCTGGAGAAGCTGCTTAACCTCTTTTTGACTATCACCAGTGATAATCAAATCGTCTACATATACTAACATGTAAATGATACTATGTTTAGTCTTCCTAATGAACAAACATGAGTCAACCTTTGAGGCTATAAGACCCAATGAACATAGAGAACTCTTGAGTTTAGTGAACCAAGGACCTTGTTTTAAACCATACAGTGATTTGATTAATTGACAAACCAGCTACTGTTGATTGTCTCCTTCTTGTGTCTGTTGTTCAAATTCAAGAGGTTGCTCCATATAAATGTCTTCATCAAGGTCACCATTCAGAAACACATTATTAAAATCAATTTGCTATAATTTCCATTACTGAGTCATAGCTATGGTCAAAAGTAAACGAATGGTGGCAGGCTTCACTAATGGACTAAAGGTATCATTATAGTCTACTCCTGCCTCTTGCGAATACCCTTTTGTTACTAAACATGCTTTATATTTTGCAATGGAACCATTAGCATGTTTTTTTATTTTAAAAATCTAGTTGCAACCAATAGGCTTTATATCAGGAGGTAATTGAACAACTTTCCATGTTTGAAACTTCATCAAGGCACTGTATTCTTCTTGTACAGCTTCCTTTCATTTGGGATGAGCAAGAGCCTCATGAATAGAAGAAGGACAACTTTCTTTTGCAGTCACCATGTAGACCTTGGTTTGTAAATGCCATCCTTTGATCGAGTGATCATTGGATGAGTATTTTGAGTATTTGCAGACTAAACAACTTCTTGTTGAATGGCTGAAATAGGTGCACATGAGGTAGAAGACAGTTGAGGAGTAGAGGATGAGATTCCTAGAAGAGAAGGTAATTCAGAGATAGACTGCAACTGAGATGACGATTCAGAGGATGAAACTGCTATGGAGTATGGTTGAGAGGATGATAAGTGTGCATCAGAGGAAGAAACTGCTTCTGTTCTAGATATGGGAGTTTGTAAAACTACTGGTCTAGACATTGAAGGATGTGTTGTAGTTGATGGAGTTGTTACCAAAAAATCATCTTGAACAGTGAGTTTTGTGATTGAAGGCGGTGACTCCTGAGCAACATCTCTGACATTATATTGTGATGTAGAAGGAAACTGAGTTTCATAAAAATGAACATGCCTAGAAATATAGACACGTCTAGTAGTCAGGTCAAGGCACTTGTATCCTTTGTGTGATGTACTATAACCCAAGAAAACACAAGGAGAGGAACGAAAAATCTAGCTTATGCTTGGTGTAAGGATGTAACCATGGAAAGCATTGGCAACCAAACACCCTAAGAATAGAGTAATCAAGTAATTTATTGTATAATTTCTTGAAAGGTATATCACCATTGAGAGCAGTGGTAGGTAGCCGATTTAGTAGAAAAGTGGCAGTAGCAAATGCATCAGGCCAATAACTTAATGATAGTCCAGCTTTAGCTAGCATGGTAAGGCCTACTTCTATAATTTGCCTGTGCTTTCTTTCAATCATGCCATTCTGCTTTGAAGTATATGGATAAGTAAGCCTATGCTTGATTCCACAATCATCAAGAAAAGATTTAAGAGCTAAAAATTCACCACCAGCGTCACTATGAAAGGATTGAATCTTAAAACCAAGTTGCAACTCAACATTAGCCTTGAACTTTTTAAAGACTAGAGCTACATCGGATTTCTTTTGCAGCAGGAAAAGCCATGTAAATCTGCTAAAAGCATCAATAAAAGCTACATAACATGTGAAACCTTTAGTAATAATAGATGCAAGTCCCCATACGTTTGCTATGATCAATTGTAAAGGCCTCTCATATACAGTTTGAGATGCAACAAAAGGCAACTTGTGACTTTTTCCTAACTCGCATGCACTATACATGGTAGGAATAGTGAGTTTATTTAAAGAAATATTCTGTAGATATAAAAGATGTTTGAGTGTATCATATGAGGGATGTCCTAGACGATAATGCCAGAGATCTAAATCAACTTTATGATCAACATGATAACATGTCTTAGAAGTAGATGAAGAAGAGAAATCATGTTGTCGATGCTGCCTTGCAATTTTGCCTTGTCGATCAGCTTCATGTAACTTGTAGAGACCATCCACTTCAGGCCAATGCATCAGCATTTGCCTGGTTTGCATGTCCTTAACAAAACATGCATGAGGATAAAACTCAAAGAACACCTTATTATCCTTTGTAAATTGTGACACAGACAACAAATTTTTTCTCATAGTTGGTACAAGAAGAACTCATGGCATGCACAAGATAGTAGAGCAAGCCAACAAAGAAGATTTTCCTATTCTTGTTACAGAAGTAGGAGAGCCATTACCAACTAACACACTACTTGTACCTGAGTAGGGAGTTGATTGAGTCAGACGACCTTCATTGTTGGTGATATGTTGGTTTGTACCAGAGTCTGGATACCAGGCATCACCTGCCACCACATTTGGAGTGACCATAAAAGCTTGAGCCACTGGAGGTGCCTGCAAAGTACTTGTGTAATCATGAGGAATGACAGTGTTATTAGCAAGCTGAGATGCAGCCACAGGAGTATAACTGTTCATTAAGACAGATGCCTGAAGATAGTATTCTGAGTTGTAACAGAGGGGAGAGTGCATACCAGTGGTAAAATCACCAGAATCACTATCATAAATAGTGTAGTAAGCAGTAGTGTTTGGTATTCAACCAGCAACAGGACGTGGAGCAATCATCTCAGCATCAAAACCAGAATAAGTCTGATCATACTGATAATAACATCGGTTGGCAATATGTCCTATGTGATGGAAAATTTGATAAGAAGGACAATTAAAGGCACCAAAACGTCCTCTTCCCTCAAATATACCACCACGAAATGGTCTATAATTTGGCGGTCACACTACCCTTCCAACAACAGGAGATGCTAATGGAGCTTGAACATGTAAAGCTAGATTAGTAACCTCTGAACTCGAGCCCTTGGTAGTGAGATTTGCTTGAGGAATCTATTGAGTAAGGAATGCCTTTTGTCGTGCTTCTGAATCAAGTAACATGGTGGAAACAACACTTAGATTAAATTTCCCTAGTGTAGCATTAATGATAGCAATCACAGGCTCAAATTCCGGTGTAAGACCATCAAGAATGTGAGAAATCTAAGTTATTTCATCCATTTTCTATCCAAGTACGACAAGATGATCATAGATCAACTTCATATTAGCTAAATAATCTCTCATGGTCAACGTTCCTTTCTTTTGACTACTCAACAAATTTTTGTAGTGTAAAATTTTTGCATCAAATTTGGCATAATAGAGTTTGCAAATCTCAGTCCAAATTTGAGAAGAAGTATGATATCTGACAAGCTCTGGTAGTACAGATTGGCTTACAGATGCAAGTAACCATGAAGCAAGGGCCGAATCTTGCTGTTCATAAAGCTCATCCTCTGGGTTCAGCATCTCTTGACCTTGTTCATCATGGATCTGCATTGGAGAAATCTACAAAGTACCATCAAGAAAGGGCAACAACTTGTGTTGCTTAGCCATGAAATACACTTGCTGCTTCCAGAGAAGAAAATTACTCTCGTTGAGTTGAATATTGATCTTCTTATTAGAGAAGACTCACTGAGATTGCACTATAACAACAAGAAAATTGTCTGCTCCAGCAAATACTCTATTTCTAGAACTTGAAGTCATAGTGCGTGAATGCAGCGAATGTAGGAAGGCGTCACTGGAAAACAAGATCTTAGCCAAAACGGTGATCGGAGTCTTATTGATGGTAAGGCTCTGATACCATATAAGTGTAACAAAGAGAGAGAGACTGAAGTTAAAAAGAAGATTTAGAATTATCTCTGTATTGAAGCTCACCTGATTACTACATCATCAGATTCTTATAAAGACGATTACAAGTACTGACAGCTGGACTCACAAGGAACTAACAGCTAACAAGGTAACTAAACACATCAACTTGTTGACTCATAACAAACTCGAGAACAATCTAGTTACATAAAATAGGCTGGACTTATCTAATAGGCCCAAGGCATAATATCCTAATAGGACACACCTAAAGAGGATGTGGCATCTGCAACATACATAGATAATATAACAATACCATCTGCACTCGTTCAAAGAAGTTTTGGTGAAAAATTAGAGAGTGCCATAATTGGTGGGGATATGATCAATGTAAATCTGTTCACAAAAAAAAATGATCAATGTAAATCTTGATTGGAGAGAGGCAATTCCCTACCCAGATGATTGTGTTGAGTATGAGTTATGGACTGATAGCAATTATGAGTGTGGAGTTAAATGTGATATGCTGATGGAACTTGCAAAGGATTTCAAGGGTGCAGCATAGATATTAGAGAAAGGCAGTTACACATAGTTTACACCCTATTATATAACTTGGTACTGTCCACTGGCATTCACACAAAGCAAACCATGCAAATCCAACTGCATAAACCATGGAAGATATTATGCTCATGATCCTAAGCAAGATTTCATCCCATTTTTAACCTAAAGAGGCTTGTCTCCTTGCCCCTTTTTAACCGAAAGAGCTTGCAAGAACCTCTTATCAGTATCAACACATCCTTTCAAAGCCATGGACATATTTGTTAAGATGATCAATTTTCCCACAACTCTAGGACAACCTTTAGTGGCGAGATTATGAGCAAAATCATTTGCTGTCCTGTATATGTGATTAAATTTCACATTAATTCCTGTCTTTATTATTTGACTAAGGATGTGCCTAACAAGATGCCAGTTTGTCTCATCTTTTACTGAAGAAAGATCCCTGGAATTAATCACTGACTTCATTATCTTCGTTGCAATACAGTTGTCACTTTGAAGATCTATTTTTCCATGCCTATAATGGGATGCTAGAGAAATCCCTTGATCCATGGAAAGCAGTTCCACGAGTGTGGAAGATTTTGCTTTGAACGGTAGCTTCTTTATGTAGGCTAATTTGAACTCTCTAAAAGCATTTCTAAAGATTCCTCCAATAGAACTAGACTCCTTAGTTATTGATGCATCAGTGGTAAGAGTAATACATCTATCATCATCATTGGGCCTCCAAATAGTTTTTCCTTTCAATATTTCCACAGCTTCAAAGAATCTTGATGTCAGGATTTCAAGTTTGGGTGTTTTATGTGCCAGATAAGCATTCAAATTCTCTTAAAAAAAGCTTCCAGATTTTCTCTAAAAAATTTCAAGTCCTTGCTATCCATGCATAGTGATATAACATCACTTATCACATAATCAAAAACCCTTATGCCTTCATCAAGACAATTTGATTCTATCAACCTTTTTATAAGAAAATGGTAAAAGCTCAAGGGTGTGGTAAGCCGCAGGGACTCCATTTTCTTTAGTGAATTCAAAGCATGCAAGATATTCTCTACTCTTCCTTCTATCACCATTTTCTCCAGTTGGAGAATAAAATCTTAATTTATTCCTTCAAATTAGTTAGGATATTATTTTATCCTTTTATGTTATTACCTTATCTCTTAATTTCCTTTTATTTAAGGATTAGATATGACATAGTTATTGTATTTTATTTTCCCCTGACTTTCTCCATATTTCTTGGACTGAATAACACTCAACCAGTCCATATAAGTACTCGGTTTGCTTTGAATATATTATGGGATCATTCTCCAGTTCGTTCATGGTATTAGAGCTTCGTCCCTTCGAACAAAAAAAGAATGATCAACTTTGGCTCCATCAGTGCGTTGAACGTTAAGTCCAATAACTCCATAGTTAGCTCAACGAACGACACACGCCAAGGCATTGGTTGAGCTCCTAATGCTTTAGACAGCACCAAAGGTTCCTTCTCTACCCTGGGAAGTGTCGAAAGTCCACAGCATAGCATCACCAATCACCGATTCAACGGTGATAATTATCTGCAGTAGTCACATAGCGTTTTCATGTTTCTAAAGGGAAAGAGAAAGGAGAAGTACCTCACCAACGAATTGAAGCAATCAAACGCTACAAACTCTGCGTACGAGACCTGGGTAGCCGAGAATAACCAGGTAATGACATGGTTGTGCTAGTCAATGACTCTTGAAATTGGAGAGGACTATTTGCTTGCGAAGACAGCCCAGGAAATTTGGGAGAGCGTGAAGCAAACTTACCCTACAATGGAGAATAACACTGCCTTGTTCCAGATTAAAAGCCTCTTGTGTGAAACTAAGCAGGGGGATAAATTGGTAACACAATACTACACCTCTCTCGTTAAACTCTGGCAAAAATTAGACATTTATGACTCCCACCAATTGAAGTGTGTAGAAGACATGGCCTTGCATAAAAGGTTGGTGGAAAGGGAACATGTTTATGAATTCCTTCTCAGACTCAATGCTGTCTATGATGAAGTAAGAGGACGAATTATGGCATATAAGCCACTGCCTTCTCTACATAAGATTGTAAATCAAGTCAAATGCGAAGAAAGTCAGAAGCAACTTGTGCATGGGACTCTTCAAACCATCACACTAGATTCTTCAGCCATGACTGTTAAGAAAGGTTCTGAACATGATGACCGAAAAAAATAGGGAGGCTTCGGTGTGACCATTATCATAAATCTGGACATACCAGAGACAACTGTTGGAAGATCTATGGGACACCACCACATCTCAAGGGCAAGTCCAAATCTAATGCTAAAGGATTTGCTGCTGTTAGTACTGATGAAGCAGAGGAAGAAAAGCCTCAATTGACAAAGGAAGAATTGGAGATACTTAAAAGGATTCTGACCAGGAGTGAGCAAAAATCTGGTAACTCTGGTAGTTGCAACCTTGTTCAGTCAGGTAAAGAATATCTGTTACTTGGCACCAACTCATCTACTGATAGCACCTGGATTGTGGACTCTGGGGCAAATGATCATGTAACTATTAATGCTAAATTATTTAGTGAATTTTAGAAATGCACAGTAGATAGAAGAGTCAAGGTAGCTAATGGAAAATATACTAAAGTAAGGGGAATTGGTACAATAGTTCTGGGTAATGGACTGGTACTTAGAGACGTGTATTTGTACCTGACATTGACTATAATTTACTCTATGTAAAGAAATTCTTGAAAGAACATAATTGTATAGCTACTTTTGAACATGACTGTTGTTATTTTCAAGATTTGGAGTCGAGGAAGAGGATTGGCAATACTAAGGAATTTGATGGACTTTACTACCTAGAAGATTCAAGAATAATGAAGCCGAAAGCTATCTCTACTTTGAATAATAATGTTCTATTGTGGCACTATAGGTTAAGCCACCCTAGTTTACATTACATGAAGCAGATATATCCTGATTTATTTAATAAAAATGATATTTTTCTTCAGTGTGAATTCTGTCAAATGTCCAAACACACACATAACACATACCTACCCCAACCTCATGCACCCACTAAACCATTTGCAATTGTACACATAGATATTTGGGGACCATCTAAAATAACCACTAAACAAGGTGCTAAATGGTTTATGACCTTCGTAGATAACCACACATGAGTAACCTGGATTTACCTCATGAAAAACAAATCAGATGTAGTCCAAATCTTCAAAAATTTCCATCTGTTTTTCCAAAACCAGTTTCAAGCCAAAATACAAATTTTCCGGAGTGATAATGCCAAGAAATATATAAACCAATCCTTTGAACAATACCTGTCCAGTCATGGAATAATTCACTAAACTTCATGTGTGAACGTCCCACAACAAAATGGAGTGGCTAAGATAAAAAACCGACACCTTTTGGAAGTAGCTAGGGTACTCATGTTCACCCATAATGTCCCAAACCAATTCTGGGGGGATGCTATTCTAACATCTGCATACTTGATAAACAGAATGCCATCCAAAATTCTACACTTCCAAGCACCCTTGCATAAACTCTTTGAATTTTATCCATCCATTCCTTTTCTATCCAAAATTCCCCAAAAGGTGTTTAGGTGTGTTGCTTTTGTTCATAATGATCATGGTGGTAAGTTTGATTCTCGCGCCCACAAATGCATCTTCTTAGGTTACTCACCTAACCAAAAAGGGTATAGGTGTTATTCACCTTCCTTACATAAGTATTGTGTCCATGAATGTCACATTCTTTGAAAATCAACCTCTTTACCCCAAAACAACCATTCAGGGGGGAGAATATGGGTTATGAATGGTTCCTTTCAGATTCAAACAACGTGTCATCACCTCATAATGAAACTGAACCAGAACCTGACCTTGAAATAGCTGAAACAGATCCTGATCTAGCTCCCATAGCCGAAATAGATCCTGATTCAACTTCTATAACCAAAACTAACCCTGATACAGCTCCCATACAACCTGGCTAGACATAGAATTCACTTAAGGAAAATATACAAGTAACCAAAATAGAGAAGGATACTGAACTGGGGGTGGATGGAGAAGATCTTGGCAATATAAAGGTGTATAAAAGAAAGAAAAAGGGAAATTAGCAGCTGGAGATAGTACCAGAACCTGAAAAGTCCATCAACATTCAGGAACATTGTCAAGAGTCAGAATTGGCTTTAAATTTGAGAGAGTTAACTTATATAGAGAACTTGAGTTGGGTCATGTAAGAACTTGAATCTTGCTTAGTTAAGTGACAAGTTGCGTTAGTGGGATAGAGATATACTCACTAACCTCATATAGTGAATTAGGATTTGAATGAAATAGAGGAGTTTAGTTAACTAGTTAAGAGATTTCCTAATTAATTAAACTAAGCAGTTATCTGGAGATTCGAGAGAGCACAGATAGTTAAATTAGTATCCTGACTAACATAAGATTGCATTAAGAACAATTGTAAAAAGAGCTTATGTGGGCATTCATGAAATACAAAAGGGAATGAATAATCCTAGATCTCCCTGAATTCTTTAAGTTCTAAGTGTCCGTGTTGCTAATTGTGAACGCTTGTTTTGCATAATTGAAGTTAATTGATTAGTGAATTTGTAATTTATGTTGCTCAAATTAGTCGGAAATGCAATGTCCAATGTTTGACCGCTTTTTAATCTAAGTCCCCGTGGAAACGATACTCACTCATCACTGTACTATACCTCGGCCCGTACGCTTACGGTATAACCTGGTGGCGAACAAGTTTTTGGCGCCGTTGCCGGGGACTTAGTATCAAAAGTTCTTTGGTCAACCTTAGACTAGTGTTAGTAGATTAAGTTTGAGTGTAGATAGGAAAATAGATACTTTGTGTAGTTTAGATTCACGCACCTTATATTTTTGTTATTAGCTTGATACTGGTTTTCTGTTTTGGGTTTGTAGGTACCTACTTCACGCGCATGCAGGGCTTGGATCCCGACAGATTTGAAGTGATTCTCGAGGGTGAGAATATCTTTGAGGGAGACACTCCTAATACTCATACTCCTGAGCCTCAAGAAACTCCAACCATGAATGAGGGCGAGGTGGATGAAAATGACGTCCGGACTCTTGATGACTTCATCAGTAGAGAGAATGAGGGCTATCACTCTAGTATCCGCATGCCGGATATCCAAGCGCGGAACTTTGAAGTCAAGCAGACGATGCTGCAGTTGCTACAAATGAATAGGCAATTTGGTGGAACATACTCGGAGGATCCCAACGCTCATTTGACTACTTTCGTGAAGGTGTGTGATTCATTCAAGCAAAATAGGGTTTCTAAGGATGCATTGAGATTGAGGCTCTTCCCCTTATCGTTAAAAGATAAAGCAAAGGCATGGCTCAATTCCCTTCCAGAGCAATCTATTGATACTTGGGATGAGTTATCAAGGAGATTCAGAGCGAGATTTTTTCCTCGGGGCCGTAGAGCCTCTCTTCGGGGTGAACTTCTATCTTTTGAGCAAGAACCGGGTGAACTCTTCCATGAAGCCTGGGAACGATTTAAAGATAAAATGAAACAATGCTCCAATCATGCACAGCAAAAATGGGTGTTACTTGAAGCTTTTTGGAATGGCCTTGATGATGATTCCTTGAATATGCTAGATGCGGCATCTAATGGGACTATTGGCAACATGACAGTTAATGAGCTCTACAAGCTGTATGAGAATCTTGCTGCAAACACAATGCAGAAGGCCAATAGAAGAAGAACCATGAAGAAGAAAGATTATTCACAAGCCTCTAGCGCCACTAATGATATTCTAGATCATTTGAATGCTTTGAATCGAAGATTTGATAATTTGGAGATGCAAGTAAGGAGAGGAAATGCTATGGGGGTAAATGCCATTCAATCCCCCATGGGATGTGAACAATGCGGGGAAGGGCATGTCATGGAGCAATGTCCTTATGCTATAGAGAATGTGAACTACTTGAACAACTTTCAAAGAGGGCCAAACAATCCGCAAAACAATCCTTTCTCACAAACCTATAATCCAGGGTGGCGGAATCACCCTAACTTCTCTTGGAGTCAAGGACAAAAGGTGAATCAACCCTCCTCGTCAGGCATACGACCTAACCATCCTCCCGGTTTCCAACCTCAAGTTAGGCAATTTCCCATTAAGAAGGAAGAATCTAAAATGGAGAAAATGTTGTCTCAAATTCTAGCCAACCAAGACACTGCAAGAGCAGAAACCAAGGCCACTTTTGCAATACATGAGACGGCAATTAAGAATCTTGAAGTGCAAATGGGTAGTATGGCTTCTCAATTGAATGCTTTGCAAAAAGGTGGGCTACCTAGTGACACAATTCCTAATCCAAGGAGAGAGGGCAAGGAGGAATGTAAGGCGGTCACCTTGAGGAGTGGTAAACAATTGCCCGAAGCCATTGATCCTAGGGTGAACTATGGAGGTGATGAGGGAGTGGTTGTGCAAGAGGAGAATAAGAGCGAGAAAGAAGAAATTGTGAAAAATAGTGGGGAAGAAAATGACATTGAGGTAGATAAAAGAGAGGTAGAGAGAAAAGATGACAACGAGGGTGAAAAATTGAGTGGAGAGAAAAGAAAGCAAGAAGAGATCATCAAAAAAGTGACGCCTCCTCTACCTTTCCCCCGAAGGTTCAAGAAGCAAAAAGAAGATAAGCAATTTAAGAAATTCCTAGATATCTTCAAGCAGCTGCATATTAATCTTCCTCTAACTGAAGCTTTAGAGCAAATGCCCGCATATGTGAAATTCTTGAAAGATATGTTGTCCAAGAAGAGAAGATTCAATAAGTTCGAAACGGTGGCCTTGACCAAAAGTTGCACCGATATCATCAAGAATTTACCACAAAAGTTGAGTGATCCGGGTAGCTTCGTGGTTCCATGTGAGATGGGTAAAATGACCATCAGAAAGGCCTTATGTGATTTGGGCTCTAGTGTGAATCTCTTGCCTCTTTCTGTCTTCAAGAAAATGCAATTGGGTGAGGCAAGACCAACTACTGTAACTTTGCAATTGGCGGACAGAAGCTTAGTTTACCCAAAGGGGATAATTGAGGATGTGCTAGTGAGAGTGGGTAAGTTTATCTTTCCTGCGGATTTCATCATTTTAGATTGTGAAGTGGATCGGGAGATGCCCCTCATTTTAGGGCGTCCTTTCTTAGCCACTGGTAGAGCCCTCATTGATGTGGAAAAGGGGGAGATTACATGGAGGGTTGGTGAAGAAAAGTTGACATTTAACATGTTCAAGGCCATTAAGGCACCTAATGAACCAGAAGAGTGTTGCTTTAGTGACATCATTGATCAAGTGGTGCATGAAGAATTCCACAAGTCAATCACTCAAGACCCGTTGGAAGCTCTCTTAGTTGGGTGTGAATTGGAAGGAGAAGAATTTGAAGAATGTTTGGCTTTGCTAAATGCTTCATCGACCATCTCTAATAGACGCATTTCATTTGAGTCTTTGGATGCTACTTCTCTTGAAAAACCTCCATTGAAGCCATCTCTTGTTGAGCCACCCAATCTTGAATTGAAAGCACTCCCGATTCATTTGAAATATGTTTATTTGGGAGGAGACAATACATTGCCTGTCCTAATTGCTTCTGATTTGAAGGAAGATCAAGAGAGGCAACTTTTAAATGTTTTAAAGGCATATCAGCGGGCTATTGGGTGGACAATTGCAGATATAAAGGGGATTAGTCCATCAATCTGCATGCACAAAATTTTCTTGGAGGATAACCATAAGGCATCCATCGAGCATCAACGAAGGTTGAATCCCATCATGAAGGATGTGGTCAAGAAGGAAATTCTGAAGTGGTTAGATGCAGGGGTTGTATATCCTATCTCTGATAGTTCTTGGGTGAGTCCAGTCTAATGTGTTCCTAAAAAAGGGGGCATGACTGTAGTGGCTAACACCCATAATGAACTTATCCCTACTCGCACTGTTACTGGTTGGAGAGTGTGCATGGACTACCGCAAGCTAAATGCCGCCACACGGAAAGATCACTTTCCACTACCTTTCATTGATCAAATGCTCGATAGATTGGCTGGCAAGGACTTCTTCTGTTTTTTGGATGGCTATTCAGGATATAATCAAATTGCCATTGCTCCAGAGGACCAAGAAAAGACCACCTTCACTTGTCCATATGGCACATTTGCATTTAGGAGGATGCCCTTTGGTCTGTGTAATGCACCAGCAACTTTTCAAAGGTGTATGATGTCCATATTCACTGATATGATTGAAAAGACTATGGAGGTGTTTATGGATGATTTCTCGGTGTTTGGGGAATCTTTTGACGAATGCCTTTACAATCTAGCGGATGTCTTAAAACGATGTGAAGAAACCAATCTTGTTCTCAATTGGGAAAAATGCCATTTTATGGTGCGTGAAGGCATTGTACTGGGCCATAAGGTGTCCAAAAATGGCCTGGAAGTGGACAAAGCAAAGATTGAGTTGATTGAGCAACTACCCCCACCCACCAATGTAAAGGGTATTCGAAGCTTTCTTGGTCATGCGGGCTTCTATCGTCGCTTCATTAAAGACTTCTCCAAGATAGCTAAGCCTCTATGCCTCTTATTAGAGAAAGATGTGGAGTTTAAATTTGATGACAAATGTCTTGAGGCTTTTGAAAAGCTCAAAAGAAGATTAGTAGAGGCACCGGTCATTGTAGCCCCTGATTGGGACCTTCCATTCGATGTCATGTGTGATGCTAGTGACTTTGCCGTGGGGGCTGTTTTGGGGCAGAGAAAAGACAAGATATTCCACCCCATTTACTATGCTAGCAAGACTCTTGATGATGCTCAAGAGAATTACACAACCACAGAGAAGGAGATGCTAGCCATAGTATTTGCTTTTGGAAAATTCAGACCATATCTTGTTGGTGCTAAGGTAACAGTATTCACCGATCATTCCACCATTAAGTATCTGTTTAGCAAGAAGGAGTCAAAGGGGCGGTTGATAAGATGGGTTTTATTGCTACAAGAGTTTGACCTGGAGATTGTTGACAAAAAGGGCTCAGAAAATCAAGTGGCGGACCATCTATCTAGATTGGACAGCAATGCACAAGTTGATGATGAAGGTGCTATTCATGAGAAATTTCCTGATGAACAACTCTTTGCTGTTGAGGATGCAGTGGATCCGTGGTATGCTGACATTGTAAACTATTTAGCATGTGAAGTGACACCCCCTGATTTGAAGCTCTATCAATTGAAGAAATTCCTTCATGAAGCGAAATACTATATCTGGGATGAGCCTTACCTCTTTAGGCGATGTGCAGATTCATTGATTAGACTGTGTGTCCCAGCGAGTGAGCAACAAGCAATACTTCATGGCTGCCATGATTCTGAATATGGAGGACATTTTGGGGGGGAGAAAACAGCAGCCAAGGTGCTTCAATGTGGTTTCTTCTGGCCAACTCTATTCAAAGACTCGTACGAGTTTGTGCTTAAATGCGATAGATGTCAAAGAGTGGGGAACATCTCTAGGAGGAATGAAATGCCACTCACCAACATATTAGAAGTAGAGTTATTTGATGTTTGGGGGATAGACTTTATGGGACCACTTCCCAAGTCCTTTAATAATCAATATATTCTCGTGGCAGTGGATTATGTCTCCAAATGGGTGGAAGCCACCGCTTGTGTGGCCAATGATGCTAAAACGGTGATTAAGTTTTTGAAGAAGCACATCTTCACCAGATTTGGGACTCCACGAGCCATTATCAGTGATGGTGGTACTCATTTCTGTAATAGCCAATTCCGAACACTCTTGAGAAAATATGGTGTGAAGCATAAGGTGGCCCTTGCATACCATCCTCAGTCTAATGGGCAAGCTGAAATTTCAAATCGAGAGATCAAGACCATTCTTGAGAAGACTGTGGGTGTATCAAGAAGGGATTGGGCTATTAAACTTGATGATGCATTGTGGGCATATCGCACAGCCTATAAAACTCCCATTGGGATGTCACCATACCGACTTGTCTTTGGCAAGGCTTGTCACTTGCCCATAGAGTTGGAGCATAGCGCTTATTAGGCCATAAAAAGGCTCAATTTTGATCTGAAAGCGGCGGGTGAAAGAAGATTACTGCAGTTGAATGAACTTGAGGAATTTCGCCTCAATGCGTACGAAAGCTCAAGGTTGTATAAGGAGAGAACAAAGAAGTTGCATGATCAGAGAATTCTGCCCAAAGCATTTGTACTAGGCCAAAAAGTGCTCTTGTACAACTCAAGGCTCAAATTGTTTCCAGGCAAGCTCAAATCTAGGTGGTCCGGACCATTCACAGTGGTTCAAACTTTCTCTCATGGAGCTGTGGAACTTGAAGGAAAAGATGGTGAGAAGTTCAAGGTCAATGGACAGAGACTTAAGCATTATTGGGGCGGAGATGTGGATCGTCAAACCTCCACCCTTCATCTGTCGGAGCATAGCTAGTGTGGTGAAGAGTCGGGCTGGCGACTATAAAACTAGCGCTTCTTGGGAGGCAACCCAAGCTCTGTAACTTTTATTTTGTGTTGTTGTGCTAGTGATGTATTTTGTGCAATAAGTGTTCTATTTGTTCTTGGTTTTAATGTAGGTAGGGTAAGTGCAGCTTTGGACCCCAAGAAAACAAATTCATGACAAAGAGCGAAGCAATACTGAAGTGAAATGGCATAGCAATAGGGAAGTCACTAAACTCAATTCTCAGTTCAAATCCTATTTCTGCACGTACTGGTGATAGCTAAGTTGTGCAAATTAATTTTGAGCAAATTAATGAATGATCAATGTTTGAACATGAACAATTGTGCATGATTGAAAAGTGCTAAGCTGTAGTAATGGAATTGAATAGGATTTGAAATATGGCCTGTGCTCTTGGTTGCCATTGTGTGCCGTTCTTAACTGTTGTAAGCATGGATGATGTGAGGAATGTGTTTCAGATGTGTGTTTGCTGTGTTTGCTGCTGCTCTGCTGATAGGTGTCCAGAGAGAATTTCACGCCGCGGCCCAGGAACCATAGCCGCGGCGTGAAAGAAACAGAAGGGGCATCAAATTCGGTGTGACCACGCCGCGGCCCAAGAACTAAGGCCGCGGCTTTAAAAATCCAGAGGCGTGGCATATTTTGATTGTCACGCCGCGGCCCAGGAACCATAGCCGCGGCGTAATGCCTCCAGGGGCTCGTGAACCACGATTTACGCCGCGGCCATCTGATTTTCGCCGCGGTGATACATGACAGATGATTAAAAAGATAGCTCTCTTCGCGTGTTCGGAGCCCTAAGTCTCAAATTCTTCGAGCCGCAGCCCATCCATCACCTCCGCACCCAGTCCCCTCGGTCCCTCAACGAAATTTCCCCCCCTCTCGGCCTTCATCACTTCCTCACCTCACCCACAATTCACTCACAGACAATCGCAGCTTCTCCTCCCTCCACATCTGACCCTAAAATACCTGCGAACCCATACCTGCACTATCCCATTCCCTCGTCATTCTTCCTTCGCCGCATCCTCTTGTCCCCTCCAAATTCCCAACCACCGCAGCCTATTTCGGTCTCGGCTAATCTCGGTGCTCCTCATCCACCTTCCTCCTCCATTTCCTCGGGCTCTGCAGGTTTGTGGTAGCGTTGGCCATCCTTGGCTCTCTTACCTTCCTCGCTTCTCTGTGCCATTCTAGGTAACGGCCCCAACTCTATGTGTAAACTGAATGTGCAATAGTCGTAGGCTGGATGGTGTGAGTTGAACTTTCTTTGCCCAATAGGAAGTTTTGGGAGTTTGTAGATCACGGCTGCTTTAAGAATTTGGTTTAAGTCTGATTGAGACCTTTTCCTGTTGCTATTAACTCTGCGTGTGGGGACCAGTGGAATGCAAATTGCTGATGTTTGTGAATGTAGGCCATGGTTAGATACTTTATCCTTGTGTTGGTCTGTGGTCCCCTGCTTGGTCACTCCCGGGTCTGCCATTATTTTATAGTTGTTCACATGCTTTGCTGCTATCCTGTGTCATGTGTTCGGCCTATTGGTGGTCCCCTTGGTTGTTGCTTATAGTGAGTGGTTCACTTTGTTAATTGTCTTTTAGCTTAGTGAGCTATTCTGTCTGTTGGTGGGTCAAGCTATTGTCTTCAACTTGTAATAGGTCTCCTGTTTGTAGCTTGTTGTGGTCCCTAGGTTAAATTCTCTTTCTGTCTTTTGAGGTCTTTGAGCTGGTTGTCTTCTATCTGCCCAATGATTGCGTCTTTGCAGGTATGGCCCGCACCAAAAGATCTACTCGATCACAGGCAGCGCCTCCTCCTCCACCCCCACCTCAACCTGAACATCCAGAAGAAGAGGACAGAGTAGAGCTTGATAAGCCCCGACCTCTCATTTTGGAGAGATACTTCCCATACAATAGTGACCTACGATTTTGGCAGGGAATAGAGTCCTACGGGTTGGGATTCTTGGCGGGGAAACGAGAAGGAGGGTCTCTCACTATGGTCCGAGAGTTTTGTGAGGACGCAGAGAAACGCACCTCTGTGCGGTGCAAGGTGCGGGGCAAATGGGTCGAAATCACTAAGCACCTCATACAGTCAACCTTCCAAATCCCTGTGGTGACCAATTGTAGGTACCGGTATTTCACTGAGCACACTGACGAGGTACCTTATCAGGACATTGCTGAGCTGATTACTTTACCAGACCGAGCCCAGTGGCACATCGTTGATGGCGTCCACCGTCATATCAAGCGGGCTCACTTACATCGAACAGCGCGGTACTGGCTACACTTTATCTGTAATAATCTTGTACCAGTCAGCCATTTGAGTGATGTTAATCGGGAACGGGCCCTCCTCATCTATCTATTCATACGCGGAGAGCCTGTAGACGCAGCCCAGCTCATTTTTTATTATTTGAGGAACTCGATCCCCAAGGCACATTTACCCATTGGATTTCCCCATTTGATCTCCGGGTTCTGCATCAAGGCTGGAGTGCCCCTGACACAGCAAAGGGTGGAGCTCTTCCCACATAAGCAAGAGTTCAACTATGATTCCATCAGAGTAGCCGACATGGTAAAGCCTGGGGAGGAACAGCCACCGGATGAGCCCGGAGAGGTGGCACCCATTGAGCAGCCTGCACCACCACCACCTGCTGAGGAGTATACGATGGAGCGCTTATTTCTTTATCTGCACCAGGTCCATCAGGACGTCCGGCACATTAGTACCTCTCAAGCCAGAATGGATAGAAACATCCGACGGCTGGCCCAACACTTGCAGATCCCTTTATCTCCGGATGACACAGCCGGACCGTCCGCGCATAGGAAGATGCCCGGAGAGCAGGACCCCGCAGATGACAGCTAGCTCTGGGCTTTTATTTTGTTCTGTCATGCTTTTACTCTTTGTTTTGCGCTCTTATTCCTGTTTTTTTTTTCTTGGATTCCTTCCGTTATTTGCATTGTAGTTTTCATCTCTTTGTGCGAACTTTGGTTTTATTTCATGTCTCAAACTCACTCTGTTGAAATTCTTGGTTTAGTTAGATTCCTATAGTTGAGACTTTGGTTGCTGCATTTTGTTAGTGCTTTAATTGCTTTGGCATATTCTTTTTGTCCTTTCATGCAGTTTTATCTGTTTATGTTCTGATACTGCTTGAAAGATGCCCCTCATTTTACCCCGGTGCATTGAGGACAATGTCCCTTTTAAGTTTGGGGGTGAGGGATGCTTTTGTTTGTTGGGCTGGATTGATGTGGCTTTAAACTTTTACCATTACCCTTCCTCCTTCCAAATCTTACTTTGAGCCAGATTGTTGAGTTATCTTTTGAATTGAATGCATGAATCCAATGATAGTGGGTGCTTAAATTATAAATTGCTCAGGAAGGGTATGTAATGCTTATAGCTACTTGAATTACAATGTCAATTTCTTGTTTTGTGGTGATTTTAAAGAAACTTTCTGTGCACAATAATTGAGGAATAATTTGAATACTTGTATTAAGAGAGAATGGTAGCAAATTGATGTGCATAGATTGTTTGAATGTCATCACTCTAGAACCTATCTTGGAACCCCTTGAGGCTAATCTAGAACTTCATGTATTTTTGAGAAGTGATTTGGGCATTCTTTAAAATGCGTTTGAGCCTTTCTTGCCTACCCTGATGAATATTTAATCACTTGATCCCCATTTGAGCCTTAAATTGAAAAACCATGTGAATTTTCTTGTTGGAACCCATGAAACCTTAACCACTTAGCCCGAAAAACCACAAATTACCCTTGATCTTGAGATAATTGATAAGTCATGAGTGGCAATTAGAGATGGTGAAGGGAGGGGAAATGATGTAAATTGTATATTTGGGTACATGGTTATTTTAGTTGCACTCTCATGAATCAGTACAAAATTATAGTTTAAAAAAAAATAATAATATATATATAAGAGAGAATATTCAGAGAGGTGCAGGAGTCCAAGAATGTTTGGGGTGTAAATGTTCATTAAGAGATAAGTTTGGGGGGGTTGTTACTTGACTTCATATAGTATCTCAAAGTTCCAAATAAGGAAGAGAGATGATATGTAATGCATCATTTATCTCAAGATATTTGCAATTCCTCTAACCTCTTCATTTCAGTAAGCTATTAACCCTGGCCACGCTACAAGCTTAAAAGTCCCATTGATCTCAAAGGTATATGGTGATTATCTTATAAGTGGAGAGGGGAGAAAAGGTTAGGCATATGAAGTATTGATGTTGAAGCATTTTGTTTATGTAGATTGGAGTGTTGCTTTCAATCTTGATACTTGCAGGAAAGTTGCTCTTTGATTAATCACACACACACTCTTTGGAATTCCAAGAAAACTGGTTATTGGATTGAAAGTTATGTAGCCATGGTCATTTAACTCATTCCTTTGTTATTTATCTTCAGTGGCACTTGGTGAGGAAGGAAAAAGTTCATGCTGCCATAGTAATTAGATAGCTTATACAATCTAGCTGGTTTTCCTTAGTCAGTTTACTCGAGGACGAGTAATTGTTTAAGTTTGGGGGTGTGTTAATCATACCAAATTACATCATTTCAGCACATTTTCCTTGAATTACGCATTCATTTGTGTACATACTTGATACTTAGGATAGGAAAATATGGAGTGTAATCCTATTAATGCACGATAGTATATTTTTGTCTTATTATGCATTAGTTTATACCCAGAAAAGATTTTTAAATCCTCTTCTTTTTGTAGGAATCATAGGAGAGCAAAAGAGTACGGACCCTGGAGATAAGAGGAGTGAACATAACTGGTGAAAGGAGGAAAAATGATTCTGGAGAGTCTACGCCGCGGCTGAAAGAATGAAGTCGCGGCCTCATGCAGACAGAGAAGAAAAATGTTTAATCTAAGCTCACCACGCCGCGGCTACAAGATATGAGGCCGCGGCCTCAAGCAAGCAGAACAAAACGGCATATCCAATGAGGCCGCGGCCAGAACCCTACAGCCGCGTCGAGAACCCCTCGTCAGCAAAACGCAAAGCTTCACTCGAACGCTGGATTCTTAAGGAAAAGACTTGGAGAACTTGAGAGGAGGTAGGGCACGAGGGGACGCGGAGAACTCATTCTGGGGAGCTTGGGTATGCTGGAATTTGATTCCTGGAAGGAGCTTGAGCTTGAAGCTAGGATTTGAAGTTCTGAGCAGATTTTAGCATCCTTCCTTGATTTTCTTGCATTTACTTCCTCCTCGTTTCACTTTTGTTCGAGAATGCTATTGATTGAGACATATGTTTTGATGATGTTGTTGAACATGAGTGGCTAATACTCCATTGCTAGGATTATTCTGAACCTTTGTATGGATTGAATATTTACTTCTCTATTATAATTGGAATTAGTGCAAATCTTTATGTTGATTTAACTCTACTTTTAATGCTTCTTATTGCTTGGCCATCAATAAGATTGTCTAGTTTATTTAAGTTAAACTTGAGAGAGTTAACTTACATAGAGAACTTGAGTTGGGTCATGTGAGAACTTGAATCTTGCTTAGTTAAGTGACAAGTTGCGTTAGTGGGATAGAGATATACTCACTAACCTCATATAGTGAATTAGGATTTGAATGAAATAGAGGAGTTTAGTTAACTAGTTAAGAGATTTCCTAATTAATTAAACTAAGCAGTTATCTGGAGATTCGAGAGAGCACAGATAGTTAAATTAGTATCCTGACTAACATAAGATTGCATTAAGAACAATTGTAAAAAGAGCTTATGTGGGCATTCATGAAATACAAAAGGGAATGAATAATCCTAGATCTCCCTGAATTCTTTAAGTTCTAAGTGTCCGTGTTGCTAATTGTGAACGCTTGTTTTGCATAATTGAAGTTAATTGATTAGTGAATTTGTAATTTATGTTGCTCAAATTAGTCGGAAATGCAATGTCCAATGTTTGACCGCTTTTTAATCTAAGTCCCCGTGGAAACGATACTCACTCATCACTGTACTATACCTCGGCCCGTACGCTTGCGGTATAACCTGGTGGCGAACACAAGGTAAAGGAAGAAATGACAAAGGAATTTATCACGGTTCTATTTGATTCACTTAATCTATGTTCAGTCCCCAAACCACCACTTGAGATTTTTCACTATCAGTAAGAATTCAATAGACTCCTTGCAATGCCTCAGTACAAAATCGTGCTCTGTTCTAAGAGCACTCCAACTTTACACTCTGCACTCTTATGGAGTGTTTCCCCAATTTCCTTGTGAATCCCCTCACAAGAAATCCTTTTTCCAAATGAAGAAAAGATTTTACACAGAAAGAATGCTCTCTAAATTAGAGTGAATATGACAAATGAAGTACAATAAATGAAGTATGAGAGTAAAAAATCTTTGACAGATGAATTCAACAGAATTTTTGTATATACAACATTAAAATCGTTACTCGCAACTTCAAATAAAGTTCTATTTATAAATTTGTGATTTAACTAGTCGTTAGACACAAGATCTATCTGTTACAAATATTAATCGATGATTACTCTACCAAACTAGCTGTTCACCAACCACATTTAATGTGTTTGACTCATAATCAATGATTACTCTATGAAATTCGAATTTTGCATTTTAAAGTTCGTCTATCAGAGACATGCTCTAATGAGACTCACAAGTTCTTATTTCAAAATTAAAATTTTGAAATTCAAAATCTGTCTGTTAGAATGAGTGACTCTGGACTCTTTCTGCACTTCGATAATATTCAAAATTTGACTAGACCTCAGACGAATTTTGTACATTTGACTAACTATACTTAACTCGAAATTCAAATTTCAGAACTTGAAATTCATCTATCAGAGATGATTACTCTGGAACTTCGAATTTCAGAAAACAAAATTTGAATTTTGCACAGAATATATAAGAATTAATAGTAAAGTTCATCTATTAGTCAATATTTTTCAAATCTAACATATGCTATCATAGGATAACTTTAAAAATATTTGTTTAAATATTGTGGGAACATAAATAAGTAACAATCAAAGCATTTTACCTTGTGTTCATTGTGAAGAGGAAGATACTGGGTGATCGTCCAGTTAAGTTTTCATTTTTCCACACACAGTATGTGTGCATATACACATACATGTATAAAGCAGTACAAGTTGATATAATTTTATATTTTATTATATTAATTAATATTAATATAATATCAATATATAAATTAAAATTTATAAGAAATTATGTTATTCATTAGTTATTATCTCAAATTTCAACGTTGATTATTTAGCCAGCTGAAGTTAGGTTTTCAAGTCAATCAGTTCAAGTTAATTTTAAACATTGTGTAAGATTTTTTTCTCAAAAAAAAAAGGTGAATAGAATATAGAGTTTCGTAATTCATTTGCACTATTACTTAAATTTTAATTACTTATATTTTAATAACTAATATTTACCAAATTGTTATTCATCTAAATCCTAAACCTTAAGGTCTTTAGAATAATCTATTATATATATATATATATATATAATAAGTGAGATTGGAAGAATTCTAAAGTGCCACATCAGCAAAAAATTCTAGAGAGTCATATCAACAAGAAGCAAGGAGTTCTAATTATGTGATAAATATTTCCTATTTAAATCTGTCATTTATGTGTGTATCTTAATTCTTTTTTTCTTAAATTAATGTATTTCAATGCCAATTGGGCCTGATTGATTTTCAATTATCACAATTGTTGCACGTTTATTTTAATGTTTTAATACTAAATGGTTAATTTATTTAGAAAAATCATTATTCTTTTATATGATATTTATGATGTCAATTATAGTCTACCACTATTAGTCAGCAAAAAATGTAAGCAAATTCAAATTCTTTTATTAAAAAAAAATTCAAAATTTGAACTTTGATTCCTTCAATTTTTTGTTTACCACCGCTTTTCTTTGATTTTAAATCTGTATTTAAGGCTTTAATAACAATTGCTTCTCTTAAAGCTTTAATAACAATTTTTTTACCACTGCTTTTCTTTTATTTTAACTCTATATTTAAAGCTATTATGATATTAGCTTTAAATTTGAATCATTCAGTCTAAAATTATTTTGTCATTTTTACTCAAATAATTATAGTAATTTATATTCATGAGTAATCAATGGTTATTTGCTCCATTTACCACTATATAAACCTATCTTGGTTGTTCCTATTACCCATCAATTTTTTAATTCGTTTATATTGTCAATCCAAGATGCAAGCTATTAAAGCTAGCACACATTGAAGCTCTGTTGGTATGGAAACTTTCTTCCATAGGTATTGCTATACTTTTACTGATGATTTGATGCAATTTCCATTGAATTCTCATGACATTTTTGTTTTTTTTTCTTTTTTTCATTTGTATGGAGGCAATTGTACTTTAAATTTATAGCCCGCAGCTTGCACTCTTCCATGATCCCTGTATCAAGTTTTGCCCAAGTTACTCTGTTGTTATTCTATCTTCAAATTGATAAATATTTTTGTAAATCCTGTTCTGCCTAGGTAATTGTTATACAATATCTAGGTTTTTATTATATAATGTAGTCTGAATAACACGTGAATGCTCGTCCAGATCATTTGTTATATATGAAGATCTTGGATCTGCCCCATTTCTTAGTTTTTATTGTGAGTTATCAAAATTCACTCAACGTAGTGCTTTTTGGGGATATTAGGAGTTCCACATATCTAAAATGACAACAGCAAAATACCAATATATCTCTATTGTTGATTTTTTCTAATTATTTAGGATTAGATCCAGTCACGGATCTAGACTCTAATATATGAGGGGGCAAAATTGAAAACTTCATTAAATATAGGGATACTACAATTAATTTTCACATTTTTTATAAATAAAATTAACATAATTTTTAAAGGAAGGTTTGAAGTAGGGGGGGCTGGTACCCCTGCACGCCCCCCTGTAGATCCGTCTCTGATTAAATCATTGTCCAAGAGCATTATCCACTCTCAATCCTACCTTGTGAGAAGGGAATATGAAAATGGATGAAAAAATAGTATTGATACAGGTATGCCTGAAGTTCATCAATTCACTTGCTCACCCATAAGAGCCCGTTTGGATCATTCATTGCATAGGGTATGTGAAGGGATATTATTTACATCACCTGACAATGATGCATTTGGTTGGGAAAAAATGAGGGAAAGAGATTTACATTGGTGATCCTCATCTAATACCCAATTCACCTTCATTTTTGGATGTGAAGAGCCTTACCGTCATGTAAAGGAGATCCAAATGACAATACTACCCCGATCAAAATAAGTAATTCCTCATCTACTACCTTAAACTTTTTTCGTCTTCTTCCTCAGCAGCAAACCTCTCCACCACTGACTTCCTCCTTCCTCACCACCCTACTGCCGAGCTTCTTCTTCCACACCACCGGCATCTCGACCACCACTACCAATTTCTCTCTCCCCAAACTTGCACCAAGCTCCCCAAACCTAAATCAAGTTCGTGTTCCAGATTCTGTCATACTAGTCATCCATTGTCGTCGCCTGTGGTTCGGGTTCGAAGGTCGTGTTCTACCTAATAGAACGATAGGGAAGGGGATGAACAACTGTGGTTCGAGGTCACATTCTGCTATCCACTGTGTTTTTTTTTTAGGACTGATTTAATGGCTGTGGAGGAAGATAGAGGAAGGAGAATGATAGGGAGGGAGAGATGATTCTGGGATATTGGTTTGGGTGAGCGGTGGTAGTGGTAGTGGTAGTGGCAATGCTATTGACGCCATTAGGGGATAACAATGGGGAAGGGAGGGGAAATTTTTTTTTTTAACCAAGGGTATAAGAGCACATTCATATTTATCTATATTCTTTTAATAAAAAATAAACATTATCCCCTCATATCTAAAATATCATACCAAACAAATTCATATGTAATTATCATCCCCTCACATCCTTCCCATTATATTACATAATCCCCTAGTAATTGAACCAAATAGACTATAAATAATGATAATGTACTTCTTCTTCACATAAAGGAGATGCCTAATTTGTCAGATACTTTTCAAAATTGCAGAACTATTACAATGAAGAAGTTTGGATGGAAATAAGGGGGAAAGCTATATCTATATGGTAGAGACATCTTTCTTTGATAGGAATATTTAAAAAAAAAAAAGCCACTGTGGAAGAATAAAGGGAAGTAAGTGATAGCTATCATAAAAAAATTGATTTGAACAAGTATTTTTTAAATTAAAAATTGAACTTATAATTGAATTACAACTAAATAACTTTAAATATCACCAAGTTTTTAACATTTTTTAAGTAAAATTACTTGAGTTTGACATATTTGCTAAAAACTTGAACAATTAAGTATACAGGAGAAAATAATTCTTAATTTCACAGAAAAAGTTAAGATGAAGTGATATTGACCTACAACAAAAGCTCTAACTCTCTCTACAATTCTGTATGCTTATCATAATTGAAGGAGCTGATAATTCAAAGTAACTGATTCATGGCCGTCTGAATTGAAATGGAATATGGTATGATCATGTTGTCAATAAAAAAGGCATGAACATGGTACCTGCTCAATGTCAAAATGTATAGATTGATCAATTTTCTTAAGACATAAAAAAATGATCAAGAAGTGGGAGGCAAATAAAATGGTTGAGGTGGAATGATTGTAAAAGATGAAAAATGATTAGCAGAGCAAGAAGAAAATGCTCAGTTTTTTCAAATTAGATGAATTAGGTGAATAAGAGATTTAGGAATTCACTATTATAAGGGTAATTTAGTAGAAAAGAACTATTTCAATTAATAAAAATTAATTATTAAAATTTAATAAATATTTTATATTTTTAACGTCAAGTCAATAAAAAATATTATCATGAATTATATAAATATAAATATTTTAATTTTATTTAGATTGAGTTGGGATGGAAATTAGATATTTTAATTAGATTATATAAGAGTAATTAAATTAATAATTTTAAGTTATTTTACTATAAAATTAAATTGATGAAAAATCATTATAGGATATTTAACAGAATATTCTTAATGGTGTTAAAAATTATAATGAAGTATACGTTTTTAAAATAGGAAGAAATTCTTTGTAATTTGAACATTATTGAATGGAAGGCCATGTATTTTACTCTAATAATTTTATGCAAGGGATGCTACTCTATACTCACGGGTGTGATGATAGAGTTGACAATCCGGGTCAACCTGCTTTGGGTCATGTCAAAAAGTTCAGATTGTCAAATGGGCTCAACTAGTAAAGTCCGAACCTGTATGGCAGGTCAAAAAATATTTTTCATGTTTTTTTTTATTTTTTTATATAATTTTTAAATTAATATAACTAATTATCATCATCATTCACAAAAAAATTAACATAATATTTAAATTTTACTATTTATACATCATTAATTAATAAAATAATATATTTTTAATATTTTAAATAAAAAAAAAGGTAAACAGGCCAATTAATGATGTATAAAAAGTAAAATTTATATTACTTTATTTCAACTCCCTTTTCCTTCACATAGAGCTGACAATATGGGTCAGACCCGACAAGTCAACCTGATTAGCTCGATAAAATGGACTAGTTGGATTTTAAAATTAGAAGTCCAAATAAAAAATGGGCTTTTTGGGCTCAACGACGAACTAGCAAATATCGAAGCAGCGTGTGGGGAAGAAAAGGAAAAAGGAGTGTGGCCCAAGGAGAAATTTTAGGAAGAGACATTTTTTATTTATTTTAAGGATATTTTACTTTTATGAGAAAATAATAATCAAGTAACTATATATTGGTCATTTAAAATAATTATGATTTTCATGAAAATGAAAATTAATAATACAAATAGATGGTCATAATAAATTTACAAATCAAATGTATTATATATATAAAGTTAGGTGGGATTAGAGGAAATCTGTGTTGCCACCTCTGCATGGATTCACGAAAATCAATAATGATTATATTCTAGCCATGTGGCATTTGAGTTATACATTTGGATGATAATTTATTAATATGGCACATGTAGGATTTACAGTTTTTTAAAATAATATAAATGCGGAGTTTTAAAAATAGTTTTACACTATATATATAAGAGATGAAAAATAAGGTCTTTTTATTGATTTTGGTCTCTCATCTATTTGCATTATTTGAAAATTTCTTTTTTTCCTATAATCCAACTAACAGTTTATCATTCATAGTTAATTTTGCAGCAATTATTGGTGATAATACTCATGATAGCCTAAGTCAAATTTAAATCCGTATTTAACCTTTTAAAGGATAATTAAAGAATATTAATATATTAAGGTTACATTTTTCCCCGATTTTCATATACGATGTGATGATATTGCCATAATCTTTTGGTTATGATATTATCATCTCCATTACTGTAAGCGTCAACCTTTAATCCATTAAAGGAATTTCAAAATTGAGAACTATTAGATATGGCCTCTCATATGTGTATATGCAAGCTACCTGTTTGTGATATTTATCCTTATATCTGCCATGACAACCCGTTTCAACTCCATGCGTGTGATATCTTAAGATTGACATGAGTGGCAAATTAAGTTCACAATTGTAAGACTTTGGATGATGCCTGACAACCGTATACCTGATGATGTTAAATCTATTAAGTTTGTTGCACAAGACATCGTAAGTTTTTTATTGATTAAATCTTATGAACGATATATCTAACTTACTTAATTATATTTAAGTGATAAGAGATTATTTACTAAGAAAATAATAAAGAATAAGATTTAATAAAAAAAGATAATGATTTTTATTGCTTAACTTATATAAATAAAATACCAATTCTAAAATAATACATATTTTGAAAACATTACACTGGATTTAAAATTTTAATTTTAATTTTTTAAATATGTGCAATATTTCTTAGGATACAATCCGTGAGAAAAAGTATCTATTCTCATGGAGCTATTTGTAAGAAAAATTTCTTAGAGACATTTTTCTAAGAAATTGGTTACCTTTCTCATGGATAATGTTGTAATAAATGTGTTCACAATTTTTTTCATTATTTTCGCAACACTTCTCATGAGACTATTTGTGAAAAATTATTTTCACAAAGTTGTCCCTGAGAAATTGTAAAATTTTCTTACAACAACTATTATGAGAAATGATAATCCATTTTCTTAACTTTTTTGTTAATATTTTTTTATTATTTCTCACGTCCTTGTCCATGAGAAATTATCACCTTTCTCACCGAAATATCCATGAGAATGCCATTTTCGCGCTTGACGCTACCAAAAAGCTACCTTTTCTCACAAGTAAGTTCATGAGAAAGGATAAAATTTCTCATGGCGAGAGTTGTAAGAAATTTTGGTGTCATTTTCTCGTCATAAAGCTGAGCATTTTTCTCGCGAATATTTCTCATGAGTTTTCTCTTAATTCTTTTTTCCATGAGAAATTTTTCTAAGAAATGCTTTTTTGGACACTTTCCATAAGAAATTCCTTAAGAAATTATTGTCCCTAGAAATTTCCCAAAGAGAAATACTATTTTCCTGTGGTGCATAACTCTAATTTTTTTAAACCAACAAGCAAAAACTCAAACATTGATTTTGGACTTTTATATTTAGTTGATTTTTACCCAAAGATTCATAATTTGTGTCTCCTCTCTCAATGTTAATCAATGAATTGGTAAAGTGATATACATGGTTATATATATATAGTATGTATAAATAACTATTGAATATTTTTATGACATAAATAATATTCAAAATTGTCTTAGGATATTTATATATAGGTTCCCCAAGTCAATTAATGATCAGTTAAAATAATTAAATGTATAAAATATAGTATTCATTGATTTATTGAACAGGATTAATTGTTTTATCATGAATTTGAAATTTTTTTGGCCAATATCATGTGATTAAAATGATTTAAATTTTTTTAATTCTCAATTTCTTGTGGTTATAAAGTTCATCTAAAAAAAGTAATCATTTAAATTTAACCTAAATCATATTTTTAGATAAAATTTATATGTTACAAGTGCTCTGTTGGTTTCAATCAAATTTTATTAGTATATGTTGACCTACAAAATAAATTAATTGATGATGATATTTTTTTAGTATCTTATATAATTTAAGGGATTTTATAAGTCTATTGAAATGTTGTAAAAATATTCATATTTATTTATTATAATTTGAATGAAATTATAAAAATATATTGATTTTTAGATTTATATAGATAAATATTAAAAATATTTTATATGGAAAAATAATATGGAGTTGTAAAACCATTTTGGATTTTGAAATAGAACATGCTAAATATGCGAATATATGCAAACCAATCATGAATTATAATATATACAAGTACTTTTGGAGGCTTGAAATTTTATCATCTCACATCAAATATCATGTATAAAGAATTGTTGAATAATTTAAATTGATATTTTTTGTGGTTATTTTTCTTTAGATATCATATTTTGTATTATTACATATTTAAAAATTTCTTATTTATATATTTAGTTTGTTACATCTTTTATTATATATATTTACGTTTTTGTTTATATTAATAAATATATAATTATTCAAACTCATTGTATTATAATTGTAAAAGTTCTATTAAAATTTCTTATTTTTAAAAGATTCTGTGCATCGCACGGGTGCATAACTAGCTATTTAAAACAATGGGAATTGAAATGAGAACAAGGATATGAATGTGTTTGACTAAATGAAAATAATATGAAAATGCAGTAGAATAATAATCAATGAACCATATATCCCTTGATGTAAAATTACATTAAAATCTTCATTATTAATTGTTTAATTAAAAAAATTTGATGCATATATTTAACTAAAATATTAAAATTTGTTTTACTTTCTTAAATTTTTAAAATACTTTTATAACAATACAAATAATAAATTTTTAATAATTAAATTAATAAATTTTTAACTATCAATAATGTTTTTTCAGTCCTAAATATAGGGTTTTTTGTCATAATCCTAAATATAAGATTTTTTACAGTATACGAGATAGTATTTATTATATATTTCTAAAAAATATTCTTATTTAATATATCCCAAAGAGAGAAATAAAGAAATTAAATAAGGGTAATTTTAAAAAAATATTATAATTTTTAAAAAAATTGAGACAATTAATTAATTTTAACTCCTATTATTAATCCATGTTATTTAGTAAAAAGAATTTTATACTGAAAACTAGATGGAGTATCTTTCACAAGCTTAAAAACCATGGCTCATTCTTCTTCAAACTTTATGCGATTCTATTCACTTTTAGGTAGGGGTTTGTCTCTTCTACCAACACCAACACTTTGTTCTACTAAAATGTTATCCTTCACATACATGAAAATCATAGCTCACTCTTTTTTAAATTTTATGTGATTCTATTTCACTGAATATACAGCGTGACAAAATTTTGATGGAGCACAATTTGGCAAGGAAGAATCCAAGTTTATCTTTTGCAGAGCAAACCCGCAAACCAAGACTTATCCCACACAAACACAAGAGGTTATCTGTTCCCCAATTAATTAGTATCTATTTGGATTATCTTTTTATAAAAGATTTATTAGAATAATTACAGTTTACAAAAATAAAATTTGGATAAAAGTAGAAAAATTTATCACAAATTTATTTGGATAACTTTGAAAAAAATGATAGTTAGAAATCATAGTTTAGTTTATTAAAAAGTAAACCAAATAAGCCCTTAATTAAAAATCTTACTAAAAGAATAAAAATAGTGTTTAAATATTAAAGAATGAATTTGTCATGTTTTGATTAAAAATAAAAAGGGGAATTACTAGAGATCAAAATATCAATTTTATTAAAGTGAGATCTCCTGTCGATTTAATGACAAAAAGGGATCAACTTTTTTAAATTAAATATTAAAATATAAAATTATCAAAATATTCTTAATTTTTATTTCTTCCCATATCATCATCGATCAACGGTCACGGACAACTAGTCAACGATCACCAATGATCGGTTAATGCCGATCAATGTTTGCTGGGAAAAAATAACTTAAGATTTATTTTTCTAGATTATACAACTTACTTATTTTGAATTTACAATTTAGTTTTCAAATTTTTACTTTGCAATTTCTTTTCCAGAATTTACAACTTACTTACTTTGAATTTGTAATTTATTTTTTAAATTTTTATTATAAATAGTTTCAATGTTTGACAATTTCTTTTCTAAAATTTATAACTTGTTTATTTTGAATTTATAATTTATTTTTCAAATTTTTACTGTGAATTGTTTCAATGTTATTGTAACTTGTTTTATATATTTTGTAACTTACTTATTCTAAATTTATAACTCATTTTTTAAATTTTTACTATCAATTTTTTTAATATTTTATAACTTTATTCTAGAATTTGTAACTTATTTATTTAGAATTTCTAACTTATTTTCTAAATTTTTACTATGAACTTTTTCTGCATTTTTCAACTTCTGTTCTAAAATTTTTTAACTTGAAATAATTCATGATAAAGATTTGAAAAATAAGTTGTAAATTTAGAATAAGTAAATTGTAAATTTTTTTTAAAAAAAGTTGCAAAATACTAATACAATTCATAGTAAGAATTTGAAAAATAAATTGTAAATTAAGAATAAGTAAGTTGTAAAATATATAAAAAAAAGTTGCAAAAGCACTGAAATTCATAGTAAAAATTTGAGTTGTAAATTTAAAGTAATTAAGTAGTAAAACATGTAAAATAAGTTATAGAAATATTGAAATAATTAATAATAAAAGTTTAGAAAATGAATTGTAAATCGAGAGTAAGCAAGTTGTAAATTCTAGAAAAGAAACTATAAAACAGTAAAATAATTTATAATAAAATTTTGGAAAATAAGTTACAAATTCAAAATAATCAAGTTATAAATTCTAAAAAAGAAGTTGTAAAATTACTGAAACAATTCATCATGAAAATTTGGAAAACAATTTATAAATTTATAATCAAGAAGTTGCAAATTCTGGAAAATAAATTGTAAAGTAAAAATTTAAAAAGTAAGTTGTGAATTCAGAACAAGTAAATTGTAAAATCTAAAAAAAAGAAGTTATAAACTATTTTATCCCAATAATCATTAACTGAATCAGTTGTCAGCAACCGTTTACCATTGTTGACCAGTCGCCAATGACTATTGACTGTCGTTGACCGGTTGCCAGTGAATGTTGACCAACAATGGTAGGGAAAGAAATAAAATTTAAGAGTATTTAGATAATTTAATATTTTTATATTTAATTTTAAAAAGTGGATCCTTTTGTAATTAAATAAACAGTGATCTTACTTTATAATAAAATTGTGATTATAGTCCTAAACAATAATTCCCCAAAAATAAAGTACTATTGTATTTTAATTAAAATATATATTATTATATTATAATCCATCCAGAATACTTCGGTAATTTACTGTGTAGTCCTTGAAGTGTGTAGTAGTGTTCCAAACGTCTCTCCCGTGAGAGATGAAATACCGTAATTGGGGCGGTGATTATGTAGTATGGGTGGATAATGGTGGCAATTGAAAGGGAAGGGGATGATGACGTAGACGTGCTTAGATTGGACTAGAATGTTGAACCATAACATAACAATTAATAATGAAAAGAAAATAATTAATAATAATTATAATATTTAATTACTTTTTTTTTTAACTCTTGTTGATGAGAAAAAAAAGAAAGTTGGATTGGGGTTCTTGTCATTTTCATTTATTCGGGTTTACCCGTCTTACCCAGAACCGTCAACCAACAAATTTGCCGAAGCACCGACCCCCGATTTGGGGTCTGGGGAAGAAGACGAAGAAGAATGCCATTACGATCGGTGTTCGACGCCGGTGACATCAGAAGGGAATTCGAAAACGCAGGGCTTGACCTCAAGTTCGTTCCTATCATATGGAAGCATGTGATTCAGAATCTGAAGCAAAACGGTGAGTGCGAGGAATTTCACTGGGAGAAACAAGTTCCTTCGCTGCCTTCAGCTGCATACTCTTTGCTTCGTTCCAGATTCAAAAAGCCCCTCTCTTCCTCTGTTCACTCTGTGTTCCACTCTGCTGATAACCTCACCACTAAGCTCCTCATCAAGCTCCAGGTACGACTCGATACTCTCCCTTTCACTTTTAGGTTTCAATGAACTTATTCTTTTAAATATATATATATATTTATATATATATATCTTTTACAGAATCTGGAAGTATGATTCTTCTTGTCACTGTGAAATAGGGATCAAGTTGATTTCCATTTTAAATTGGTTCGTTTGGCTTTTATACATTTTGCTGTGGGTAAAAATTATGAATTAATGTTTTGTATATGTCCTAAATAGTATAAGCATTTTTTCACATTTTTTGTCTTCAATTTATAAAATATAAATAAGTGTTCAAGTTCTTGAAAAATTAAAATATCCACATATCTTTTCCCGCGAAAGTCTCCATTTTAAGTCCTTTCCTGTTTCTGTTTTAATGCCGGCATGCTAACCATAAGCTGAAAGCTAACTGAACTTTTGACCTTGTAATCTTCTCTTAGTTGATGATTTTCATTATATTCTGCTTATTAGTTCCTTGAATTACCCAGTTATTTGAAATTTTGAAGCATGCTGATTTATCTTGTTTGCTGCTAGCAATTACTAGTTTAGCATCAGTTCACGAACATACGCACACAAATCATTTCAATTTATAATTAAACTGTGATTATTATTCCTATTGTTAGAATGGAGCTTTTGTGGAGACTGTGATAATGAGGTATGATACACGTTTGGGCAAATATGGTGGTAAACCTCGTCCCGGTGGTCTAAGATCAACTTTGTGTATATCATCTCAGGTTTCTAACCTCGTCTCTCCCTCTCTGCCATTGTATTGAGTGCTGATATGAATCTATTTCTTGCTGATTGAAGCATTTTCCTTTTAGTTAGTGGTTGGTGCAATAAAAGCCAATTGCTCCTTTTTCTTCAGGTAGGTTGCAAAATGGGTTGCAAATTCTGTGCGACTGGAAGTATGGGATTCAAAAATAACTTATCATCTGGGGAGATTGTGGAACAATTGGTTCATGCCTCTTGTTTATCGCAAATCCGTAATGTTGTCTTCATGGTAATTTTTTCCCCACAATTTTTTATTTGAAGATGTTGAATTGTTGTATTTTTTTACTGAAGCAAAAGATTTAACAGTCTTCCTTGTATTCTCTGTCTTCCCTGCTCTTCAGAATGTGATATTCCAGTAAAGTCAAAATTGTAATATTTGATTTTTCCCCTTTAAAGTCCACTTGTTTGGCTTATGCTAAACAACAGGTACTGATCTTATGTAACCGATTGTGATGATTCATTTTCGTGCTAATCATTGTCAAACTTGAAATTTAAATGAGTTCTATAATTGTCCAAAAAGAAGTGGAGAAAGAAAAGGAAGAAATAAGTTCATGTAATCACATAACTCATCTGATTATCACCCACAGTTGTGTTGTTCCAGTAGTACTTATAATATATGCAATGAATCACCAAGTGTTATTAATTCCTACCTCTGTGTTTTGGGTTGGCATTCCATTTTTGGGTACTTGTAAGTCCATAAGAGATTCTTTCAGGAAACATGGAGAAACTAGCAACCGTATTGGAGGTTCAATTAGGATCATCATGTTTACTTGTCATTTTCCTATTCCGTTTATTCAAATTGCAAGCTTACGCTCTTCTGCAGCATTATCACAAATGCCTGATGCACACAAGTGTCACTGCAATAGCATTTAATGTCCATCTTGCAGTTTAACAATATATTTTGTTACAGGGAATGGGAGAGCCTCTGAATAACTATTCTGCCTTGGTAGAATCTATTCGTGTCATGACTGGATTGCCATTTCAGTTGTCACCAAAAAGGATAACTATCTCAACGGTATATACATGTGTTTTTCAGACTTTGATTCTTTCTCTTTTCCCTTTCCCCTTTCCCCTTTCCCCTTTCCCCTTCCCAGCCACTGGATTTGTTATTGATAGAAATGAGACATACAAAAATTTTAAATTCTATTCCATTATATTGGTGATATATGTCACGTATAATAGACTTTGGGTTGAATTGAACAACATAGACACCTTTTTATCTGCTATGTTTATTGCCTAAAAATCTCCACTCAACTAAAGCTTTTACATTTTAGTGAATCTTGGTGATTGCATTTTGCTAAAATCTAATGTCATGTTTGGTAGAAAGAAAATAGGTTTCAAGAAAGGGAGAAGGAGAAAGAAAATTCACCTTAATGTATTTGGTTTTCAATGGAAAAGCTATTATTGATTAGCAAACACAGAGGTCTCCAATGCAAAATTATAATTATCGATTAAGCATATCAAGATAGATTTTTTCTCTCATTCTCTTTTTCTTGAAACCCTTTTTTTTTTTTTTACCAAACATGAGATAAGAATTGCCCAAAGCGAATTACAATTTTGTTGGGGCACTGTCCTTGCTATGTCCATCTTTGCTTCATTTTAAGGAATATGATACTTTAAATGGAGTAAGTTCTAAATAGCTTATCTTGCACGGTTCTAATAAAAACTTTTACTACAAATGTTAGATTTAAGAAAGCAGCTTTTCCATTGAGTTACACTGATCACAAAAATTGGTCCCTCTACAATAGGATATTATAAATGTACTTTAAGTTGTCATGTATTTATATTCAAGTCACTTGTGTTGCATCTTCATTTGATTTTGGAGTGTGTAGTATTGTAAGCTTTTTCTCATCTCACTCCATAGTCATTGTTGAATGCTGTTTCATTAAGACTTTGTTTTTTGGCCAGAGCTGTTTCATTAAGACTCTAAAAATTCATATTACATCTTATTCCCTTGACCAAAATCTCTTGAATACTAGAAATATCTGACTTTATAACTTTTGTTTTTCCTTTTTCATCTTTAATAGGTAGGCATCATTCATGCTATTAACAAGCTTCATAATGACCTGCCTGGTTTAAATTTGGCAATCTCACTCCATGCACCAGTCCAAGACATTCGTTGCCAGATAATGCCTGCAGCTCGTGCTTTCCCACTGGAAAAACTTATGGATGCATTGGGAGAATATCAAAGGAATAGGTGTGTTTATGTTTTCAAATTAGACTATTTGTTGACGTTATACTCTCTATAGGATCATATATGTTTTCAGTCATGAGTGCAAAATATGAAAAAATGTCATTCTTAATTACAGTGAGCAAAAAATCTTAATTGAGTACATAATGCTGGATGGGGTGAATGATGAAGAGCAACATGCCCACCAACTGGGGAAACTGATGGAGACATTTCAAGTGGTAAACTCTCACTGTACTACTTTGAACCTATTAGAAACATCTGAATTTTGATTGTTTTGTGAATGGGACTTAAAAATTTGAAGATTTCTTGTATCTTTATCTCTCTGGTTTATCTCTTTCACACTTTGATGCTCATCTAACATAAATCCTTTAACCTGCTTTCCTTCTAGTGCTGGAGAATAGTGGTGTTTATCAATCCAATGACCTTGAATGATCAAAGTGATCCTCTGTGTCAATTTCCGACTGAATGACATTGGCATTTTGGAGAACAAAACTAGATCACTAAATTAGGGATATATAACTAATTTGACAGCCCTCACAGTTGGTTTCAGGGAGTCGGTTTTCCACTGTTTTTTATGAATAGTCGCACATGTTTCAGGGAGTTTAGTAAATTTTAGCATTTTTGCTGTGCATGTCTCATGGAACCTGCCTAGTTTAATATCGCCAAACACTCTAGAACCTGTTTGAATCCCAATAAAAACTTTAATTCCCTGATATGTGATGCTATAGTTTTTAAAATATTTTCTTGCGGCCTTGATCCTTGTGACGCAGGTAGTGAACTTAATTCCTTTCAACCCTATCGGTACCTTGAGTCAGTTCAGAACTAGTAGTGAGGAGAAAGTATCAAAATTTCAGAAAATTCTTAGGGGCACCTATGATATTCGAACCACGGTTCGCAAGCAGATGGGTCAGGACATCAGCGGTGCTTGTGGGCAACTGGTGGTTAACCAACCTGACAAGAAGTCTCTTGAGAATGCAGGTCTCCTAACGGACATAGAAGATCTTGTTATTTGATGACAATCTGGTCTCTAATCGGTAGGCCTATTGTGGGGCTCAGTCCCTAAAATTTAGTTAGCGAACAATGTAGTTCTTTCAGTCCCCACAACAACCACCCCCCCCCCCCCCCGCCGCAAAAAAAAAAGAAAAAGACAAAGGGATGTAATGGGCAACGTCAGAAATAGTGCTCCATTCATTTTCCATGGAACAGCAGACAACCTATAACAAAGGGATGAATTCATTTTTCTTTCTTCTACCTTGAAATCCATCCCTCTATTATTTTTTATTTGTAATGTATAGAAAAAATAGTGACTTGACTTTTTTTAAAAATTGTATTTTTTTTAATGTTTACATCCTTTAAATATGAAATAAATATTGAAGGAATAAAAAATAAAATTGCCCAAAGTTTAATTAGATGTTTGAAGGTATAACCGAAAGAAATCACAGTATTTATGACTTGGAAGTGGTATGACTCTACATTTTATATTGATATTGGTTGATATTGTCCTGACTTTCGTACACACATCACCAGCGCTGTGTCGGTAAAAGCTTGCTACACTAGAATATCAGAACATGCATGGACTTAACCAAAGATGTCAAGCTTGTAAGGAAAGAAATATCACGAGCCAAAGTAATATATTAAGCAAACGTTAGCAATGGAAGAGTTTATCAGAAAAAAAAAAAAAGTAAGTTAGCAATGGAGGATGGGCTGAATAGGCTAAGAGTTTCTCAAGTTCGTCAAAACTTCTACGAGTACTGCAAATTCAGATTCCAACATTGCAATTTGTTTATCCTCACTCTTTAGTCAATAGGGAGATTGATCCCTATCAACCTGAAGAAACCAGAAGTTCTGGCACTCAGCAAGATAGTTAACTCTGCTGTCTTTAACAACTTGATATCATAATGAGAAGATTCACCAGTTCAAACAAGTTCGGCACATGTCATAAAATGCACCAGATGTAAACCTGTAGAAAAAAAAATCCTGAAGCAGGTACATAAAGTAGCTCATCCATCGAATCTGTCTTGAACAAGCCAAAACTTAAAATACAGATAACCGAAGCATAAGTAAGAAACATTACAAACGCTGGCTACAATCTGATCCTATGAAGTCAAGAGTGCTTCCAGCTTTGCAATCCGATCATCCTCATTTTTCTTGATAGGATCTTTATCAACCTCTTGATACAAATCATGCTTCCACTTCTCAATTCGAGGCTTGCTAGGATGATAACCCTGTCTTCCACTAAATCTATCTCTTCCCCCATAATTGCTGCTGCCACCACTGCCCCGGTACCTTCCTCTAGATGAGAAGTCATCCCTCCTAGCTTCACCCTTGTTGGGTGCACTGTCTACTGCATATTGCTTCTCAGGTCTATCTAAATAGCGAGGGTTGCTGCTTCTTTCATCCCTCCTTTCATTCCTTTCCGGAGGGTAGTATGTTTGGCTTGACTTTACAGCCTCAATTGTAGCTGGATTAGCATCTCCTGGATCTGCTGGAATCTTCTTCTCCCTAAATGCAGGTCTTTTCTTAGTAATTGGAAGAGGGTAATCTTTCCATTCAGAAGGGCCATCTTTTCTTTGTAAAGTATTATCATCTGGTTTAGCTCCTGATTTTTCATCTGTTTGCTCTCTACTTCGTCCATGAGCTTTCTCTGCCCTCTCATTATGGTGATCCCTTGAGTCTTTCCACCATCCATGCTCTTGAATAAAAAATGTAAGCATGGTATTACTTCTCATAAACAACTAAGATGGTGATATTACGAACTTGGTGGAAACAACAGAAAATACGGAATTAAATGAAACTACATCTCAACTTTTGCAAATCAATAGGGAGATATTGTAATTTAGCTCCCAGAACCTCAATTTGTTTTCTAACCATGTTTTATACCACAGTAACTAATGCATATCACAACTGAAAAACCATGGGTCAACACAATAATGAGTCTGAGACCACTAGAGAATTATCCCAAAAGAAAATTCAATATAAGATATTGCTGACAAAATTTCCCAATCAAATCATATGCATGAACACCAAGAGGAAACTGACATCGTAGCGTTCAATTAATAAGAATAGATTAACTAATCTACAGCATGTACTAAAACCTGTCACATCACAGACTCCGAAAGCATATGTTTGTTACGCAGTAAAGGAAAACAGATGCACAATTTTTTTAAATATCCAATTCATTGTAAGTGTTACATAACATTTTGGACAAAATCAGAAACAAGGTTAAAGTCAAAGTGGACACATCATTCCAATCCGAAATGAAGTGTAATCCATTCCAACGGGCATGCTAGTGGGCACTCAATTTCTAGCATTGAGTGAAGGAATTTAAAATAGTCATAGTTAAATCCTATTGCGTGCATGGACGAAATTATATGCTTGTGTGAATAGAGCCAATTTCACAAATCATAGATACATTTGACTCATGGTCGGACTAACCAATAAGGTACCAATAAAAAGTGAAAGTAAATTAGTCAAAATAGATACAAGACAAGGAAACTCACCACCAGTCGCTCTTCGACCAACCTGCCTGGCACTACCTCGCTCATCATGCTGTTATAGATATGCACAGGCAAGCCTAAGATGGTTATAAATGGAAGTACTTAAAGGCAAGGAACTGAACAAGAATGCCGCTACTTGACCCCAGAAAATAGTTTGCATGCATTGAATAATAATCAAGCAATTAAAAATACAGAAACACAGTTTCACTATGATGAGAAATTTTTTCATAGATGACAGATTTTCCAAATCATTGAAAATGAGTATCAAAGCAATTTCTTGCATATGCCGCATGTAAAACGATAAGTAATGATGCATTCCAACTCCGAAAATTTTAGGGTGTGAGAACAAATTTCAGCCGTCATCACCACAACCGATTGCAATCCTTGCAATCTTGAATAAGTTGCAGTTCACTAGAATATACCCTGGTAGTCAAACATAAAGAAGCAGCCAGTTGTTTGGGATTTGCATTGAGATGGAAAAGACAGCAAATGGTAGTTACTTTCTGCCTGATGATTAACACATGTTAAGCAAAAGGTAACCATTAATTTCTTTTGTTTTTCTCCCCTTTATTCCCCATTACACCCATTAATTATTAGTTATTAGTCACAAGATACGCTGTCTGATTGTATGCAATCCAAGGACATATAACACCTGAACGATAAAGTTAACTACTTTTTTTGGGAAAAAGTGTTCCACAATAGCTTCACTGGTGATCATTGTCTCAAATGTGTCTCTCATCTTTAAGAATATGAGAGATCAGGATCTTAAAACAAAAGGCAATTGCAATCTTTTCATACAATTTAATTTTTTTTATTTTTGAGGTCAACCACTCATATGAAACAATAGGCAGAATCTAAGATGACTGGGGCCAGAACCTAGTTCATACTTCATAGGTCTATGAGCACTCTTGATGCAATCAATTCTAAGAAACAAGTAAAGAAGCACAAAATTACAAAAGCATCTAGCAAAGATGAGTTTGAAGGGCGAGAAATAGTCGAAAACAATTCTGCATAAAACTCCTACAACACCTGAAAAGAAGAGCGAGATCTTCGTAAATCAGTAGGATCAGATAAATGTTTGGACACTTCAGAATGTTCATTTGGTTTCTTGTCGGAAAGCTTTTTCACAGCCTCAGCTTCTTCCTTAGGATCATGAGTTAAAGAAGCTTCATGTGGCACCATATCATGCAGCCGGTGCTGGTGTTTGTGATCCTTGCCTGTGTGATCTACATTGTCTAAATCAGCACTACTGGTTCCTCTGCTTCTTTCTCTTTCTTGTAATCCATCCCTTCTAAACCTCTTAGGACTAGAACCAGCTCCAACCAAATAAGTTACATGACCTTAGGATCAACAATTAACCATGGCAATCTACTAAAATGTATTCAAACAAAAATGCATTCAGCACGCACCTTAGACAGTTCAGATACATGTTAAGAGTGAAAAAAAATTCCAAATGCGTTAGGAAATAAAGAAGTCATTACAAAATCGAAAACAGGTTTTTGTGGCTTAAACTAGCGACGGAGGCTGCCTGAAGGAACCACATATCCTAGCCAGCCAATGAAAGGGATTTGATTTTAGATATTCACCATCGAGAGTCACGGATAGAATAAATTCGATGGCAATCAAGGCGTCTCAACTAGAAAAGACTGTAACTTCAAATCGATTCCACATTGGAACGGCACATGAATGGCTAGTTACAAGCAAATCAACCAGGATATAGCAGGAATAAATTCCCAAGCTCGAATTCAAAGTATTAGTCAATGGACAAATTGATGCATAGTTAGTCCTTCGATTTCATCGTAAAACAGACATGGTATGAGAGGACCTTCATATCCTCTTCCTAATTTCACATATTATTACAGTAGAAAGTCAAATTTTGGCGGGGAGCACCCGCGAAATCGACCAAGTTGAAATGGAACCGTTGAAACAGAAAGGGCGAGAGACAAGTACCTTGGTTCTCGATCAAATCTCGAATTGCGTCGTACGGAGTGGCGACTCTCTCGCCCAGACATTGGCTTCTTCTACAGCCACAGCGAAAACAGACGAGAAGGGCTTTCGTCTTCGGGATCGAGATCAGAGCCTTTCTCCTGCTTGGCTGCTTCTTTATTTATGTAGTGTTTGGTTAGGGTCTGATTGGTTGGAGAATTAGAATGTAAGGCATTGTAGGAAATTTGATTGAAGGTGATTGGAGATATTTTAAAATTTTTTTATTTTGTGGGATTGGAGAAAAGGAGATTAAAAATATTTTAATAAAATTTTATATGGTTCATTAGAGAATCGAGTTATAATTAATCACTTTCTTTCAAAAAGTCTCAATTTTAGAGAAATTTATAAAGGGATGGGGAGGAAATTGAGGGGGATTAAATTCCCCTTAGTCCCTTCCAATTTTTTAGTTATTCAAAAAAATTTTCTCCGATTCCCTTTTTTTCCCTTAAAAAATTTGCAACCAAACAAAATCTTAGGGATTTGTTATGAGTTTATGAAAGGATGGAAGGGATTGTACGGCATTTAATCCCACCCCATCCCTTTATTATTTTCTCAAATTTCTTAAATTAAAAATTTTTAAAAAAATATATTTATTACTTAATCTCTTACCATCTCTTTTTAATTTAAATAAAATTTTATTAAAATCTCTCAAATCTATTTTCTTTTAATTCATCTGTTGAATCAGGCTATTCTGAAGAGAGAAGATTCGTACGATGGTGATGCTACATTTCCAACATTTAGTATAGGCTAAAAAACAAACAGCCGTGCGGTACAATTATCCATATTAAATATAAACCGGTCCAGTTTGTTGCAAATACAAGAGCCCATTTTAGTTTGTACTGAAGAAGTTTTTCATCCTTAAGGCTATGTTTGGTAGGAAGGGAGGAAAGAGAAGGGAAGGAAAGAATTTTAATGGAGGGAAGAGGAGGAGAGGAGAGATGAGATATGGAGGGAAGGGGAGGGAAAGAAAGGGAAGGGGAGGAATTTTAATGAAAAGTAATTTGGTTCAGGAGGGGAGGGGAGGGAAGGAAAGGTAATAATAATTTGATTATTTTATTCTTCAAATTAAAAAAATTTTCTATCATTTGTATGAGTATAAAAAATTTCAGTTTTAAATATAAAATTATACTTTAATAGTTTATATTCAATATTAAAAAATTTTTATACTCACTTTTTGAGATATAGAACTTAAGTATAATATTTTTTTATATTGAAATATTTAAATAAATATTTTTATATTTTTAAATTTTTTTTTATTTTTTTATATATTTAAAATATTTTTTATTTAAAAAAAAAAAGAGGATAGCTCGCTCGCTGTCCCCGCCGTGACACATTTTGAGGGGAGGGGAGCACTGATCATGACACAACCAAACAGGGGGAACTCCCCTCCTCTCCCCTCTCAATACCCCCTACCAAATAGGGGGTAATAGTTAACCAGCATGAAGCCCGTGCTAATGCCGGTTATATTGTTTGTATTCAGCAGGTAGATTGTTTATGAAGAAATAATGGAATTATATTAACTTTAATGTTATGTAGATTATCTATATTCTAGAGAGATGCTTTCTTCCGCAAGAGATCAGCAATTGTTTCGGCCATGATGTTTCTGTAAAATTATGATTGGGCTATTTACAAAGTATGTAGATTGGTTATTTTCTTATTCTATTTGCAGTTTAAAATTTTGTGACTTGTGATATTCCTGGAATTTATACTTATTTCTTTACTCTCTGTTTTTTTGGGGGGGCTTCCCAAGTTGTTATTCTCAGTTCCCAGTTTGGTTCTCTATAGAATGAGGGTTTATTATTATTATTATTTTTCCGTTGGGGATTATAGATGGAGGGTTTATAGAAGAAGGATCTCTTCACTTTTTTGGTGAGTAGAAGGATCTCTTTTGAAGGATGTTTTCACGTGCTTGGGTAATAGCCGATTTTAAGCCCATACTGATTTTTTTCGCCAACCAGTTCATACCCAAATTTTATTATAATTATAAATAAATAGTCGGAGTTGCGCGGGTAGCATTCTTGGTCCTCCCATTTGCTTTTGTCAATCAAACCTAAAAGGAAAATAATGACTTTTTTTAAGCTTGCTGAATGTAAAGAATATATTTGTTAAAAAAGAAATTAAAAAGTTGTAATGAATTCTTAAGTGAAGTTTTCTTTTTTTATTGGAATTGGTTTCATAACAACTCAAGAGAGATCTGTATGTTCTAACGTTGGGTCTTATTGGGCCGTTTTTGTCAATGAGCTTTTTAACAAATATCATCTATAATATTATAAAAAAAATATCATCTATAATTTAAAAATTCATAATTTATAATAAAATATGTTATAATTAAAATTTTACTTTTGTGCAATATACAGAAGATATATATAATTTATTTCAAATGATATTTTCCCAACTGAGAAAACTCACAAGCTTAAAGTTTGTTCATATCTTGTTTGCATTATTTTTGATCCAGTAAGTTTTACAATTATTGGATATAATAAACACAGTTTATTCTAATCACTGAAAAATTGTATGCTATTTTATGTTTTCTTTTAGTTTGTAATGGATGTTATAAATCGGAACTTAGTATTGATCTAAGTAAATATTTCAAAGTTTCAAATGTTAAAAGCTGACCTTTTTATGCAACTAAATCATAGTTCTTTCCAAAATAGCTTCATAAGATCAAGAGATTTAAGACTTGTTTGGCAGAGTTTTTGAAAACGGCTTTTCTGTTTTCAAAAATAGAAAAATAAAAAAAACTTGTTTGATAAACCTATTTTTTATAAACTATTTTGGAAAACGGAAAAATAAAAGAACAGAAAACTCAGAATATTTTTAAGGTGTTTTGTAGTTTTTGTTCTGAAAAACATAAGAAAAGATAAAAAACGTTCACCTCATTAATAGTAAAGTTATAAATTTTGAATAACTCATCTATCACTCACTAGTTATGATTTTGAGAACAATTATTCAAACAGATTTTTTTAATTTTCTTATTTTCAAAACTAATTCTCGAAAACAGTTTTACAAAATTGCTTTGAGAATAATAAAACAGAAAACACTATCAAACAGACCATTAAACCATCATATCACAAAAACTTCAAGAGCAAATAGAATATATTAAAATGTCCACTACATAAATTATTTCTAATATTTTTATATTAATGTCATGAATTATATATTAAGAAATAATAAGATTATTGCTAGAAATTGCACCTGATAGTGATTAAAAAAATTGATTAAAACATAGACATTATAGTTTATAATTAGAAATTGCTTACCTTGACATTTCACCATCCAAGTATTTTTGCTTTTTCATTGCTTCAACTATGAGACACGTTAAGCAGTTCCATTTACTATCCAAGGGTCGTGGCCAAAACATATACAGATGCAAAAAGCATAGCTTTAAAAGCCTATTTATTGAAGCCTCATTGTCATCAGAAAATTTCACCCCCTTTCAAATATATGCTTTATGTACAGAACAAACTGCATTTTATTTAGGCTAGGTAGAAACTTTACCAATCAGTCTCATTTAACATGGTTTCATTATAAGCACATTTGCACACACATTCAAGTCACCTTACTATTGCAATATGAATCATTACTTGATTCCACTATTCTAAATCCTAATGGTTATGAGGTGGTCACACCATTAATTGTTACTTGAGTATTGATGACTTTCCCAGATAAATCTCAATTGCTACTACCCCTATCACTAACTACTGCCAAAAATGATCATCAGGTAACTCAAGAAATCTAATAAAAAAAACAACATTTGGGAAGTCTTGCTGCTGGTTGATGTTAAAATTATATAATTATAAACTACTAGAATTACTATTGTTGATAAATGGGTTCATTTGTCTCTCAACTTCCCATATTTTTACAAGGGTAGTTATACTCCCGCCTTGTAAGACTGCCATAATGTTGCTGTTGGACCTTAAAATTGTTAAAGCGTTAAATGCATGGGTAACTAACACTTTTTTAAAATTGTGGACTGGAACTTCCTGCAGCCAAAGATCTGAACATAGGGAACTGTGCTTGATGAGGTAGAAACAATGCCATCATTGCTCATATGTTCCTCACAAGATAGGAAGATATCTGCCACAAACACAAAATATATATATATATATTTACCAATTATAATTCACGATAATATTAGGATATTACCACAAGTTTTTTTTTTGGACCGAGGATATTACCACAAATTAGAAAACAATATTCTATTTGCCCTCATAATGGGACATGCTTATTTTGCAGCAGAGAGATCCACTTTCCCACATTCACTAATTCCTTTTTTTATCTCCAAGTTCCATAGACTTAAGCTCCAACATTGTTGGCTTCCCTCATTATTACTCTTAAATTCCTCCATCATGTCTTTAAGATCTACGACATGTAAATTAGAAATCTGACATTTGAGAATACCTGATTCTTTTGTTTGGTTCAGAAACTCTTGAAGCACGGAGAATCATCACTTAAAAGTGTCAAAAAATGTTTGAAGAAGATGAACAATTACATTCTTGTTTATGCTCATGAACTATGCTTTATGAACTGCAACTTGTGATACATATTTAACTTCAGGACTTATTATTAAGCTTTTAATACTGATTGTATTCTACCAAGCTTATCAATGAAGCTATTTCTGAGTTTTAAAAGATAATGTCAACAATATAAATTATTCATATAGCACTTGCTATAAGATATAATGCCTAAAATTTCCAATTTGCTTCTAATTAAATGGCTGAGAATCATATCTATAAGGTCTTGGCATAATTGAATTTGTCTCTCTACAAAAATATGCTGGCAAGCTAAGTAGTAAAGTTATTTGAATTTTCAAAGCCAAGATTAGCTATGTCATATGATTTTTAGGATTTTCATCTATACAGGTTTCACTCATGACAAGTTACTATTTTCTAAGTTTTGATATATATACCAACCAGGCAAATCATTCTTGAAGAATCATATAATGTTGTGTTCAATATTCAAAGTACACAATGTTCAGAAGCTTAGCCCAACCCCTCACCTTCCTTGCGTCTTCAAGACTCTGGTCCATATCATCTGTATTAACTTTTAAAGCTAGTGAACTTAATAACTTTGTTAGTTGCATCAACACACTTATCTTTCGATCATTCTCTTTAAGAAATGTTCCTTGAGTCTTGCAATTTTGGGCTATGAAGTCGTGACAAACTAAGAGACATATTAGCACAAAATGATTACCAAAACCTGTGGTGACTTAGTTCCAGGAGTCATATTAATAATCGATCGTGTATTTCCATTCCAAGCATTGAAATAGCAAGAATAAGTCCCCCAACCAATCTAAACACACTACCATTCCTACTGATATTGGCATTAGAGGCTTCATGCTAATCTAGCAAGTTTTGTGCCAAAATTGAAAATAATACTCTTTTCAGCTGATTTATTATTGTTTCATATTGCTTGTGGGATCTATCTATAAAGTTGATATTTTCTGTGGCATCAGGGATATGGGCTCTCCTATATTGAAATAGAAATAGAAATAGAATTATCAAAGTTCTCTATAGAAAGTGTAATGCACACCTCATCTTCATGGCTTCAAATTTTGTGATTTGAATTAGTCAATGAAGTGTTATTTTCTGTTGGCAAGGCTTCAAATTTTGCTCTCTTCTTGCACTGCATGGAGAAACAATTTTATACAACGTAATCCATTTTGGACAGAAAGTATTGAATTGAGCTTAACTGTCACCAATAGCAACATTGTATATTTGATGCTTCCATGAATCAAAGACTAGATTTTTGTTTACCTGCCTAAAAGTTGCATGACATCACATTTGAGATGATAATAACATAGTAGCATCACCACAAAAAGTAGGAAAATAGCAAGCAATGTGTAAGTTATCAAAACATTTAAAACAAATCCAAAACTATAGCATTGATGAAGGTCAAGGAAAGTGTAACATGAATAGGAATTGAACTAATGAAGCTCCTCCTTCAATTAAACTGCATTATATAACAACCCCAAAAAGATAACATTGATTTTGTAATGTCAATATCATAAGCTCATAACTTATTCATTATGTTCCTTCAATTCTTATTGTGAGAATTGTTTAATAATCCAATTATTGTTTTTTAGTTTATTATAAGTACATAAAGCATTAGATGCAATTGATTAAACTCAAAGGCAATGGTCATTGTAAGAACAAAATCTGGTGCAAAACAAAATCTAGTTAGTCATGGCTTAAAGAGAGAACAAAAATAATGTAGCATATGCTTACTTAGAAGCTTTGGAGCAGCACAATCCACCAAGATTCAGAATAAGTTTGAAAGATAACGTATGATGCACTAGAAAGAGAAAGAAATAGAGGAAGTTTGACATACTTGAAGGAGCCCTTTCTCTTTAGAGGCCTTCAAGCGTCAAAATTGTTCTACTTCTTGTTCCATACTTTTTAGCAAACTTGCAATTGAACCTGCAATGTTATTTAAGTTATAACAGATCAAGAGAAGAGTATATATTAAAGTTTATAAAATAATAAATAAAGAAAATTCTGTATTAACGACAATTAATAGTAAAGTATTATGTTAACTTTACCAAAAAGTATATGTTCCAATTTAGAGCAGAATGTATTATGTTAACTTTAACAATATGATCCAATTGAGATTCACATTAAAATGACTAAATAGCCATTAAAATAATATTTTCGCCAAATTAAGTCATTTAGCTGTCAAAATTAAGAAATCTTCACTTAAAATCAAATTTTTGCCAAATTCTACCCTATAACAAGCATCATTGTCACTTCTTACCAGGGAAATAAAGAACAATATAATCCTTCTTAATGGCCAAAATAACTAAAGTAAATAACATATTTGTTGCTTAATCAATATCCATGCTACATCAAATAGGCAATCCATGTCAAATTGCTTAGAATTATTTCCTTTGAATGAGATAGAACAACCACAAGGAGCAAAAATTTCATATTCCCAGACCAACATAGAAAGTTCATAGAATGAAGGGGGAATTTACTTATTTCCATAGCAGCTTTTAATTTCATCCTCAAGACAGCAAAACAAAAAATCCTTTTACTTAAGTCTGCAAAGCCCTAAAAACCCAATATGTAAAAATATTCATAAAAAGGAATTGGATTTGAGTCAAGCACATCATAACAATGGCACTATCAAACATGGTAGAGGAAAAAGGTGATTTTCCTAGTTTGCAATTGAATAGAGCAAATCCTAAAACATTTCAGTTAAAGGGGGGAAAAACGGTTGTAGAGATAACTCACCAAATTTGCAACCTCTCCTCTCACATACTTCTATATTTCCACATCTAACTCATCAAAAATATCCTACAAAGCAATCTCATGTATCAATAACAAAAATTCAATCCTACAAAGCAATCTCATGTATCAATAACAAAAATTCAAATCACCATTATCAAACCTTCCATTCTATAATTCTTTAGTAAATGTCCAACTTTAAAACATACCAGGCTCTTGCTTCAAAAATTGTTTGAATGGAACGCTAATATCTTGAGACCTAAAGTCAACCAAACAAAAATTCTTAGCTATAACAAAATGGAAATTTTTTTCGACCTATCATTCAAACCTAGAAAACAACATAACTTTATCCTTGTACCTGTCGTAAAGCTCAGTTAACTAGCTGCAATTGGAATCCGTAAATCCATTGTTTCTTCCTTTAGAAAAAAGCATGAATTCAGATAAATTTCTGGTTGTAAATGGAAGAGAAAGGAAAGGCGAATGAAGAGAGTTGGATTAGGAAAAGAAAATAACTATTTTGAGCCCACATTAACAATTCCCCTTGTAGATGCTAAGGTCCACATCATTGCCCTTGGCATCCTGTGAAAAGCATAAGCAGAAAATGAGCAATAACTTCTATAATTCCATCAATTTGGGTTAGAGGTTAGAACTTGAGGTGAGAATACCTTGACTATGAATTCATAGATGCTGTTTTTTGAGACAGATTGTGAAGCACCATACTCTCTCTTTAGATGCTCTTATATTATGGTGCTCATCTCCCGTCTTTCGCATGTTAAGCTTAAACTCTCTCCACTCTTATTAGGAATTTTGTCAAGCACCTACTATGTAATTTAATGGTAAGCAAGCATATAAGTGGGAATTCATGTATAAGAACATGATAAAAAATTGGCCAAGAAAACAACATTAATAATTCAACTAACAAAAAATTTAATAGAAGAATCCAATTACCAAATCAGATTATTTAATCTTGAAGATTCTTAATTTATAGCATGATGCCCAGCATAGTGAAGCTCGCCGACAAGTAAGGACGAAAATTTTTAATTTTTAATTTTTCATTGCCAAACAAAACTTACCGTAAAATGAATTCATCATAGCAGTTCCCAAATCTCCATTTCTGAACAATCAATTCAACTTCTTGCAAATCCACATCAATTCCCATCACCAACCCATCAAACAAAAGAATTTTTAGGTCAAGAATACAACAACTTTATCTAGCAACCTCTGAAGAGAAGAACTGGATAAACGGAAAAGGGGAAAAAAGGAGAAGATAGAGAGAACCAAAGACGCCCACCTGAAGAGAAGGAAAAAAAAGACGGACGAAGAGGAAAGAAGAATCGAAAAGCACGGGCAAAAAATTAGGGAGAAATTAATAAAGATGTAAAACAAAAAAAATTGCAAGGGAAGGAAGAAAGTGTTATTTAAGAGAAACCAATCCTTAGAGAAAGAGAATAAATCAATCTGAATATCATTTTCAGCGAACGATTTCCAAGCCACTAGATCCCGCGATCTGCTGCTAAAAATGGAAGAGAGAAAAAAAAGTTAATCTTGAGAAAAAGGAAGCATTTTGAGAAAGTCCCTCATTACATGGGAGTACATTGTTGTCTCTCCCAAAACCGTAAACTTCAACAGAAAATCCACAGATACTTCCGCCAGCATATTGATGATCAAAATCATCCTGAAAGCCGGAATCACACCCATCACCTTCACAGTAAAAAAAAAAAAGTGAATGGAAAAACTTCGTAATACCGACAGAGGGAGTCAAAATCGATCAACAATATGTGATTTGTAGCTCAGAAATGACAAGGAAAAAAAATAAAGGTTAATCGGAGATAAATATGAGGAAAAGAAACATCTTTGAGAAGGAGGAAGAGGACTTCTCTCCCGCAATTCAGCTTATTACCTTCGTTCTGACTCCTGATCCAATCTCGACCTTGTTCAGTGAAAAGAGAGGAGGAGAGAGACGAGGCACCATCATCGCAGATGGTAAGTCCAAACTCAACGGAGTGAACAACCCACGCTCATGGTGCACCTAAAGGGGAAGGAGAGATCCGCACGTGCGAAAAATGCATGGTGAAAAATCTACAAATCCAAGAAGAAAAAAATCAACCAATAACAACATACCGCTCAGTTCTCTTTAAAAGGGAGCATACTGAAATAGAAGGCTAAATAGCAACAGATTTGCCTTGAAACCTCTGCATGCAGGGAAGAATCGGAGAAAAGATAGTAGAGGGAAAACGAAGAAAAGAACGAATGAAGAGAGGAGGAAAGAAGGATCGAGAATGCCAAAACTGGACACTCGACTTGTGAACAGTGTTATAAACAGTAAAAAATCCATCATGTGCTATTAGGGTATTAGATACCGTATTTGATAAATAAATTGCATTATTTATAATTTGAAGAATTATATGAAGTGAAGCCACGTATACCAGACACCTATATCATTATATCTTAACCATCAAGGCTACTGTATATATTTTCTTTTGTTCCTGTTTTTGATTTGTAGATATGATATTAAAAGACAGTATAATATATTGTGCCGACAGTGTAGATCATGTAGAGATAGTTTGAAATAGTGTAGAGATAAGGCTGAGAACCCTTGAGGCTCTTGTATATATTGTGCCAACACATGAATGAAAGGCAGTGGCTTGATCTCTCATCTCATAATTCTCATAATTTATAAATAATGCAGGTTGTTATATATTATAATATATTTTATCATGTTTCATATGATAGATAAATCATATTATTTATTATTTATGAATATTGAAGCTTGCTGTAAATTTTGTTGTAAGATGGATTGATTGACATATTTTGATTTTTACAAAATATTTTTTTTAAATTAATAGACGAGGAGGATAGGGTCGTGAGCCAAATTTATTAGATTAGCATGATGGGTGTGACGCTTAAGTTAGTGACGAGACTCTTTCTTTTTTTTTTTTTTGGTGAAAAAGTTAGTTAAGAGACTCTGACCCATGAGACTCTATGAATAGTTTGGGATCTATTATCATGTTTCATATGACTGTTTTATTCGTTTATTGATAATCTTTTAGGTTGTGAAAACTTATTGGAGTCAAGATAGACAGAATGACTAACTCTCTGTCATCTTTTGGGGGGGATTTTTTTTTTCATGGTTTTCCATTCCTTTTATTTATTAAAAAAAAGAAGAAGAAGAAGAAGAGCAATCCAACCACCACCAGGTCACATTGATTGACCTTGCGTCTACACATATCATCAGTTTGGATCACATGACCAGGTTTGATTAATGACCAATTCAGCCTACTCTCACTTTAGTTTAACTAATTCCTCAAAATACTTAATATGGTTTTTTTTTTTCATCGATAATGCTTCACCAAAATATGCCGGCAAAGTTTAAAACCTTTGTAAGACAAATTTTTGTGCAACGCACAAATATTGAATATTGATACAAATAGGGTGGACTGTGCATTATGTTACAAAATTTCTGGAAAAAAAAATCTCGGTGCGTGTGTGTAAAGAGATTAAATATATTAATTAAATTAAACTAGTTTCAACTACGTTGATCCACATGATTTTGCTGAGTCACTGGACGATTTGTTTTGAACCTGGAGCACCACTTGATCATGAGATGTTCAATATTTGCATCCATGCGGGTCCCTATTCCTCCCCACATTAACATATGCCCCACATCCCCAATTGATGATCCACTCACTTCATGCACTGCTTTGAATCCGATTCTGCTGTAGAACCTAACCAGCTGAATCATAGATATCCACTTCCAATTAAAACAACTCTTAACACTATACAAATTTCTTATATATCCTATCATAACTCCATTATGCTCTACAAATCAAACACCAACAATACGCAATCCATCAATCAAATACCAAATTCACATCAAGCAAAAGAGTAAAAGGATTTCAGAAGAGAACCTTAGAATGGTAGAGATCAGAATCATTAATGGCCAGCAATTCGGCTTTTTTGCAGCCACAGTCATAGCCATATCGAATGGCCACAGCCCCAATGAAGAGCCCTATCCCAAAGATGGATTTCTCCATCCCCATCGTCTCTCTTCGGAGCTTCATGGAGTCCAAGTGAAGAATTCTGCCTCCGAACCACACCCTTATCATCCCCTCAGCCCTTCCCAACTCTCTCTGGGTCTCCAGGCTCTTCGCTGTGATCCTGAAGAAGGGTCCCACCGTTCGGAGATGAAGGTCCAGTTTCTGGGTTCTGGAAGCCTCCACTATGTCGGACATGGATGGCAAAGAGGAATTGTCCCCGACTTTGACATTGGAAGATGACGAGTATGGAAGAGGAGTGCTTGCGGCGATTCTGGGTTGCAATTGGGGGTTTTGGAAGTGGAAATTGGAAGGAGGAAGCAAGGAGGGTAGAGACATATCTATGAATTAGGGTGGCTGCTTCTGATGAAACTGGAAGATGAATAAAGGAAGGAGTTGTTATATTTGAGGCTGAAGGTTTGGATTTGTTTCTATTACTTCAGTCCTTGGATAGCCCCGGTCAGTAGTCATTAAACTCGAACGAACTAACATGGACAGTGAAGCCGAAAATAATAGTTGAAAAATAATATTTATAAAAAAGATAGAGGTAGGTGGTTCTAGGATTATTTATTATATATTTTAAAAAAATATTTATATTTAATATATTAAAAAAGAAAAAAAATAAATTTAACAAGAATATTTTTAAAAAATTAATATATTTTTTTAAAAAAATCAATATAATTTTTTAATTTACTTAATTCACATAATTTAGTTAAAAATATTTTATATTAAAATAAGGGAGAGTATTGTTTTTCTTCTCTTTGATTGTTTTTAAGTTATTGGAGAAAATTTGGGTTTCAGAAACCTATTGTTTGAACCAAAAGTGAACCAATTATTTGTCCAGTTTAGAGAGTTTATTCTTGTATCCAGACATAGATCTTTGAAGGTACTATAAATTTGAATCATCTCCCGTGCGTATTCTAATTCATCGTATCCACACTTGAATAATTTTCATTTTTTGGCAACAAAATCATTTTTTTATTTAAAAAATTAACACACGTTAAACAATTTCTCAACTACAAACTTAAAATACATTGCGGTATTTATCTTTTCTCTGTTATTCCTAATATAAAACATTTTTAATCGAATCACGCAGATTAAAAATGAAAATTAAAATTAATTAACTATCTCAATTTTTCTAAAAATCTTAACATTTTTCTAAAACTACTCTTATTCAATCTCTTTCTCTTTTTCTTTGAATACATTAAATAGGTTCACTTTTTAAAATGTATAATAAATATCACCTTATATATTGTAAAGAGTCTTATATTTAGAACTAAGATAAAAGATCCTATATTTAAAACTAGAGAAATAGTTTTTAACTAAATTAATACATTCAAATTCAAATTTTATGAATTTGAGGGAAACAATCAACAGTCATTTATACTTTTAGCCATCATCACCAGTCGTAGATTTATTACACCTGAAAATAATAACTTTGCCACTCTTAAGATATATATTTTTTTGGCCCTGTTGCCACTCTTAAAATATGAAGCGAGGAAAGTATACTAGTAAAAATTTATTTCAAATGTAAAATGAAATAAAACGACAAAAAAAACAATAAAAATTTTTAAAATAAAAAATATCTCATAATTTTTAAACTAGGAACCCCATGTTTTAGCATGGAGCCAAAATGATCCATGCCATTTAGAACTTGTAAATAGTGTGATTCTTTATATCTTTTTTTTTATATCAATACAAATAATAATCAATAAATATTGAATAATAATGATAGTAAAACCTTAGTAAATATTTATATAGGAACACGAATATATAGTAATGTGGTTTGAAAGAAGCAAAAGAAGTAGTAAGAAAGCTATTTCTCCTCAAACCACGTTATAGATGTGGTGACATGCAAACAGACCAATAAACAGAAGGCAATTAAGCGCTCAGCCTCCATTTTATGAGGACATGCCAATCATCCAGCGTGACGCTTTATTAGATTGCAAAACAGAATTCGGGAAAATAAATTAAAATAAAACAAAACTACAAAATGGGCTCTTAACATGGTGCAGAAACGAGAGTCCATGGCTTGAAGCCTTGAACTAGACTGTGCAATGATAAAACCCACTCACAAAGTCAAGGAAGAAACTGCTTTATTTCTTATCAGGGTTCAGCCTGCTATGCTGGTTATAAATAGAATACATACACATGACAGGGATCAATAGCCAAATGATACAATTGTCACTAGCTGCAGGGGTATGCTATACAGAACTATATACAGATACAAAGAATACTGCTATATAACTTACAAGCTTTGATTGTTTTTAACAAAAAAATAATCAATCGGCATGTTCCTACCTTTTTTAATAGACAACTTTTGCTTCTTGGATTTACTCTGTGTTGGGATGTTTTTTCCCTTCCGAATCTGGCTGAAATAACATATTTACTAGTATTAAGTAAACTTTCAGGAAAAAAAACAAGAAATGGAGCAAATTGAATCATTCATCTCAACTGCTTAGATGTTGTTATAAAAGCTTATGAAATACTCCCTCCAATCCACATTATAAAGTATTTTGTATCAATTACACGCACATTAAAAAAATCATTTTTTTACTTGAAATTAATGTAAAAAGTACCAATATTTCTCATTTTATCCTTATTAAATATCTTATTCTATTATTATTGTAGGATTATAAACGAGGAATACTGAAGAATTAAAGACATGGATAATATGGGAAGAAAAATATCCAACACCCTATATTTTGAATCAAAAACTTATCATATAAAACACTCTATAAGGAATATTCAACAGGGACAAAATAATATATACCTTTGACTCAACATAGAGGTTCGTGGGCGAATGTCAGATTCTTCCTTTTGTAGCTTTTCAGCAAGGTGAAAATCTGAGTGCTCTTGTCTTTCCTCAACAAAACTTGGAGGCAGTTCTATTCCACAAAGCGAACATTTGTAGTCATTTAACCACAACAATGCATCGTCCTGACAAGAACTAAGTCGCTCATCCTCTGAAAAATTAGACTTGGTTGCACTGTCAATGCTACTGTTCTCAGACTGGCCCCTTAATGAACAAAGATTTGATCCCAGCACTTCTGTAATTTCACTGTAGTCAGAACTTGAAGCATCATTAACCGATGTTTCTACCTAAACAAAAAGCAGGCTATGAGTAGCAGTTGAGCACAGAGACGGGTATCCTCTACAAGTAGTCAAATCAATCAAGCTACCAATTTCCAAAATTAAGCATCAACATTATGTAGCCAAATAAGAGATACATAATTTGTCCACATTATCATTATTTTTCTGATAGATACTCCAATGGGATGAGACCCCCTCTCAAAAGTTAATTATTGAAATGGAAGAGTCAATATACTAAAATGCCCCATAGAGCATTCTATACTATTCAATGTAGGACTTAGGCATCCTATACATTATCTAAGTTCCCATCATTTTTCTCATAGTGCAATTGTGGTTATCCATATCTAATGAAGGAATACCATCAAAATATCTGCAGTCACGAATAAAGGTCTGCCACTGTCAACAGAAATACCAGTTTCTGTATCACTTACAAAGTCATTATCCATAACATCCGGAAGCAAAATGCTGCTATTCCTATTACCATCTCTGGAAGCAATGAAATTGGTTATGGTCTTCTGCGTAGGATCAGATGGAACATCACCCTTGTCTTCATTGAAATGTGATACTCGCAGGCCTGACAAAAGAAATCGTTAGTTAAGCTCAAGACAGAAACCTGAATTTTCTTGAGGTAAAAACTGTAAGAATCCCTCTTCTCTTGGCCCGAGCACCATCTTAGCATAGATCCCATCAGTAACACCCACCTATCAATCTTAAGGAGATAGGAAGTTCAGCTTTTAGCAGCTTTACAGCATGTTTCAGGATATCCTCCCTCGAGCTGATGTACTTTTGTGAAGTCACAGTTCTAGTCTGAACCTGTAGATTGAAGCCTTATTAGCACCAAATCATAAAGTGCACTATAACAGATGCGTGTCACAAATCACAGAAAGAAAATACTTAGGCACATGTAAATGTAACAAGTTGTGTTACTAATAAAATAAGCAATTGAATATTCAGTTTACCAAAGTGGGTGTGCCAATGGACCACACCACCTAAGACATCTACTATAATGGGTGTTTGTCGGCTCAATTGTCTAGTCATGTAGTGCATCATATATAGCAAAGTATTCCTCCATAAAAAGGCTCCAAAACCTCAAATCATGAAAAAGAAAATAAGCGAAAAATGTCCTCGGGGTTAAGAACATTGATCTTCAAAAGTAACGCGTTTGTTTTAAAAAGGGTTTGACCAATTGAGTGGCAAAACCAAGGTAGAACAACATTCCTAATCAGTCTTAGGAATAAACGCCAATGAAAACAGAATCTAAACGTCAGGTATACCTCAAAAGATGCAGTTTTCAGTTTAAGAGTTAATGTTCGCCCACAAAGGCCTTCTTTCTGCATGTCTGCAGACAGCATTTCAGCAAGCTCCTCTACACACATGAATATCACACGGCTCACATGTTGAAATAACACAATTAAATACCTATCTAATACAGAAACTCTTCAAATCATAGACACTAACCAGATTTTGAAATACATGCATGCATTTGAATTACAAAATATATTGTTCATTGTTCAGTATCAATATAGGCTCCAGCCCCAAAAAAGCAGGAGGTTTATGTTTAAACTTGAGCTTCTCAGAATTCCAACTAAAAAAACCAGAACTAATTATTAGAATTTGAATTATGCAATCTGAGAAATTTGTTGAAGACATTATAAACAGAAATAAACAAGAGTAATACCTAACTTTTTAAACAATTGAGTTTCATCCTCAGTGGCTGAAAATGTCCTTTCATTACTAATGCTTTTCCGCAACCTTGCTTGGGGTTTACCTGTCTCCCCAAGTCCTAAACCCACAGATAGAAAAAAGTCTGCAGACAATTGTCAGATGGTAATACATTAAAAAAGGGCTCGCTGAGTCAAAAGCAGAATTTGAAATGAAACATTCGATGATGAGAACATATAAATCATTGTTGCCAAAAGAACCATGTAGAAACCTCAGTTGAACTGCCATGTAAATATTGGAAGTTATGTAGAAGGGAACTAAAACCAAGGAAAGTAACCAAGAACACTCAATAATCTTATTCAAATTCAACAGTCATAGGTTGAGGTCTTAACATAGATAATATACTTTTATATAGGCAACTCAAACAACTCCTCCACAACAACAAACAACCTAAACTTTCTTCTGAAACTGCAAGAAATCCTAACTCAGAATGGGAGTAAACACTAATTCTACTAAAGATATCTAAATACCTCAAAAAGTAAACCTGAAATTCGCAAAATTATAAATACTAAACTCCAGATTCCAACTTGCAATTATATCATACATGAATAACCCCCCACACTGCATCAAAAGTGTCCAGTAGGCTAGTAAACATAGATCAACAGGGTGTACTTCCTGAGCAGTAACAAGCCCACTAGGTTCTGCATGTTAATCAAGACAACAGCAAGAGTTGGCCATACTGCTAACCTGAAGTTGACTGAGAGAAAAGAGCACAGAGGTAGCCACCCTTCTGCAGCATCTGCTCACATGTGTTAATGGCAAAAGCACCCCTCAAAATATTTTCAGTAACTTTACCAATGCCTCCAATCTGTTCATAGTATTAAGCATCATGATTGTTAATGAGAAATACCCTTTGCAAAAGATATCAGATATATATAAAACTATAGTGCCAAAGCTAGGCACACAAAAATAAAAATTATTTGGTCTCAATCAACCAGAGTTATTGACAAAATCAACAAATAAACATACCTTACGGATAGGAAGAGAGGATATAAACGTTACAACAGCCATGCGGTCATTTGGTAAAACAAACTGCCCATTTGGCTTGTTTATATCTGAGCAAACCTAAGCAATATGATGAATGAAAGTAAGATTCCAATTTCATGTGGCCATTACATGATCAAATGATCACAACATATCATTTACATGCTAATTTCTACCAAATAAGCAGATCTAAAAAATTATTAGCAACACATCTAGTTCAAAAAATTAAACATACAAAACATGTGTTAGGAATAATAAAGTCATTTTAGAGTAATTTAATGGTTTATTCCCTAAAGGATCACTCTCCTCTCAATATGGAGAAGAGACTGCAGAACCTTAGCAAGTAAGCGGTTTGGTGCCACTCCAGCACTACATGTGAGACCAGTCTCTTCATAAACGTGGGCTCTGAGTTCTTCAGCAATCTATAAATAGAAAATTTACAAAAAATAGGTGGGTTACTACATTTGCAAAGGCCAGTTATTGCTATAAATTAATCAGAGGTACCAACTTCTCCACTTGTGACACTCCTTTCTCTGCAAACTTCAGTTATATCAAGATATGCTTCATCCAGACTGGCAGCCATGAAATTAGGATCATATCTTTGGAATACTGACAATAGCAAATAAATATTATTAAGGAACCATTAATATTCTCTTCAATGACAAAGCAACGCAATAAAATTGATCATGGCAATAAAAGAATTACCTTTTCTGGTCAAATCACTATAATAAGTATACTTTTTGAAATCTATTGGAACAAAAATTAGCTGTGGACATAATTTGCGTGCAATAAATCCAGGCATTGCAGCACGAACACCAAATTTCCGGGCCTATGTAAGAGATCAAACCGCAAGTAGATAAATAAGAGTTGAAGAAAGTTGATGTTTCATATATAAGATAATGTCAGAATCTGGAATGCCCAAAAACAACAATAAGCTCATCATGTGTTAACATAAATCAAACCTCATAGTTGGCAGTGGATATCATAGACATGCTTCCAACAGCCATTGGTTTGCCCTTTAATGTGGGGTTACTTAAAGTCTCAACTGCTGCATAGAAAGCATCCATATCTACATGTAACCAAACCCTTGACAGGTCACGTGTAGCTTCTAACTCAAGGATTCTTTTCTCTGCCACCTGCCCTCAGATGAAGCAATACATTAGCCAATAGTTTCAACAATCTGTCCAACATAAAGTAGAGCAGTACTTGATATTAACGACTAACAAGTTGAGCTCATGTCTAGATTATAATAAATCCACAGGGTACAACCACTGAAGAGATCAGCCACAAGAAATGAGTTAATAGCTAAACGACTAGACATATATATACAAGGTTTAGAAGCATATGAGGATAATACCTTCTGATAATTAGATATGTCAGTTTCTGTCAGCTTTGCACACTGGGCTTGTAGGTTCTCTATTTTCTGTCTCATAAAAGCCTCCTTGCGCTCTTCATTTTCAAAAAACTTTGATCCTTTGCTCATTTCATAAACTATCCTTTGTACTTTCTCCTTGTCAACTCCTTCCATTCCTTAATATTCACAATTACTACTTATATGAGAAGGTATAATTAAAACAAGAATAACAACACAGACAACGTCTATTACTCTCTGATAAATATGAACTCAACTTAAATTTGATTGAAACATATACCATATGAAATATTAATAATTAGAATAAAAAGTACACACAATTTTACAACAAGAAAGCAATTGTTAAATGATAGAGAGTGCATTTTTTACATTTGAACCAAAGCCTATACTAAAGAATGACAAACAAAGTATAACTCATATTAATCCCGGCCAGATATGAAATCAAATTGGTTACCGAAGAATCATATATCGGATCAAATTTCAGTTAGTTATTATAATTTAACTACAAAATAGTATTTTTCTATGATGCAAAACAAGGAGGCGTTTTCAGAAAGCTCGAAATGGCCTTACATCAGCCTCCATTTCATGTTTATGTGGACTAGGGCCAAAAAAGAAAAAAGAAAGAAAGAGCTGCTTTGGTTTTTTTCCTCCTTCCTTTTGTTTTTTTCTTTTCCCCCTTGAAAAGCTTAGTTATATGGGAGCTGGTTCACAGAAGGCCCTCGGGCCTCGTACACCAAAAATTCATTCCTACTTTCATTTTCGCTCCCCAGTTAGAGCATGGGCTTCGCAAACTTGAATGAGTGTATATCAAAGGTGAGAAGAATTTCTAATCAAACACCCCAAAAATAAAAGTGCGCATGAACCTGCTTTGGCATTAGTGTAAACGGTGTGGTATGATTGCCACGGCCGAGCACTGTCTCCGGTCGTCTCGCTTCCTTCCATCGCCCTCTGACGAAGAAAAAGTCCGCGAAATTACAGAATTGGGACCGGGAGAGCGAGAAAACTGATAAATGAGGCTGGGAACTCATAAATACCAACTCCGGGTCTAAAATATAAATATAAGGGGAAAAACTATTTTACAAATATCAATTTTAAAACATTTTATTTTAAATATAAAAAAAACTTTTTATTTTGATTTTAAATATAATAATTTTTTCAAAATACAAAATAATACTATATATTAATTAATTTTAAAGAGGGAGAAAGAAATTAAATAAAAATAATTTAAAAAAATATGATTTTTAAAAAAATTAAGATAATTAATCAATTTTAATTCTCATATTTAACTAAAAAGGAGTAGGGTGATTTGATTTATAATAAAACATATGTTTTATAAAAAGACATTTTTGGACCTCATAAGAAAAATATTTACTAAAAAGGACATGTAATTTTTTAAATCTCCAAAATGACATAGGTTTTTAGTAGAAAAAATAATAATAATGGTAGGATGAAATTATTTTTATAATTTTTTTAAATAGAATTAACTAAATTTTTATGTGGATTGAATTAATTTTCTAAGTGGATTAAACTAAATTTTTAAATAAATTGAAGTAAATTTAGAAGTAGAATAAACTAATTTTTTATGTGGACCGAACTAATTTTCTAAGTGATCTAAATTAAATTTCTAAGTGAAATAAATCAATTTTTCAAATAGATTGAAGTGGATTGAATTAAATTTCCAAGTGAAATGAATTAATTTTTTAAGTAGACTAAACTAATTTTTCAAGTGAAAATTTAATTCAATCTACTTGAAAAATTAGTTCATTCCACTTGGGGAATTAACTCAATTTATTTGGAAGTTTAATCTAATTTACATAAAAATTTAGTTCAATTCATTTAGAAAATTAGTTTATTTCACTTAAAATTTTATTTTATTCTACATAAAAGTTTAGTTCAATTTACTTGAAAAATTGATTCTATCTATTTAGAAAATTAATTTATTCCACTTGAAAATTTAATCCAATCCACTTGAAAATTTAATTCAATCTACTTAGAAAATTAATTCAATTCATTTGAAAAATTAATTTATTTCACTTGAAAATTTACTTTAATCAACTTAAAAAATTAGTTTATTCCATTTAAAAAGTTAGTTCATTTTACTTAAAAAATATAAAGTTAATTTTGTTCAATCATTATTATTATTTCTTTACTAATAACAAAGGTCATTTTGGATGATTGAAAAAATTAGAGGTTCGTTTTGGTAAATATTTTTCTCATGGGTATTAAAATGTTTTTTTCTTTTTTATTTTAAAAAATTACCCTTAATTAATGGTTTTATTCTTTTACATTAGATTAATCAATATTCACTGATTTAATGAGAGGTATTTTTGGAATATCACAATTATTGTTAAAAAAACTATAATTTTTTCTTTTATATTTTGAACTAACCATCTTCTTTCAAATTTGTTTATATTTGAGAGAGTAGGGAAATTTTCTTTCATCCCAAAAGATAGATGCCATCAATCAACATTGAAATTTAAGCATAACATACCTAATTAAACTTAATAATTAAAAGGGCCTACTAGAGGAAAAGATACTCTTACTACCTATTTGGTTCATTCACAGAGAGGGTATGTGAAGTGATGATGATCACATTACCTAATTTGCTGTATTTTGTTTGATTTTTGTTAGGTAATCCCTATTACATAATATAAAGTTAATCACCTCAATTCAAATAATGGTCTTTACTCTCATTTTGGTGGATGAAGGGGTTCACACCAATATGAAAAGAATTTAAAAGATGGTATTGCCCTTGTGAAAGCAGAAAAATGACAGAACTTCTTCCTCTTTTCATTATATTAAGTAATTGAACCAAATAGGTTATTAATCCTTAGGAAAAAAAAATTAAAATTGAGCTTGAATATCGAAAAAATAAATTGAGCTCCGATGGTTTTTGTTTTTAGGCTAATGCGATTGGATGGTTAAACTTTCTGAATGTTGCGGGCTTGAAACTATCCATCTCCACAGCATAATTGGCCCAACTATGTGAAATATCTTACATGTTCTTAAATTTAAAAATAGTAATTGTTAAATGTTAAGTAATCATGGAAAAGATTTACAGACACTACATATATGGAAAAACTGTAATAGGCAGGCTTTTATCCTTTACTTGGCAAAAGAGAAAGGAGAGAGAGAAAAAAAAGTTGAGAGAAAAACTGAAGAGAAACTATATTTTTCTTTATTTATCCACAGAGAAACAAGTGGAAGGAAGAGAAAATTGAGAAAAAAATAATACATGGATCCCACATATTTTTTTTCCTCAATTTTTCTCTTCCAAAATGAAGAGATTTTGGAAACTTTCCTTTCAAAATTATCCCACCATTTTTTCACTATGGAAAAAATATCTATGCTATTTTTAGATTTAAAATTTGATATATTACATATTTTCAATTTTAGTAGTATTTTAAAGTTTTTAAAATAATGCATAAAAAATAATTTTAAAAATAAAAAAGTAAGATTGGATAAAATAATTTTAAATTAAGATTAAAATTAAAATTATTTTAATTTCATTTATTAATATGATATGAAAATTATATAAATAATAGGATAGAATAACAAGTTTTATTATATGTAAGTATTTTCCTAAAAATAATAAATGTATTATTGTCAATATAAAAGTAGTCATTTTTCTCTCTTTTTTATTTTCTTTTATTCAACTAAACATATTGAAAGAAAATCACTCTTGATAAAAAGAAAGGAAAGAAAATCACCCTCCCCCACTTTTCCCTTCTTTCCATTTTCTCTCTTCTCCATTTTTTCTTCTCACCCAAACAAGAGTTAAGGTTTTACTTATAAATCTATTTATCTATATATATATATATTCAGTTTAAAAAATCTATATTTATATCTATATATTAATAAGTGGCCCAACTCCATCCAAAAATGAAGTGGCCAAAAAATATATAATTATCTATTGATAAATTTATGAGAAGCCACATTATTCTTAAATCGTGAGTAATATTTTTATTAGAGGTGTGTTTGGATTGACTTATGTAAGTAATTATGAGAATAAGTGTTTATTCATAATAGATTATGGGAATAAGTGATTATGTCAAAAATGATTTGTGTTTGAATATTTTTACCCTATAAATGATTTTGAAAAAGAAATATGTTTGAATTTTGATAGTTTAAGTAATTATTGAGTGAATAATGAGAAGAAAAAGTGAAATAAATAATTCTGAGAAGATAAGTAATTATCATAAACAGTTTTTACTTGCTTATTAAATAATTATTTAACTTGTCTATAAGTGATTATTATGTTATTATATTTATTTAGATACTACTCTAGATAAGTGATTATCCTATGATGGGACAATCCAAATAGACACTTATACAAAGATTGTGCAATATATGGAGTAATTGTTGAGTGATTTTTTTTTAAAGGAGGGAGTCAAATCAAATAGTGATATGTGTAGGAAAGGGATGTATTCTGCAATACTAATGATGTAGTCATTATTTGTTGATCATTAAGTGTTTTAAATTTAATTCTTGTTCAACGTTTAATCAAACATTAATCGCATCTTTGATTTTCAGTTTGGAAAATTAATTTAGTTTGTTAAAATAAAATTTAGATAAAAGTAATTTGTTATAACGTAATTTATATTTATATATTTTTATTATAAAAATAATTTTAATAAAATGATTATGATACAAAAGTACATTTGTAAACTAATAAATAATTTTTTAATCAGTTAGCTAAAAATATATTTTGAGATAAAAGTATATTTATGAAATAACCTTTTAAAATGAGCCAAATAAAATAAAAAAGTGTAAAATACAGCTGCAACGTAAATTTATAATTAGATAATAAACCAAACATGCTCTAATAAATTTTATTCATTTTATACAATCACATGGCCCACGCGCGACACGTTTTTTGAATTGCGAATCACTTTTTTGGCCCATGAAAGGAGTTGTGAATCAATAATGTGGCCATATTCCCATTTCAATCTTACTAATGGAAAAGTTTATGAAGTGATTATTATCGAAAAAAAAAAGTTCATGAAGTGATTTGGGAGAAAGTTTGAATGTTTGATCTCATCGAGGGTTTGGGATTTTTTTTTTTCCTGTTGTTATATGAATTCTCTCATAGGCGGTGAGATTCATTTCGCGGCTAAGTGGGTGAGAAAATTTGCTTGTGATTTTTCTTCTAACTTTCAGATATTTAATTAAATGGAGTTAAAGAAAAGAAGAGGCGTTAAAGGGTGAGATGTAAAATAGTTAAAATACATTGTTTGGAAAAAAGTATATTAAGAATATAAGCAAGAGCATCTAAATTTTTTTCCTTTCATCAACCTTTCTAAAAGTTTAGAAATAAAATACAAGTAAAAATATACATTTAATCCTTTAATTTAGATATAAATTTTATTTTAGTTCGATGATTTTATTAAATATTATGTTAATTCTGTAACTTTTAACATATGGTCAAACATTTTCTAATTTTTAATATTTTTAAATAAATTAATTAAAATGATATTCAAAAGCCACATCATTAATGTTATAACGTATTAATAATTAATCTAATGCTTATAACTAAAATTCTTTTAAGACTTAAAATAAATAATTACAACCTTAGAATTATTTTAATTTGAGACATTAAAAATTATAAATTTAAACAAAAATAAGCCTTATTTTTTAGGCTGTAAACATTTATTTAAAATTAAAAATATTTTAATTATAGAAAAATAAAATATTTGATTTTTATGAATTTGTGTACCTAGACTCCACCTAAAATAAATAAAACGTATTCATTTTAAGGATGTCATTTAAGTGTCTTAAATTAACTTATGATATTTTTAACTTTTTATTTTTATTATAGTCAATAATTATTTTAAGTCTTAAAAATATTTTAATTATAATTATTATATTAACCAATGCATAATAACACAGAAAAGATGAATTTTGAGCATACAAATTATTATTCTCCGTTAACTTATCTAACAGTATTAAAAATTAAGAAGTTTTTGACCATATATGAAAAGATTTTAGTGAAACTTAAAAACGTAAAATGATTAAAACGAATCCCATTTTAAAATTAAACAACTAAATGAAGATTTTTACCTAGAACGTAATATATCTATGGAAGAAAATTGGCTAGTGCACATGACTCACAAAAAAATTGAAAGGCTGCTTCATCTTTTGATACTGGTGATAAAAGTTGTCTTTTACTATACGACGATACTTGTAGTTGTAATAAGCATTCCACGTCTTCTATACCAAACACTAGCTGACTCTTTCCATTTTATTCTATTATTACTACTGCATGTATCAAACTGGGCCTAATTCTTAGGAACAAATTCACGGGATTTTCCATTCCCTTCACTGTCGTCAACAAGGGTCATTTTATTACTCCAATCAATAATGCAGTACTCCTCCATTTCCTGTTCTTAGTAATTTCTAATCATTTTATACATAAAAAAATAGTTAAAATTAATTATAATTTTTAAATTTTTAAAAATTTATTATAACTTTTCAATATTTTTCTCATTAAATTATAACTTATTTTGATTATATATTTCTTTGTTTCTCTCCACCATAATTATTTAATGAGTGGTAAACATAAAAATAAATATTTAATATTCACATACTAACTTATATTTCGCATGCTTCAATTTTTCTAGAATATGACTTATAATAGAGAATAGAGAAAGTAATATAGTACAATTTTCTCTTCTCAACCAAGTAGAGGAATAAGATTTCACATATAAATATATATTTTTTTTGCATTTTAAAAAATCTATATTTATATCTATATATTAATAACTAGCCCAATTCCAACCAAAAATGAAGTGGCCAAAAATATATATAATTATCTACTGATAAATTTATGAGGAGCCGCATTATTCTTAAATCGTGAATAATATGTTTTATTATACAAAGATGTGTGCAATATATGGAGTAATTGTTGAATGATTTTTTTTTTTAAGGGAGGAAGTCAAGTCAAATAGTGATATGTGTAGGAAAGAGATGTATTCTTCAATACTAATGAAGTAGTCATTATTTGTTGATCATTAAGTGTTTTAAATTTAATTCTTGTTAGACATTTATCAAACATTAATAGCATGTTTGGTTTTCAATTTGTAAAATTAAATTAGAATAAAAAGAAATTTATTAAAACAAAGTTTAGATAAAAATAACATTTTCGTAACGTGATTTATATTTAGATATTTTTATTATAAAATTAAATTTAACAAAATAATTATAACATAAAAGTATGTTTATAAACTAAAAAATGATTTTTTTAATTTGTTAACTAAAAATGCGTTTAGAGATATAAGTCTTTAGAGATATAAGTATATTTATAGAATGGACTTTTAAAATGAGCCAAATATAAAATTAGTGTAAAATATATTTGCAAACATAAATTTATAATTAGATGATAAACCAAACATGTTTGATGTTTTTTTTTGCGTGTACCCTAACAGGCTTTAATTAATTTGTTTTCATTTTATACAATCCCGCGGCCCACGTGCAACACGTTTTTTGAATTACGACTCACTTTTTTGGCCCATAAAACAGGTGATAGAGAATGGAGAAATGAATATAGTACCATTAAATTGCCTGCAGTGGTCATCAGATTTGCCCCGTCCAGATTTTTATTATTTTTTATTTTGATTTTTTGATAATAATAATATTTTTTTAAAAAGTAACCGTGGTAAAATTATATCTATTTTAAATTCTGTGTTTAATAAAATAAAAATATAATAAAAAATATAATTAAATCTAAATCATTCAGATTAATCTATCTGGACTGCTTAGATTTGATGAGCACAAGTGATGAACACGAAAGGGAGATTGATAGTACCATTCCATTTACGAATCACTTTTACTGCAACGTTAATCTCAATCACTCCTGTTTTTCCTCGGACTACCTCTTATTAAAGTTTCCTGGTCTTTCTGTTCCTTCATTGAACAGTGCCATGTTTCTAGATCTCCAGTTCCCAAAGAATGAACCCCATGCAATATATATATATATATATATATGCAATGATCCCATCTCATCACAAAATGTTAAAGCCAATCCAATCTTCCACTACTGTGGTATGGATATCCAATTTCATAGCCCTCTAAACCAGAGCTTGCTTCACCACACAATTAAAGCTGTCAAAATGGGTCAAACCCGATAAACTGGCTCGAAAGCCTGAAAAAATGAGCAAGCTAGGCCTCAATTTTTAGTGTCAAAATACAATTTGGGTTTTTTGAGCCCGGCCTGTGGTGGGCCGGCCCAAAAAGCCCGTTTTTTTAAATATTAAAAATTATATATTATTTTATTAATTAGTGATATATAAATTGTAAAATTTAAATATTATGTTATCTTTTAATCAATTATGATGATAATTAGTTGTATTAATTTAAGAACTAAACTTATATATATTTTTCCTTATATATTTTTTATATTATTCTCTAATTAAAATTTAACATATAAACTTTTTAATTTTTTTTATATTTAAGAAATTAACACTTTTAATATATAATTAATGACTAAATCTATAATGTATTAAAAAATAATTCACATATTAACTATTAATTGGAAAACAACACAAAAAGCATATAAGAAAAAGTATATAAGTATTTTTCTTAATTTAAATAATTATATAAAAAATTTTAAAAACAAAAAATAAAAAAAAATAAAAAATAATTCACATATCCCATGGGCTCGGGCTTGCATTTTCAAACTTGTATGTCAAATAGGGCTTTTAGGCCTGGCTTGATTTGACACCTCTACACACAACACTATGGCACTGTTTGGTATACATAATGATTTTTGAGGGAATATGAATGAGAGTAGAAATGAGAATAAATTTTAAATATATGTTTGGTATGTGAAGGAAATATGATGGTAATAAAAAAAATGAAGAGACAAAAAAATGCAAAATGACTGAAATGCCCCTAAATTAAAAAAAAACCATCCTCCCTCCTTTCTTCTTCCCCACCAGCACATCCACCACCATCTTCTTCCACCAACGACAACCATCACCATGGCCCCCACAAACAAACCAAACTAAAAAAAAAAAATCATTAAACAAATTGGGCTTAATGTCCAGATTTGGGTGATGAACATCGAAGGCGACGATGAACTAGATTTGGGTGATTGAAACGGCTCACTACACCAACAGCGATGGCGAGGGAAGAGAGAGAGAGAGACAGAAACGAGAGGAGACGATGATCATGTCGAGGTTAGATGAAGACTAAAACGGGAGGAGAGGGATGTGATGGCAAGGAGAGAGGGAGACTGAAACTGGGTTGGGGAAGGAAGGTGACGATGCCAATGAGGAACATCTAAAGCCAAAGAGAGGAAGGTGAGAGGAAGCTCGGTACCGATGGAAAATTTGATAAAAGTGGAGGGATATTTTAGTCTAAAATATTTTTATTCCCATCGGTTGTTCTCACTCCCAACCCCCCATGGGTTTCTCTATTCCACATATGTGTGAGGCAGTGATTCCCAGGTCTAGATTTACTCCCTCCGATCCATATTATAAGGCATTTTATATTAATTACACGCATAGTAAGAAAATCACTTTTTCAACTCAAATTAAAACAAAAAATACTTACATTTCCTATTTTACCCTTATTAAATACCTTATTTTATTATCATTGAAGAGATATAAATGAAGAGAGATAAAGTATTAAAAATATGGATAAAATGATAAAAAAATATCTAATACTTATATTTTGAATCAAAAATTTATCATATAATATGCCTTATAATATGAACCGGAGGGAGTATTTGCATTCCCATTCCTTTATTCACATTCCCTCCCACCAAACTAATCCTATGATTCTTGCAAAACAATTATTATGTCCCCGCTTTGTATATTATATTATTATATGAAGACCGCACTGACTCATTTTTTATATTATATTATTATATTCCACCAAAAAAAATATTATATTATTATATGAACACAGCAGTGGCTCACTTTGTATGTTATATTATTACACGAAAACCGCTGTGACTCACCCTTCTATCGTTCGATATCAAATCTCTTGGAAGATCTTCTTTCCTTCCTTCCAATAAAAAAAATATCAATTACTATTATATATAAAATATCAATAACCATAAATTTATTATATTAGTCTTTTACATGATTAGATGTTTAGTTATTTAAATATATTGCACGATGGATATCAAAGTTTGAAATGGAAGATAAGTGACATAACATTGGCCATATTTTATTTCCTTATTAATCAAATTGCCTGATATTTATAATCACTTTGGACTCCCATTAAATTCGAGTTGACTGGTTTAGGATCACAAGGGTAGGAAAACTTTCCCAATAGGCATACTCATTTGACACAGTTATGTATCAAGGTTTAAATTTAAAACTACTCCCTCCGATCTTATATATAAGAGCTTTTGGCTTGGTCCTAAATATAAGATCTTTTACAATATACGAGGTGGTATTTATTATACATTTTCAAAAAATGTCCCTATTTAATGTATCCAAAAAAAAAAGAGAGAGAATAAATAAGGGTAGTTTTGGAAAAATATTGAAATTTTTGGAGAAATCGAGGTAGTTAATTAGTTTTAATTTCTCTTCTTAATTCACGTGATCTGATTAAAATGGTCTTATATTAAGGACTAGAGGGGGTATTAGTTAAATTAGAACGATTTCAGCCAGCTGAATTACGCACTTATTGATGACTGTGCCCATCTTTTACACATAAATGCGTCTTACAAAAAAAAAAAAGACTCTAACCCAGCACATTATTAAAAAAAAAGATAAAATATGTATATTTGTGTGTATATATATATACATATATTATATGTATATATATATATGGGTTGATCGTAATTCCAATTGTAGACAGTAAAACAATTTTTTTTAACAAATTTGACTTCGAGCCGAATTATATGCATTTTGCACGAGCAAAACACAAAACTCATGACTCGATTTTGACAGGACTATGATCATGAATGCTCCTAACTAGGAATGTAATCCCATTTTCTATCCTAGTATGTGAAAATATTTTCAGAATGAATTCTCTCAATTTCAATCAATAATTTTAAACAGAAAAATAGGCATGACGAGTTTAAATATTGAGTCTGAGTCTCAGTTAAATATTTTAAATATACTCAAATAACTCATTGTCTATATAAAAGATTGATATTTTTTTTTTAAAAGGAGAATTTAACTTGTGGTCAATAAAAAAGAGAACTTTTTTTCATCATCATCATTATTATTATTCCTAACAAGAAATTGAATATTCCTCTTGTTCGGAACATGCAAGAAATGAATATTCCTCTTGTTCGGACCAAGCAGGAAATGAATATTCAGATGTCTCCAAGAAATCATCAATTACCCACCTCAAAAAAGCAGAAGAATCTTCAGGGAATTAAATTGCGATCAAAACAAATGATCCATAACCTTGTGTTGATGACAAGGATAATGGGAATTGAATCACACAAAAACCAATGATGTGTAAAATTAGAATCTTTCATGAGCTAGGTGTTCAACCAACCTAGTGATCTAGTAGACTCAATTCTACCTATCATATCGGGTTGGTATTGGTAGATCGAGTTGGGTTGGATACTGGGTGGAAGACAAACCCGATCTTACACGGCCATAGTATATATATATATATATATATATAATTTTATATGTTTTTTAACAAATTTTATATAATATTTTTCTTAATATAACATATAATACAGATTGATTATATTATTATAGTGAATTTTTTAAGAATTTAATTTTTTTAATTTTATTTAAAATTTTAGATTGATTTCTTAATAATGGGTAAAAATAATGTATTATTAAGTATTTATAATTTTAACAAATGTTACTTTTGATTGTAATATTATTTTTTAAGGAAATATATTTTGGATAAATGTAATTATATTTTTATTAATAAATAAAATGAACTTATTTTTTATTTTTAAATATTTTTTAAGATTGGGCCAACCCCAATCTCATATGCTGGGTTGGCCAATCTCGTCTAACCTTACAAAGATTAGGCATCAGGTTGACTATCAACTTGATCTTACCCGATTTTTATGTAACCCTATTACGAGGTATTGTATTAAAAAAATCTGCCCAAGAGGCCACCACTATGATAATGAGTGTTCAAAAAAATCGGATCGGACTGGCTAATTTAACCGGTGGGATCAGGAATCAATGTTAATTCTGATTCGATCATAGATGATAACCGGTCATTTTCAGAATAGTTGAAAAATCAGTTGAACCGATCATAAACTGGTGTTGAACTGGCACAAACCGATTGAACCGGTCTAATTTTTTTAATTTTTTAATTTTTTTAACTTTTAAGATAAAATAATATTATTTTTAAATACTAAATAATATTATTTGTTGTATAAATTTTTTTCTATATTATATAATATTATTTAAGTATTATTGTAATAAATAATTAATAATAATAAAAAATTTAATTAATAAATAATATAAAAATAGAATATTAATTAATTATTTTAAATTCAAAATATGATTATAAATGAATATTAACTTATTTAAATTTTAATATTATATTATAAAATTTATTAATTATATTTTTAATTTTTTTATATAATATATAAAATTAAAAATTATTTAATTTATTATTATAATTTAATTTTAATTAAATCATAATTAAACTATTAATTCTTGAATAGTTTTCTAGATTAATTCAATGTGAATTTTTTCAAGTTAAAAGTAACATTGGCAGATGACCTTCCACATTAGCAGATAACCTTCCACGTGTATTTCTCTGCATTCTGTTTTTCTTGATTATAAGCCAAAAAACAAAGGACGAAATAAATAATAGAGCAAATGGACCCCACCATCCTAGTCCACACTCGATAGTTCAGATATCTCAACAGCAAAATCCAACGAGAAATGATTTCACACAGGGAACCTAAAAATTTCTCCATAAATGGAGAGAGCATTTGCTTCGCAGTTGCAGTAATACTGTTCTGTATCCCACATTCACCACTCATGATCCACATTCAAACGACGTCGTTTTCGAGCTTGTCCCATGGCACATATCAACCACCCCATTCCATAATTAACCCATGTTTTTCTCTGTTCTTCGAAAAGCAACGGCCTCGTTGAAGTATTGAGCTACCTGCATCCTTCACCCGCCCTTCTAATTCCCTCGCCACCATCGTTTTCTTTCCACTATTCTCAGCCCTATATATATCCCCAGAATTTTCTGTTTTTCCTATCTTTTCATTTCCCGGTTTGATATTCTGGATTCTTTCTGCCGTCTTATTCAAACTAAACGTGATGGGCACCACGACTGTAGGAAGAACGCACCTAAGAAGTTGTTCCCCAGCACTGGGGCTCCGCTTCGAAAAGTTATCGTCGTCATCGCCGCCGAAGCTAGGGTTTGTAGGCTTGAGAAATGCCGATTCTCCGGTCATGGTGAGATCGAGGGACTTGTCGCAAATGAAGGCCGTAGAGGGGTCGAAGAGAGCAAGTGTTCATGACGATAAAAACCCGGCGGATTTGAACGAAATTATGGGCAATGGGAATGCCGGGAGTTCGGGTAATTTTTCCATCCGAGTTTGATTTATTTGTTTTGTTTTTTTTTATGGGGATTTGGATTTTTGCTGATATATAATATTTCGTGATTGAGAGGATATGAGCGGGAAGGCTCAGAGTTAAGAAAACTTTTTCTTCTTGTTTCTTGTCCCGCCAATGGATGAAAACTTTTGTTAACTTGGCAACACTTCAGCTCATCAAAACAGGTTTCTTCGCAATTACACTGCTACCTAAACGTTCGCTTGCGGGTTTGAGTGGAAAGTCAAAAGGAAGTCAATTGAGGAACTGACTTTTTATGTTCTTGTTTTGACTTATTTTTTTCTTTGGTGAATAATGTTACTTGAGTATCGTACCTTTCTAACGCTTTTCAATCAGGGAGACATGTCAGACAACTATCTACGCTTGGAAATTCAACAAATATTCTCTGGCAGAATTGCCCAGTTGGAAAAGTTGATAGACAGAAGTTACTCGATCAAAGGGGATGTGTAATATGGATCACAGGTCTCAGTGGTTCTGGTTAGCAACGTGTTGACTTTGTTATTGTTAATTTTCTTGTTTCTATTTCATTTTCATTTAAAAGAATTCTAAGTTAATCTCATTATGATTGACAGACGTGACAAATGCTCTTTATAGACCTGTTGAGACTTGAGATTGAATTATGTTATTGTCTCTGAAAGATGACTGAGAACTAACATCTTTTGGCCCTTCAAAGTATAACCCTAGTCCTCCAATATATATTTTTTCCTAGTCAATTTTGTTCCTCCATCTGTTAAAATCTTGGGATTACATTCTCATTCTGATGCTTCGAAGGGACAAAAATGATTTGGGGAAAATTATTGCGGGACTAAATTGATAGATATATACTATGGAGAAACAAATTGAAAAGTTAGTCATGTTTCAAACATGAAAACAGTAATTTTCACCAATGATTTTAATGATTTCAACCTAGTTATGCAAACTCTTCTTGTCAACATTTCATTTGATGGTGTTACTGCCAAGCAATTTATTCTCCATCAGATTTTGAAAGATTTTTCCCCTTACATTTGCTTCTTTAATTTTGTATTTTTTTATGTGTTTGTGTAAATTGTTTTGTTCTGCCTATGTATTCATTGCACTATGTCGTTGAAGGTGAGAAGGAGGTTTTCTAGCTGAAAGAAAAGAATGAGGAATAATTAGCAAGCCCAACCTTGAAAAGAATTATAGTTACTGATTTGTACTTTCCTGTGTATAATTTTTTAATTGATTCGTGTGAACTTATTCAGAAGGTTATACTTTTGTTTGAGACTTATTTGTTAAAGAAAAATTTGAAGTTCCCACTTCGAGCTCAGAGTGCATTCTGGACTTTTTCTATTGAACATGGTGCATGTGCCTTGCATATATGGTTAGGCAATTTTAAGACTCCTGATTTTCTGATTGATTTTGTTTATATATAAATGTGGTAAGAATCTAAGACACCATGATTTATCCTGTTAATGCAATTAAGTTTCTCACGCTCTGCTATCTTTACTTCTTAAGTATGCAAATGCTGACATATTCTTCTATGCAATCCAGTCTCCAAGCTATGTTCTTTTTTGCAGTTGACCTTTATTTGTTTCACAATTGACAGGGAAGAGCACTATGGCTTGTGCTCTAAATCAACTCTTGCATGAGAGGGGAAAGTTATCTTATGTTCTTGATGGGGATAATCTTAGGCATGGCTTGAATAAGGACCTTGGTTTTAAACCTGAAGATCGTGTAGAGAATGTAAGGAGAGTTGGTGAGTTATATCCATCTATTGTTTAGTTTCTTGTGGTAACGCCACAGAATCACTTTCTAACTATTGGAAAGTTACCTGATTGTTGAGCGTGTGACTGCACATATGAATGCTGACCGTACATGTGTGCAAATGCATGTGTTGCACTGAATTATGGACTTAAAGAAAGATTTAGTGCGCAAACATGAATTATCTTTTACTTCTTGTTCCATCCAGGTGAGGTAGCCAAGCTATTTTCAGACGCTGGCATCATTTGCATTGCAAGCTTGATTTCTCCCTTCAGAAGTGATCGGGATGGCTGCCGTATGCTTTTGCCAAAGGGAGATTTTATTGAGGTTACTACTTGACTAGCTGATTTTGGCATGTTTCATGGATGCAAACAAAATTGGGCTATAATTTGTTAATTTACTTGCATAACATAGATGTAACAGGTTTTCATGGATGTGCCGCTACAAATATGTGAAGAAAGAGATCCGAAGGGCCTTTATAAGCTTGCACGTGCTGGAAAGATCAAAGGTAGTCTTACAACGCTAGTCTAGTCTTTACCTGATGTGAATATGTCTTGTACATTTGCACTAACTGATACTTGAACCAAACCAATCTTTCCACCATTAGTAACTTTTGAAGGTTTCCAACAATTTTCGTCTCAGAGATATTTTCTTTTGCTGCTTTTGTTTGGGCATCTATGCATCAATACTGATACAAAAATTTTCAGGCTTTACAGGGATTGATGATCCTTATGAGGCTCCATTGAATTCTGAGGTATGTATCCTGTTTCAACTACACAGCATCGTTGATAGACTTATGGGACATGCATGGAGACACATAAACGAAATATTCATAAAGCAATGCCCTTGGGTTGGCCTAGCTTTCTGAAGGGACTTTTGATCATATCAGAACATAAAAACCTATTTTGGAACTAAATCCTGCTCGAAGCAATTCCCAAGGGGTATATGGGGCTTCTAAGTTAATGAGGCGGTTAATAAGCTAGATAATCTTGTTATAAGGACATAATAGACTTTACAAAGAGAGAAAGAAAAGTGAATCCCTTTCCTTGTTCTCTACCAACAAGGCACTGTGGTATCCTTTACAGTTTAAACACAGCATAAGCTTCTTTATAAACTTACTAGACAAGTTTTAGTGACTTTTTTGGGGTTATTTGGCTTAAATTGGGATTTCAATTCGATCCTTTAGTCCCAGAGACAATTCCAGCATCATTGAGTCAAAGCTCAATGGGAATACCTTATAAAGTTCATTATTTTCTCCTTGAAGATTCCTTGTTATTATTAAAAAAAAAAAATCCTTATTGAAAAGATTTTTTTTGGATGTTCCATTCATCAGATAGTGCTAAAATATGGAGATCCATGTCCTTCCCCTATTGAGATGGCTGAAAAAGTGGTCTTTTATTTGGAAGAGAAGGGTTACCTCCGAGCCTAACATGGCGGCTTCTGCCTCTGCTACCTAAATCTGGAGAGTGCTTTGCTTAAGTACCATTTTCTAGATCGTCTGCCTCATTAATGAAGTAATAAATTTGCTAGCAAATCTATTTATCTATGTACCCAATAAATCTATATGAAGCCATATTGTTCACTGGCCGTGAACATTGTTGCTTCTTTTTTTCTTTTTGCCGAAAATTTTATTACTTGCTTAGTATGTATTTTTTCATGCATTGTATAGAATTTAATAATGAGTTATACTGCTCATAATTTGTAAATACTGTATTTGGTTATAGATTTTATTTATATACATAATTTTTTGGGGCCAAATATATACATAGTATTGAATAAATATATACAAATGGTATATAATTTAATCAAATCAAATTTTATGGGTGGGTTTAAGCGTGCAAATTATCTCCTGTGGCCCATAATAATTCTGGCTGTAGCTTTACGATTCTTCTTAAAAATAATATGGATTTAAAAAATAAAAATTATTGTTTTATTTTATTATTTATAGATACAATTTCCTATTATTTTATTATGTTTTATTGATAATAATAAGTGAAAATAATTATTTTAACACAACAACAGCAATAATAATAATAATAATAATAATAATAATAATAATAATAATAATAATTTATTACTCCGGTTCTTAATATAAGATTCTTTTAACCGAATCACGCGTATTAAGAATTAGAATTAAAATTAATTAACTAGCTCGATTTTTTTAAAAATTTTAATATTTTTCTAAAATTACTCTTATTTAATTTCTCTCTTTCTTTTTAGATATATTAAATAGGGATATTTTTTCTAGAAATGTATAATAAATATTATCTTATATATTGTAAAGGGTCTTATATTTAATATTAAGATAAAAAATTCTATATATAAGATCGGAGGGAGTATTCTTTATTAGAAGTATTATAGTCATTTACTCAGTCAGCTTTTCATCCAATCAAACACAGATATACCCATTAAAATATGTTTCTTCCGATCATCACGTTCCAAATGTCTACCAAACGTGTCTAGCTGGACATGTATATTTCCTTTTCCTTTCTTTCTTTTTCTTTCCTTCCTTTTTTTCTTTTTATAAAAACAAAAATCATCCAAGCAAACGGCTCCCAAAGATATTTAAAAAGCAATGCATATGAGCTTTGCGGATGAAGCTTTTTGGGCTGATAAAATTGAGAAAAGATTCAAATCTCAAGAATTCAATTCTAACATAAGCGGTAAGACTGTATATGACATCAAGTTACCACCAGATCCATGAGAAAAATGTGTTATGAACACCTATTATGTTAAGTAGTAAATATGAGACTGCATAACCAAAGTTTAAAGAAAAAAAATAAATCCATCATTTCTGAGAATATGAATTTATGAATCTAACCAGGAGAGCCCAGAACACAAACTGATTCAAAACCTTAAGATTTCACATCTCTAGGTCATCGTACACACATGTTAATCTTCTTCACGTAAGTTTGAATTCCCTGCACAATCGCCTCCTGGATTCACAATCATAGACTAAAAGGAGGAGGAGGAGGGAAAAATGAAGTTCATCCTCATCCGAGGACGGGGTATTCAACAGGAAAAACAAGAAAATGGGGGAAACAGGAAGAAACAGAAGCACTGTATTTTCTCATCTGGTTCGTCTTCTGATTCTGACTGCCAAGAAACAAGACAGAACAGATGCAATAATATTTTCAACCATATTTTTCAAGTCTTCTATGATTCTGGAGAAGCGCAATTCTTGAAGATCCCAAATTGTTGAAACGCAGAACCAAACTCCATCCTTAATCACTTCAAACGAACCCATAATGTATGCCAGGCAAGGAAAACTCATTCACCTTCAGATTAAGAGCTTGCTTGTTGAGAAACAGAGCCACTGAGTTACAGAAGAAGAAGATTTGAATGGCCAAAAATGGAATATCAAGTTTCCCGTTTGATTCAGCTTGTAATGTAGCTAGTCAAACTAATTCATCCACCGATGAATATCAAGTCCATTAGAAGGAATAGCACTCAACCAGTCGCCGTAATTAATAACCTAGGTTTAATTTATTTGTCTTTTTAATAATAAAGTTTTATTTTTGGAGGTTCTGAACATTAATCAAAAAGAAATAAGGAACACCAAAATAATAAATTTATTATAAAACAAAATTTTTTACTATTTATTTTTCTAATTTTATTTATTTTTTTAATTTTTACCATTTTTTATTAGTTAATTTTTTTAATAATAAACTTACTATGTAATTCTTAATCAACATCTAGATCTTTTGTATCTAATTAGGCAGATCCTGTGTTTTGTGCTTACTGACTTTATATAAATTTTGTGTTATGAGTATAATACTTTGATTTTACTTGTCTTACTTAAAGAGACCTTCCATCTATTTTATAAATTTATATTTTAATCCAGTATGCTGACACTGTTAAAAATATTTTGAAAAGATTGTAAAAATATTATTTATTAACTAAAAATATTAACATCAATCATATTTACCAATTCATTTCTCACTATATTCAATCCCAATTCATTAAGTTATTTTTTTATATAAATTCATTTTCATTAATTTTTCATAGGTATAAAATTAATAAATTTTATAATACCATGAAAATTATATCATTTTATAATATGATGAAAAATTTAACAATATAAATATTTGAAATATTTTTTAGGGATATTTTGGTGAAAAACTTTAAACACTTCATTTAATTGCTAACTAAATGTGAATTTGTATTAATGTACATCTCTTTTTATAAGTAAGAGTATGTTTGGTTCAATCAAGGACATCGCTTTTTGTAACTAAGAGTATGTTTAGTTCAATCAAGGGGATTTGAAAAATTTTAAAATTTCCTAATTTTAAGGGATTGGAGTGGAGAGAAATGAAAAAATTTTAATGAAACATTGTTTGGTTCATGAAAAGATTTAATAACAAATATTCTCTTTCCTCTAAAAAACCTCAATTTAGGGGAATTAAAAATAAGGTGGGAATCTAATCCCTTCTAATCTCTTCCCCCACTTAAAAAACCCCCAAAAACCTTGAACCAAGTCTAATGGTCTGTCTGGTTCAAAGGAGGGAAAGGGAGGGATAGAATTTTAATGGAGAGAAAGGAATGGGAGGGAAAAGAAGGGATTTTAATTTTACCTCGTTTGGAAGGAAAATGGGGGATTTTAGAGGAAGGATTTTAATTTTACCTCGTTTGGGTTAGGAGGGGAAAGGAGGGAAAATAATTATAATTTAACTATTATACCCTTAATTTATTTAAGTTAATATAAGGATAAGACTGACCAGTACATTGTGTGACCTAGTAATGAAAAAAATGAAGGGTATTTTGGTCATTTTGAACACAATAACACATTTTTCCTCCCCTTCCCTTCCTTTCCCTTTCCCTTTCCCCCATTTCCCTCCAATCAAACAAACCATAAATGGTTGTGCACTTCTTTGATAGTCCATATCACTAGATTTTTTTTTTTCAATTGGATATGAATAATTTTTTTCTTAAATGATGCAACATACATAATAGTATCAATCTTATAACTAGTAATTTATAAAAATTAATATCTTAGCTTAAAAATGTAAAAAATAAAACAATACAATTTGGGTAATCTAAATGAGATGTACATACGCAACAAACTAATAGATGGATAAGAATGTAATTTTAAAAATAAAAAATACAGTTTATATAATATAACTTTTGATTTGAGGAGAGTTCTATGTATATTTTCAAAGTATAAAGGAGACCTCTATAATTAAAGTAAAATTGATGAGAGGTCATAATATTTTACTTTTACATTTCATACTAATATTAATATTATTATTGATTTATATAATTTAAATTTAAATTTTCATTATTTAATATTTTAATTTTTTAAATAAATTATAATACAATAAAATTTAAATATAAACTGTTTATCAAAAAAATTTAAATGTAAACTTAAAAACATAAAAAAATTAAATTAAAATATGAATTGTCTAAATACAATTTATATAAGTTTTTTTTGTTAAATTTATATAAGTTGAATCAAATGTTTATTTTGCTAGTAACAAAAAAAAAAACGAATGTTCGCCCAAAAAGAGTTATTACTTATTAGCTGGTAAGAGAAAATAAAATAAAAATCGTTGCATATGATTATAAAAAGTTTGAGGCCTGGACTATTGAATTGTCTTGCAATTTGTAGTAAGGTAATATTTTTTTGGCTTTGTACAGTTGAATGAATTTTTCCGTTTTATTAAAAAAAGGTAATATTTTATTGCCTGCAAGAGTTTTATTTTAAATATTAAAAGCATCTGTAAGATGTGATTTCATTAGCAAATTGATTCATTTTATTAAAAAAAGAAAACAAGATTCTTTTCCAAATGGAGGGAATGGGTCCTATAACTGTACATTACTGCATTTTGTTAACCATCATGTTTCTCAATAATTCACTCTCTGTAGTTTTTATATATTAGTTTATTACATTAAAACCACCAGAATGAAATGTGTTCTGCCAGCAACTTCATTTGCAATGCTTAAAAATGTGTACACCGGAATCCTTTTTTTTCCCATCTGAATAAATGTGAAATAATATGTAGTTGGAGTACATTAAAACCACCGGAAGATGGATTCACAAATTAAAGTAAGTTGAAATAATTGGATTCTTTCTTCGGCTCTGTGATATTCTTCTTTGACTGAATGCCTGAAGTCAAACTAATTCTGTGATTTAGGTCAAGTTGAACAGATTGTTTCCTCAATTCGTCGATTTGCTTTGCTGGAAGTTTTGATCCAGAAATTTAGGTTAGGCACCTTCCTAACTTCACTTCTTTGCGTGTGAAAAGCGCCTATATCTGATACCGACCCACATAAAATCCAATAAAATCCAATTAGTGGGTCGTTCGAGGAAGCTTCAGACTCGTAATATCTGTTCATCAATCAAACCTCTCTCTCTCTCTCTCTCTCTCTCTCTCTCAAACACACACACACACACACACACACACACACAGAGTGTTTGGGACAGGGTAGTGGTGGATGCTAACCTGCCTTAGACCTGAACCTGAACTCTTCAAAAACTCCCAAAAATTCCTTAGATCCAAACTCATTTTTCATCCCCATGCTTATATCTAAATGGATAAATTTTGCAAGAAACGAGTGATATGCCACTCGAATCAGCCATGTTGATAACATGTCCAAATTTTAATTTCGCCAATTTCTTGGTCCCAGTTAAACGTAAAGTGTGGTTAGATGGATCGTCTATCAAAGGTCCGAATTTTGATTAAGCCGATTTCTTAATGTTAAGACATCTAGAATTTCCTTGTAAATCTTGAGTCAGACAAGTCTTAACATTTGCAAATTGACCCAAATGCCACCTCAATAAAGTAGTAATACCCAAAAAAAAAAAAGAAAAATCTCAATCACAATCTTTAAAATCGCTTTTCAGAAAATATAGTTGAAAGTGAGAAATATCCCTGTCTAGTTTATTACTAATGATGAACCAATTGCGGGATCAAGTTACACAGAGAATGTTCCTCAGAAAAATTGGGTAGAAAATTGGGGAAGTCCCTTTTTAACTTCTTATATCATATCTTGTCTTCTTCTAAACTGGACATGTACATTACCGTGAAGAAACTAATCAAACATGCCTATTTAGCCGTGGTCAACAAAAACCATTATCTGTTTGACAGAAATCTACAGGCAAGGGGTTTCTGATCTTCATAAAACAAAACAATTCAACTGGTTCATTTTTTCCCAGAATGTTGTGGACAGACATTCCTACCTAATATGCTCCTAGTGTATCAATTGAACGGATTTTTTTTTTGTCCATAAGTAAAAGTAAAATACAATACCCGAGTAACAAGATCCTGTTTTGAATCACTGGTTTCCTACCTATCCAGCAGTTTGCTGGACACACTGCAAAAATGTAGGAGATTAGATTTGGTTGCTCCTGCTAATTGTGATCTCCAAACACATGGCTTCAAGGTCACTTGTTCTGGGTAGGATTTGAATTGCTTGGAGGAGCCTTCCTTAAACTTGTATCCATGGATCTCCGAGAAATTTCATGGGATGTTTCTGAGTTATTTATACTGGCAGAGAATGAGGAGGAATAAGCTAGCAACTTTCGTGGCGAATACCTGTCCATCAACTGGTTACTTTCAGTCTCACAGCTTACTGAAACTACTGAACACCTGATAATATGTATCAGAATCAAGACAAAAAGAGCCAGTCGTTGAGTGGTATTCATGGCAGATTGGCTTGAACTGAAAATGGAACAGATAAAAGAGGAAGGGAACTCTGGAGTTTGATCTATCCCATTAGAAAACTTCCATTGTGCAGATAGGAGGGGATTATGCAGATGTATCCAAAAGGTGAGGTTAAAGATTCTTATGGATGTATAGAAAGGATTTGGGACTCGATCAAGTAGCAAAAAATGCTATAGTAATAAAGCATTTGAGTCTTCCTACAGTTAAAGTTGGACACTGGTAGTGTGAAAGATTCAGATTTAGGGAAAGGGAAGGAAGGACCTGCACCTGCCATAGATGGATTATTCCTTAAGGCACATTTTATTTGTTGTTTTGTGGGATAGAACATGGAATGGAGATTGTCATGTGATCCTTAGTTTCGAATCCTATACTTTTTCTGACACACTGTACAATTTGTTGATATAACATGTCATATGTTTCATGTGACAGTCACATGATAGAAGATCGGTTTCTTCATTTTTCTGAAGTTTGTGATTATAGTATTAATTTGATTATAGTTATTTATTTCTGATTAGAGCGGCAGAAACAGCTAAACTTGGTTGGGTAAGAAGGTTATCCAGAACCGTGAAGTTTCTTTTCCAAAGCAGTAATCTCTTTTGTTCATGTCCTGCACTTCAAACAAATAATAGAATATGGATCAAAACCAACCACATCGCCGACTGGTCTGCGGAACGTAGGAAAGACAACTTTCTCAGAATAGTAGCATTTGCTTCATTAAAATATGTGACCTTTCAGATGTGGTTTTTGGTATAGTTCTTTGAAGCATAAGATAATTACTATTTACTAGTAATTGATAGAGGTATGGCATGGTCAAGTGGATTCTGAAGGCTTCTTTTTTAGAGGCTGTTTTTCGAAGGGTCCCGCTGGCCTAGAAATAAATTCGAACCAAACTGCATGTGGCGACTGGGAATTGAATATTGTATTTGCCGAGAAAAACATATGGCCTGTGTCAGCAAGTATAAATATGATTTCCGGGAAGTTACGAATTTTGGAAAGGCTTGCTCCAACTTGATCGACTAAGGATTTAAAATTATCGACTAAGGATTTAAAATTAAGTGAGAAAAAAGAGAGTACGAGTGTGAGGAAATTCACCTTTATCCTTAGCATAATTAAGTTTGGGAAAATTACATATAAACACCAAGAAAAAAAAATACTTCAAAAAACATATCACAATTTACCCTAATTCTAATTAACGACCAAGGTACCAAATTAGAATTAAAATTTAAAATGAAAAAACCAAATTACCCCTGTTTTCCTGTCTTCTCTCCCTCTTTCCTCCCTTTCCTCTATCCCTCCTCCCTTTGATGACTTTTCCAGTGGGAACTTCCAGCGGCAGTGACTATTTCGATAGCGATGGTGATTTTTCTAGCGACTGTTGTAATACTATCAAAGATCTGTTGTAAATGAGCGAAAATTAGTTGCAAATGAGTATCAATGGCAAATGATCGGTTGGAGTTGTAAATAAGTAAAAGTTAGTTGTAAATAAACATCAGTTGTAAATTATCAGTAGGAATTGCAAATGAGCGAAATTCAGTTGCAGATAAACAAAAATCAATTATAAATAAGTATCAGTTACAAATAATCAATATGAGTAGCAAATTAGCAAAATTTAGTTGCAAATAAGCAAAAATCAATTGCAAATAAGTATCAGTTACAAATGATCAATAGGAGTTGCAAATAAGCGAAATTTAGTTGCAAATAAGAAAAATTCAATTGTAAATATAAAAAATCACGTAAGATGATTGTCACCCAAGAAGGAAGATTGGTAAAGTGGAACAAAAAAAATCAAAGAATGAAGTTAACAATTTCACCATTTTATACAATAATTGTATATCCAAAAAAAATGACTAATGACCACAATCTCAAGAAGCTTTAGCCCCAATCTTAGAAAGCAATTTTACATATTACAACAATTTTTTTTTTAAAAAAATCAATCAGGCTCCTAATTAGCATATGTAACAACAAGCATTTTCAAAATTTAGAAAAGAAATAAAGCCACTATTGGAGATAAGTTCAACCCAGTAGATCTGAGAAGGCAGTAAAGAGGGAAGAAGGTAGTAACAACGGGAGAACCCCAATTGCTGCTCGCTTCCAACTTCATTAGCAGATTGAAGCCACCATCGTCAGCAAGGTTGTAGGATGCGTGGCGTCAACTTCGTTAGACTTGTGAGAAGGTGGAAATCAAAACAAGACAAATTGATGGTGAGAGGAGAATACTGAGCAAGGGTTGTGGAGTTCGAGCACAAATCAACACTAATTGAGGAAGACAGAGGAAGGCGATGCTAGGATAAGCTTCACAAACACACACGAACTAGGGCGAAAAGGTAGCAAAGGCAAGAAGAAAGGAGGAGGGTGGGGAGGAGGAAGGAAAAGCAAGGTGAAATTGGAGAGGAAGGAGGTAGAGGAGGAGAGGGTGAGTGAGAGAGAGTGAGTGCCAGAGAAGAATCTCTAATTATTATAGCATAGGCAAATTGTACTTTTCTCTTCAAAACTTATTTTCAATTTGCAACCAATGGAGGGTATTTGGAATTAGGGTAATTGGAGTACCATTTTAAAAATATCTTATTTCTTTAGTATTTATCTGAAATTTTTCTATTAAGTTTTAGTCTCCTTTTTTTTTCTTTCCTTTCTCCTTATTTTAACCAAAATAAACTTCAAGTGATTTATAATATGACTTGTAGATTATTATGATTCCCATTTGTTACAGTGCGAAAATTGCCCTTTGTTTTTGGGTAAACCCAAAAATAACTTTATGTTTAAAAATAAAATTGTTGGGACCATCTCTCATGTCCAAGCGTATACTCTTCTTCAGCTTTGCCTTACCCATTTTTGGCCTAATTATACTCATTTACATGTTCGTTCTCCCTCTTTCCCATGTTCATCAATGAATGATTTAATAATTACAGATATGCTTTTTGGGCTTTAATTTGATCATTTAATAATTCATCAAGATATCAGCATTTGGAATTGACTTCTTGGCAGCTAAGAATATTTTCTCACCAAGGTCATAAAATTTTTAAAAGGTGGATGAATGGCTTTGAGTCTTCTTTGTTAACGGAAAAAAAAAAGTGGATGAATGATCCACATATTCCTAAGTCATAAAATTCTTAAAAGGTCATCTAAGGGGAAAAATATTATCATCGTACGTGCATCACCGAAGCCAAGTGTAACTTCTGGAAAAATAGAAGTTGTACAACAATCAATTCTCTAAACTAGCCACACCTCAATTTGGTTCATCTTTATCAGAAAATATTGGAGTACCCTCCTTCCAGATAAGACTACTATAACCAAAATTTCTTGCAAAACAAGAAACCAATTGGTCCTGAATTATCTCTTCAGCAGGAAGAACAGAACCTGTCTCTCTTCTCAAAGATGTGACCTCCTTATCTGCAATTCCACAGGGCACTATGTGCCCAAAGTAGGTCAGATCAGGATCAATATTAAATGCCAGCCCATGAGAAGTGATTCCATTTGAAATCCGAACACCAATTGCACCTATCTTCCTTTCCTCAACCCATATCCCTGTCTCACCAGTTTGTCCGGGACAAGCTTTCACACCATACAGAGCTGCCAGTTCAATCATAGTTAACTCAAGTTTCTCCACATAACTTCGAGCACCCAGTCCAATCTCACGGAGTGATATAATGGGATATAAAATGGCTTGGTGCGGACCATGAAATGTAATGTCTCCTCCCCTTTGGGTGTAGTGAAGCTCAGCCCCTATTCGTTCTAGTTCAGACTTTGGAATTAATAAATTGTGATCGGTTCGTCGTTTGCCAACAGTATATGTAGGTGGATGTTGCAAAGACAGAAGAGAATCACATCTCCGATGAGATTTACGATCCAAGACCAGCTTTTCCTGCAGTTTTAATGCATCCAAATAGTTGACAATTCCCAGTTTCCAGACCTCAAGGGTTCGCAAAACTCTCATCCCCTGTTGACTATGACATATTAAATCTGAAGTACTAAGAAGCATTTATATATCAGAATCGCTCAGCATGTCAATTAGTTAAATAACAGCTGTGATGCATAATCATGAGGTCTACTCACCATAAAACAAAAAAAAGATTTTGAATGCAGGTCTTCAAATATTCAAAGCCATAATAAGAGAACTTGTTTAGAAAATCAACACTTATTAGACTCAAAAAAACCCGTTTGTATAAGGTATTCCCTATATTAAGTTTAATCTTTATCTTCCCATATAACTAAGCAGATGAAACTTCCAAGGAATAAAAACAAAAACATAAGCCTAATGAAATCCCTAGTTTTATATTTTCTTGCATGCAGAAGGTCTGACGAGAAGAAAATTTCATTTAGAATATAAATACATGATTTAAAGTAAGAAATTATAAGTTATTTTGTTAGATCATTTTTTTTATCTTGCTTCAGAAATTATGGCAATGTCCCTAAAGTAGGACATCCCAAAATTTTCTACAGCGGCCAAAAATCCCAATGATACAACTAGTAGAGCTCTGCTCTCAATTCAATTAACTACGTAGTGGGTGGGAGGTCCTCCATGTGAGATTTGTAGAGCTATAGCTAGATTGCAAGAATACAAATCTAGACAGTCAACAGACTATACAACACTCAACACAGAACAATGTGGGGATTTAGAAAGGAAAAACTAGTCCTTTCAATGCTGTTGGTGTCAAATCCGGTTTAGCTTTACTATCTCAAACCCCAAAAATCTACCGAGTAAATAACGTCCCACTGTTTAAATAATCAACAAAATAGGCTTCTCACAAAGATTGATTGGAACAGCCATAGCTTGATAATTCTCCAGTCATTTTTTGAGCTTCAAACTAGCTATGAGCTGAAGAAGCCCTAACCTATATCTAGAGTAGTGTTACTAAGATTTAAATGAATGAACAAAATAAATAAACAGGTAATACAGCTTACAAACACGTTGCAAAGACTTGAGAACCTGAAAATGTTAAAATCATTTGAAGAATAGCTATTTAATAATTAGTAAGATTTATGAACTCAGAATAAGGAACTACGAGGATATTTTCACCCCTGGAGCCACTAACAATAATCACTTATGTCTCTAATTCATTTAACTCACAAGCAAATAACAATAAAAAGATGAAAGACACAGACAATTCTCAAGCACAAACATCTTACATAAAAACGTCAAAGGCTTATCAATCAAAGTCAAATTGTCTAGGGCTGTCACATGCCAAGCATTTCACCCTACTTAAAAGTAAACGCACATATTAACAACAAAGAAGGTAAGCTTCATTGTGATGCAAATTACTTCCTTAAATTCCTTATACATTTAACAACATCCACCATGGTCAAATAAACTAAGTTTTCATTCAATACTTGCAGCATCTCCTTAGAATACTCAATTTAGTGAATGTGAAACTAAGGACAAAAGGACACCCCTTTGACACATATGTAAATGAAGAGGATGAATGTCATATGAATCAAAACCAAGTAAAAGCTACAATTATAATTGACTCTATATAGACTTTAACAAATAAGTCTCTCCTGTAAGCAATTAATCAAGCACTTGATGTGCGCTCAAGACAATATCCTATAATACTCACGAACCTTTAAGTCCTTCTGAAAGCCAAATCCATGCTTAGAATCAAACCTTAATTCACAATTTAAAAACCCTAGTACAAAAGTGTCTTCCCTTAATCCACATATCATCACCCAAGATCAAGAACCCAACAAAAAGTAGCTTTCTTTAGATATGATAAAGGGTACAAGGTTTACCTTCTTCCTATTAGTGCTAGGAAGAACACTAATGGGAAGCAACAAAAATTTCCTATCCGCCACTCTACCTTCCTAACAAGTTGGCTGAACGATGAACACACAAGAGTGAGGAAGAAGCTCCCGATTTGAGGAAGAGAACGCGTGGCTACGGCTGATTATAGGAATGAGGTAAGAGACAGAATGGCTGCTGAATTTCTTGCGGAAGAAATAGCCGAAATCAAATCAAGGGGAGCTCAAGTCGCACGAAGAAGCAGTGGGTAGATGGCAGAGGAGGAAGAACTTTCGAGAAGAGAAGCGCGCAGGGGAAAAGCTAAAAAATGAAAGGAAGTTACGAATTTAGAGAATGCAGGCAGCACTGATGACTTACCAGTGAAAGAAGTGGAAGCAGGTGACACCGCCGCTGGGAGAGGTGGAGGCTGGCTGGTGTGCGGTGCCTGAGAGTCGGGTAGAGAAGGCCGAAGAAACATAATACAAATTGCCAAAAACAAAATAAAATAAAATACAATTTTATCTTTATTACAAGACTGTTCAACTATTAAAAAAAGAGCATGAGGTGGGATTATTTTAAATTAGACAAAAAGATTTGCTATATAAATAATCAAATGTACGTAAATCTCTTCACCCTCATCCGTAATTCACTGCCCACCCTCCATTAATTTTCTATTTAGCTGCTGCTAATTTGCCTCTTGTCCTCTGATTTTTCTTCTTATAATCTGCTATTGTCGTTCCCATCCCCATTGACAGGGAGAGGGGAGGGGAGGGGCGGAGGGGGGAAAGGGAAGGAGAGAGAGTGGAGAAAGAATTCATCTCCAGATCTCTCTCTGTACTTGTTGTTGAACAAGGATCGAGGCTTCTGAGTCAGGATAAGAAGCCATGGCCAGCTTCGTAGGAACCACACAGAAGTGCACGGTGTGTGACAAAACCGCCTACCCCGTCGATAGGTTAACCGCCGATGGCCGTGTCTACCATAAGGCTTGCTTCCGATGCCAACATTGCCGGAATACTCTCAAGGTACGTTACAATAATTTGGAATCACAGCAATAAGATTTGAGAAAGTCTGGTGGTGTTTTTGAATCAGATTATAGATAAGTAATTATCAGCAGAGACGGATCTACAGGGGCCGTGCAGGGTACCAGCCTCCCTACTTCAAACCTTCCTTTAAAAATTATGTTAATTTTATTTATAAAAAATATGAAAATTAATTTTAGTATCCCTATATTTAATGAAGTTTTCAATTCGCCCCATATATTAGAGTTTAGATCCGTTACTGATTATGAGAATAAGTGATCATTTATAAGTGATTATGTCAAAAGTTATTTGTGTTTGGATATTTTTATCTCATAATTTTGAGAAAATAAATGTGGGAATTATTGGGTGAATAATGAGAAGAAAAAATGAAATAAGTGATTATAAGAGAATAAGTAATTATCATAAATTAAAAAAATTAGTTTATTTTATAAGTACTTATTTAAAATATAAATATTTATTAAAAAACTGTTTCTGTATTATTTATATTATACAAACAGGATATTAATATACAGTTGATGGCTCCCAAATGAATACAATATATATTATTATTGTCATCACGCCATCGTAAAATTTGTAATCCCCATCGATCCCCTTGGCCAAAATATAAATAAATTCCCCACCATAAGGTATGTTTGTTATCATGTTTTGTTTTTTTTAAAAAAAATAGATTGTAGTCACATAATAAAACAATAAGTTTGAAGGCATGATAATTAATTATTTTCATTTTAAAGAGATATTTATCAAATATAGTGCAATAATATTTTAATTATTTTAATTTATTTACATTTATTTTTTAGTGCAATTATCTAATATTTGATAATATCGGGTTAAACTTAAGTATTATTAAGTTTAAATAAGATAGTTTTTTCAATATAGAAAACTTAAATTCGAAACATTATTAAAGGATATTGAATTTTTTACTACTTAATCCGACGCAAATTCTACCTATCTTTTTTATATTTTGTGAATATTACATATATATTATTTTTAAGAGTAGTTCGTGTATATTTAAAAAATATATATATAGAAGTATGTATAATTTTAATAAAATTCAAGAAAAATATGCGTCATTTACTATTTTAGAAAAAAATGTGTAAATTTTAAAAATAAAAGAAAAACATATATAATTTAAGTAACATTTAAAATAATTTTATCTTAATTTTAAATTAAAAAAGATGTCGTAGAATTTTAAATAAAACTTAGAAATTTATATATTTTATTTAATATCATATTATTTTATATATATAGTAATTAATTATATCATACTTAAAGAAATATGCCTTTGCAAGAAAATGAAATGATGGTATTTGTGTTGGTGAATGAATGCAGCTCAGCAATTACTGTTCTTTTGAGGGGGTGCTGTACTGCAGACCCCATTATGATCAACTCTATAAGCGAACTGGTAGCCTCGACAAGAGCTTTGAAGGTCCTATTAATTATTATTATTATTAATTAAATAAATTACTTCTCACTTAATTAGAAAAACAAAATGAAAAATATTAAGTCAGATGGACTGAAAATTTTTCTTCACTTGGCAGGCACACCCAGGATTCAGAAACCTGAAAAACAAGCAGAGAATGAGGTGATTTCTATATATTCTGCTGCAATTATAAGTGTTGAAGCATTTTTTTTTTTTTACTATAGTTACATTAATTTTTCCCTAATTGTTTTGTTGACAACGTAACATGTAATTTATGATAACAGAATGCTAAGATTCTCTCAAATGTGTTCTTGGGCACCAAAGACAAATGTGCAGGTTGTCAAAAGACAGTTTATCCTACTGAGAGGGTATACTACCTCCATCTTTCTTCTTCAATCCTTACTCTAATTAACTTTGATTCATTCTTTGCATTTTAAATTTGAAACAACCAAAATTTACTTCCTTTGATCATAAGCTTTTTCTTCAGTAAGATTATGATAAAGTTAATGAGCAATTTGCTCAGTGAACCGTTAGATTGATTGTTTGATTTTTTAATCTTTGAGAATTTGTGAGTACGAGTTGATTAATTCTCAGATAAAAAAAATTAACATCTTTGAATCATTTAACAAAAGGACTAATATGTAAAATGTTTTTTATTTTAAGATTACTTTTCATTTAATAATTTAAGTGAGTATTACAAGGTATTAAGTTTATCCTTTATTCAAATTGTGATCTCTCATGTGAGAAGCCTTAAAATCATAATAAAATTGTTACTCAAAAACTTATTTGTTGGTAACATTAATTATTTACCCACAGTTGAACAATATTTTCATGACTAAAGAATAATTCAACATAATCACACAGCAATTCAACAAAATGCGGATAAAATGTGTGGAGAAAATTATGCATATATGCGTAGAAGACTCTTATTTCAGCTCCAGGATGGCCAGGTGCAGACTTGGGGGCCAATAAATTCTTCTCTCTATCTTTCTCAACCTGAACATTCTGAACCCAAGAGAGAAACTAAACTCGTAATTTCATCCATTCGTTCTTTGAATGGCACACGTCATCACCTTTATTAAACGACTGAGATTACTTTGGAGTCCTTCACGAATTTTCTTCACAAACCGAATCCCTGACTAACTCTGCAAAAGTGTGCACATACAATCTGTAGTATTTTACAACATAGACTTCTTTCGTCAAAGTATCTGTACGTTATATGATGAAGCTGAACTTTGTTGCCCCTTAATTCCAGTAATGGTTTTTTATTCACCGTGGTTACAATTTGATTTCAGGTTACAGTTAATGGGACTCCATACCACAAGGGCTGCTTCAAGTGCAGCCATGGAGGTTGTACGATAACCTCAGCCAACTTCATCACACATGAGGGAAAGCTATACTGCAAGCACCATCACATTCAACTTTTCAAAGAAAAAGGCAACTACAGCCAGCTTGAGGGTGATCGAGACAGGAATCCGGCTTTGAAAGTTGGTGCTTAATCTTGGAATAGTATTATTGTCTATCTTTCTCAGTCATGGATCTGTTCTATGATCATTGTTCCTTTTTATGTATAAAGAGGGTCTCCTGCTTGTGTCAATCAATCCTTTTTCTTCTTTTTATTGACTGCCTCTTGCTGCTTTCCTCTTCAATATTGTAACAAAATTACTTTACATTGTCATTGAGCTTATATGAGCTCATCTGACATTGGGGTTTGGGAATTTAGGGTTTAGGGTTCAACCACTTCTTCATCCCTTTTCTCACTCTCATACTTCCCTTTCCTGTATTTCTTTTTTATTATAAATATTTATGGACTATATATATATATATGTATGTAATATAATATGGAGAACGAAAAATCAAACTTGCCATAATCAAATTTCTCAAGACAGAAAAAAACTAACATAAATCAACATATGAAAATAGGTCAATGTTTCTTGCAATCTGGATGTGATCCTTTATGTTAATTGAATTACCAGACGAGTGTAAGAAAAACAAGAACAAAAATCCTATGTTCTGATAACTGAAGTTAAGGCTTCACCATCTATATAAAACACCTTTTGTTTCACACTTAAAAGGATTTCAAATGTGTAATTCAATTTTCTGAGCACTCAAAAGAGGAGTTGTTTGATGATGATTTCTTGTGTTCTAACATTGATGCTAAGAGAAAGTTTGCTCATTGAACAGGAAAATGGGGAGAACGATGTTTCTGTGGAAGGAGTGGCACAACTTTTTGAAGACCCAGGTTGCAATGATGACTCTATTCCTTATAGGGACAACAATGAAGAGCATAATCTGTTGGGTACCTCGCTATGTGAAAGAGAAAATTCGTTGGATTCAAGGGACTCTTCTTCAACTTGTCAAGAAAATGGTTCCTGTTCATCTTCTCATGAGTGTGTTTCTGAATCTAATTTTGAACAGCTTGCAGGGGATGTATCTGGTAGTGGTGATTCCATAAGATCATCCAACAATAAGTGTGAAGTCTCAAAGGATGTCACTCAGATGGGACATTCAGAGAGTGAGGGGGAGAATCGAGACCCACAAAATGTGCTTGAAAAGCTGAACTTAAAGTTGTTAGATCAATATGGAAGGGAGATGAAAATACAAGTGACATATAGGACTAATGAGAAAAGGAAGAAAGCCAGAAAGGAGTCACATTCCTCACTCAACTGTGGAGGTGAAAAGCGAAGAAATCGCAAGTCTGTTAAGTCATGAGAATCCGTAGCTCAAATGTATATGGTTTAGGAGATCTTTTAAAATGTAGGAAGTTAAAAAGAGATCATAAGTGGGGTGGTTTCTTTCCTTTGGGGATTAACTATATGACACGGTGATAAGCGAGTGTGCTGTTCAACAAAATCGATTGGATTTAAATTAATTCTTCTGTATATAGGACCTGTATTCTCTTTAAATTTAAATTATTTCCCTAAAAGGTGGACAGATACATAGTGCCATCCCATCCAACATAAGAAGATGAGGAAAAATTCACCAAAGAAAAAAGATGAGAGAAATTATTGTGTACACTGCACGTACGTACTAGCTATAATTTAAGATTATAGAACCCGCATTTCAAATGCACAGAGGAAATGTATACCAATTTCTCATTACTGAATTAATTCATACTATTTTTACTTCCAGCAAATTGATTCCTGAAACAAAACACGATTGCTTCCATTCAGAACATGAACCACAAAGGTGCATTCTTCAACGGAGAATACCAACAGAAATTAAAACACAAGGAGAACGCAGACATTGACTCAGAAGCAAAAGACACAGCAAATGCCCTACTAAACCCCAAAATTACTTTTGATTCAAACATCATTCAAACTAACACAGGATTTTAGCCGGCTTATAGTAAAAATACTCCTCTACCTTTTTACATGGGTCTTGAGCTAAAATGGTAACTGATTTGAATAAATTCAGCCAATCTGTACATTATGTACAATGGAAGATGTATGTACTTCATAAATTTGTACAAGCATGAAACAATGCCATTGTCATACTCTAGCACAATTTCTAATTTTCTCCCTTTGCGAACAAATTCCACAAAGCTCTCTCACCCTCCTACCAATAAATTCTACGTCATCCACCCCTCCACCCCTCCTCAGAGCAGTGCCGTACACGGCATCAATCTATACTGTTGAAAGGAATGCCAGAAACAACAATCAGGAAGAAGGGTTCATAAAGCTTCTATATCAGGAACCATATTGGAATGCGTTGCAGTGTCCTTCAACATCTGAGCTGCAAATATCAAAAGTTCCATCATCTCAAATCCAGCAGCTGAAACAGTATCTACCTTCTCGTTACCACTGCAGTCCTGGTTTGTGTCCCACAGGTCACAGCCAGCACTATCTCCGCTGATACCAGCATCCTCCCCAGCTGACCAGCTGACGGGTAGGGAGCTGCCAAGAGCAGTCTTTAAAAGTTTTGCCTCGTTGATCACATTGTCAAGGACTTCAGAAACACCAGATATTGAACCTTTTGAAGCCAGCGAATCTTTGGCCTACAAGCCATATCAAAGCAACCTATATTAAGGTATCAACTTCCAAGTTTCAAAAATAAAGATGAGATTCCATGCTAGCAGGCAAAGTTTCAAGTTTCAAAAATAAAGATGAGATTCCGTGCTAGGGCTAAGTTCAATACTGAATTAAGTTCCTGCAACATTAACATGAAGGAAACATCGAGCATTCACAAAGATTAAGGCATCCTCAACGATCAAAGTTCTGACTCAAGAAATATGCACCTAGAGCATCATGAGGCAGCATCACCCAGCTCCCTATATAAAAAATAGTTGCTTTTACTAGTGTGCTGTGATACCTTTAAAAGAGAGAGACGAAGTCTATGAAATGAAGAAGTCAGATGATCCATGCTTTCTAAGCTTTCCTTCAGAGTAGCAACTTCGATCTTCATTCTAAGGAAAGAACAAAAGAAAAAAAAGAAAGCAACACTATGAAAGTGAATAGTAGGATGAGAAGAAGTATCATTTGCTAAAGTGGGTTCTTCAAATAGGTCAAATTAATATGACATATGCATAAACTTCCCATCCACAATCATCTAATGATGCAATAAAGGGAAGCACCAAAGACTAATAAGTAGCACATGCCTTGCAAGGTCCATGCTGCTAGATCTCCAATGCAAAAATTTCCCTTCATTATTAGGATCACTGTCAACTTCATTTCTGCTCACATCTAGTGGATTAATCCATCGTTTCAAATATGTCTTCCTCAGCAAGTTTCTTAATCTTCCATCTTGTTCACGAATAACTAACTTTCTTTCTCCACTATCAACCACAGATTTTCCTTGTTTAGTCTCGGGATCAAATTTTCTGCACGTTATTACTTTAAATCGTTAAAATAATGTAAAACTATGGATGGAGAAACATTTCAGCTAGTGATAGAGACAAATAACAAGAGTTGAAAATGAGTCTAGTGCTGATAAATGATAAAGAATCTAATTGCTAGAAAACAAATGAATCATTCCGAGGCATTGCATGATTTTTTTTATTGACTCCTTTGATGAGCAGAAGAAACTGTGATGTCTTCTAATTGCAATGGAAGAAAACAGACCACCACATGGGATGGGATTCGATCAACTTAAAAGAGAAAAAGAAACACTAGTAGAGTACCTTAAGGGGTATTTGGTGGTCTTGTCAAAGAAAATAATACCCATTAGACATAAAACATCGTTACCCACGCACACATTCATTCTTCACACATTGTTTCCCTATTGGTGAAAAAAATTAAAACAATATAGATGCTAACTTAATGAAAATTTGAATAGAAAGTCATAAAATGACCAAAATAAAGTGAAAACAATTTTTTAAAAGAAAATCAGAATAGGAGTATTCATGGGAAAAGTAATCATACTCCCTAAGTAAATGATTCTCCTGCTTCAATTGTGCCAACTCCATGAGAGCTTTCACCTTTTCATTAGTAACCTGGAAAAAAATTGCAGCTCAAGAAAGGAATATGTATATTTTCACTCAATGGATAACTGAAATCTCTGGATTATTGCACAAGTGTACATATGGTATTTTCAGAAAAATATTGCAATAAGCCACAAATTAGAGACAGCAATATTATTTGTTTTTTATATTTCTTGGAGAGTATGGCGAGCTTATATTTAATGACAAAGGAAATGAATAGAAAATGTTAGATAAGTTAAATAACAAAGAAAAAGAAAATGAGACAGAATTTGAAATATAGCAACATAAAATTAACTTTCTGTTTACAGCAAAAACTTTGTCCAGCTGCACCATAATCTAATTTCTAAACTCTACCAGAACCGTGGCATAAGCATGCCATTGCTTTGGTGTTTGAAGCAAGGACGCCTTGGAAATTTACCTGCAGCAAGTTCCTCTGAAGTTCTTCTACTTTCTTTTGGAGAGCTAAATCCACATTTCTCTCCAGTAAATGCCTTTCCTCCTGCTGTGATAGAAGTAATAATGCAGCAACCTGAAAAATATTGCATGGTTATACATAAATAGTAAAATAACTGAAAATTTGAAGCACATATACTAGAATTGGTAAAGAAGCTATAAGCAAAGGAGTAAACTAATTGCAAGACCAGAACAAAAAGAAGGGGAAAAAATGTAGATTGTGTGACAACCTTTTCTTGCAATGCCTGGGCTAGAGCTTCAGAGGCATCACCTTTTTCACCATCTTCAATGTTCAGCACACTAGGTTCATTACTCTGTATAAGATGATGAAAGAATTACGCAAATTCTACAGATTGCATATTAGAAGTGTTGACAAAATGGTGACCCTAAGCAAAAGATTCAAATTTAAACCAACTATGAACATAATGATCACAGCTCAGAAGTATCAAAACACTTCTAGCAAGGAAGAGTATTGTTATTGATATGCCATCTGGATTAACTCCTTAAAATTCTGGAAGATTAAATCCTCAACATAAATATCTACTTTATATTATATTTCCGGCAATTAATTACTTCTTAGTACAACAGAAGAAGTTTCACATTCAGCATCCTCATGAAGTAAACAAGTCACAGAAAAGATTTGAACAGCAACAGGAAAAGGGGTCAGCATTAGCATGCGGTTTCAAACCTCAGATTCTGAGACAGGTATAGCTTGAGGGCTAATATGCACATCTCGACATTCATGATCTTCTGGTTCTGCCACACTTCGAGGGGACAAATTTGGTTTGCCACCCTGATCATACTTCCTGACTCTTTCATCAATCATACTGATTATGGATTTGATGGTAGATTCTCCATCATTAAGTAAACGTATTATGTGATCCCTATGCTCAGAATAATGACATTTCAAGTCTGCTATGCTATTATTCATCATTTTCATGATAGAGATCTGCAAGTGAATAACCAGGATTCAGAATAGGCAAGTAGATTAAATTTGGAATAAATCTTTAAATTTTAAAAGTACTCACCTGTTTCTTTTCCAGTACATTGATTTTCTTCTTCAAATGATTTTCAATTTCCAAGCCCTAAAACACGGCAAAAGGATAAAATATTTTTCAAAAAAATACTGAGAAAGAAAGGTTAACAAGGCAAATATGACACAACAATCTAGAACCTTACCATCCTCAGTTTATTTTGAAGACTATCCACAGAGTTCCTCACTCTTTCCAGCTCTTCTTCTAATGTACTCTGTCTGAGGAAAAGTTATTTACAATTGTATAGAAGATAAATAATGACAATTAACTTTTAAACTTTATTCTGACCAATTTGGCATCTCAAGCATGTAACCAAAATCATCTATTGTCAACAGAAACTTAAAGCATGTCAATTCAAAACATGGTTAAACTTTTCACTTACATGCACCAAAAGAGGAAGGGATGGAAAGTTAAAATGCATCCTGCTGGACTCTTGCCAACAGGTGACCCCATGAGGATGGACTTAAAATACCTAAATATTAGAAGGAAATGAATAGTGGAACACAAGTTAGGTCAACATGTAAGAAAAGCAAGTGTCAGCAGGACAGCATCTGCTAGGGCTGCTTCCATGGGAATGTCTGCATAGTCTTAAAGACAATGGAAGGTGGTCCCCTATGGTTGGCTACCTGGTTATATCTATGAGTACAAATATGGATATTAATGGCTGATAATTGGGAAATAAATGCGGGCAATGAAATAATCTTCATGGAGTTATGAAATTCTATCGATAAAAGGAATTAAAAGTAAAAATTTAATGCATGGAATGGACATGCCAGGGGAGCTTTGCTTTGCATTAAATGCATGGGATGCGTGTAAATGTTAGCAATACAGGGACCCACAGGGCATGCTTGAGTGGCAGGCTGACCAAGAATACTCCTCCTTTTCCTCTTGGTTACACTAACAGGCCCCAAGGTGAGTGCTTTCTCAATCTTCATGGTGGACACTCCATTTGCTTCCCTTTCAGGGTGAAGGTTCTCACTGATACTAAGGACTTGAAAACTTAATATAGGAAGCAAGGCAGTGATTTTAACAAATCAAATAAGAGACTTGTTAACGAGAGACTGGAATGTGACTTATGATCATGTTTATCACGAGGTGAACGAACATGCTAATTACTTAGCTACTCTCACCCATGACCTTTTTTTCCAGTTTTTATCTTTTTCTATTCCCCCTATGGGATGTACGGTGTTAATGGACTTAGATAGGCAAAGCATGTAGTTTTGTCTATCTTTTTTTTTTTTCTTGTATAGATTTGCTGTAGTCTTTTATTCGCACAAAAAAAAATCAAGGTACAGATTCCATACTAAATCACAAGCATAAAGGACATAAAATCTTATAATTTGGGAATAAAGATATCATGGTTATGAAATCTTACAATGTATTTAGAGGTAGAAGTATCATTGAAACTCCACACTTCATCTGGGTCATGCAAAAGATATGCACATTTATCATCCCAACTTGTATCCTCAAATTCTTTCAAAGAATGTTGCCTTATCTCAAAGAATTTGTTAATGACCTGTATATTCATCAGAGATATGAGCTATTAGAAGAAAATAAATGAGAGGTTGTGGACAACAGTCAACTTAAGAAAACAAAAGGCATAAATGCACCTAAATGAATGCACTCATAGCATACATTCATATGAAGTTCTATTTATAATATGAGAAAACCACAGCATTCAAAGCAATTCAAACTTGCTTCAAGAAGTATCCCAAGATAAGCTATCATTAACACCAATAAAGGTGAACAATCATAAAAACTACTATTTGGTTCAATGAATAGCACAAGCAACCAGTAATATACATGAAACTAATCCCAAGAACTTTAAGCACTTAGATTCAGATAAACTGATATTTTGAATACAAGACTGTCAAAATGAAATCAAAATCCTTTAAGCTTGTATATTAATAAAATAGTTATACATCCATGTACATGAAGACAAAAAAAAAACACATACTCAGGTTGCATCTAGTTGCATGACTGTACTGCAAAGTCAGTTCTCAACGTCTTATATTGAACATATTTAAAGGGGAAAAAGACAATTTGCTACCCACAACTGGAAATATTCCCTTTCAATGACTTAATTTAAAAATTCAGTAGTCCTATAAACTGAATTCCCAACTTGAATAAATTGAATTTTCAACTGGTACTGTTTATTTGTCAATATTTTTCTATACTGGTCCTAAAATGTCTTTTTCCCTATTTAAAGGATTGAAGCTAGCATATTACACCAATCCTAAGTGTCAGACACAGATCACATCATTAAGAATCAAAAAACAAAACCACAGAAAACAAATCCAGGGAAGGCAAGTTTTGGTCAATATATATCAGCAAATGATAAAGATGCTATCTTTTAAACTATTTTCTGGTGCCACAAACAGCCTACAATGAGGAAATTCATTACATGTTTCCAACTTTTCATGTGCTTAAATGTCAGCGTCCAGTGCCATGTAATGTTTGTCTCCCAGTAAACAGTAAGAAGTTCAACCAAAAGAAAAAAAAATTCCAACAATGTATTCTTACAGAAAATTGTTTTATCATGTTACTATGTCAAGAGACTTAACAAATTGCATAATGAAGAAATTAGTAGATTACTATGAAATCTGTAAGGAAATACAGCTTCTGGGTAACCAAATCTTGCGTAACCTAAGATACCATAGGCAAAGAAGTGAATAACAAAGGAGGTTCAAAGAGAGAAAGAAAGAAGCAATGACTTAACAATGTATTCTTAAAAGAAAATTGTTTTATCACGTTACTGTGTCAAGAGACTTTAAAAACTTGCATAATGAAGAAAATAGTAGATTAATATGAAATCTGTAAGGAAACACAGCTTTTGGGTAACCTATCTTGTCCAACCTAAGATTCCATAGGCAAAGAAGTGAATAACAAGGGAAGTTCACAAAGAGAAAGAAAGAAGCAATGAAAGATAATTACCATTTTGAAAGTTTCATTCTGCTCCACTTGCTTTGCTATATCAATTTGCAGTTCATCATTAAGTTTCTTTAGTCTAAGACAATCTGAGGTGAGCTCCTCTACCCTATGTAAAAAAAGGTTGCAAGTAAACTTGAGTAATAACCAGAGAATGCTTTTCCTAAGCCAAGTAATACATATCACAAAAAAAAAAAAAAGTATAGCACAAGACAGTAATGTAATAATCATATGGTATTAATTTAAATAATGCAATTTTGTTTCAGAAGTTACCAATATAGCATTCCAATCTTGACCTCTAAAACATTCTCTCTACCAATATATGCCAAATAATAGGGAAAGACAGGTCTTGCTAGTTTACATAATACCCTCGTCTTTTCTTTGCTTTTCCTACTAGTTAGGACATTGGAATCACCCTATTCTGATGCAATAATCATCAGCTTCCCATTCCTCTAATACAAACTTAGGAGAACAAAAGTGAATGACGAGAAAACAGAAGGCAAAATAGAAGAAATATAGTAAGTGGAAAATTACCAACTTTTCTACAAAGTGACAGAGGTCACATGATCCTACCTCTAGAGGATAGGTAGCTCACAAACACAAGCACTGGAGGTTGCGAGACAAAATTTCTAAAGAGAATAGGAAAATAAAGCAACGCAATCATGTCAAGTAAGATAAGATCAATAAAGCATTTCAAATGGAAATTAATTCTCTCGTTAAATGTTTATTTCCTTGTTCAGCTTTTAAATCTAGAATAGATAGCCCAGGCAACATTTATTCTCAGCTCAATTGCTGAGGGGAAGTCAGACAAGTCTCTTCTAAGTTCCAATTTAACATAAATCATGGTAAGATTTTCTTTTGGATCTCCTCATTTTGTTCTCATTACTTCTTTGCCACACACTTTACACAATCAAGCGACCAGTGCATCATCATCACATTAAAAGAAATAGATACACAAGATCTTTTCTGGCACTAGAGGAGTCCAAGTTTTACCTTCACTTTGTTCTTGAATGAGCATTTACATAAGGTTAACAAGAATCAAGTAATAGAAGAACTGTAAATACCTCTTCTGGATGGGACTAATGAGCTGGGACATTGACTCCTCCTTTTCCTTGGCCCTTTCAGCCTGTTAGCAGCAGCCATTTAAACTCAGAACATTAGATATTACAAAATATAAAGTACCTACAAGAATGGAAAACTATTTTCTATTGAAAAATGATAACTATGGTAACCTCCATTATTGCATGATCCCTTTCAGCAAAAGCAGCAGCTACACAACCATGAAAAAATTTAACTTGCTTCTCAGCTTCCATATTCTAGACAAAATATTTTCAGGTATGTCAGCAAATCACTGAAACTTCATGTGCTTTGCATTATTACTAGCAATGTTGTGAGGTGCCATGCAACAATATTCATATGTGATTGCTAGGGTTGTATATATATATATTTTTTTAATGTTGTATTCATATGTGCTTTGCATTTTTTTTTCTTTTGGGAAAGAGTGATTGAACAAAGACTAAGAAAAGAGTATCATATTTCGGAAAACCAATTTAAATTTATGTCAGGACGGTCTACAACAGAGGTTATTTATTTATTAAGGGGTTTGATTGAAAGATACCGGAGTAAAGAGAGAGACTTACATATGATTTTTCATTGATTTGAAAAAACTTATAATAGAGTATCAAGAGATGTGTTGTGGAAAGCAATGGAGAAGAAAGGTGTTCGTGTGGCTTATATTCGAGCCATAAAGGATATGTATAAGAAAGTAACAACAAGTATAAGAACTCTTGGAGGTGAAACAAAGGACTTTCACATAAGAATAGGTTTACATCAAGAATCTTCCCTGAGTTCATACTTGTTTGCTTTGATTTTGGATGTTCTAACAAAACATATACATGAGGAAATTCCAAAATGTATGCTCTTCGCGGATGATATAGTCTTAATTGAGGACTCAAGAGAAAAGTTTAATTCTAAACTTGAGTTATGGAGACACACTTTGGAATAAAAAATTTTTCACTTGAGTAGAAGTAAAACAGAATATATGCATTGCAAATTTAACAAGAGGTCAGTTAGAAATGATTTATTGGAGAGTAAATCATTCCAGAAGTGTCAAAATTAAAATATTTGGGGTCGATTTCACAGAGTGATGGTGAAATTGATGGGGATGTTATGAATAGGATACAAGCTGAGTGGTTAAAGTGGAGAAAAACATCAGAAATTATTTGTGACCGCAAGGTACCTACTAAGCTTAGGGAAATAGAAATTTTATCGAACAGCTATAAGGCCAGCAATGCTATATGGTAGTGAATGTTGGGTTTTGAAAAAACAACAAAAGCATAAGATGGGAGTAGTAGAGATGAGAATGTTGAGATGGATGTGTGATCATACAAAATTGGATCAGATACGAAATGATTGTATACGAAGGAAAGTTTGAGTAACACCTATCGAGGAGAAAATAGTGAAAAATCATTTAAAGTGGTTTGGGTACGTACAAAGAAGAGGACAAGAGGAGCCAATGAAGAGAGTTGATCAAATGGTTTGGAACCTTATCAAAAGGCGTAGAGAAAGATAAAAAAGAATACTAAGGGAAGTAATAAGGAATGATTTCTTAATAAATGATTTATCTGAGGAGATGGTATTTGATAGAGCCCATTAGCGTCGTATGATCTATGTAGCTGACCTCACATTAGTGGGATAAGGCTAATGTTGTTGTTATAATGTTGTGTGTAGTTATGTGTTTCTATATATTAGTGTGCTGTGTTGCAATGTATTGCCTTAAACGCTAGTACATTATTATCAAACACTGACCTCATTTAGTGCATGTCATTTCTATCCTTAATTTATTTTTAAATATATATTATTGACTAAAAAATTAAATAGTAATATTTTTTAGTAATTTTTTAAAATCAATGATTTTTTACAATTTAAGAATAATAAAAGGAAGTAGTAGCTTAATTTCTCACTCTCCCACATCACAATCTATTTTTACTTTTTAAAATAATATAGATAAATATGACACAACATTAGAACCCATTAGAGCCCAGAGTCATTCCAGATAGATAAATATGACACATTATTATTCTTGTGAGATCTAAAACCATAAAACTCACATCACAGAAGAGTCACTCTTCTGCCTGACAAATTTGAAGGTAATTACTTGTCAGCAGTTCAGCACACATGCTTGTTCATAGAACTATCATAACTAGCAAGGACAAGTAGCAAATAAATTTTATAAAGAAGTGGAGAACTCCTTTCATCATGCTCTGCCACAAGTCAAATAAATTGCAGTTGGCAATAGTTGGAAAATGTGGCAACATGTGGCCGTTGCATACCTTAATTTAAACCTTGGCAAGAATATATCAAGTCAAAATTTCAGATATAAACATTTCAGAATAACCAATCCAAAGTTTGCAGGATTTGAATTATGGTACATTATTATGCACTTAAAATTCGAGACAAGCTTCTCATAATATACCAAAAAGGCAATGTCCTTTATTTGTAATATCGTTTGAATCATGTAGGATTAACAATCCATAGCAAACGAATGCAAAAATTTGTTTTCAATTCAAAAACTGTGTTAAAGTACATAACAAATATAGAGTATATAAAGGGAGCAGAAAGAGACCTTTGCGACCTCAGCACTGTGTAGATCTGCCAGTTGACTCTGAACACAGCAAAGTAACCTTGTAAACAAAGATCAAATGAATCATTTAAGCAACGGAAAAGAAAAATTCCATAACTCACTTTGATTCTGTAAGCCTCCGAAAGCTCCTCTTGTAGATTTAAATTATCTCTTGTGCAAGCAGCCAATTTCTTTTTCAAGCTCTCAATCTCTTGCTCCAATCCAGCTGTCCTAATTAGGCATGAAATTCAACAAAATTAATATTTATTGTTACTTCAATAATACCAACCCTCCAGCTAAGCTAAGCTACCCTCCCGCCCACAGGCATTTCACTACTCAAATCATCCCAACCTTTAACAGGAGAACATTATTGGAACAATATGTAGATAATTTTCCTGGAGAACAAGACAAAAGTATATACCTTTGAAAATGCATTCGAGTAACCACAGCAAGGTAGCCAGGTCCAGCTTGTTGCATGCACAATTGTTCAATATCTTTGCGTAATTCATCATGCTCTACAATATTGTAGAATGGGTAAGTTAATTTTGCATAATACATGATCATCACGCCAAACTGATAGGCAATTCAAACCAAAGCATGCAGTATAATTGAGGAGGACATATTAGTATGCTGTAATATATACATGTACAGAATGACTGTCAGACTAATCATTTACAGCTGACTGATTATCATTGAGAAAAACATAACGATGACATACAACATTCTGCTTGATAACAATATCAGATCATGAACAATTGCTTATGACAACAATTGAAACATTGCAATGATGCAATATTTAAACTAACAGAATCACAAGGTATGTTCTATTGGGTGTTTATGTTTCCAATCCAAGTATACATATACACATTAAGGATAGAATTTATTCAATACATCAAATTCTATGCCACTGCAAAGCTTCCCACTGCAACTATGCTTATAAGAGATGAAGAACTAACCTATCACAAAATCTATTTGATTTTCATAAATATGAAATCAATTCAGATGTTGCCAGTCCGTTTCAATTTAGACATGGTCTTAGACATTAACAAATGTTGATCTATTGAATAGTTTTCCTATCAAAAACAGTCAAGACTTAATATGCTATACCATACACATATTACCACTTGCTCAATCTCTGGCTAAAGAAAAAGGCTCAAAATCGTCCAACTTTTCTCTCAACTTGGATTTCTCAACAAAATCATCAATGAACACACTAGATGCTTTCCGAACAATGAATAGACAATTAAGTCAACATTGGTCAGTGTCCTCACAAAACCTACATTACACTGTAAAAGCATGAAATTAATTCATACAGGTTAATAAACAGTGCATACCATGTTCCAGCTGTTGGATCTGAGCCAGCAACGCTTCACTGTTCATATTCTCAGCCATACTGTTAAAGGAAACATATTATCATTGAATCAAATACATTAAGGGACTCAATTGTAGTCAAAACACAAAGGTCAGAGTTTTACAATCATATAACATAAAGAAGTACAATTCAACTAACAAATGAAACGGACCTAGTATTGCGGCAGACAAGTTTAGATTATAAGGAGTTCAATTATCGCCAAGCAAGAAAAATACATGTCTAGGATATTTCCCATATGCTAACCTCTTACACCAGTCCATAAAAATTAGATCGAGTGAAAAGTGAAAACTACCCAGCAAGTCTCGAGAGCACTATCACACACACACACACGATGCTTAAAAACGAGCAAGTAGCGATCTCTATTTTCCTCGACCAAATTCTGCTGAAAAATTATGCTACGAGAAGAAAAAAAGTAGTCTGACTTTCTAGAACAGTCAAAGTCAAATAAACACTCTAGTATTTTGTGTTTCACTTGGTTATTGCTTTAATTTCCTTCTGTGTCTGTATTGTAAGCTTGTTACCTTCTACTATGTTCAACGGTTGGATTGTGTGTGTGTGTTTTTTTTAATGAATCATTATCAATTGGCCCAAAAAACTCAAAAATACAAATGTTGTTAATTCTTCATAAAAACCACCTTGACACACTGAAATTTCTTTCAAACATAAATCTTGGATCCATTTTTCCACAAAGTAAAAGAAAGAGCAAATTACCCTAGGAAAGGAAAGAAAAAGAAAGATTCAAGCCCATAAACCAAGTCAAATCCATGATACAGAACCATTAACTGCAAGAAGTATTTCCAATATAGTAATATATAAAGGAATAGAACGAAGAAGGTCACCAGAAAGATAAGTCTGAAATCGCGACTCCTTTCTGCTCAGAATAGCTTTCACAAATCGAATAGAGACGAAAACTTGACTACGCAATTCGACCAAAGACTATGTCACGGCTGAGAAGGAATCATGTTTCGTCACAGCCTAGGCTTTCGGGAAAGGCATGCTAATCAGAAGATTCAAGCTGCAAGAAGCTGGAAAGGAGGAAATGATGGAAAGATGGCTTCTATGTTATGCTTTCATACTATTTTAATTAATTTTAATTTGATTAAGTAACTAATAATTAATTACCCGAAGTTATAGGTGTACTTTCCCTTAATTATATATCAAGAACTTTATGAAAATTTTTTTATCCCTCAATTATATATCAAGAACTTTATGAAAAAATTTTTATCCTTTAATTTTTAAAATATTGTCAAAAGCTTCCTTTCTTTAATATTGTTAATTAAATCAACAAAAAATATATAATTTATAATTTTAAAGACAAAACTCAGCAACAAGAAATTTAAATAAATTTAAGCAATTCATTTAATAATTTTGTCAGCCAATTAAATCAAAATTATTGTGTGGAAAAAAAAAAGAAATCGAATGTAAACTCTTCAAAAAAATTTTCAATATCACGCTTAAAAAGCTACGAAAAAAAGTAGCAGTGCATATATTAAACAAATTGCAATTTTAAAATGCAAATATTAATCACTAACTCTTATATTAGTGTAAGAGTGCAATTAATCAGCCATTTAAATAATGAATTTTGTGTTGATGGCACAAGTTTTTTTTTGTATAAATAGTAAATCTAGGTTTTTTAATATTCTAATAATTAATTTAATATTTCAAAAACACTTTAAAAAGTAAGATAAAATTAATAAATAAACAATGATAATGGTGAGTTAAATTTTTTTATTGCTTAGTTAACTTTAAAATTTACACGTAAGTATTTTTTGTTAAGTCAATTAATGTTCTTAAGAAAAAAGAAATTTTTTATTTTGTTTTAAAAGATAAAAGATAAAAAAGAAACCTAATAAAATTAAATGACTAAAATGAAGTTTAATATAAATTTAAGTGAGCAAAAAAAATAATTTTGTCAAAAATTTAAATATTAAATTAAATTGTGAATTAATATACCAATGATGGGTGTTAGAGGGTGATGATCATTTAAACGAGTGATTTTGGATTTTTTTTTTACTATGGATCAAGTTTAGTTGAGTGTAATCCATCTTTACCTAATACTAAGGAGGATTAGTTTTACTCTTGATGAGAAATAGATTTTCTTCCTCTGCTTGCACTAGAATATAGATATGTGGGGTACATTGGAGATATTATATTTAATTTTGAAATGTATTGAATTTAAAAAAAATATTATCAATAACTCTCTTAACAAAAAAATAATATCAAATTATATTAATTAAAATTAATATAGATTTTAGAATTAAAAATATTAAATTTTATTTTAAAAGAAAGTGGGATCCACCTTTTAGGGAAAAGATGTACCCACTTAAACAAAAGATAAATTAAAAAAAGGGCCACTTAATAAATTAAATTAAAAAGAGGGACCACTTAAATAAAAGAAAAATAAAAAAAATGGCACAGAGCCCAAAATAGAGTTGAGCCGCTACTAATAAAAAAAATTGGCTCAACCATGCTTTTTATGATATATTGATACTCATTATTCTCACTATTTTACACTGTATTTTTTAGCATTGAGGGTATGTCATTGAAATGTAAAGATTACTAAAATAGATTTTATCTTTCTTAATAAAATTTTTTTCACACATATAGATATAATCGAATTCAAAATATTATATTTAAGAGACTCATTTATCTACTAATTGTACCATAATTTTATTGGTAACAATGTATTTTTTTAATCAAAATACTGTAATTTTATCGTTTAAATATTATTTGCTTAACTTTTTCAATTTTTGTGTAATTTATAACAGCATTTAAATTATTTTTTTTAAGGAAAGCAATGATGAAGTGAGAATAGTTAATACTCCCTTCTTAAATTACATATACTAATATACCAATAAAGTTAACTAAATTTATTTAATTTATAGTAAAATATATTTTTTTTAAAATTACCTTTAATTAATTATCTTTTCTTTTATAGTAGATTAGTTAATAATGAGAGTAAAATACACCAAAATCCCTGGTATATACCTTAATTATAAAGATATTCCTTCTATCTTAAAAATTTATAAAAACCTCTTTTAAAATAAAAAATTTATGTTATATAGACCTCTCATATTCTATTTCCATTCACCTAATTGTTAATTTATCATTAAGCGAAGTTAATCAATTTTTTAGACCAAAATACCCTTTTTTCACAAAAATATTATTTAAGAATTGTTTAAACACTTAAGTTAGCAAAAGAAAAATAATTTTAAATATTTATTTTTTAACTTTTTGTTATATTATAAAAGTGATTGATTATCATCATGTTATAAAGTTGATTAATTTCATAATTTTGAATTTTTAAATATATTTACTTAAACTTATTTATCAAGTAATCTTTTAACCATATCATTTGGCAAAGAAAATTTTTCAAACACATTGATTTAAACATATACTTATTAAAAAAATTACTAAAACACTCCAGCATGTTTTTAATATTTTCTTTAAGTAAAAGTTGCTTAAACATTCTCTACTAAAAACATTGAAGAGATAACTATTTTCAACAAAAAAAAAAGCATAAAGAACATCTCTTACTTGCATAACAAATTTCTAGTCAAGCTGTGTAATAAAAAATATCCACACCAATCATATGTGAGTAAATATATAGTCTCCATTTAATTTGAATCAACTAAAAAAAGACAAAACATAATGTTAACTCTATCTAGAGGGAGCAACCAATGACGTAGGAGAAGTAGAAGAAAAAGAACCAGTAGCCACTGAAGGTGGAATACTAGGAATTCTACCAGACCTGATATTCTTCAATAGCAAACAATAAATAAATTTCAATAAAGTACTCCCAACATATTTTACAAAGGGCATAAAATGTGGCAAGTTTAATGCGTTATATCTTCTTTATTCGCCTAGCTTCAATTTTTGACTTTGTTTTTGCTTGTAGTGTGGCATGTTCTCGAGTCCCTTCTCTAATTGAAGTTTGTGATGCATTGGTTGGAGTTACCTATAAAAATATTAAAATATAGATAAAAAAGAAAATATTACATGTAATTGATAAAAAATTATAATAATATCTTACCTGTCTATTTTTCTTGACTTTAATTGAAACTCTTTGACAACTCCTTTTATTGTGTCCTAAACCTTCACAATTAGTGCACTTGACAATTAATAGTCTTCGTCTTGCTTTTGACAAGGCATCATCATCTTTCTCTCCTCTCCTATTCTTTTTTAGCTTCCCTGGAAATCTACACAATGGGAGTGGAGGAATATTTGTTTCTTCCACAATACTCAAAATCGGTAAAGAGCTAATTAATCTAGAATAAGTTGTGATGTAATTCATTTTGCTATAATAAGCTTCACAATAATTTTCTATTTTTGCTCTTATATATGATATGGCAGCTGCACCATGTTTGTAAGGCAACTCACTAAATTGTCATGCTTTGCATTCATAAGTATGAGGATTTAAGTTCATAGAAAACCTTGTTAATCCATCATATACCCAAATAAATTATTACTGCCTGTCTCCACTCTATGCCTTCTCCATCCTTCATAGTTTTGTTTATTTCATCCATAATCCTTACACCGACATTTTGTGGCCAAGATGCACCAGAATGAAACTTCTTATAAAATCTCATCATGATTTTTAACCTTAACCTATTTCATAAATTCAATACATTCATATTTCTCAAGTCATTTATCCACTCATTAAATGACTCACAAATATTATTAGTGACATGTGGATTCTTTCAACTTTCATGAAATGCATGTCTAGTTCAAGTGTTTAGGGAAATAGACATCAAATAGTGATACACCTTATCATCATTTCTTTTCATCTTTTCCATTGCCTTCTTAAAAATAAATTCATTTGGAGCCTTAACAACCATCCAAAAAAGTTTATACAAGATTAGCAATGGAAATTTGGCCTTAAAATTATTAAATAAATGCTTATCACAATGTCTATGACATGAGTTTGGAAAAAAATCAGTAATAGCTTATGTCAATCCCTGCATTCAACAACAAAAAAATACATAAATATGCAGTCATGATACATGCCAACTAAAAAATATAAAATTATGTAAATCAAAATTATCACCTTTTGCCTGTCACTCATAATTTTGTAATGATTGTCCCCTGTAGCATCATTCAAATATTCCAAGAAAAAGCTCCAAGATTCTTTAGACTCTACCTCTGTCACTACATATGCTATGGGAAATATTCCATTATTTGCATCAAACGAAATTCCACATAGCAACACACCACCATATGGACCTTGAAAATGACAACCATCCAACCCAAAAAATGGCCTGCAACCTTTCAAAAAGTCATCTCTACAAGCAATTAAGCACACAAAAAATTTCTTAAAAGTAGGGCTTTCTTCAAATGAGAGCCTATCATAGTAACTTAACTTCAATATGTTGCCTCTATTTTTTTTTCTAACAATAACTCTGCATATTTAGATATCTTCTTACAACTTGTAGCATGAGAACCTTCACATTCTTCCCTTTTTTTTCTTTCCCTATATAGTTGCATCTGATGGGCCTTAACTCCATATTTGGTGGCCAATTTATTATCCATTAATTCATAGCTCATATTAGAATTGGCATTCAAAGATCCTTTCAATTTATCTACTATCCAAGTAGATGTGGTCTTAGGTTTATCAGCTAATCTAATGCAAGCGTGCTTTGGTTCATATGTTTTAATCATAAAAGTTATGCTGTCCAAGGTGGGAGAAGCATGAATTCTCCAAGGACAACCTTTCAAAGCATAAATAACAGTCACTTCTGCTTTCTCATTTTTTACTCTAATTATATCAAAATTCTCTTGAATTACATAATCCCCCAAAACATTCTTAAATTTGTTCACATTGACAAATAACATGTCTCTCTCCAAATGCACTATACCATTAACATCATATTCAAAGCTTTTTCCATTCACATTCTTAAAAATGTTAAGAATTTCAGGCTTTTCCACATTATTACCACTTGCAGAAATTTCATTACCATCAATTTCAATTTCTGCTTCACTACCTTCCCTATCTTCTACCCTATTCAAAATAGAATCATCATCAATCCCTTCACTCTCTTCACTTTCTTCTCCCTCATTATCATCATAGTTTTCATTACTATCAATAGGAGGTTGATTCTTATCACAATTATCAATATCTTCATTACAAATCACAGTATCCTACATGTAAATGTATTAATTGATGGAAATTTTTAAAATTCAAAATAAAATAAAATAGGGTAAAAAATAATTATTTGTATGCTCAGCCAAAATGTCAACTGAACAATGGACCACTCTACGAACAGTGCTTTGTTCAAATTTAATGCTTATTTAGACAATCCTTTGGCAAAAACAAAAAAAAAACAAAAAACAAAAGAGCACTCCAACATTCATTGCATTGTTATTTTCGAAACTAGTAAAGCAATAATGAGACACTATTAAAAAAATGCAATTTAATACAAATTGTTTGGCATCCATATATTGAAAATAATGGAAGGCAGTGGCACGAACTCACAAACCCCATATATATATATATATATATATATAAACATACCCTTTTGAAAAATAACAAACCCCAAAATAATAAGCGTATTCAACGAGATCATTGAATTAAACCTATAGCACTTTGATGATCCTCCTCACTTTGCGTTTTGCAGTAGCACAACAAAAATAATGGCCCCAATATTGGTCGCTACCAGCGAAAGCTCTGAATATTGTTGTTGCTTCACAATATATATATATATATACATATATATAAACATACCTTAATTTTAGATGAATCAGCCCTGATCACTTCTTTCATTTGCATATCCCCATTGCTTTTGTTGGCATCATGGCTCTTGCTTTGCTTCCGTCAAATTTTTTCTTCCAAGGTCGCAAGCTTTATTGGAAATTTGTGCGATCAATGACAGGTTTTGATAAATTATAATTTAGTAAATAAAAATTATTTTTAATAAAATTATTAATTAATAAATCATATTTTAGAATCTTCTCGATGGTGTTAATACTTTAGATTAAAGTGTATGTTTTCAATATGTAATTAAGACAAAATATGAAGATGATCATAATATTTTGCTCTAATAATAATAGTATCTTTGAAATACCAGTATTATATAAATTCACATTTGTTTCTCTTATATGACCAAACTTCCAATCCAAATTTTTTTTAAATTTGACATCGGAGAGAATAGTTATATTAATTAAATTCTAAGGTAAACATATTTATATTAAAGATATTTCTATCGAATATCTCAAATTTTGAGATTATTAGAAATAATGTTATAATTAAATATTCTAATTTAGAATGTGACTTCACTGACTCGTAATATTTTCACACTTTGAATTTTCATTATTACTTCTTTAAAAATAAATTTAAAAATTAAAATGAATTGTTTAATATTTTGATCTATATTTTTATTAAAATCATTTTAGATGTGCATTTATTGATAATAAGAAAAATATTATTCATCATTAATTAATATGCTTTTATCAGAAAATTATTAGAAAATCATAAATTTTGTTCAAATCCCGACCTATAAAAAATTATGTTATGAATTAATTTAGCTTTCGAAATAATAAAATCATAGCAAAAAATATCGAACAAAGTGACGCTTTAATTCCATTGGGAAGTGCAGTTTCTTAAATTTTTTATGTTTTATATCAGTATCGAAAAAAGCAAATTACAATTTTTTTTTTTTTTCAACAAAGCAAATTACAATGTTGACAATTCATGAATATATACTCCCTCTGCTCTCATGTCATGATCCTAAATATAAGATTATTTATAATATATGAGATATTATTTATTATACATTTTCATAAAAATATCTCTATTTAATGTATCTAAAGAGAAAGAGAGAGATTAAATAAGGGTAGTTTTGAAAAAATGTTAGAATTTTTATAGAAGATAGTTAATTAATTTTAATTTCAATTCTTAATCCATGTGATTCGGTTAAAAGAGTATTATATAAAGGATTAGAGGGAGTAGTACAATTTGTAAGAGATTTTATTGATGCAAAATGAGCTCTTAATATTTCAATTTCATTTATTCTACTCCCTTTGGTCATATATATATAAGACCATTTTAACCGAATCACGCGAATTAAGAAAGGGAGTTAAAACTAATTAACTACCTCGATTTCTCCGAAAATTTCAATATTTTTCCAAAACTATCCTTATTTAATCTCTCTCTTTTTCTCTTTGAATACATTAAATAGGGACATTTTTTTGGAAATGCATAATAAATACCACCTCGTATATTGTTAAGGATATTATATTTAGGACCAAGACAAAAGATCCTATATATAGGACCGGAGGAAGTATTATTTAATTTTCAACTATATTTATATAACATTTGAGATGTTTAAGTTATTGTGATTTATAACAAATCAAATAAACTTAATCTGATCATAAAATAGATAATGGTCAATGAACGTAGTAAAATATTACTTTCGCATCTCAAATTCATACTCATACTACATATATTATATCAGGATAATTGTGATGGATATTCAATGTCAATCCTTTTTTTGTTTCAAATATTTTTTCAATTGTCTTATCAGCTAGATAATGTTTATTAAACTAACATATATCAGCTAGATGTGATGCAATGATATTTTTAAACTAAAAAATTGATCATAGCGGTATCTCTTTTTTTTATTTTTGGTAAACACAGCGTTCTTTCTCTTACTTGTCCATTCATTGGTTTTTGCCTTTTGGCATACGCAAACGCAAGCTAATTTAATATGCCAAATATTTATACCTGAGAGACTGAAATTAAATTGAAAGTAAAAAAATATAGGGCTTGTTTGATTTTGTTTTTAAAAATAGTTTTTTTATTTTTAAAAATAAAAAATAAAAAATTTATTTAGCAAATCTATTTTTTATAAACTGTTCTAAGAAAAAAAAATAAAAGAACAGAAAATTCGGAACAATTTTAAGATGTTTTGTTGTTTTTGTTCTGAAAAATAAAAGAAAAGGTGAAAAATACTTACCTCATTAATGGTAAAGTTATAAATTTTAAATAACTCATCTATCATCCACTAGTTATGATTTTAAGAATAATCATTCAAATAAATTTTTTTATTTTCTTATTTTCAAAACTTATTTTTAAAAATAGTTTTACAAAACCGTTTTGAGAACAATAAAATAGAAAATATTGTCAAACAAGTTGATAGTTTTTTTAATTGAAATTAAAGTAAGATATGTAGTAAAGCAAGAATATTTATACACGCTGCAAAAATAATCGTATATACCTTAAGATCTCTTATGTAGCCTAAGTTGCCAACCATATTTTGTGCACATCCAAAAATAAGATATATATATATATATATAATACTAATTAAACGTTTGTTATACTTGTTTTTTAGAAACACAGATGCTACATTTTATTCATAAAGAGAATTTTTTTTTATTTTACTTTTAATTAAGCTCGTTCCATTTATATACTAAACTGATTTCCAAATTGACCAAATCCAAATAAACGTCCAACGAGTTCTATAAATTAAATCATCAAGTAGGAAACTAACTTGAGACCTAAAAAGCGCACCAATCCTGCGAGGTAGTGTGCCCTTTAATAGCAATAGGTCATAGTTCATAATAATTATAAAACTAAACAAAACTATGTCTTCTTAGAAAACATGAAAAATATTGTGTTCCAAGTCGAACACTCTTGATTGAATCCATAATTTGCACAATCTAATTAATTGATGTCTTCTTAGAAGCACGCATCCAGCAAACAGCAGCAACAAAGAGCAGCACAACTGCGCCAAATGTGCAGAGATAATCAGCATAGTAAATACTCAGCGGACTGGAAAGTAACTTCAAAATTAGAGTATGTTTGTTACCAGAAGTGGAATAAAAAAAAATACTCTTGAAATAATTTTATGCATACAATATTTATTAATACTATTAATTACTAGTATTTATTTTTTCGTATAATTATCCGGTACCCAATACTACTACGGAAGCAATCTCTCTGCTGTGCTTTACCATGATATCTCTCTACTGCTGAAAGAAAGTAAAATTTTATAAAAACTTAAAAAAAAAGAAAGAAAGAATGTCCCACTTTTTTGAGAAAAATACAAAGGGTTGTAGAGAATGAATAGAGAAAGAAATGCAAAGATTTCAGTCCCTACTATTATAAGTCAAATTAACCCTCCTTAACCTTATTTACAGGGAATTGAACTCCTTCTACTCAGCCTAGTAACCATTGGTTAGTTTATTTATTTTTTATATTAACATTCTATATAAAAAATAATATGCTCCATCTGACAAATTAATTAATGAGACAAAGTTAATGAAGAGTTCGTTATTCCCTAACCACAACTCGACCTATTCAACTTTGTATTAAAAAAAAAAAGACCTGTTCACTAACGGTTTTGATAATAAAAAGTTTTTGAACTATAATCGAATTTTACTATTAGAAGTGCAACGAAATTATTACAACAATCTTTCCCATCATTTTTAAGGCTTTAGCCTTTTAACTATATTTTTGCTTATTAGCCTTGAGTTTCATCCGCAATCTAAAATTTCGTCTTTGTTTATTTAGATTGGATTCTGTTAATTTCTTTTATTCATGACAAATTATAATTATAAACAAAATTTTATTAACTAATTACACATTTCGTTTCTAAATCACCCTTCACACCTTTACAGACCTCTCGTAGCACACTCATTGATACTTGATTCCCACTAGTGAAGTCTAGGGAAAATAATCACCATATTTTAAAATAAACACAGTTTTTTTCTTGCCCATCCAAAATAAACACAATTAAAACAGATAAAAAGCAAACTATAGTGAATCACATGCTAATTAATAAAGGGTAAAAAACATTTTTGCCCACCCTGACAATAAATCAAGATGCAGTTTCTAATTAGTAACTTGACACATGCACTAGATGAAATTATGTGTATCAATATTCGAATTATCGTAATAGTAATCAGATGATTTTAACTTTTGATCTTTAATAAAAAAATGTTGGTTCCTTTCAGTTAACTACAAAACATTTTTCTCAGATCAGTCTTTTTTTAAAAAAATTCATACAAAGTGAATAGGTATTAATTAATCTCAACAATAATAAGTACAAGTTTATAAATATAGTTATTTTCATTAATGATTTTAAGAAATTACTAATTTTATGATGTTAACTATAAAATCAATAATCAATAATATCAATAACATTATAGTAATAAAATTTGATCTGCTCTATTTTTCAATAATTTTTATTTTTATTAGAATTTTTTTATAATATTTAAATTATTAAATTATTTTAAAATGTTAAGAGTTCAGATATTTAATTTAAAATAAAAAGGAGAGACATGCTGTATGATTTTTGTTTTAAAAGAAATATATTTTTGTCTTTGTGCAGCTGAAAATGGCCAAGTCACCAATCTCAAAGACCACCACCGAAAAGAGAGGGAAAACCAAAAGTTACATGGCAAAATGCAGCCAAGAAAACGGAAACAGCGCATAACTGCACGGGAACCCCGCGCACGACGGTGTAATTAACTGCGGGAACCGGACTGAACCGAATCACGAAGAAGACAGAGATCGATAGAGAATAAAAGAAGAAGAAGACTTACCATCCTGTCAAGCAATCGCCAGAGGAATCTTTTTTCGGCGGCGGTTGTTGAGCTGGAGGAGGGTATTGAGGTTGAGGTCCATAGTACGGCGGTGGATATGCCTGGGCAGGATACGGCGGCGGATATCCCTGTGGCGGATATCCCTGCGGTGGATATCCCTGTGGCGGATATCCCCGTGGCGGATATCCCTGCGGTGGATATCCTGGCGATGGATACCCCGGCGGAGGATAACCGTCCTTCGTCTCCGGTGGATACCCTGTAGATTCACACAATTTAAAATCACAATGACATAAAAAGTTCCTAAAATATTGACATGATCGTCGAGAATCACGATCCTGCAAGACGATGATCAAATGCACGAAGAGGAAGTGAAGGATCAGAACCTTGCGGTGGTGGAACTCCGACAGGTTGCTGCCGGTGGTGATCGGTCATTGTGGGTTGTTGAGAAGAGGAAGAGGAAGGAAATTAGTTGTATATAGTTATGGCTGTTCTCTGGTTCTATCGACCCAGAGTGAGAGTCCTATCCAATTTTTGAAGATGAATTGGAATGGAGGAAGATGAAGGTTTCGTGATTTGATCGCTCGTGAGAACCGATGACAGTTTTTTCGTTCGGTTTGCAAACAAGGATTTCCTATGGTAATTGATTTCTTTCACATCTGGCCTGCATGAAATTCAATTAAAGTAAATATATTCTCTGAATATATTTTGTTGTTAAAAACTTTTACTCACATAATTAATACATCTTTTTAGTGAAAGATATATAAATAGTATCCCAAAATTTCGTAGGTTAAAATAAGATTAAGAGCATGCTTTTTTAATTAAATTTTTTGTTTTAAAATAATGATTAAGAATTTTCATATCTTCTACATATTTATATCTATATAATAATTAAATAATAAAGCTTACTCAAGTGATGAATGATACAATTTATATATTATAGTTAGGAATAGGGGTCGAGTTCTACAAATCAACCTATTTAGCTTGCTAAAAAAAGGGGTTAGATTATAAATTTTGGAACTCAAATAAAAAAAAAAAGGTCTAGAGACTTAAGCCCACTAAGACCGAGGAAAACAAAAAAAAGGCTAACCCATTCAGTTCATGGGTGCCCCTTTTTTATGTATAAACAACTTAACATTTTACCCAATTCTCCATTTTCACACAAGTACAAATCCTCTTGGCTTATACTTCCCTTTTCATTTCAATTTCCCTTCCCATTTGGACTTGTAAATTAATAATGACAATGATTAAAATTGTATGAATTTCACATGCTAAAATTAAAATGTATTAATTTGATGAATTTATGTGTGAAAAAAAATTATATTATAAGGTGAAAGTAAATGACATTAGGTCTTCATATAAAAGAAATAAAAATTAAAACTTAAAATATAACTGTATGAGCAGATGAGTTGAGCCATAAATCCAATAAAGATGGATCAGACCTAACACATTGAGATCCGTTTAAAAATGCGTTCTGACCCCGACCCGTTTAAAAGAGGCCCATGATGAGTTAGTTCGTATTTTCAGCTCTATTCATGTTATACTTGGTGCAATGAGCCTGCGATTTTCATATTTGTATTGAAAACACAAAAATAAAATAAAATAAATAAGAATGTATTCTTCCAAAATCCAAATGAAGCGCACGTATTCGTAGCTGCCTAGCTGGAGGATGTGCTGTTCTGTGTTTGGCTGGTCTGGCTAAAACGTTTCTCTGCTTCCTCACAATTCTTATATTTCAAAATATGTTATTATTTGCCTATGGCCTAGTGCCATCATTCTCATTTTTATTGGTCAAAGATGAATTAAATCCTGCCAACTATTTAAGTGTTTAACTTGCTTCTATGTAATGAAAAGATGTCATTATCGACGTGATAACAAACGGTATGTAGATTTAACAAAAAAATATAATTTTGAAGGGTTGTGTACTAAATCAAATTTTAAATTTAAGTAAACTAATAATATAAGATATGAACAAAATATTTATAAATTTTTAATTTTTAATATGTAGCAATTATATGGTATTAATTGGGATTTTTCAGGGAAATAAAAGGGTAAAGATCCCCAACCTTTATTTAATCTGAAAAATTTAAGGGGGGTAAGGTAAAATTTATCTTATTTCTACTCTTCCCCCTCCAAATTGTGATTTTTTTGAGGGGAGAGAAATAATTTTAGTACATTTGGACTAATTTACTCTTCATAAATAAGTAGTAAAACATTTTTCATCTTTATTTCGCGCTCAATGATTCTATTATGCCCAAACTCTATTTATGTCTCTCTTGGTGACATTTTGCTTTGTGGTTGCCATCCTAGAATTACACTCAACCTTTGTCTCTCATCCCAAGTTTCCTTTGTCTTTCTTTTTTGAAATTTTTTTTCCTCTAATATAATTAAATTCTTTCAAAAAGAGAAAAAATAAAAAAAATAAAATTACATATAAGATTATAATAGTCTATTCATAATTAACTCCCTTCCTAACCCCTCTTAAACCAGATAAAAAATATTAAAATATTTGTTCTCCCCTCCCTCCAACCTAATCAAATAAGAGGTAATTAAAATCCTCAATTATTCTCCGGTTACCATGATAGTATTATTCTAGAATGATTATAGAAGGTTTTTTCTTTTTTTTTTTTGCTTTTTTATGAGAGATGGAGTGTTTTATTATTACATTTGTTTTTGAGATTTTGTCTAAATTTGGTAAAATAATATTTGTAATTATGGTGTGTTTTTGTGTATTTGTATGAAACTTTATGTGCAATACTATTTACGAATGGTGAGTTAGTGAGTTCTGTTGGCTAAAAAAGAGTTAATGAGTTCCAACATTTTTTTTATATTTTGGTAAAAACATTTTATTATAAATATTGATATTGATGTACTTTTTTCCTTGCTAGAAAACAAGAACATACATTGTTGGAAAAAACACAACGAACAGAAACAAAACCCAAAGGTATAAAAAAATAATACAACTCGACCTAACCCATAAAAACCCTACCCAACTCCATCAACCAAGCACGCCTCCACACAGTCATCGGACCACTCAAGACCCCTAACCCTTCGACACCCCACAAAGAAGCAAAAGAAAAAGCAACACAAAAAGAACCAATAAAGCAGAAAAACCCATAAGGACACCACTAGCCGAACCAAACACAAATGAGAGACAAGTCGCTACATCAACGGAAAATAAATAGATCATCATCAGATCCAAGGATGTTGGCTTTGAAAGCCATATTTTTTTTATTCATCCCCTCTAAACTCGAATTTGCCAGCACAAAGGCAAACTTCGAAAAACCTCTGCATGAAAATCACATGGGAAAAGCCATTGTAGCGGCCTTTGTCACAACAAGCAAATAACAAAATCTCAAGAAATGCCGTCTCACCGAGCTACCAGATTTGACCTTTACTAGAGGGAGACAGTTGTGGAAAACGTTCATCCAACTCCGTTCTGAACGCCAAACCATTCGATCTACAAGGCAGAAGACAACATCTAGAAAAATCATCCATCTTCCCACAAGTCCTAAAAACTAAACAGACACCCACCAAAAACGCAAAACACACACATACCACGCCTACCCCTTCCTTCACCAGAGGTTGAGGAGAGAGGTATCGTGAAACTCACTGCTTGTCTCTAAGATGAGAATTTAGACTCCTAGGAGAGAGGATTTGATACTCTAAGGGGAGAGAGCATTTTTTATATTGACGTATTGGTGTTTGAAGTTTTACATAGATTTTCTTGTAGACTTTTTTTTTTCTTGGCTTCCTTGTTGACTTGGATGACTATTCTAGTAATATATATGTATGTGGGAGTCTACATATATGGATAGACTTCCTTCTTCTGTCCCTCAAAACTGTATTTTTAGAATTTTTATATAAATTAAAGAAGTTATTAAATAATTTAAAATATTATAAAATGTAATAGTATTTTATCAAAATGATCTTAATTAAATGTTTATTTAAATGCTCTATTTCATATTAATGAAAGGGCTTATTAATGCTTAATTAGAATTTTAAAATGAAAAATATTATGAAAAACTTAAAAAATCTTATAGTGACAATTTTTATGAAATAAAGGGAGTATATTATCATTTTTCTTAGAATAATCATTAATATTTATATGAAGTTTATAACAAATTACATAACCTCTAGTCCAATATATATAAGTCACATTGTATAATTAATTGTTGGTCTATAATATAAGATATTTTAGAGAATTAATGGAACATTAAAAATTTGTTTCTGAATTTTCCCTTTAGAATTATGAGAGGGGAATAATAAAAATAATTATGTAAAGATAGATTAAGAGAAAAAGTAATTAAAATGGGTAAGAATTTAATGAATTCAAATAAGGATATTTTGTAAAAAGTTATGATAATTTATAAAAAATTCAAGGCCAAAACTAATTTTAACAAAATTTTTATTATTATAAATTACTTAAAAATAATTTATATAAAAAATTGGAGGAAGTATTTACCAGCGATGCAAGGGATTCAACTTATTTTTTTGGCCAAGTTTTATTAACTTTTTATTAACTTTCTACGACTGTTGATCAATTGACAATTGACATGTCCCATAGAATGAACATGTAGCTTTTTAGGTAATATTTGGAGCACTTTTACATTTTTTTAAGCAGTAGAAAAGAATTTCTATTATTTCAAAGTAAAAGAAAAATGACACATGATGTCATATTTTATTATATTTAGAGTTAAATTCACAAATTGTAATTGCCGAACAACATTTTCGGTGGGAGAACTTCAAAAAGTTAAAAATCGCTAAAGAGGACTCGACAGTCGACACACAGACAGGAAAAATCAGAAAATCGCTGACTTTTCACGAACATCAGAAGGAGAGATCCATCACTATTAATAAAGTATATATAAATTATATCTGTTTCCGTTTTAAAACCCCAGCAGAAATAAAAAACGACCTGAATGAAAATTACCAAAAATAGGAAAGTAAAAATTTTTTTGGACTAAATAATCCATCAAATAGCGATAGAGAAATCAAACCCCTCTCCCATCTCATCTCATTAGCATTAATACATTCACGCCCTCCCCTAACCTCCCACTTTCTCTTCTTCTCTCTCTGTCTTAGCCTTCCTTGACAACTTCTCACTCCTCATTTCTGCAAAAACTCACAAACCACAATCTCTCTCTCTCTGTAACTCACCGCTGAAGGAAAAGGTCATCCAAACTAACGGACGAAACAAGAAAACCTCACACACACACACACAAATCTCCCATACAGCTAGCTTTTAAACAATGTCAAACCCAGCCACTTGATACCCAGCCATGACCAAACCCATTACCGTCATTACTGTTGTAACTTGTGACCGGACTTTCCTGCTCCTTCACCACCCACCCTCACAATGTCTCGCTCATCCGGTGACGCCGACAACTTGCTATGCGGTGAGGATGCCGGTGAAGTGATCTCCGGCGGCAACCACTCGTCGTCGTACCTGCCGTCGTATTCTCCGCCTTCCGACGACGCAACCACCGGCGGACTCATCGACGTCGAGGCACATCACATGCCTGACCCAGATTACCTCCGGCGCTGCCGTTATCGTTTAATCGACGTAACCGCTCGCCAAGACTCCATCAACTGGATCTTAAAGGTATGTGTCTACGCGCCTACGCGCCAGTTACATAACGTATGTGAACTGTAACTTTTTCATTCTCCATCTGTCTCTCCTGTCTCTGGGCAATGCAGGTTCACGCACACTATGAGTTTCGTCCAGTAACGGCGTTCCTCTCAGTCAACTACCTCGATCGTTTTCTGTCTTGCGCTTCACTTCCGGTACCTTTCATTCGGCTCTCCTACCCGAGAGAATCGAGGTTCTCTTCCCGCAAAATGTCTGACGTGATTTCTTTTCTCTTCTTTTTTTTTTTTCATAAATTATTATTCGCAGGGACAAAGTCGATGGGAGTATCATCTGCTATCAGTGGCATGCTTATCGTTAGCGGCGAAAATGGAGGAACCTGAAGTGCCTCTGTTACTGGACCTCCAATCGGTTGAACCCAGATTCGTATTCGAATCCAGGACGATTCAGAGAATGGAGCTCTGTGTCATGACCAAGCTACGCTGGAGATTACGCTCCGTGACACCCTTCGATTACCTCCACCACTTCATCTCTAAGCTATCTTCTTCATCCGACCCGCATCCCGAATCCATAACCCGGCTCTCCTTCACTGCTTCCCACTTCATCCTCAGCACCACACTTGGTACCATAAACGCCACTCCACTTACAGTTTTCTCCTTCCATACCAGTTACTTCTTATATTTACCTAACGCATTAATCCGATCTTTGTGAATAACATTTCAGTTATTGATTTCTTGGGTTTTGCGCCGTCGACCATAGCGGCCGCCGCCGTTCTCTGTTCAGCTGGCCAGAGCCAATCGCCATCGTGCTTTCATGATGGAGTAAACAAAGTACACTATATAAATTCTTTAGTTGTGAATATAATTTAATCGATCATAATCTGGTTTTACCCTTTTACAAATTATTCTGGTCCTATAATAAATTTCACGTCTTTAATTATAGGAACAGGTAATAATAATATACTAGTTCAGAATGACTAGTGTAATTGTTGAACGTGTACGTGACCATGAAAATGACTTGCTTCGTAATGTTTAGGGACTCTGCTGTATCCTGTACAAGTGTGTTTAGAATAACTCAAATTAAGGATTATTTTTTTGGCTAACTGATTACGGATTTAAAATTAAACAAAAATAATATAACAAAAGAGAAAATAATGAAGTTTGAAAGATTCAAATATTTTTTGGGGTTCCCGAAAAAATCGAAGAAAGTGAGAAGCATAGAAAAGAGTGTGTGGTTGGGTGACAAAATTTGGTGTCTTTATTTATTGAAAGAAACTTTCTTCTTCGGGTACAGGATATGGTGAGAAGCTGTCACCAACTAATGGAGGATTATGTGGTGGACACGTGTCCATTTGCAGCTTATAAATGCCCTGGAGCCGAGCTGGCGCCGCCTTCTAGTCCAGTAGGCGTGCTCGACGCCGCTAGTTCATGTGGGAGCTGCGACACCCGCTCGGAGAACCCAGAGTCAATCAGCCGAGCCGAGCCGCCCAACAAGCGGCTGCGATCCTCTGATCCTAATGGGGAATAGAACCAGTCTACAGTATCCTCATTATCGTCGCCTTATAATATATATGCTTTTTTTTTAATAAATAATATCCTGTCAGCAAGAGAAAGAGGTTACTTGTATTTTGACTATTTTCATTTTTGTTCCTATCCTCTTTCCATTAGAATCAACGGTCATTATTAGAGGAGACTTGATTCGGATAGAGGTGATTTTAATTTTAATTATTTGTTTAATTTTTAGTTATAAAATTAATATCAATGTTTTAGACAATATTGTTTTTTCAACTTTGCTTCAATTGCTATCTCATATGCACAGTTAGGTCCTGGTAAAAAAAAAAAAAGCACAGTTAGGCTGCACAGTTAGGTCCTGGTAAAAAAAAAAAAAAAAGCACAGTTAGGCTATCTTATATACAGTGTATTTCACAATTTTATATATTAAAAATAAGTGATAATCGATGGGGATGATGCAACGAATGGACCAGTGGGGTGGAGCCACGTGTCCGACAGGAAGTGCGGTAAGTGGCTAAAGTAAATAAAATCTCAGCAAACGAAAAAGCTGGCACTTTGTCTTTCGTGGGTGACTATCTCTTGTGCGTAATACCAGAAATAGACATGTGCAAGAACTGTGTCTTGGGTAAAAGGAAGGCCGAAAGATAAGGATAAAAGTGTAAAATTGATGGGGAAAAGGGGGTACATGTGCTTCCAATAACTAAGATTGGGCAAAGGAGCGTGACGTGGGGATGATGAGGAATGCCACGTCAGGGATACGAAAGCGATACAAAAGGCGTTTTGGAGGGAAAGAATCGGAGCCATCCAGGTGTAAGGGTGAGAAAGGTGAGGCAAAGATATGATTTGACGAACGATGTGGGTGAGGTCACATCAAAGAAGGAGCACGTACGAAGAACGAAAACAAAATGGTACTACTATAATACTAATATATTTTATAGTTATTATTGAGCCTTGGGAATTATCTCTCGCATATAAATCAAATCTGCGAAATAATAATGTTACAATAAAAATGTTACAAAATTTATTATAAGCATCAATTTAACTTCATATGTTCTCTTTCGTACTTTTTTTTAGTTTTTTTATACTACTTTTTTTAGTTTTTTCATACTATTTGACTTCATATATTCCCTCCAAAAATTAATAAATTACAGTTTAGATATTAATTTATCTATTGAATTATCTTAAATTATTAAAATTTTTAAAACCAATTATACTTTTAATATTATTATTAAATTATTAAATTAAAATGTAGTCAATACAACTAAAAGTAAAAGATAAGCTATTCCTCTATTACTAAATTTATTACGTTGATTTTCTTTTGCCAACTATGATAGTATTATGTTAATTCAGATATTTCTATATTGACCAGTGATAATTGATTCAAATGGTTTAATGTTTGTTTCCCTTAAGAGTTAAATATGTAACTAACATTTTTTTAATATTTGCAAAAATTTAAAATTATTTATTTAAGAAAATATCGATGCCAAACAGCATATTTGCAAAATGATTTGAGAAATTCAACTAATTAAATATAATAACGAATAAAATTCAATTTAAAAATAATACATCCTTTCAAACATAAACATTGCCGTGAGTCTAATGAAAGTTATTTTTTTGGACCAAATTCTAATGAAAGTTTAAACTTTATTAATTGTGTGATTTTACATATAAAATTGAATATATGATTTAAAAGTATAATTTTGATGAAAGAATCAATTTTATCTTTGAATTATTTGATTCAAATAGATTTAACGGTCAACAAATATATTGTTTAAAAAATTATAAATATTTTTATAATGAAATAATAATATATTATTAAATAATCCCTTAAAAAAAAAAGAAAACAATATTGGGACACGAAATGAGCCCACATTACAGCCTGCAGGTCTGTGTAGTAAAAACTCCAACAGGCTTTTGGGTTGTCATGGACTTTCTATGAGAAACAGCCGAAGCATGAGACAAACTAGCATTAACAACTCTTTCACTATCACTGCCTCCCCGTTAATGCATAGAATATACAAATTATTTTTTTTACCAAAAGATATACAAATTAATTTAATCTTTTATATTTGTATATTTAGAGAAAGAATACAATGAGATTTTAAAAATCAGACTAGACATTAAATTGGTCATGCCACTGATTTAAGATTCAATGGTTTATCTATAATTTAACTAGAATTAAATCGATGATAATAAATTTAATAATTTTTATTTTATATATTATATAGAAAATTAAAAATATTATTAATAAGTTTAACAAAATATTAAAATCTAACAAGTTAATATTTGTTTATAATCATATTTTAAATTTAAAATAGTCAATTAATATTATATTTTTATATTATTTGTTAAGTGAATTTATTATTATTAATAATTATGCATCATAATAATTCTTATACAATGTTATAATATAGAAAGAAAAAAATTTATATAAAAATAATGCTACTTAGTACTAAAGATAATATTATTTTATTTTAAAATCTAAAAAAAATAAAAAAAAAGAGCTGACTGATTTGACTAGTTTTGCACTAGTTCAACATTGGTTTGACTGTTTTTTTATCAGTTCTAACTAGAGGTGGTCGAGATCTATGACTTGACCTAGCACCGGTTCCCGGTCCGACCAATTGAACTGGCCGATAGAGTTATCAATTAGGACCGACTCGACCCATTTGGGCTGTTCCCCTTGGGCCGGGCTGAAAAGCCCAATTTGACAAACGGGTTTGACTTTTCAAGCTCAAGCCCGCGGGATCGGGCCTACGGGCCAGCCCGCGGGCTTTTTCAAATATTTTTTTAATAAAATTTTTTATATAATTATTTGAATCAATAAAACTAATTATTATCATAATTCATAAAAAGCTAACATAATATTTAAAGTTTATAATTTATATATTATTAATTAATAAAATAATATGTATTTTTTAATATTTTAAACAATAAAAAAAAGAAAAAAGAAACAGACTTTTCGGGTCGGCCCGCCATGAACCGGGCTAAAAAAATATGAATTATGTATTTGCTCCCAAAGTTGAGGTCCGAACCCGCTCATTTTTTTGGGTTAGCTCATCGAGCTTGGCTTGTTTTGACGGCTCTACCGGCCGGTTCAGTCTTTTTTTTTGTTCATTTAATACAACAATAATAATAATAGTTTATCTCACTATTTGGATTGCAATACACACGATACTATTGAGCTTTATAAAAAATTAATTCAAATAAATGATGTGTGATTATTTGTCAAGAATATATATTATATCTTAATGTTGATATTTTCTTCACTTTTCATCTCTCATTAAATAAATTCAGTCCTATATATATATATATATCACATTCTAGAATTAATTATTAATCTTTAATATAAGTTATTTTAAAGAATCAATAAAGTATTGAAGTTTTGATTCTAAATTCGTCTTTTTAGAATTATGAAAGAGAGAATAATCAAAATAGTTAGGTTGGAAGAGACTAAGAGAGAAAGTAATTAAGATGGGTTAGAATTAGTTAAATTAGTAAAAAATGAGTTATATATAGATCCAAAGAGGTGTCATTTTTATGAATCTAAAAGATTTGAATAAATAATACCAAAGCACTCACATACTTCCCCAGTAGCACTCCTTCATTAATGTAGTTTTGCTTGCTTAGTTCTAGTTGGTTTTATTTCCAATTTTTGTATCATATCCAGTTTTAGAAAGCAATCAAGCATGACTGCCTTTTCTTAATCCATTGTATCCATGTTTAGAACCAAATTTTCCTAACAAGTTAGCCCAAAAGCATACTGAAAAGGGGTTGTTTACGGCAGTGTATGCTAAGCTTAAACACAAACTAATGGCTAAGACCCAAGTGAGCGTGATTAGTAACTTATTAATGATATCAAATCTCAATTGAGGGAAATAGATTATAGTCGTGTGTGTGTAATCCTGTGTTTAATATTTTATAGTGACCTTAAAATGGACAGCTTCCTACTTATGGACACCTATTCTGAGGTTGGTATTTGTCCGTAGGTGAAGGTCAGAGACACACTAACAGGGCTTGGAAAACAGTACAGTTTTGATAAATTGTTAGACCAAACTTCTATCAGAATAGTTGAGTCAGCTGGGCTTATTTATGTAGCTGCTCTTCTTTGAATTAATCATCTGAAGTAAAAATATTTGCTTTAATTATAACTGCATAGCAGCCGAGCTCATTCCCTTCGCGTCCTGGGTCCAAAGCAGTGTTGTCTTTGGTGGCCAAATCAAGGATTTGGGGCTCATAGATAAATTTTTTCAGGGGATGTCAGTTTTTTAATATGCTAAAGTATGTGTAAATGATTGACTTGATTAATTTAGCTTCAATGAATCTGATTTACCTAAGAATCTCTGTATTTAAGTAGGTAGATATGGTTTATGAGATATTTATAGGCCAAACTAATTATGAAGAACTATACATACAAAAAGTAAAACTTGTTAACAATGTGTCTGACATATCTATTTTCCTTGCCCTCACAATAAATACAAGCAGCCGATACAAATATAATGAATGTATTAGGATCTTTGGCCAAAAAAATAAAAGTATTAGGATCCGTTTACACATACCTTTATTAAATTCCTACCATATCAGAAACAGTAAAAGCATAAACCTGTCTTTGTTAGAAATTGAAGTCCCCTTATAGCAGAATAGAGTTCATTTAATGCTTCTATCCCCAACCAGATTTTAGACGTCACTCAGAGATGTATAATAGGAATCACACACACACCAAATTCATTCCAAAGCATTAATTTACCTTTGCAAAGTTGATAGCAATTTTTTCCATTGCTGGACCAACCTTAGTAATGTTTCACAGTCCTCCACAACCACCTTCTTGAAGGCTTCTTCTTCTGCAGCCACAGGCTCAATTAGGGTTCTTGGTGGTGGGCTTTAGAACAAAGCAATGGACCCACGTTCCACATCCCTATGTGCTTTGGATAAGCCCATTGCTCATAATCTCAAGCAAGTCTCCCACGACCACTAGCAACTGGTCTTGTGGCCATGAGACAGTAAGCTAGGTCTGGTCCCTATTAAGGACTTGGAGGCCCTGGTTGGAGACGAATTGAGTTAGGATTGTGAGGGCACTTGCGTCAGAGTATTGGTTGAGACCAATGGCTAGGTCTGGTCTAGGGCATGGTGGGTAGTAGTTCACTCTCACTTTGATCTCACTGTCTGTGGGATGGAAGTACTTGAGGAAAACATTATGACTTTCAAGATATAAAGCCTCTGCCATGGCCACAAGCAAGAAGTCCATCACTTCTCTTGCTTCTCCTACATATCTTTCCATTGATTCCCTAAAATGAAATACCATTGCATGGTCATACTTCTAATATACTTGTTTAGGAGCAAATTAATATCAATATCAGTCAAAAATTAATATTAATACAACAACAATAACAACATTAGTTTTATCCCATTAAGTAGGGTCGGCTACATGGATTATATGACGCCAATAGGCTCTATCAAATATCATCTCTTCAGATAAATCCTTTATCAAGAAGTCACGCCTTATAACTTCTCTTAGTATCCTTTTTGGTCTCCCTCTATGTCTTTTAATAGGGTTCCAAACCATTTAATCAACTCTTCTTACTGAATTCTCTTGTCTTCTTCTTTGTACATGTCCAAACCACCTTAAACGATTTTATACCATTTTTTCCTTGATAGGTGCTACTTTGATTTTCCCTTGTATACAGTTATTTCGTATCTTATTTATTATTGTATAACTACACATCGATTTCAACATTCTCATCTTTGTTATTCCTATTTTATACTCTTATTGCCCTTTTAGAGTCCAACATTTACTACCATATAGCATCGCTAGCTTTATAGCAGTTCGATAAAATTTCCTTTTAAACTTAGTAGTTACTTTACGGTCACAAATAACTCCTGAAACTTTTCTCCACTTTAATTACCCAATTTGTATCCTATGTATAATATCCCCATCAATTTCATTATCATTCTATAAAATCGACCCCAAGTACTTGAATTTTAACACTTTTGGAATGATTTGTCTTCTAATTTTTACCTCTAAATCATTTATAATTTGTCTCTTGTTAAATTTGTAATGCATATATTCTATTTTACTTCTACTCAAACGGAAACCTTTTGATTTCAAAGTATGTCTCCATAACTCAAGTTTAGAGTTGACCTCTTTTCTTGAGTCTTCAATTGAGATTATATCATCTGCATAAAACATATACTTTGAAATATCCTCCTGTATATGTGTTCTGTTAAAATGTCTAAAACCAAATCAAACAAGTATGAACTCAAGGAATATCCTTGATGTAAATATATCTTTATAGGAAAGTCCTTTGTCTCACCTCCAGGAGTTCTCACACTCGTTATTGCCCCCTCATACATATCCTTTATGGCTCGAATATAAGCCACACGAACACCTTTCTTCCCCAATGCTTTCCACAATATATCTCTTGGTACTCTATCATAAACTTTTTTCAAATCAATAAAAACCATATGCAAGTTTTTCTCTTTATTCCGGTATCTTTCAATCAAACTCCTTAATAAATAAATAGCCTCTGTTGTAGACCGTCATGACATGAGTCCAAATTAGTTTTCTGAAATATAAAACTCTTTTCTTAGTCTATGCTCAATGACTCTTTCTCAAAGTTTCATGGTATAACTCATGAGTTTTAACCCCCGATAATTAGCACAATTCTGAATATCCTCCTTACTTTTGTATATGGGTACTAGAGTGCTCTTTCTCCATTCCCCTGGTATTTTTTTTATCTTAAAATCTCGTTAAAAAGCTTAATTAGCCACAAAACCCCCTTCTCTCCTTAGCACTTCCAAACTTCGATAGAAATACCATTAGGGCCAATAGCTTTACCATTATTCATTCTCTTAAGAGTTTCTTTTACTTCTCCAACCCGAGTCCTACGATAGAAACTCAAATTCAATTCATCTTCGTAAGTTGTTAAACCTTCTATATCACTAGTTATATCCAATTCATAATTGAAGAGCTTATAAAAGTAGTTCTCCCATCTTTCTTTGATATCATTATCAGTAACTAAAACTTTTCCTTCCTCATCATTTATGCACTTTACTTGATCCAAATCTCTTGATTTTCTTTCCCTATTCTTTTTCATTTTGTAAATCTTGTGTTCACCATTCTTCATTCTTAAATCTTGGTAGAATTTCTCAAAACTTTAGATCGAGCCTCGCTCATCACTTTCTTAGTTTCTTTTCTCACTAAACGATAACTCTTCTAATTTTTCTCGTTATTGCACAAGTGTAAAACTTTGAAATACTCATTTTTATGTTTAACCTTCTCTTGTACACTCTCATTCCTTTACCAAGACTCTTTATCTCTAGGTCCAAAGCCTTTGGATTCACTTAAGGCTGCTTTAACGGTATTCTTGATTCTTTTAGCCATCTCATTTCACAAGATGTTAGTACTTCTTTGCGAGTCCCAATTACCTTCCTCTAATACCTTTCTCGTAAAGGTCAATTGTTGCTTACCTTTTAGTTGCCACTACTTAATTCTAGGATTTAAGACTTTTCGACTTTTCAACTTACGGCTTTTAACCAATACATCAATGACTAAGGCCTTATGTTGTGAACTTAAGCTTTCATTAGGGATCACTTTGCAGTTTTTACAAGCTTTTCCATTTGAACTCCTTACTAAAAAGAAGTCAATTTGCGATCTTTGGACTCTACTCTTATATGTGACTAAATGCTCCTCCCGTTTCTTAAAATAAGTGTTCATAATCGTGAGGTTATAAGGTATTGAGAAATCAAGAATGGAATGCCCTTCTTTGTTTAATTCTCCAAAACCAAAATTACCATGAGTGCCCTACCTTATCTCTTTTCTTACATGATCATTAAGATCCCCACCAATGAAAATATTTTCCTCTTATGAGATGTCTCAAATCAAACCCTCCAAATCTTCCCAAAATTTATTCTTAATTTGTGCTTCTGACCCTATTTGAGGTGCGTAAGTACTAATAACATTAAAAGTATGGTGGTTAATAGTCAATTTTAAGGATAAAATCCTATTTCCAATTATTCTAACTCTCACCACATTCTTTTTCCAAACTTTATCCACAATAATACCAACTCTATTTTTTGCTCTGACCTTCTCTATGTACTAAAGTTTAAAACCAATAGTGTCTATCTCTTTAACCTTTTCTTCCACCTATTTAGTTTCTTGAAGACACAAGATGTTAACTCTCCTTCAATTAATATGAATATAAAATATAAAAGTTATAGCAATTGATCACAAGCTGAAAACAATGTAATTCATTTTTAAACTCTGTAAACTGCACAGCCACAGGGCATACTTCATATTCTTGATCAGAGAAAGAAAAAAGAAATAATGCAGAGAGAGAGAGAGAGAGAGAGAGAGAGCAAGTTTATACATTTTTTTTCCTTGGGACCAAGAGAGCAAGCTTATATTCGATATCACTCTTTCGTGTTATACTCTCATGGGTTAGGTGGGACTAAATTGGGATTACAGTGCAATAGAAAACAAACAGCTCTATCACATTATCCCCTTCCAATGGCAGGATTCATTTTCAGAGCCAACGCAATGAGATAAAATTGGTTGGTTTGAGGGGCCAAACATGGAGTCCCTAATCATCCCCAACTGGAGGAACTGCCCTCACAATCAATCGATCGATCCAATCCAAAGCCTGATCTTCGGACTCGACAAAGTTTCTGCCACATCCCATATGGTCTATGTTACTATAAGTTCCTACGCAAGCTTTCTTCTCTTGAAAAGACAAGTCAAAGAAGCCCCTCACCAAATCCCTAGCTCCATCCACAACATCCAAGGGAACCCCATAATCCACAATCAAAAACACGCCCAAACTCCTCACAGCATCGGCTAACTTGGCTAGCTCCCGCTCTCAAACCATGGTCTCGGAGCCATCCCTCAGCATAGCTAAGTTTACCGTGGGAATTTCCTCGAACACATGATAGGCACATGTGGATGAGTCTGGCCTCTTGAACCTGTCAGGCTAGTGTTTGAGTCCTTGACGAACCAGTTCTTGAACCAAAGGGACCTTCATAGTTCAAGTCTCCCCTTTTTCGTCTAAGAAACTGGTTAGGTGGTAGCATGAGCATTCGTTATCTGTCTCCATTTTAATCTTTCATTTTTTCCTACATAATATTGTGAATTTGTGATCCAAACATACATATACAGATAGCGGTGGGGAGATTATTGAGCAGAGCAGGCAACATCTAGTGACTATTTATAAGAGTCAAAAGACCTTTTTTTTTTAAACAAAAAAACTAGAAAGAGTCAGAAGACTCAATATACGTATATAGCATCAACTTATTTTGACCATTGTATAAGAAATATTTTTTTCCCAAAAAAATATAAAAATCTATTTCATATCTTTACAAAATCTATATAAAATCGTATTATTTAACTCAAAAATAATATAACTAATCTTAAATTCCGTGTAAAGCATATATAAGTCAATTATATAATATAATAAGAGTGTTGGGGAATCTTGAATTCTATACAAATGTATGACGCTGGTATTAGATGAAATATACAACAAAATAAAAATAATAATTAATATATAAATGTATATATAATAAAATTTATAAAAAATTATATTACTTATAAATAGTAAATAATGCACTACTCAATTTTTAGACTCCATAAGTCTGTATAGGTAATGAACATGCCCATTGTTTTAATTTGAAAATATCGTTGTATGATGTCTTTTCAGAAACAGTAATATAGTAATGAACAGTGCCTCTTAATTTTCTTATACATATAGATATATAAAATAGATAATAAAAAAGGAAAAATAGTGTTTATTGATATTATAGATTGATAAAATATTAGTATTAGACAATTAGTAATGAGTCATAGCTTTTGATGAATTTTTTTGTCTTTTTTATAATTTGTTTCTTCATGAAATTTCTATGTTATTATTTTTATAATAAAGAGTGATCGGCTTTATATTTTATTTCTCTCTCGTTTTCCATGATTTGTAAGTGTATGAAGTGCATGTCTCACGGTGGAGCTTCCACTTTAGTAGGTTTCTTCCTTTATAGTTTCACACATACATGCAGACATATATATATATATATAGACACACATGCAAACATACATACATGGATGAAATCGTAAAAGAGTATTATATAATCAAAACGATAGAAAATTAAAATATCGGCCAAGAGGAACTCTACCCTCCCATCATGGGTGAAGAGTTACAGGAGTCAGAAGCCATTGACATTTTGTTCGTCTTTATTTGCTAGATAATAATAAAGTACGTCTCTTTTTGGCATATTAATTAGAGTTAATTTAATTTAATGCTTCTACCTTCGACTAAAATTACAACAGATTCTATATAATTCACTCACATACATTATTTATAACACGAATGATGCCCCCATATTTAGTTATATAAGTTTAGCAAAGTTGATAGTCATTTTGTCCACAGTGGGACTAACCTTATATATAGTAATTTTTCACATAGTCCTCCACCACCACCTTCCAATAGGCTTCTCCTTGAGCAGGCACAGGCTTAATTAGGGTTTTTGGTGGTGGGGTATAGAACAAAGCAATGGACCCACGTCCCACATCCCTCAGAATAGCCCTACACCAAGTGCTCTGGACGAGCCCATTGCTCATGATCTCCAGCAAGTGATCTCCCACGATCACCAGCAACTGTGTGGCCACGAGGCAGTGAGCCACATGGTGCGGTCCTTCTTGTTGTTGAAGACTTGGAGGTCGTAGGTGGAACAGAAAGAAGGGTGAGGGTACTTGGGCCAGAGTGAGGGTTGAGACCCAGGGTTGGGTCCGGCGAAGGGCGTGGAGGGTAGTAGTTCACTCTGAGTTTGATCTCACTCTACTTGCAGTGGAAGTACTTGAGGAAAACATCGTCGTTTTCAAGTGACAGAGCTTCCACTAGGGTCACAAGTATGAAGTCCATCACCATTCTTGCTTCTCCAACGTATGCTTCTATTGCTTCTTTGTAATATATGATCCTTGGATTACAAGCGCATCCATATATAAACTTAACTAGAAAGAAATAAGCATGATGTATTACGCAAAATTTAGAACGAGTCACATTATTCATAGTTAATGAATAGTGTATCTACTTAAAAAAAAAATATATATATATATATATAATGATATATATAGATCTAAATACAATACTTATCTACTCACTTAGGAAGGAAGAAGAATGATATTTTGAAACTAGAAAAGGTACCTGAAAATTGGAAGGTTTGAGAGGCCACACATGGATGCCCTGGAAGGGCTCTTAGAGTCAAGCGATCAACCACTAGTACAAAAAAACTATTCTAGGATGACATATGAGGATGGTTGTGTAGGAAACGTTTTCTAAAATATGATCAGTGGCATTTTTGTAAATAAGTTGTGATGATTTGGACTTAAGAGGACAGTTGGTAGATGAACTGTCCTGTCAAGTATACATAAGCGAACGGTTTCAATGGAACCGTCCTCTTAAGTATCATATAATTTTATAATAACATTTTAATATATTATAATGATCCATAATGTTCAGATTTTACAATTTTTGGCCTCCTTCCACCCTAAAACACAAAGCTTGCCCTGTTTCACACTGAAAAAAAAAAGATATAAGAGGATGGTTTATCATTAGTATTATATCATTATATGTTTTATAATGATTAGTTTTGCTCAGATTTGCGAATTTTTGGTCTCCCTCCACATGAAAACCCCAAAACCCACTGTTTCGTCCACTCCAAGACCCACAGACCTCTTCATTCGGGCAATCTGGTTTCATTCTGACAAAAATCCGTGTGCTCTGGCAAGTCTTCTTCAATCTAGCAAGAACCCACCGTTCTTCACCGTAGATCCACTCAAAAGCCTAAGCCTTTGTTCATTCTGGTGCAAACCCACTACATCGACCATCTTCTTCAGCTCCTCTCTTGCTCCGTTGTGATTGTTGTGCTCCATGTTCTTCATTTTGGTTTCATTTCAGCTTCTCTCTCCCTCCCTCTTTGATTTACAACTTCCTCGATCTTCAGCTTCACTCCCTCCATCGGCCGACGTCTTCAAAGGACACATTGCAGAGCTTTACGCATCAAAGAAGGTAATGGTTTTAAAGCTATCACTGAGTACTTTATTTCTCATTCTTGTTCCCATGCTCTATTTCTCATTCTTGTTCCCATTTGGGGCTTTCATAATCATTCTTGTTTCTTTGCCATTCGTTTGTAATGTTGCTACTACTTGTTCTCATTCTAGTGCTCTCTTGCTTTTTGGTGGTGCTTAGTGAAATGTTCAGTTGTAGTGATTAGTGAATATTTAGTCGTTGTCATTCCTGTGTTTTGTTCCTTTGTTTTACGATGTGGTGATTTTTTTGGTGAATAATGCTTGAAAAGTTTAATGTCATGTTTTTCTATGATTTCATCATTTTAGAAATACATGAAGCTGCTGACTCCTTGGTAAGGAATTTAGGATTCCTTCTGTTTGTTTGCTCGCTAGATACATCATGAGTTTTATTGTTAATCCTTGCTGTAGGAATGGCTTTCGTTCTATGCAGTGGAGCAAATGATGCCATATTTAGCTTAATGGGGATGCCTACGCAAATTAGCATACTTGTTGAGGCAACCCATTCGCCCGGAATGTATAGCATAAAAGATAGTTGTACTCCTGAACTAGTAGCGGAGGGTCTTTCCAAAAAAAACTACCGGAGAAGCATGTTGATGTGTCTATTTTATACATATAAAATACCCACATTTTATATCATTTTCATCCAAGAATATTGTAATTTGATACTTTTTAGCATGATTCCGCATAACTTGGAGTATATTTGTATAGCAAGAATGTTCATGAAAATTTTGGTATGCATTCAGCCAAAAAGAAGGAGAAAAATGCATAAAAATTCATCTACTTGGTCCCCCACTAATTTTTCACCCGCGGACGAGTGAGGAAGCGAAGAGAAGCAGGATCACGGACTGACCCGGCGCCAGGTCAGTCATGAAAGCATCCACTCGGAACTATAATTGGAGGATCCTTATAGGCATTTAGTCACATATGGGAAAGTTTACAACATTAGGCAATTAATCCACCACTAGCAAATAAAACAACATCAAGTGAAGGTGGTAGTTGAACAAGTTGAAGTTGCCGATGCACTTATCTCATTCCCTAGTGAGGAGGTTGTAATGGTAGGGCAAGCCATCAATCATTTTATTTTGTGGCCAAAAAGATTAGTAGAAGTTGTTCCGGATAAGGTATGAAAACTCTTATAATCTTGTATATTCATCATGCTCATTTTATATAGCATGTAATTTTTGTTAATCATTGCTTAATTATTTAGCAAATTTCTCCATCAACACCTAAGACCCAACCCCATACGAATGCTTTGGGACATTTGCTTATGATATCAAGGAAAATCAAGAATGCTATAGAGATCAACATGCCTCCAGGGATTGTCGGTGATGAGTTGGAGTATAGCTTCTACATTGATCACAAGGATGTTATGGACATCTTGATGTAGGAGAAGTTAGACATATTGATTTTGCAATTGTTTATGATGTAGGTATATTTTTCACTTATAAATGATATCTATGCATTTGCCTCTTAAAGCTAACATGCTTGCAATATCATAGGTATCTACATTGCCTGTATAACTTATCAGGACAAGATAAGTATGCATTCATTTTGCCTAACCATATCCACAGTAAATTGACCAAGCCAAAACAAATAAAAAGTTACATTTCATCTAGGATTCGAGAAGGCAACAAGCAATGTTTCTTGGCACCGTATCATGAAGAGTAAGAAATGTTTTGTAATTTATATGATATTGTGACTTTGTCTAATTCATTCCTTATTTTATAGGAACCATTGCACGCTTATGGTTATTTGCCCCCCTCAAAATCTTGTCATTTGGTTTTGCTCCACATGGGGTTATTCGCCCTTGAAATTGAAGCAGTATGTTGACACGTAAGTGTGTTAGTGTAAAATTTTGCTTTGTGATATTTATTAGTCTATAATATAATTCCTTACATGTATTTCATCATAGAGCTTTGAACTCTTACCATGTCATGAGGGGGAAGCACTCAAGTCAGCTACAGAAGGCTGAATGGATCTATTATAAGGTAAAAGTTGTTAGAACTTGAGACTTTTTGAACTAATCATGTGACTTTTGGGGATTTGAGTCATTCTTTGTTCTTTTGTAGTGTCGCAAACAATCTGGAAATACAGAGTGTGGATACTATGTCATGAAACATATGTTTGATATTATCTCTTCAGGCGTTATTCATTCATTCAAAGAGGTAACAAATGAAATTTCATCGAGTTTTGAAGTTGGTCATGTTTCTTTATGAGTTATTCATATTTTCATATGCATTAAACTTGTAGAAATTCACTTGTATAGAGCCTTTTTTTATGAGAAAATTAATGACATTTATAGCTATTGGGCAAACTATTTTCTAGAGAAAACATCACTTTAAAGGTCAAAGGCATTGCACATGTGAGTTAGTTTTCAGTTTCTTCTAATATTAACTTTTGGAACTGGCCACTAACTGAATTGTATTTTAGTGAACTTTGAAACTGAGTTTTATCTCTTTTGGTGCAAATGTCCATGAACTTTTTGTTGGATATCTGTAACTATTAAAGATAACTTTTAGGGAGTTAATGGTTATGTAAAGTAGTTTAGGTGTTAGATGGATGTATATTGGATGTGTATATATTTAAGTATTTTGGATGAATGTGTTTGTAGGATGAGTGTATTTAATCAAATTTGTATATTATAAAAAAATTTTACAGGATATTAAGGACGGTTATACATATGATCGTGTTTAAAAGTCATATATTCAAGGATGGTTATTAAAGTAACCGTCATTGAAAGTGATATTTAAGGATGGTTATATTTATAACCATTCTTGAAAGTCAATTGAAATTTGTATTTAATTTTTATTTTCTTAGTTCTTTAAGGACAGATGCCTAAAATAACCGTCCTTGAATATCAATTTCGAAGATGGTTAGGAACTGTCCTTGAAAGTCTCACTTTCTACCACTATAAAAGAATTATCCTGGAAAGTCCTTTTTAACCGTCCTTAAAAGTCTTTTGTGCAATAGTGAACCTAGTCCCAAACCTGATCTTCTGACTTGATAGCAAAGTTTCTTCCATTACCCATATTATCACCGTCACTTTAACTTCCATGTGAAGATTGTATTTTGTCTAGGTTTGTTTAAAAAAGATAATAAAAAAATTATTTTATAAATATGAAAAGAAAAAAAGGAGAGTTTTCATAAGATAAAATAATAAAAGATAATAATACCTCCCAAAAATTGACATATCTTGAGTAGTTATGATTTTCTACATTTTGAGATTTCATAAAAATAAAAAAAGAAAAAGAAAAATTAAGGATTGAGATTTGTTATAAAGGTAATAATGAGAAAAGGAAATGAATCCAATCCATCTTAGTGTGAATATCAAGGAAAAATAATAAAAAGCAATATTTATGATTTTGGAGCATTAATTGAATGATTTCTTTTTGATACTATAAATAGAGGAAATACGAGAAGAGAAGGATCAACAAGAATTAATCAAAGAAAGAAGGAGAGATTGAGAGAAAGAGAGGATGTACGGGAGAGTTTGAGAGTGAAGGAAAAGGTCGGGAGGAAGTGTTGGTTTTTGTGAAAAAGTTGAAGGTAGGAAATTTATTTTCTTTCTTTCCATTTTATCTCATTGTATGGTTGAGGTTTTTTAATAGGTAGAACTTTTTTTAGAATGTGATATATCCTTCATCTTCTTTTCTTCTAAAATGTTTCCATAGATCCTAAATTTGATATTTTGAGTGTTCCATGAAACAAATTATTTTAATAAAAATAAAATTTTTCTTAAAAAAATGCAAATCCTTGAAGTACATGAACTTCGATCTCTATAATTGAGTACATAGGACATAGAGTTTCATTTTAGGTTAAGTCTGCATTTGTAAATAAATTTATTTTTTATTATTCAATCAATTTTTTTTATATTTTATAAAAGTAATTAAAATAAATTTAAGATCATATTAATTTTATATAATTAACTTAAGATAACCATTTTTGTGGATGAGTGTTATTGCCTAATACCTTGCCCATAATGTAATCACTCCTCAACCCATTTTATTTTATAGACCAATTTTTTTTATAAAAAAAAGGTTTTCCAAAATTAAAAAAAAATTTGTTGGCGATTCTACTTAGTCTTAGTTTTTCATTTTTGGAAAATAAAAAATCGGGTGTGACATTCCCACATGTTTTCTTTTCTTCATAGCTCAACTCAAAGAACCCTCTTATTGCTTCCTTCGCAATCCCTACGCCATGTTTTTCTGGAGAGTTAAAGATATAAAAAACATCAGTCCTTCTGTTTCTACATTATTATTTTATTCATTTAGATCATCTCTTCAATTTGTGTGAAGATTTTAATATTCTAAAATCATCAACTACTTTGTCAAGATTGAAATCCTCAACAGGGATTGTTGTTTTAAGCAAATGGCTGAGAAATAAATTCTTAACTTTTATGTATGGAGCAAATTTAGTTGGATGAAATATTAACAATGCAAATCATAAGTTACAAAAGTTACAAAATTCCTCACACTAAAACAGCTCTTCAATTAACCAACAAAATTTGACACAATTGGTAGCTGATAGCTGTGTTCCTTAAACATGCATGTTGTTATGAATTTGATTCATAGCCATGTTAAAGGAAAAATTTTATTGAGAGGTGAAATCCACTTTAGTGATCTATATGTCTTAAAGGAATTAGTCTTTAGTTGTTAATTAGAAATATCTTTGACCGTCACAAAACTCTTTAATTGTTTTATTATGTTGCTGTGAGCTGTGTAAGAATTAAAGATTAATATTTGAAGTTTTTCTGAAAAATGATAGATTTTAAGGTATCATCTTAGAATAGTAGGATTGCAAACCCATATATAATTAAGATCATAGGATCCTAATCCTTGTCATTGATCTTAATAGATTTCAATTTTGTCTAAGAAATCATCGTCAATATATAATTTCTAGCTGAATAAAGACCTTAAGAACAAGATCGAATTATTGACAGTAATAAACTTGCGTTTAACTATTCTATGCATGAACAGTTATGGACATACAACATACCATGCATGATCTAGAATCAAGAAGAGGTCCAAATCCATAGTAACTTCGGCTAACTTGGCCAACTCTTTTGCTTGAGCCATAGGGTCGGACCCATGCTTCAATATAGCTAAGTTGATGATGGGGATATCTTGGAAGGCACTTGGGGTTAGGGTTGGATGATGAAACCTCTTGAAGCTATCAAGCAAGTGGGTGAGTCCTTGGCAAGCAAGCTCTTGAGCCACAGGGATCTTCAAGGTTATGAGTTTTCCCTCTTCATCTAAGAAGCTGCTTTCGTGGTAGCATAGGTTGTATGTCTCCATGCTCTTAATTAGTGATTGGATTTTGATTTGTTGTTACTTAATAAGATCCCTGAATACAATATATATAGTGGGTCGGATAAATATTTTATTAAGTTAGGCAAGAGTAGTGGTAATTAAGAGTATTTGAAAGATTTCATTGTTGGTATACGTAATGATCTGAAAATCTGAACAGGTTAATTGATAATAACAATAGCAAAAATTATAGCTATTCAAATCAAATCATTATGAAACCTAAAAGCTGAACAAAAAAATCAAGGAAGATAACAGGAATTCAGCATATTCAATAGAAGGAAATACAGTGAGAAGAAAGACAGAAAGCATAACAAAAAGATGCCAGGGAGAATAAAAGAATGAGTCAGAGAGAGAATCCAAATTCTTTCATACCCTTCTTTGAGTCGATTCTCCCTTTTCAGTCATGTCCTGCATCTCTCAACTTCCACGTGGGCTTTGTTATTCGTCCACTCCTACGCACAGGCCCAAGTAATGCTCTTGAATTATTCGTCATATCCTTATTTACCATATCAGAGTCTGGTCCAATTATTACATTACCATCCCATCAACATGGACCTTATCCTCTGTTGGAGACTGTGTCCTACGCTAATAATTATATTATGAATATTATATTTCATTATGAAAAAAAAATATTTTTCCCTACATTATTATATTGTTTGTATATTTTTCTTTATAATAATATCTTTGAATAAATTATTTTATCTTAAATGTCCCTAGTCAATCATCTTTATGGGAACAATGATGAATTAAGGTTAGTATGATTTTGATTGATAATTATATTGTAATTATGTATGAAGATACAAAACAAAATCATAAGCTCATGTTAGAGAATAGGTGCTAGATCGACTCGTCATGAGATAGCTGCATGGATCAAGTAATAAGCATATCTCATATATAACCGTGTCACTAAATCCTCAGACCTGAGATCATCATGACTTCCTACATGGGGAACACTGTACTTTGTCATAGTCAAAAGTCACCTTTAATCGGGAGATCATAAAAGCTATGATCTGGTATGGTGAAACTCGTGTGGAGGAAAATAAATGGTCAAGATGGAATTTATCTCTCTAATTAATAGAGGGATATATCTGAGTCCCTCAATGAGTGGGACTGAGAAATATATGGCCATGCTCAAATGGAAAAGTTTCTATTTGTTTTGTCAACCTACTCGGAGATCGAGAAAGTGATGGTCGAGTAAAATGAGGGTGACGTTTCCATGCCTCATATTTGACCTATATATCATAAGACAAAAGGGATGTGATCGGGTTATATGATAGGTTACATCGGATCACCGATCTCATATAATTTAGGTAGTCACAATGTCTTGCTAGAAGCCACCAATAGTATTATTAGCTTACCGCCAGCATCATATAGGTCTACAAGGTCATATAAAAGAATGAACCAACTCGAGTTAGAATGCTCATATTCATTGAATCTATAATGTGTCTAGATTCAATAAATTTAATATTCAATTTGGAGTGATTGAATTATATATATATATATTATAAAATTTGAAATATATATTGTTCAAATTAATTTAAATGAATTAGTTTTAAATTTAATTCTATATGATAAATTTAAATTTAAGTTAATGTCATAATCTAAATATGATTTAGATTGGATACTAAATTTGAATTTAAACTAATAATCTAAATTTGATCTATATGATAAATTAAATTTAGATTTGATTCTATATATAGATTAGATAGTTAGTTTAAATTTAATATATTAGATAGATTTAAATTTAAACTAATCTATTTAATTAATATTTGATTTAATTTAAATTATTGATTTAAATTAAACAAATACCAAATCCTATCTATATACTGATATACAATTTTCGAATCACTCTAAAGAGAGAGCGAATGTACACTCAGAGAGAGACTGTATGGACCAACAATGAATAGTGAGGGCATACGGACCGTACGAACATACACACATAGAGGTATTAGCACGTCATTCGAGTTGGACTCATCGTTCGTGTGGATATCGGTGGAGGGAGCTAATCAATCGTGTTAGTTTCTAGGGTCCGATGAAATGAAAAGAACACCAAGGGAGGCACTGGAGGTAAATTCTTCTTATACATCTCGATTTAAGTAACGTTGACAGATCATGGGAGGGAATTTCTTGATAGTTTTTCGCTGTGTGTACTGAAATTCCCAACATCCTCAAGGTCAAAATAAGGATACAAATGATGAAACTCAAAGATTTTCCCAAGTGCAGTCCTTAGAACCTTCCTATTGAACGAGTAGTTGATAAATAGGGTAACGATGAATAAAAACTTGATGCACATCATGAATTCCTAAAGGTTGTAAAATTGAGCCCTCAAGTTCGGTGCATGGAGATAACAGTTGCAAGTGAACAACAAGATCACTAATGCATTTCTTAAGAAGAGATACATGAAAGACTGGATGAATCTTGGGCTCAGTAGGCAACTCCAATTGATAAGCAACAATGCTAATACGAGTAAGAACATGAAATGGGCCGTAATAACGAAGGCTAAGCTTTTAGTTACCACGAGCATGCAAAGAATGTTGGCAATAGGGCTATAATTTGACAAAAACATAGTCACCCACAGCAAACTTAACATTAGTGCAACGCTTATTAGCAAATCGTTTCATACGTGACTGAGCAATACAAAGATTACGCTTCAAAAGAGCAAGGATAGCATCACGATCAAGTAGTTGTTGTTCTAAGTCAACAGGAACTCCATCACATGGATGAAAGGGAATCACAGTTAGTGGGTCACAACCATAGATAGCTTTGAAAGATGTTATGCCAATAGAAGTTTGAAAAGCCAAGTTATACCAGAATTCAGCACATGGTAAAAATTGAACCCAAGTGCGAGGAGAATCATGAACATAGCATCTCAAATATTGCTCAAGACATTTATTCAAGACTTCTGATTAACCATCAGTCTAAGGGTGATAGCTGGAACTCATCTTTAAAGTGGTCCCCTAAGACTAAAATAAATGCTTCCAAAAGCTACAAAGAAAAACCTTGTCACGGTCAGAAACAATGGAGCGAGGGACACCATGTAACTTGACTACATTTGCTACAAAAACATCAGCAACTTGCACACTAGTATAAAAAGAGTGAAGAGGAGCAAAATGGCCATACTTGGACAGATGATCCACTACAACAAAAATAGCTGTATAACCTCGAGAAGAAGGAAGTCCTATGATAAAATCCATTACAATGTCGTTCTAAATTTGATTGGGAATTGGTAATGGACTCAGCAAACCCGATGGATGCAATTGTGAAGATTTAGCCCGTTGGCAAATAGAACACGAGTGAACAAAATCATGAATATGGTTACGCATGCCCTTCCAATAAAATTGGGTAGCAATACAAGAGTATGTTTGAAGCATCCTTGCATGACCACCAACCGGTGAGGCATGAAATTCCAGCAACAAAGGTTGGATCAAAGCTAAATCATCATGTGGTAGAACTAAAAGATCATGGAAATAAACCTGATCCTAATGAATGGAAAAATTAAGAAAGGCACTCGGGCCATGCAAATTTGTTGCCGAAGGGTTTGCAAATAGGTAGAACAAGAAATGGCGGTGGATAAATCAGATGCAAAAGTAGAGGAAGGTATTGACAAAGCTAAATGGGAAATGCGCGAAAGAGCATCTGCAACTTGATTTATGGAACCCGACTTGTATTCAATAGAGTATTGAAAACCTAAAAGCTTAGGAAGCCATGCTTATTGCTCTGGAGTCTGATTGATCTGATTAGAAAGATGTTTAAGACTCTGTAATGAATGGGCCTATTATTAATGTGGATTTGGAGTATGAGATAGATTATGTGGAATGGGCTAAATGCTTATGGGCTTATGAAAGGTGGGTGAGTTCAGAAGATGTGAAGGTATATATACATGAGGAACGAAAGGGTTTGGGGATTGTGGATGATTTTGTATGACCTTCCTCTCTATGTAATTCTGCTCCTCCCCCTTCCTGAGTTATATTCTCTCTGTGATAGTCTTTTCCTCCTGCTAGTTTTCTGAGCTTCCTTTTCTGACTGCATTATTCTTCTTTTATCCTTATGCTGTGAAGTTGTAATCAGACTTGTGGTTTTCAATATAATAAATCCATTCTTCCATTGTCTGTGTGTGTGTTGTTGATTGATTATAGAGGAGATCATAACATTTGGTGCTTTCGTTGAGAGTTGTCCTCCACCTCCTACACCTATGGCGCACAACGCAGTGAATGAAAGCTGGAACCGATTAGAGTCCACTCTTCTCCAAGCTCTTCGATCCATGGATTCTTTGGTTGAGAGTTTTCAGAGGCGCTATCAACAAGATTCGGAATATGTTTCTAAATTGGCTGAGGCACGGTTTGATCTACAACAACAGATCCAGTTGTATGATCCACCACCTTTACCCACCATTTCCAATGTGCATTCTCTGAATGTAACTTCGACTTTTCAACCCACTCAACTCCCGTCACCGCCGACCACTGAGAAATATTGCATCTCTGAAGAACTTGAAGATGTCTTTGACAAACTTCAAGAACTTGAGTTCAAGCCTGAATTGAAGCATGAACCACCATCGTCTCTATTATGTGCTTTAGACGACGTCGACGATGCCAGTGCATCCCCTAATGCGAAGCAACCCAATGATAATAATGAAGCTATGCGTCAATTGGAGCTCACTTTTTTCCATGACAGAGTGAACCCTCAATCTCTGCCATTACAACTCATCACCAAACAGTTTCATGGGTTCTTGGTGCCTTGGTTTCAATTCGTTCCGGAGGCAGATCTATTTCGTCATTGGGTCACCTTAACCAAGATCCTAGTACATCAACACGGCCCATTACAAGTAGCCCAAATTATTTACCCTCTGTTCTGCAACCACTGCTCGCAGGAGTCCCACACCCCATCTTACAATTTTCGCATCGGAGGTCTCACACAAGAAGTGTTGTTCGATGACTTCATTAGTTGCGTACAGCCGACCGTCAAATGCGAGGCTCTTGCTTCATTTCCGACTTCTCTTTTTCACGTTAGGACCCAAGACTTGTTACACATACAGCACTGGGTCATTGATTGCTCCAACATCATATTCATTTTTTATCCTGGTGATATTAATTCTGCTTCTCTCAATTTTGTTGACAATAGCGACACCCCTGCATCCATTTCCTTTTTTCAAGCTTCGGTACCGTTTCAGCAATGGGTTGAGGGTGTGATTAATCGATTTGATTAAGGTATTTTAGTCTGTCTTCTTGCAATGCCCACTTGGTGTTTGTTACATGGTTGCATTCGAATTTCTTCCTCCGGTGCTGGTTTTCCAAATTTCTCACCAGTTTACATTTTAGTGTTTGACCATGGAGGTAGTAGTATAATGAGCAAATATGGGTTTTGTATTACTCATCTTAGGGATGCTCAAATTATTGCTGATACTGGTCACATTAATAATCACAAATTTTTAGGTGAGGATTTCTTTTGGGTTATTTTTGAGGTCATCCTATCATTCACCCATATTGCACACCATCAGAGGATGTCTCATGGCTTGCGATTTATATTGGTGTTTGCTCACAAGTTCCCCTGGCTTACATTTGGTCTTGGCCCAATTTACTTAAGCATTATTGGTGCTGTACTAATTTACTGGAGCACTTCAATTTTAGAGATATCCCCACTGTTATGTCTTGTTTTTCCCACTTCACTACAATTTCTGATTTTAGTGTTTAATCTGGGAGTTCCTATAGAAGATTGGTGCTTGAATGTTATTGATGAGATAATTCCTTTAATAGCTCATTTCACTACTGCCCCAACCACTCAACCTCTGAGAGACAAATTGTATCTAGCCTCACTCAGTTTATTACACGCTAGAAGATTGGGATTCACAAATGTGGCCTGTAATGTTAGGATTTCATTGTCTCAAGTTGTTTATACTGATAGTTGCAAGAAAAATAAATGCCATGGGCTTTCTTGGATGGCATTTCAGGATATATGGTTTTTTTGTGTTCTACTATCCCTTGGTTCCACTATATTGCTTTGTCCTAAGGTTTGTCATATGATGAGTCTAATCTTTTTAGCTGGCCACTTTGATAATGTAATGACTGTGGGAGACTCTCCCTGTATTTGCCTTAATTCTATTGATTTGGAAGCCATGCTGTTTATTGGATTAAGTGCCACTATTAGTGTTAGATATTCTATTGTACTTGGAATATTGAGGCATTCAAGGTCTGTAAAATTCTCTATTTCTGTGAGCATAGGCGTGTCAACCTTTGCACTCTTGGGCAACTCCACATGTTGTCCATTAAAGACAGTACTGAGTTACTTTGAGCCCTATTCGAACTATTTCCAAGTTGGTCTTCTATCCTTCAACCTTGAGGACAAGGTAGTTTTTAAAGGGGGTGGTAATGTAATGATATTGGGTGAAAGGATGCCAAAAGGGATGAGCAAGAAAGATCACGTGAATAGGAAGGGAGAAGGGAGCATGCTTATCATGAAGTTGTTACATATGCATGTGGAAGTGACAAGCAGAGAGGCTATATTAACAAAGGTTACTCAACTAGAAAGGATGTGGAAGAATATTGTGGATATGTTAGAGCTAAATCAAATAAAGAGGAAAGAACTTTTAACAGCTTGTTTTATACAGGAAGACAAGTTAGCGGTATCTTATGGGTTTGATAATCACACTAGTGATCCCATCCTCCTTGATATAGGTAAGAGTCATTTTTCACAAGAAAGCTCAGGGGCTGGACAGAATTTAATGCAGCAAGAAGGTAGTATAAATAGAACATTAGATGAGGGTGCCTTTAATCCTACTCTTAGTCTGACTTTAGTAGGAATCTTTGTTCCTCTTCATATCGAATCTTTTGAAAATATTGCTCATTGGCATTCTCCTATTTCGAATGATGAGATAGCACTAAAGTGGGTGGGTCTTCTTGGATTTGTCATTCCAGTAGTTTGTTTTGGAGCAATAATAGCAATTTCAAAGTTTCTACACATTAAGTGTCAATACAGTGTTTTGACACCTCAGTAAGCTCTTATTGTGGCGCACATAAGAACTCTAAAAATTCATGGTGGAAGGCCTACATTTGTTGTTCTTGCATATTTCACTGGGTATCTAATCTTTGACCTTGAGGACAAGGTCAATGTCCAAGGGGGGAGTAATGTAATGAATGGGCCTATTATTAATGTGGATTTGGAGTATGAGATAGATTATGTGGAATGGGCTAAATGCTTATGGGCTTATGAAAGGTGGGTGAGTTCAGAAGATGTGAAGGTATATATACATGAGGAACGAAAGGGTTTGGGGATTGTGGATGATTTTGTATGACCTTCCTCTCTATGTAATTCTGCTCCTCCCCCTCCCTGAGTTATATTCTCTCTGTGATAGTCTTTTCCTCCTGCTAGTTTTCTGACTGCATTAGTCTTCTTTTATCCTTATGCTGTGAAGTTGTAATTAGACTTGTGGTTTTCAATATAATAAATCCATTCTTCCATTGTTTGTGTGTGTGTTGTTGATTGATTATAGAGGAGATCATAACAGACTCTGATGATCTGTACGAATTACAAAGTTATGCCCAAGAAGGTAATGGCAAATTTTGGACACTGCCTCGGTAATAGTATAAAGCTCACGTTCATATGTCGACTGAGACTGTAAATGTGGAGACAACGGTTTCCAGAAAAAAGCAATGGGATGGTCGTTTGGCCTAAGCACGGCACTGACACTAGTATCGGAGGTGTCTGTCACAACCACAAAAGGCAAAGTGAAGTCAGGTAGGGCAAGAACTGGAGCAGAGATCATGGCCCGCTTTAAAGCCTCAAAAGCAAGTTGGGTTGAAGAGTCTAATCAAAAGAATCCTTACACAATAACTTGGTTAGTGGGCTAGCTAGTTAAGCATAATGGTGAATAAAATGCCTATAATAGCCCATAAGACCCAAAAAACCATGTAACTGTGTTGTATTTGTTCAAGTAGGCCAATCCACTACTGCTGACACTTTAGCTAGATCCATTTCAACACCTGAAAATGATACTGTAGGACCCAAATAATCAACTCTAGATTTTCCAAAAGCACATTTCGAAATTTTAGCAAAAAGTTGATGGGCTTGTAAATGTCGTAAAACCTGCTCCAAATGCTCGAGATGAAAAGGCCAGGAAATACTGTAGACCAGAATATCATAAAAAAATGAGAACAAATTTTTGAAGAAAATCATGAAATACTGTGTTCATCAGCGACTAAGGTGTTATTGATGCATTGGTAAGGCCAAGGCCATTATGAGTGTGAAATAGAGTCTTGAGACGATCCTCTGGCTTAACCAATATCTAATGATAGCCGGAACGAAGGTCCAGTTTGGAAAAAAATTGAGAGCCTTGCAATTTGTCTAATAGTTCATCCACTGTTGGGATTGGAAAAGAATCCTTAACGGTCACTGCATTAAGGGCACCATAATCGGTGCAAAAACACCAACTACCATCCTTTTTTCTTACCGGCAATACGGGTGCTAAAAACTGACTCGTGCTTGGTGTAATCAAACGTTCATTCAACATATCATGTACTATTTCCTCAATAATGGACTTTTGAGCAAAAGGATATCAATAGGCACGTACTTTAACCTGACCAAAACCATTGACGAAGTTAATGGCATGATCATGAGACCGTAGGGGCAATAAGCTATGAGGGACCTCAAAAACAGAACAATAGTGTCGTAAAAGATCAGGCAAATCAGAAGGAATATCATCAAAAAGTTCAAGAGTGGGTGAACGAGTCGAGTCCAACTGAAAACACTGAAGAGTAAAACTTCAGCAACGGCGTCAGTTTCCTGAAAATAAAGAAGATGGTGATATTCAGCAATGGTAGGATTAAGTTTAGAATCCCTTAAGAGTGATAAAACGATCACCATCATAAAATCGCAACATAGCAGTACCATAATCAGTGAAATGAGCTCCTAAAGTGGCCAACCATGATGCCCTTAAAACAAATTCAGACCCCGACACTGTAAGAACAAAAGCATCCACAATGACATGGTAGCCACAAATGACTAAATCCAAGTTTCAAACAATACCTTCACTAATCAAATGATGACCATTACCGACTAAGACACGTAAATCAGCCCTAGGTTCTACAGGCAACAGAAGAAAGTAGACAACTTAGGGTTGGATGAAGGAATCAAAGCTGCCACCATCTAGAAGAACCTGAACCAATGTACCTAGAATAAATCCATGAAAACAAATGGTACGGGGACCTTTCATACCATGAAAAATAAGCATAGAGAGAAAGGTAATGTAAGACAGGATCAAAAGTTGGGGTACATCTAAAGAAAGTAATGTATCTGGTGGACACGAGTGATCGAGACAATCATCATCTTCAGCTTGAAGAACATGTATTGATGATTGGGACACTTATGATTCATGGAAAACTTCTCATTACATGTGAAGTATAAACCCTTCTCACAACGTAATTGCATCTTAGCAGCAGTCAACTGCTTCACTAGAGCTAAAGGATGAATAGTAGGATTTAGAAGAAGGCCAAGAGCATATGAACAAACTGAAGAGACCGAAGTGGTCGTAGAAGTAGCTGGAATTGGCAAAAAGGAAGAAGCAAAAGAGTTCCAAACATATGGTGTAGAAGTCTGTAATAAAGAACGCTCATCATATAAACGTGCCAAGGAAGAAGCATCCAGCAAAGTGGTAGGATGTTACGTAATAACATCTCGTTTAATATGGGGTTTAAGACCACTAATAAAGCAATCAAGCATGGCAGGTTTAGTTAAACCCTCAACCCAATTGGCTAAAGCCATAAATGCTTGATAATATTGAGAAACCAAATCAGTCTAAACCATTTTAAATAATTGAGCACGGGGATTATCAAACTGAGAAGGACCCTATTGAGTTTCGATGGCAATAGTTAATGCTTGCCATGTAGGAATCAAATTAGACTTCTGGAGCATTTGAAACCATGGAATGACCAGACCCTCCATATGAACGGCAACAATGGTTAAATGCTGGGCATTAGGAGTGTCATAATAAGTGAAAAATTGTTTAGCATGAAACAACCAATTAAGAGTGTCATAAATGCTTGATAATATTGAGAAACCAAATCAGTCTGAGCCATTTTAAATAACTGAGCACGAGGATTATTGAATTGAGAAGGACCCTATTGCGTTTCGATGGCAATAGTTAACGCTTGCCATGTAGGAATCAAATTAGACTTCTGGAGCATTTGAAACCATGAAATGACCAGACCCTCCATATGAACGGCAACAGTGGTTAAATTCTGGGCATTAGGAGTGTCATAATAAGCGAAAAATTGTTCAGCATGAAACAACCAATTAAGAAGGTCGGAGCCATTGAAACGAGGAAAATCAAGTTTCACCAAACGAGCCTGAAAGGTTTGATACTAAAAAGAATTGGAAGCACCGCTTGAGTTAGAGCTCGAAGTACCAATGACAGGAGAAGGATGCAGAGACTCAATAGCTTGCGATAGAGACTCAAGAGTTCCTTCAATGCTATCAAAACGAGCTGAGCTGGAACGCTCCAAAAGATCAAATTGAGTAAGGGTAAGAGTATCCCATTGATCAATCAGCTCTTGAACACGTTTCAATTCAGCACTTAATTCCTTCAAATGCGTAATCTCGGCTATTGGACAATGAAAGCACCAAAATGTAATGATTTGAAAATCTGAACAGCTTAATTGATAATAACAATAACAAAAATTACAGCTATTCAAATCAAATCATTATGAAATCTAAAAGCTGAACAGAAAATCAAGGAAGATAATGGGAATTCAGCAAATTCAACAGAAGGAAATATGGAGAGAAGAAAGACAAAAAGCATAACAGAAAGATGCCAGAGAGAATAATAGAATAAGTCAGAGAGAGAATCCAAATTCTTCCACATCCTTCTTTGAGTCGATTCTCCCTTTTTAATCGTGTGCTGCATCTCTCAACTTCCATGTGGACTTTGTAACTCGTCCACTCATACGCACAGGCCCAAGTAATGCTCCTGAATTGTTCGTCACATTCTTATTTACCATATCAGAGTCCGGTCCAATTATAACAGTATAACAGACAAAATATGTTGACTCAAGGAAGAAAGTTTAGATCAACTTGAAAACATGATTATTGACGTCTTAGATTTAAATTCATATGACTTGGCCTTTTCATTAGTATATTCGTTCAAGAATCTAACAAAATACGTCCATGTAAGAATGTTATATTCTGTCATATCATTCTAAGTAGCCAGATGATATTACAGATATTAGTGCATTACTCAACGGGCTAAACGAACTCTTCTGAAAAAAAAAAAAAATCTAAATCTTCTCATTTTCTCTTTATATTATGCATGAAAAAGAGATACACAAATGAATCTGAATATGTTGATTTGTGAAGTATCAAAATAATTTATTCTTTTTTCATTATTTTGGACATATTAGTTGCGAATTTTGTACTTTTTGTGAGAAAAAAAGTTTAAATAAGTTGAATTCTAAGAACTTATCAGAATTATGGTAAATCTTATAACTCAAAAAGCTAATGATCACTTATGATTACCAACTAGTAATTAAGTGCCAAATTTGTTAGTCAAGTCTTAAAATTAAGATGATAAATTGCACAAATAATTATATTAAAAAGAAATTGTAAAAGCTTGTTAACAGAGGTTTTGTGTATTATAGACCTTTATAAAAGTTTGGCTTTTCTTATCTTTATTCAATTATATCATTATATAAACATTAATTCAGTTTTGTGTAATATACTTTAATAAAAGTTAGGTTAATTTGTTCTCATCTTAATTTAATTATATCATTATATAATCGTGTGAAAAGGAAGCTTTTCTTTATAATCAAACAATTGATTCTTTATAAAAATGCATGATTAAAAAAATAGCTTCTCTTGGTGTATTAAAGAGATTAGGATCACAAAATAGAAAAAGCTCAGCATTCCTATGATATTTTGGTGCAATCTCGCAATGATTGAGCCTGAGTCATTGGTGGATTTGGTTTTTTTTTTTTTTTAGTTTAGATTATATAATCGAAAATCCTTTTATAAACATTGTTGGTCTAATTGACAACAAAATGTCTAAGAAAAGGTAACCCAACACTACATTCTTCAGTCATGAGTATCATGACTATAAAAACTAGCCAGTAACAATGTTTATCAAGGTTCCTCTGAAGATTTAAAAATAATAATAATCAATGAGAAATCTTTCCTTTTTTTTTTGTTAGATTAGAAGGATTTGAACTTTAGTTATTATCTACATTTTATCTAATTTTACTATTTAAGTTAGTTTCAAATGACCGAGATGAAAAAATATATATATATATATTTGGTATATCACTAAGCAACTCAACTAAAATGTTTAATTAAATAGGGGATGTTGTCGCAATAACCCGTTTTCCCATATCCTCCTATGATGCTCACTCATAATTGATAATATACAATTAATGCCTAAAGTATAAACTTAGTTTGTCAGGTAAGAATTATAGGCATGAATGAGATAGAGCTTTTCTTAAAGATGTTTGATTAATTTGATGAAGGAACAAAATTAATTTCAAGTTACATGGCCAACGCTAATTACACTTTATCATCATGAACATATAATGAATGTCATTAATCTCCATCAAGGTATCACACCAAAAATGGCAAGCACTTAATAAAGACGTACAGAAACATATATTCCACTTAAAATTTAATGAAAAAGAATATACCAAAAAATTAATGTAAATAAATCTGGCATGTGTAATTTATACTTTTTAAATTTGAGAGTTGATCATTAACTTCTTCTTTTTTAATTTTTAATTTTCTGCGCTAAATTGAAGATGTTGTTTTAGGTGAACGTAGTTAGATTACCTTTTTTTCTACATCGTAGTTATTTATATTATACTTAAATTAAACTTGAAATATAAGTGCAATTTTTTAAGAATTATTTCAAAATCAAAATTTAAATAAACCACGGGAATGTTAACAAAAGAAAAAGAAATGCATTATAGTCTGAAGATCGTTTTAGAAAAAAAATATACATTAGTTTCAAGTAAATCTAAGGACCTTTTTTTTGCTTTTCTAACAAATTTATTTTTCTCCAAAAAAGAAAATCCAACAAGTAAGCTGTATATATTTTCGAACGTGGTTGGGATAAATGATAAGATGTACAAAGAAGCATACTAATCAGGACAACAAGATTATAAGGACTTCGCTTAAAATGAGTCATCCATTATATATGTGTGTATATATATGTATGTATGCATATACGTATATATATATATATACAAGTTTGGAGTTTAAACCTTAAACCTGAGGAATAACACTTAGGAGAATTTTATCTCTTTAAAGTTAAAACACATATATAATGCGAAGAATGTACCTTTGATCGATATAATCTAAAAGCGATAATATATATGAAGTCTTATAATATATAAAATCATTTGAGGAAGAAAAATTGGTTTCGAGACAAACAAAAGGGCATTTCTCTTGTTGAAATTTATTTAAAATATTCAAAAAGTGCAAAAGCTTGGTGTATTATATATTTAGGAATGAGCCAGGGATTGATGCGAGCTAATTAATCGATCGATGTCCAAAGAGCATACTGATCAAGACAAAAAAATTCAAAGGATTTTGCTTAAAGAGTCATACCTTGAGTTTAGGATTTTAAACCTTATAGGATTGATTTAACACTTAGAATTTAATTTAAGCGATGCAGTAAGAGTGTATTCTAGGCATCCATTTGCAATTCACATGGTCGCAACATATATATTATGCAGATATGCTAATTTGAATTTTAATTATGTGTTAAATTAACTTGTCAAATAATTTGAAAGTTTTATAAAAATTTCATGGTGATTACATATATAATAGTAGCTGCAAGGCAACGATGCGCGGGCTATCCTGTAAGTCGTAAATTATGAATCTGCCTCTTATTGAATTCAAATCCATGCGAACAGAGTGTGGGTTTGATGATCATATCATGGATTGAATCCAAAAGTGATATATATATATATATATACGTAAAGACAAGTAAAGAAGGCGATATGGAAGGCATAAATATTGGTGAGGGACCAGATGAGAGCAAGCTGTGTGATGGTGACTGAGTTCAGAGGATCATTCATGTTCAGTCCCATTATTGAATCCTCATTTTCTCTACATCCCCTTTCCCTTTCAACTCCCATAACCCCACTCTTTCACTTTTTCCACCCCCAATTCTTTTAAAAGATACTCCATACATTAATTAATTGTACTACTCGATCAATCTGTTGATGTGCTTTAATTATGTTGAATCTTGAAATGGTTCTTCATAAATCATCATTTAATTTGCTATTTACGTATACACCATAATAATCAAACTTATAACTCAGATCAGTTAAAAATTTACGTGAGACCACCGGATATAGTTTCATACGTTTAGTTATTTATATAATGTTAAGGATTCAAATATATATATATATAAGGAACAAGCATATGTATGCTTTTGAATAGTGAATTTGATTTACTTAATTAATTTATAAAACGAGTGAAAGTAACTAGCCATAGTGTGATACAGATAGTGGTTACCAACTCATTATGGAAATAGAGATAATTGGGGGATGAGGGAGAGTAGGCGAAAATAGAAAGTTGATAAAATGATGAAGAGAGTGGTCCAACTGAACTTATCCAAATAAAAGACACATTCCGCCAATTGGGACAAAAGTGACCAACTTCCACACTTCACTTACTTTCTTCTTAGACACGTTCCGTCTATGAGTAATCCTGCATGTCATCATGGTTTAAAAAAGAATAACAAAAAGAGTGAAAATAATATTAAAAGAAATAACTATCAATAACAAAATTCAAATTAACCATCCAAATCTTATTTTAGAGTATGCATTTAAACTTTTAAGTGCTTAAATCTTGGAGTAGAAGATATGATGGGTGCCGCCAGCTTGGCTATATAGATCGATTATAGAGCGGAGCCAAAGTTGAAGTTATGGAATTAGCTAGATTGACTAGAGGTTCCCCAAAAATATGGTAAAGAAGGGATTTTATAATCTTCTAATTATTCTAATTAATTAATTCCATGTGATGCTTCCTAATTAACTATTCACTGTGCAAAAATTTGCTCAACAACCCTCACGTGCTCTCTTTACCAAGTAGCCGTACACGTCCTCCATATATAGTTCACAAAACTACAAAGCTTTTATAAGGAATCTGCCCCAAAAAAATATAATTTATTTATTTATTTATTATTAATTTTTCATATTATATATAGTATTAACAAATAAGATATCAATTTTTCTTAAAAAATAAACATATTTATCGGTTATTATTTTCATTGAAGAATAAAAGAATTACATCTAAATTTATCATATAAAAAATGAGACTTAGAATCAAGGATCTATCGTACGCCAGGAATTAATGTTGTAAACAAAAATGTGAAGATAAAGGTGGATTGAAGTGAGAGTTGATCTTATCTTGATCCTTGTTTTTCACCTCAAAGTTGACATTCTATTATATATGAATAGATCTCATTTGGTTATACCAAACAAAAAATAATAATATCAAATTAGTTCTAGTTCTACTGAATACTATCATATTACTTCCTCTGATGCAATGCAGTCGTAGAATATTTGCCACTAGAAATTTTTCGGTAAAGGGCTTCTCAATGGGAATTTGAAAGGCAGTGAACAAACTTGTAATTTCTATTTTGGAAATTCATTTTAATTCTTGTGTGTTATAGTCTCAAACAAGGCCATTAAGAGATTTATAGAAAGAAAATTCTTGAGATTTGATTTCAAAAAATGAATTCAATTTATCATACTTCCTAGAAAATTATTTTCTAGGAAATTCATATTTGTTTTACTTGTTTCATTTTTTATTTTTTAAGAAATTCAAACTATCTTTGAATAAATATATTATTTTTTTAATGTTAAACACATAAATACCCTTTTTAATGTTAAGTTTTAAGGGGTCAAGGATAAATTTGAAAAAAATCTTGTAAAATACTAGGAAAGTATAATTTAATTTGAACTTTACTTAATTTACTTTCTTAGTTATCACTCTTAGTTGTCACTTATTTTTTAATGTTAAACACATAGAAAAACCCTTGTTATTTAAAATTGTTTGCTTTAATAAGATGATGGATATTTATTGAATAATTACCAGCATGTAATCATCGGAGTAGTAAGTAGCTTGATTTATTTTATATTAATTTTTTAATTCAAATTTCGTAATTCAAAAATACAAATGTAAGAGCTTTTTTTTAGATTTTTAAATGTAAGAGAGTTTTGACTCTTAATTTATGAGTTTATTCACCTCAATTCCAATGAATCAATTAATGTTGGATATATTTTTGAGGAACCGAGAGATTTAATTCCAAAAAGAAAATAAGATTCATAGATTGATTTAAAAACAATTAAAAATTAACTCATTTTTTAAGTTTTAATCCGTCTTTATTTGTTTATTTATTTTTATAAAAAGAAGGACAAAACATTAAAATGTAGTGATAGAAATTAGAAATGGCCAAATAGACATGTGGCCGAAGGGCCTGCCACTTGGGTTGTAGAGAAATAATGATAGATAATTTCTCCAATTAGCCATAAAAAAAGGAAAAAAGAAGACATTTTGGGTATTAAAAGTAGGAATAATATCGCAAATTACAATTATTAAATTGAAGTTATAGTAAGAAGGGGTTTAGATCGCAGTGCGTGTGCACGTGCAAACATGTGTCTGAATGTGTGGAAGCCCGCACATGAATGTTATCCACACGTGCCCACATGCCCTGTGAATCTGAATCCTTAGTTAGAGTAAAATCCTTGAAAAGCAGAGAAGCCCTTTCTCTGAATGTGATTGCATGTGGATTCATAAAACCCTAGACATTTGCACTGAGCCCCAAAACAGTTTTTACATTCCCCACTCATGTACTTGCTTCTGCCTCTCTCATATATATTTGTTTTTTTAAGGTCCTCTGGTAAGAATAGTTTTGAATTCTACTCTACTGATCACTCGATGCATTTATGATTTTATTATCAAGATGCTTTTGAAAAGAATTGAAATCTCACTCTCTCACACAGAGATGGGAACAGCATCTAAAACAAGTGGTACATTTTGCTTTGCAAGCTGCATTATGAGAGAGTACAAATTATAGAAGAAGGGTTTTGTTTTTTTTCTTTCAGTCATTGTTTAATCAGCACGCATGATGGGCACGAGAAAGGAAAGAGAGTGTTCACATAGTGTTTGATGTTATGTCTAGTAGAGCATAATGCACTTTCCACATTTGTACACTAAATCAGATTACATGTACCCAGCAAAACCCACTTTGCAGGACCACTTTTGCTCCAATAACCTCATCTACACTGGCCATCTACTACTCAGATCTTACTAGTCTTCCCCAAAAATGGGACAATTGTGGGTGTGGAGAGATAAAGTGAGGGAGAGACAGAGAGGCATTACTGCTAAGGGATATGCGTCCATACAGTGTGGAAGGGGAAGTGGACGTGTACCCAGTTATGTTAAGAGGGTACGATGAGCCTCGCTGTCTAGCATGTGAATGACTTGTGGCTTTCCCCTTCTCTCTTTCTCTCTCTCTCTCGCCATGCATACAATATAACCCACCCAACTGGCAGTTTTGATTCATTAACTTATAATTGTTTTCAGTAATTCTCGTCTTTACATTATCCCTTCCCTAAAAGTGTTTGACATAAGTGTCATAAGTTTGACGGATGTGTGTGTGAGACCGTAAAAGAATATATACATGTCACTAACGCTTTGCTAACTAGTGTTGGAGTAACTTATTCTTATTGTCATTATTTGGAAGTTAAGAAAAGCCTAACAGAGAGAAGAGTCAGGACAAAACTAGTCTAGGATTTGAGTCTATTTCTCTCTTCGTTTTCTCCCCCCCACCTATCCACTCTTTGCAATTTCTATCCAACTTGTTCAAGACCAAAACTAGCTGCTTGCTAGAAACACCTTCACGCAGCCAATAGGGTGTTGAGAGTTTGATAAAGAGTTGTATTCTTTTAATCTTTTTACCGCTCTTCCTGCATAAAGGAAGCTCCTTGTAAGAAACCCATTTCAGTTTTTCTCCTCAGAATCAAAGATGGAAGCAATGGCTTCAGCATATAGCAGTGGGTGCGAGTCTGGCTGGACTCTGTACCTTGAACATTCTTTGCTCAACAAAAATGTTTCACATAAAGATACTCAATTTATTGGTGGAAATGATGGATCTTGTGAAGACAAAGACAAAAGAGCCAGGGAGGAGGATACTACAGAAGAGGAGGACTTGTCCATGGTTTCTGATGCTTCTTCTGGGCCTCCACATTTCCCAGATGATGAGGCTTGCTTCAATGAAGATGATGGGTGCTTCCATTCCAAATCTGAGGCAGCAAAAATGGCTAAGACTGCCAAGAAGAGGCAGAAAGTTAAAGAAAATAAACCTCATGTAGATCAACATCTTCCATCTTTTCTTGATGATACTGCTAGCTCTCCTGTCTTTGACGTCGTCATGGTACATTTCAATGAGAATATTCTAAGCTAGCATTACACGATTTGTATCTTTGATTACTGAAAAATACAGATTTTGGTTTTTTTCCTCATACAGTGTTTGAAATTCTTTTCAGAACAATGGTACTCAAGCTTCGACAGAGAGTGTGCTAGATTATTCACAAGGTTTCTCTGCAACTTATTTTGAGGTACTTGTACTTGGTTTGATTCTTTCCTTTTTGCTTGAGGATTTTTACTCTGATAGAAGGCTTATCTGGATTCCCTTGTGTTTTTGCAGGAGAGATCCTCAATCCAAGATCACTATGCTTCTTACAGCCATGTCTATCAGAACATGCACTTCAGAACAACCAGTAAATAATCGATTCTTACTTGGTTCTTCCTTTGCAATATCTGGTTTTCTATGTCATCAGTCAATAGCATTATCCGCTTAGCTGTTGCTTTGGAGGGAAACAGGGGAGAAAAGTGATAGAGATCAAAACTGTAATCGATTCTTCAGATGGGCTGCCTTTAGTTGTTGAAGTTGATGAAGTGGAAGAAGTTAATGAAGATCTTTGAAGGGAGAATTAGTGTTGAGCGTAGAAGAATTTGATTTCTGAAGCGGTTCTGTTCCTTCCTTTCCTTTTCTCTTTTAGCTGTCAATGCAGTTGGAAACAACCTGAAAGAAAAAATGAAGAAATAAAAAAGTTTTTTCTTGCAAATTTTCTTGGTCGATGAATAGTGAATGAGCATGATCGCTTCATATAAGCATTTCACCACTTGCAGTTCTTGCTAAAATATCATCAAATATTCAATCTTGCAATCCAAAAATCGACATTGTTTCAATGATTAGAAGATTTGTTCATAGAAAATTTGATAGTCTCATTGAAACCAAAGGGGTTAAAATAAATATTTTATTATTTTATTTTGGGGTAAAGTTTGAAAAAACTAATAATAGTTGAGTTGAGTGGAAATAATTTAATATTCTTTAAATAAGTTAATAGGTTTAAATCTTGTGATTAAAAAAAAAATCATGTTAAAGAGTTATTTCTATTTGAATCTTACAAAGCTCAAGTGTGGCACAATAATATCATATACCAAATAATTGTAAAAACAATATGTGAAAAATTGATGCTCCTTGTATGGATACTCCTCATATGGATAATTCGGACAAAGGGCAATATAGTTTCCTGCTTGATTAAGTGAGATTCCCTACATCATCTGCATTTGGATTTTAATTTCTGTATCCTTTGAAATGAATCTTGAAAAGGCCTTAATCATTAATGAGGACAAGACCTTCATGAATGTTTGGAAGAGTCCAGACAAGGCTTGGTTTGTTCAGAAAGTTCTAGTCTTTCTCCTAATTAACTTAAAATTAATGCATAATCTGCTCTCAGAAATGGACAAGATATATGCTAAATGAAATCATGGGAGGGTGATGGTCAAGTCTGGATATTCACAGAGATGAGGTGGAAATGCCAATCTTCATGTCAGAATAATTTATGGACTAGGAATTTATTGTCCTAGTGGATATGACTGATAAAATGTACTCTTATTTAAGAAGAGTTTTTTATTAAACTTTTGATAAAACTAATTGATACTAGATTACTTCTTAATAACTGAAGTTTTACTCATTTTTAAATGCATCTGTTCACTTTTTTTTTTAAATCCAGGAGATATTGCCAGAGATTTTCTGAACCAAAGGAACATGCCTCTGTTTTGTTTAGTATGTAAACTTTATCTTGTCTGGATCCTCATTATGAAATTATCATGCTTTTTTTTTATTTAAGAAAAATTATACGTAAAAACCTCAATTTTAAAATAGTTAAATTTTAAAAAAATGTTACAATCAAATTTTATGAAATTGATCGTTAAATTTAAAACAAAATATATTATTAAAATTTGAAAATTACTATTAACTATATATTTTTTGAATTTGATATTAATTTTAAAAAATTCAAAAATAAATCACTTAAAAAGACTGCGAATTTTAATAATATAAAGATTTATATTTTTTTAAATATAATATTTATAAATAATGTCATGTACGTTTTGTTATCTTCAAGTCTGTCTGCTGGGATACTGTCATAGGACTTGATGTCATTCACAAATTAATTGATTAATTGATAATTAATTAGGAGTATTGCTTGTTTGAATTGTTTATTCCTTTACTTATTCCCAGTCAGTTCAGTTCACATAAAAAAGAAAAATTGGGGCATGTGATGCCACGAAGTTTGAAAAAGGTACCGAAAATATGGGCCATAGAGAATTTAGGATGTCAAATTTCAAATCTGTCCCTCCCCACAACTTGTTTCCTCATGTATAATTCATGAGATTCGAATTGATTTGATTTCTTAATAAAATAAGTGGTTTGGTTATTATGAAAAAGACATGTTAAAAGTAATTCTGACTGAAATTATCACGAACATATGCTAATTAATCCACTATTTTAGTCCATTTTTATCTTCTTTTTCTGTTATTCAATTATACAAAAAATATACAGTACCCCACCTTAAAAACTTGCACGCACTTAATTGTAAAGTCACTAGTTTGATTTGAATAGGCAAAAGACCGAAAAAAGAATATACTGTGCCCCATATTTTAATTTATTTTTTTATATTGGGGGGATTGCAAATTTAATTTCTGACTTTTTAGATCACACAAATATGTTAAATACTCCTTTTTTATTTAACTATAACGCTTGTCCTGATCTCATAAATTTTTAAAATCCAACTCATTTAGATCTTTTTTGGTAATAAAATTCAATCACTTAAAGTATTTAGTTTTTTTGGTCATGCACTTAAAATATCTAGGTGAACAGATGTTTTATTTATAAAGCTGAAATGAGGGTAAGAAATTAACACACAAATAGCAGAGAGACAGAGAGAATAATTTTAGAAGTTGAGGGATAGTTAATGTATAGCATTCCAATTTCATCCATCAATTTGGAAAAGAGAGCTGAACATCATTTCTTGCCCTTCCCAACACTGCAAACATCCAATACTCCTCTCTTGCTCTTTTTTCTGCTCTTATATCTCATTTTATTTATTTATTTAAAAAATTTTAAATATCTTAAATTATCTGGTATTTTATGTTATTAATAAAGTATTAATTATTTTACCCTCAATTAAAAATATTGATAAATAAAGTATAAGTCTTTTTTAGTATTTAAGTTTAGGATATTTTAATAAAATACTATTAAGCTTTACTATAATTTAAGTTATTTAATATTTTTTATTTGTCTACGTGAAAAATCTTAAAATGACACATAAAATGGGAAAAAGGGAATACCATCTGAAAATGAAATTTATATAAATTTAATAAAATATTAAGAGAGTTTAAGGTTAAAAGTAGATCTATTATTTATTTAAAACATTTCAAATTATTAGTAAAAACTACTTAATAAAAAATGAAAAACTATGATGATTGGGTCATGTGGAAGGAATTTTATATTCTTTAAATAAAGTTTTAAATTCAAGTTTTGTGAATGATAAAAAACTATAATTTGAGAATTATTCTCATTTAGAATTTAACAATACTTAAATTTAAATTAACCAATAATATTAAATATCATATTTTTGTTTAAAAAAAGGAATTCTCTCAACTTAAGAAAGAGCAAGGTAAACCAAAAAAAAAAATTCAAGGTTAAAAGTAGATCTACTCTTTATTTACAACAATTCAAATTATTAGTAAAAACTACTTAATAAAAAAAATGAAAAAAGTATGATGACTGAGTGGAAGGAATTTTATATCCTTTAAACAAAGTTTTAAATTTGAGTTTTTGGATGATTAAAAAAAAAGTCATTTTGATGGAGCACTATTTGAATATTGATCAATCATGTTTCTTTTGTGATAATAATGTGAAATCTCGAGAGTATCTTTTCTTAAAATCTGACTTTGCAAGAGCATCTAAAATGATTGGTTTGGTTTTTCTTAAAATGATAACATTAATTTTCACAACTTTGCTAATTTCAATTATTGAACCAATCCTTTTTTACTTAGATCTCTAATAAATCTATTCTTGCTGAAACTCTTCTTATTCTTTATTATATTTGGAAGAGAGAAATGAAGTCATCCATAAAAGAAGAAATAAGATCAATTAATGTGATTCATGATGTAAATTGGGTGAAGTTAGTTTACAACATTGCTCAACATTAGATTGTTCACATTATTATCATTCCTCTCCTCCTTTGCATAACTTGCAGAATTTATTGCGTTCAATTTCGGTGCTCATCATAGTGGTATGTATTGCATACTTATCACTATGCTAATCAGATTTATAGTTTTTTATTTTAATTTTTTTAAATAATAATATTTTTTTAAAGTGATAGTTATAAAATCATCTTTATTTTAAGATTTTTCATCTAATAAAATAAAAATATATTTAAAATATAATAATAAAATAAAATAAAATCTGGATCATTTAGTTTTAACCTAAATGGTCCAAAACTGTGATAAGGATTTGATACTCATCATAAAATTTTGAATTTTTCTAGAGGTTCAACTACTTGCATGGTTCATCATAGCTAGATTTTCTATTTCATTGTCAAAAAAAAGAAGAATTTGGAAGGTCCATTGCAATATCACCTTTTTAGTTGATTTTAGGCTTAATTGGTGTTGATTTAAGAGTTTCTATCCTAGCTCGGTAGATATAAAAGTCTTCTAGAAGCCTTGCGATGCACTTTTCTTTGGATTTTGACTCAATTTTTTATTGATAATCCTTGATTTTATCCTTTTTACTTTTCCTGTAATAGGTATAGATTTTTATCTTTTTTAGCCAATGGAAATTCTTTGCACTGATGTTTAAGGCTTATTGTTTATGATATTATTTACCTCTTTAGCAACTTTAGTTTTTTCTCTTTTATTTCCTAATTTATCTTTATATCCTTTTTAATTTAATATATATATATATGTGATCATTTTATTTAAAAAAGAAAGAAAGAGCAAGAGAAAATACTCATGTTAAGATGGATAGCATCTTTCTTTCTTTTTTCAAATTTTGACCAAAGATGGATAGCATCTTTCACAATTCTCAATGTGACAACTCTTTTAGCGGAGACAAACAAAATTGAAATTAAGAGCATCAATAAGTAACATGTACTACGAATGTAGCCAAGTTCAAACTCTTCCTACTACAAATTATTGGCAAACTTGGAGGAATGAAACTCTGTTGAGAGTATGATGACCAAAGAAGGACCATCTTCACTTATTTCTTGTGAAGTAGGATTGTAATAACCAACATCTATACACTAATGTTGTGAACAAAATGACTATGGAGTGCTACTTTAGATAAGTGAATTCCTCTACTGGTTGGCTCATGAAGGAAGTACATCGTATGGAAATTGATTATATGGTTGTTAGACACACTCGTGATGGTTGTAAGCCTTTTTCTTTATCTATGATTTATATATATGCTATTTAAATCTAAGATCAAAATTTACAAGTGATACATCACAAAATTGAAAGTATAATTGTAATTTAAGACAATGTTAAACCAGGGGTGATGAGACCCACACCACTCCTTAACAAGTGACACTGGGCATCAAACTTTATAGTAGGAAAAATGACATCTAATCTAATGCATGAAAAGGGGGGGGGGGGGGGGAAGATGTTTTAAATCTTCTGGGAGAGAAGAGGGAAGAGAAGGATCGGTTGATTGGATTCCAAACACATGCCTGATGCCTGATGTTCCATTGTTCGTTTCCGTCACCATTCCAATTTAGATGAGAAGGTGCCATTTCCCAGGACGACACATTACGGCATCAACATGAATCAACTAATGTATTCGAATTTAGAAGTTTACTACTCTAATTTCATGAAATTTTAATGGAACTAGACATACAAGTTAATGAATGGCTCTGATAATGCCAGAGCTAATACAGGAGAAGGACTAGTCGGCAGGTTTGATGAAAACTGGAGCTTTGAATTGTCATAAAAATATGTGGGTGTGTGGACCCTCAAAGCAGAACGCCTCAGGTTATACGCCTAACTCATCCAAAGGTCACGTAATGGGAAATTTGGTGGATATGCAGACAGAGAGAGAGAGTCAGAGTCACCCCCAGACAGCAATCTTGACACTACTCTATACTTGGTATATTTATGTCATGTGAACCACACAGTTTTGACTTTGAATCCTCAGATTTTGAGCCAAGGATATGCATATGCAAGCTGAGCCTAAACTGATGTTGGGTTACACCCTGCCAAATCGTTCCGCAGTTCAGTTAATCTTCATAAACTTTTAGACTAACGATCTTGTACTTTTTGGCAAATAAAAGGCTGATGATCAAATACACTTTTTAGTAAGATTTACTTTTACTTTTGGAAAATAAAATATATCAAATTAATCTCTACTTCTCCATGACAATAATGCATTAGCTTTCATAATTTTATTTTTCCCAATTTGATTTTTATACACGAGATAAAATAAAAATAAAAAACGGGAAAAAAGATTGAAGCCAGCAAACAGTTGTTGGGATTCAGGATGGAAAGATACAGGAAATTACAACTTACAAACGTACGTATATACCTATATATATTGGCAGAATAAGGCTAATAATGTACAATTTCAAAGTATTGAAGCTACAGAATGAAATTGAGAAGTAGAAAAGGAAGAGGTCATAGTGAAACTTATTTGTTGGTTTTAAGCCAATCAAGGATACCTTTTTCCGTATCAGAAAGCTGGCTTTGCTGCTTTCCCCTTAATGTTCCTTCCACAAGTTCAAAGTAATCCTTGTAATTCCGCTTGTAATAACTATCCAGCCTCTGCCACCCATCCCATCACACACAATTTCATCGTTCAGTTCAGAATTTCAGATTCAGCAGAAATAACATGTCACACTAAACAGCTACTCAACCGTGTACCATACCTCTTTATCGTTTTTCTCCTTGTTTTCCTCTGATTTCTTGAGATATTCTGGAAAATAGAATTTCATGAGCGAGAAACTAGAAAGAAAGGCCTCCCCTAAGAAAAAAAGTGTGAAAGAGGAAGAGAGGGAGGGAGGTGTACGTACTTTTAAGAAGCAGAGTTCTGGAATCAGGGACTTGGACGGTGGTGGCGACGAGGGAGGATAAGAGGATGCCTCTTCTTGCGACGTTTGAATTTGGAGATTTTATTTCCTTTCTATGAACAGCCTGCAAATTCGAACAAGCATACTTGTTCACTGTCACGGTTAGTGCCATAATTATGCTTTGCCCTATTGAACTCATCTCTTTCTCTCTCACTCTCTCGTTTTGCCGTAGCCACCAGTTATCGCCCGCCCATGGATAATGACGATGAGGTTGCACAAGTGGCCCCCTTCGATCACGACTATATTTTGAAATTACCAAACATCTCTCTTTCTAAACAAACTTTAAAGAAGCAAAAAAAAAAAAGGGGGCGGGACACCGATTAATTGAAACACACAACTCTTCCACTCAAACTAATTTTATTCAAGAGATTTTGTCATATATTATTGAGTTTTACTATTTCATTTTACTAATAAAGAGCTTAAAAACAAATTGCTAAAAAATAAAGGTTCAAACTCAGGAAGAAACAAAAAATGTTTCAATCTTCACCAAAAAGTATAAAAATACAATAGGTGAACTTAAAATAAAATTAATAAAAAAGGGAGAGAGAACACATTAGTGAATGTTTCGTTCAAATGGCTTCAACAAGTACCATAATTCTCCAGAGGAATCGCATTACAACCACTTCAAAACTACCCTTATATTTTCGTTCCTTTCAGGAAAGACATTATTGATGAATCATCATCATGTTGATGATGACAGAATGTTGATTTCATGAAAACTAGACACTGTTGATATAGTTTACAAAATATGAACACAGTATTGTTTAATTGTTAACAAAGGATGATACGCAATTGGGGTGGCGAATGAGTCACTCGAGAAGGCGTTTGTGCTTACACCAGGCAATGGCAAAGACGTACAAGAATATGGAGCCAGCGGTGCTGCCACCAACAGTCCAAAGGAATTCCCGCATCCCAGACTTCTCATCATCAAAAAGCTCAATATGAACGTTCATCCCAAAAATACCAGCCACCACCACAAAAGCACTCACTACTAGGGTTGCGGTCGTAAGCATCACTCCCATTTGCAACAGATGGTTCTGCTTGTCATCCAGCATAATGTTGATGTAGTCCTCTGTGTCATCCACATACTCCCTCAGCTTCAAAACAGACAACACCAACACCAACAAAAACAAGTTACTTCAAGTATGTTGCATAGGGTTGTGTTGAAAACATGAGAAAAGTTAGACTCTAATCCCATCTTGAACTGCTGTAGATGATCACGGTATCAATTGGATCCTATGATTTTTTTTTTTATTTACATTGGTACTTATGACATGAAGAAATCAAATCCAGACTAAAATCAAAGATCTAGGTATTGATGTACATGAGTGTGTAAACTCTGAAGTAGAACGAGAATAAATTTAAGATATGCTTTGTGTGTTTTAAAAAGTGATAAATTGTTAAAAATCCTTTTTGTTCCTTAGAGGCGTCAAAAGTATTGATATCAGCATCCCTACTGTAACTCTTCTGATTTAAGTACTGTAAGGTCTTCAAACCCTTCTGCTTGGTTATTTAGCAAGCAATATATTACTCTACAAATTCAACTTGTCAAGCCCACCAGTTGGGCATCACTTGCAAAGCAACAAGTCCTCCTGACAATTCTTGGAAATCAAAATATTGTCTATCTGGTTAACTCTCCTAAATATAGATTTGGAAAATTTTCAGTGCTTCCGAAGCATCCTTCAAGCAACATGTCATTAGCCTAATCAATCAGAGAATGAAAAGGTTTCTTCCCTTTTAATAGTGAATATTCCTTTTGTGGTGGAACTTCTTCTACCCTTTCAGAGGGCCGATAAGTTTGTCACATGTGGTTATGATAAAAAAAAAGCCCAACCAAAAGAATTCAATAAAATTTGCATACCGTGGATAGTTTGTTCAGTGTGCCATCAATTTGCACGAAGTATGCTTCCAAGAGCATCTCAAGCTCTTCTACATCAAGTTGCTTGGTTACAGCACTATAGGTAGTGCTAGTACGAGTTCCATGGCTGTCCCTGCCAAGTGCATTTTGATGATCTTCATAGCGTGCAAAACCGCCACCAGTTTCCACTGATATTTCAGGAGGTATCCTAGTACAAGAAAATTAAATGATTAAAGAGAAGACAATTAATACAGTAAGGGCATGCACTGTGATCAAATTGATGGTAAAGTTACATGCCTCCCATCCACATCAGTTTGAACATCTTGATCATCCATGTCATCTGCATCATTCACGGATGAGGCTGAAGAATCCTCAAGCTGCTGTTGAACTAACTTGTCTGTCAGATACATCTCAGCCATATCTTCATCATCATCTAACAAGTGTTCCAATTCATCCCTTACCTACAGATGAGTAGTATGCAAAATCAATCAAAAGTATCCCACATGACAGAAAGTAATGAAATTACAGATGAAGGAAGGCTTGTCCAATGGGTAATGTCATACGATATTAATTAGCAAGGAAAAGGAAGTGGTAACAGCTCCAAAAATACTCAACCTTTTGAACTCGTCCAGTAATTGCAACCAAGCGGCTTTTAATTTGACGAACACGTTCCAAATTGAGAGTACTAATCTTTGAAGTCAACTTATCTAAGGCAGGATGAGCCTCTTGCTCCAGTGTCTTTGCCTGCACAAAAAGATGACAGGAAAATAAATATATAGGGAAGTGAGAAGATATGAGAAAAACGAATGAACAAATGAAGAGAATACATATATACTTCATTTTCCAAGATTCCACAGGCAGCCTCAAGGCATGCCTCCAATGCTACAAACTCAAATGGAAGAATCTTCATCCCATCCCTATTCTGGAATTCTTGCTTCCCTCCTGCTTTAGTTTCCCCATCTTGATTTTGAGGACTAGCAGTTCTAGATTGTGGCTCTTCCAAATCGTACAATTTTTTCCAGTTAGAATCATCGCCATTTCCCTCCTGTACTATTGAGAATAACGAAGACAACACTATTACCAGACAAAATAGTAGACATTTTACAAAGTAAATAAACAAGAAATAAAGTACATGCAAGTCTATAGCAACCTAATCATCAGCGTGCCATACAACTTGCAATAGGTGAAACGGCAATAAAGGAATCCTAAGAGTAGCTTCATAAAGTATTTTAGTGGTTATTTCCATATCTTATTCTTAAATATATTGAACAAACAATCCCAAATTACTTGTATCAAGATATGCTAACATTGCAGTTGTATGTATAATCTCAACTCCTTGTTAATTACGCCTATCTAGTAATAACTGCCACAGTTTGTGCATTTCCATAAAGACAGAAGACAATTTGGTAAACTAGAAAAGGGCGGCCATATTAGATGAAATCAAGAAATCTTCGAAAATTTCACGCCAAACAACGATTTCAGATAAATCAAACATAAAACACAGGAATCACCAAGAAACTACAAGTGACAAAGCGAAGATTAGTACAAAACCTGAACCTTAGTAGCTTGGTGGTGATGAAGAATTCTTCTCTGAAACTCCTCAACGAAAGGGATCACGGACGGGTCCCTCGAATTCAACAACAAAACTTCTTGCGCAGTGAGTATCGCTTTTATGTGCTCCAAATTTATCACGATCGCCCTCTCACGACCCAGAATCGTGGAAGGGTAGGACAGAAGCGGATCCAGGATCCGAAGGTCTCGGGCAGGTAGACCCGTCCGGCGCATGATGGCGTGCTTGCCGGCCTCGACCACTTGCGTCTGGCCGGTGGCGTCAACTAGGAGCCACGCTCTAACGCCGATGCCTTTCTTGCGATGACCGATGCCGACGGCGAGGCCGGCGGCGGAGGCGGAGGGTCGGGTTACATCTGGGTCATCTTCGATAGCAGATTTTGAAGGGTCACGATAATTTGCCCTCATTGGTAAGTAGCTTGTGTGGTAAACCCAAATCAGAATTTACTGAATCTGTGGATTTTAGAAGTGATCAAAAGAAACTAATAGCATTTGAAGCTTCCATAGTAAGCAAAGGTAGTGGCTCATCCACCATACCCTCGCCTGTCTGAAGATTCGTCCTTGGCTAAGCTGGCTTCGTTCTGACAGCGTCTTGACGTTTGCTGCGGTAGAATTAATTTTAATTCTAATTTTTAATTTACGTGATGTGATTAAAAAAATTTTATATTAATATATTAATTATCAGGAAAATATATTTTATAATAATATAATAATAATTTTTTATAAAAATAACAATTGTTGTGAGAACAGGTATACTTGAGGGAAAAATGTATGAATATCCAATTTTTTTTTGAGAATTAAGAATATCTTTTTAACTTTTAGAACTAGAAAATTATTCCTATAAATTAAATTTTTAGAATTTGAATTTTTTTTTAACTTATATTAAACGTGCTCGTGATAAATTGGAATAAAAATTTAAATCCAAAAAATTGACGATCTAAAATGAAAATTATTTTTTTATTTGTATAAATAAAATTTATGTTTATATCATATTTTTTATAAAAAAAAAAAGAAGAAGTCATGCATTCATCTGATTAAAGGTCAAACTTTTTCATTTTTAACTCTCCTTTAGAAGATATTTCTTTTTCTTCATTTTTTATTTTTATTTTTTGGCCATATTATTTAATTTAAAATTTTAACTTTCAAAAGAAAAATTTTAACTCAAATATTTATTTATTTTTATTAATATTATATTGTATATTTCTAAAAATATTTATTTATTTTTTGCGTGCAGTTAATTTTCTAAATCTTTTGAAAATTAACATCTTAAAAAAAAATTAACTACACTTCATAAACCATAAACAGTATAATTTGTTATAAATTTTACAGTAATATATTACTATAATATATGATGACATTGGATTGCTTAACAATATTAGCTGATTTTTCCCCCAGAAAATTAACTAAATTGCTGTATACACTGAACATTATACGGCCTATAAATGACCATTGCTTTATTAGGGGCATAGAAGCGGATATTAATTACATTATCAACATAAATTTCATGCTATTCAATGTTGTACCGAACATATTTTATCAATTCCTTAGAGCTAGTTCAGTTTAATTATCGGAGGAATTTGGTGATATAATAGAAACGATACGAGAAAATGATAATTACATATGAGTTCTAAGTGAGTTTATTTAGTATATCATTCGAGATGGAAAAAATAAATTTATTTTTATATTTAATTAAATATATATAAATGAGAAAAGACTAAAATGCCCCTAGATTAGAAAAAAGAAATCCCATGTCTTCTTCATCCTCACCAGCGACACTCACCTCCCACCAGCAACACCTCACCTCACACCACAACCACCGGTAACATCCCTCCTTTCTTCCACCATTACAAATGTACAGATCTCAACACAAAATAAAATCAGTCAAAATCAAAGAAGAAGAAGAACAAGAGGGAAGACATGATGATGCCAGATCTGGTGGACGGAGGATGCCAAATGGAGGATGAAGCTTCAAACTTAGTGGTGCCAAATTTGGTGGCAGGCGAGGACAATGAATAGCATGATGATGATGAATACATCGAACTCTAGATCTGGTAGCAAATAAGAACGTTGAAACTTTAAACTTGGTGATGCCAAAGCTGCGAACTTGAACAATGATGGACGATATCTAACAGACGACAAGGACAGACAATGGTGGATGGAGGACATGAACAAATGATGATAGATGGATGTTGAGGACGAACAATGGGCATGGACAGTGACATCAACAGTAAGGAAGAAGAGGAAGAAGGTCGAAGGTGAAGTACAAGAAAGATGATATGTGAGGAGTTTTTTTTTGACTTGTGAAAGATATATAAGTAATTTATCATCTCTTCACCTCATTGTGAGAGGTTTCACATAAATTTTTGGAAGTGTTTAATTTCACCTAAATTTAGGTAGTACAAATCACCTAATGTAAGAAGTATTATCTAATTGAGGTATAACCAAATACGCTAAATCAAATAATATAATCAATATCACCTTCACATAATCCCCCTATAAGTGCACCAAACGTGTTGTTAGTTTTCCTTTAGTAGAGAATGATTTCTTTTGGGAAAAAATGACAAATCATGAGCTATAAGAAAAACATTTTCTACACATGATCCCACTTACGTGAGCCCAAGTAGAATAAACTATATGTCTAAGTAGGCATCCTATCATGCCCAAGTGGGGCCCATTGTAAGAAATATTTGTTTAGAGATCCTAATTTATCTTTTTCTCATTTTCTTTTTTTTATCACATGATAATTAAGATGTGAGATATTAGTTTTATTCTTAAAATATTATTTAATTATTTTTTATTATTAATTTTCATCTAGAAACACATGTGACATTTGACTTTTAAAAAGTCATTTTTATTTTTTTATTTCATTTTATTTGTATACTAAACCACCAAACTCATTTCATTTTGTCATTGACCAGGCAAATCAAATCATACCAATTTATGTTTTAAGTATTAAGAGTAAAGAGTAAAGGATAGACTCGTCCAATTAGGTTTATTTTGCAAAAAATTGTTGGAAATTGAACTACTATTCATTTATTTAAAACGCAAGAGTATCTATAACTCATGCCAAATTGAATTAAATATTTCCAGTGAAATTATTAAGAGTCTAACACCTAATTTTTATATTAAACTGTAAATATTCAAAACAACTTCTTAGTCTTTACTGCGATCTGTCATAAAGATGAAGAATAAAAACAAGTGATAGCTAATCCAAGAAACTCATGATGCCCTTTTTTATATCTGGGTGGAGTAGGTATTTAGTGACTCAAAAGCATGGCAATAATTTAATGAGACCAAAATAAATAAGGCACCGATGGTCCTCCTTTTGGCTTTCTTTCACTATGGAAAACGCCTCTTTCATTTCAAAATAATTAGGATGGCACCCATGTATAAGATATTTTTTTTCACATTATAATTTAAAGTTATTGTATATAAAATCTATATAATCAACTGTATTAATCTGGTACAATACTATAATAAATGGATAATTAGTTTTTAATATATGCATTAATATATATACTATAATTTTATTAAACAGCTATAAGACTAGCGATGTTATATGGTAGTGAATGTTATGCATTGAAAGGACAATAAGAGTATAAGATAGAAGTAGCAGAGATGATAATGTTGAGATAAATGTGTGGTTATACAAAATTAAATAAAATACGAAATAATTATATACAAAAGAAAATGGTAGAAAATCATTTAAGGTGGTTTAGGTATGTACAAAGAAGAGGGCAAGAGGAGTCAGTAAAGAAAGTTGATCAAATGACTTAGAGTCCTATCAAAAGGCGTAGGGGAAGACAAAAAAGGACACTAAGAAAAATTATAATGAATGACCTCTTGAGAAATGATCTGTTTGAGGAGATGGTATTTGATAGAGTTCAACGACATTATATGATCCATGTAGTTGACTTCACATTAATGGGATAAGACTAATGTTATTATTGTTATTAATATATATACTATATAAAATTAGGCAAAATAATAAAATGTCATGATTATTCAATCTATTTAGATCACATCACATAAAAGCATCATCATTGTGAATTATTGAAAATGAAAATTTCCCATACAAGTTTTATTGATTTTTCATCCAAATATAGAATGAAGATTTTCAAAACCTTATCTATTTCATATGTCATGAAAAGACGAAATTATTTTGTATTTGGTTAAAATAAAAAATATTTTTTAAATTGTTTGACAATAAAGAAAGTGGGAAATTTATATTGATATTCTCTCAAGCAAATCTTATTATTTTTGCAATTTTATAGTCAGTTTTATTGATAAAATATAATCTTAGCCCTTCTACTTTTTTTCTCCTTCATCTACCACAATTTTTTAAAAAAATCAGAAAATTATTTTTAAATTTCTAATTATTTTTGAAAATTTAAATAAATATCCTAAAAAATTTTAAAAGTGTTTTTATATAAAAATTATTTTTCATAGAAAAGATAAAACAAATAGGCTTTAAATATATTTAGCGGATTTTTTCATATTCATTTAATTGATATAATAGATAATAAATTTATAAAAAAAATAAATGTCAACTAATAATAAGTTCTTAAGTCCTAACAATTATTTGATTTGAAGATTGCATTTGAAAGTTAATAATTGAAACATCATTCAAAATTAATTTTTATCTTGAATACTTATTTAAATATGTAATTTAAAAATATTTTTAATAACTATTAAATTAATTAAAATTATTTACATATAAAAATACTTAATAATTAATTTCAAATTAATTATATATTTCTACCTAACTTTTCATTAAAAATTTATTAAAATTAACTCGTTTCAATTTATTGTAATGTTCAAGATAAAAAGAATTATTGTGATAAAAAAATCTCCATTCCAATATCTTATAATACAGTCACAATATTCACTTCGAACTACTTCTTATTACTTGACTTTCAATCTAGTGTAATTTCTCTTATAGCCTCATTAATCATTACCCGACGGCTAATTTCTCTATAGAATTTTTAATTGAAAAAAAATGTCTACTACATGTATTTTGTGTTCTAGTCTATGCAAACCCTTTTATATATATATATATATATATTTTGTCAATACATGCAAACCTTTTATTTTCAAAGATGGTCCTCATTTATACTCTACTGCCTAGTAATAGTACAAAAAATGTTTTATTTTTATTGTTGAGAATGCTACTTGTCACAGTTTATTTAGTATTATAAATAGATTATATAAATATAAAATACTCATATTTTAATAAAAATATTCACTATTTATTGATCATTTATATTATAATATATATTTTTATAAACAACTTATATCAAAAGAATCATAGAGATTATTGCTATGATTTTATCGAAATTGAATTTTTCAACTTTTAAATATAATAATAAAATCAAGTCAATTATATGCAATCATCTTTTAATAATGATTTTTAATAAAAATTAGTTGGTATTTTTTTAATTGGTGTTCCAATAGAATTTTGTTTATATTAAAACTTAAATCAAATAAACATGGAGATTATCGCAATAATTGTTTTTAATAAAAAAAGTTTTCATTATTTTTTCTTAATTGATATTGCAATAGTATTTTTATAATATATATATATATATATAAAAGAAATGGAGGTCATGGCTATGATTTTATTGAAATTTATTTTTCAATTTTTGAAAGTAATTTGGTAAAAAAAATTGTCAATAACAATATTATAAATAAAAAAATATTCTAATAGTTTTTTTAATGTTTGATAGAATTATTATATTTTGAACTATTGTTAATATGAATTAAATGTATTGTGATGAAGTTGTTATGTAAACAATAATACCATAAAATAAGAAAGTGTTAAGCATCAAAATTATAAAGATAGTGTTGTAGATATTATTATAATTATGAATGTCGATGAACCTCAAACTCTTTGAATTGATAACTGTAATTATGGTCTTAACAAATCTTCAGAAAGGATTGATGATAAACTTCCTTCATGTACTTAGGAATCTGAGACATTAAATTGAAGACTTATTATGAATGATGCATGAAGATGAAGAGCTTCCATTTAGTGTATATGGATTTTCCTTGTTGATATATTGTACCTTTAAGTTATTATTTGATGTATAAAGCCTATAAATAGAGGTTGAACTCATGCTATTATACACACATTCAAATCATGAATAGAAAATTCTCCTAATCTCTTTTATCTCTACACTTCGCTCTAGCTCTTATATATCTTATTTTCTAATATTTTCTCAATTTTATAACACATTATCAGCATGAGTTTGCTTAACTGATTTAAGGTAATTTCTTCCGTCTAATATTTTATTTTCATTATAATTTAATTTGATTCTTTATGTTGAAAGATCCTTTTTTATTTAAATTATTGATTTATATGATAAATGCTTTTGGTTTTCCTTTTGCATCGATAATGATTCTATTTTAATTTTAATAATTTATTCATATGTTACATATTTAATTTTTGAGAAGATAACATCAAGATTTTATATTCACATTTATTAATTAAAATATCTGGAACTAATTCTAATTTATATTACTATTTTTTTAGTTTGAACAATATCAAATCTTACCAAACTTGAGTTTGAGGCCCTTGATATATCTGGCAAGAATTATCTATCATAGGTATTAGATGCTGAAATTCATTTGGATGCCAAGGGTCTTGGAAATGCAATTTTTCCAAGAAATGCTACATCTAATCAAGATAAGATAAAGACAATGATATTCCTTCGTCATTATCTTCACAAAGGTTTGAAAGTGGAATATCTTACTGTGAAGAATCCGCTTGAATTGTGGAATAATCTAAGAGAAAGGTATGACCATAAAAAAATGGTAATATTACCTAAAGTTCATTATAATTGGATGCATCTATGGTTTCAAGATTTTAAAATCGTGAGTGAATATAATTCGGCAGTTTTTAAAATAAGTCCTCAGTTGAAATTATGCGGAGAGAAAATTACTGATGAGGCAAATGTAAATACTATAGCGGGTAATGCAAAACTGATTGAAGGCTTAGGAAGAGCTATTATATGCTTACCCAAAGGAACAAATCTTGTTATTAATAATGCATTATTTTCCACTAAGTCACAAAGAAATTTGTTGAGCTTTAAAGATATCTGATGCAATGGTTTTCATATTGGGACTGTTAATGAAGGAAATGTGAAATTTCTGCATATTACAGATATTATTTTGGGAAAAAAATGCGTCTTTGAAAAATTATCTACTTTATCTTTTGGTTTGTACTACACAAGTATAAATATAATTGAGACAAATGTTGTAGTAAACCAGAAGTATACTGATAAAAATATTTTCATAGTTTGGCATGAACGGTTGAGCCATCCCAGATCATCTATGATGCGAAGAATAATTAAAAATTCACATAGGCATCCATTAAAGAATCAAAAGATTTTTCAGATTAACGATTATTTATGTGCTGCTTGCTCTCAAGGGAAATTAATTATAAAGCCATCAATGGCCAAAGTTGGAATTGAATCACCTGCGTTTTTAGAATGTATCCATGGTGATATTTGTGGCCCTATTTATCCACCATGTGGACCATCTCGATATTTCATGATTTTGGTAAATGCATCTATGAGATGGTCATATGTGTGTTTATTATCAACACGTAATTTAGCATTTGCTAGATTACTTGCTCAGATAATTCGATTAAGGGTACAATTTCCATATCATGCAATAAAGTCAATTCGTTTAGATAATACTAGTGAGTTTTCATCTCAAGCATTTAATGATTATTGCATGTCAATTGGAATAAAAATAGAAAAATCTATTGCTCATGTTCATACCCAAAATGGTCTAGCAGAATCTTTTATAAAATACCTCGAGTTAATTGCTAGATCAATACTTGTGAGAACCAAACTACCCATTATAGCATTGGGATATGCAATTTTACATACAGCAGCACTTATACCCATTAGGCCAACAAACTATCAAAAAGCCTCCCCATTACAATTGGCTTTTGGTCAAGAGTCAAACATTTCCCATCTTAGAATTTTCGAATGTGTGGTATCACACAAAGATAAGTACTCAAAGAAGGTTGGGAATTTATGTTGATTTTGAATCTCCTTCCATAATCAAGTATCTTGAACCATTAACTGAAGATTTATTTACAGCAATGTTTGCTAATTGTCATTTTGATGAAACAATTTTCCTAACATTAGGGGGAGAAAATAAGCAGCTAGACAAATATAATGAAATTACATGAAATGAATTATCACTAATTCATTTAGATCCTCATACAAAATAATGTGAACTGGAAGTTCAGAAAATAATGCACTTGCAAAACATTGCAAACCAACTGCCAAATACATTTAATGATATAAAGAGAATTACTAAATCTCATATTCCAGCTGAAAATGCTCCAATTAGGATTGATGTTCTAATAAGACAAATGGCTAGTGCAAATGAATCTAAGCCACAATTAAAACGTGATAGACCTATCGGTTCCAAACATAAAAATCCTAGAAAATGAAAATGAGCAAATAATCAAGATAGTCAAGTTGATAAGACTGGTATTAAGAAGGTTGATACCTTTATGAAGGCCCATGACATAACAAATCAAATGACCCTAAAAGAGGTTCAGGTACCTGAATATAATGAAGAGATTTCGATGAGTTATGTCATGATAGGAAAAAGATAGAACCGAAAAAATATTATTGTCAACAACATATTTTTATATAATGTGGCTATTGAAATAATAAATGAGGATCCTGCATCAGTAGAAGAATGTCAATATAGACAAGATTGGCCAAAATGGAAAGAAGCAATTCAAACATAATTGAATTCACTTTCAAAACGCAATGTTTTTGGATCTGTGGTTCGAATACCTGTAGGAGTAAAGCCTGCAGGGTATAAATGGGCATTTGTGCAAAAAAGAAATGAGAAAAATAAAGTTGTTAGATATAAAACATGACTTGTAGTACAAGATTTTTTGCAAAGACTTGACATTGATTATAAGGAGATATATTCTCTTGTGGTGAATGTAATCACTTTTAAATATCTAATCAGTCTGGCAGTGCATCATAAACTTGACATACGTCTAATGGATGTTGTTACTACCTATCTATATGGCTCATTAGACAATGAAGTTTATATAAAAGTACCTGAAGGGTTTACAGTGCTAGAAGCATATAAGGATTTTCGAGAAAATTATGCAATATGATTGCATAAATCCTTATATGAATTAAAACAATCTGGACGAATGTGGTATATTCATCTCAGTCAATATTTGTTAAAGAAAGATTATCAAAACGAACCAATTTGCCCTTGTGTATTTATAAAAAGAAATGGATTAGAGTTTGCTATAATTGCTGTTTATGTAGATAATTTAAATATTATTGGCACTCCTAAAGAGCTTCAAAAGGCAGTTGATTGTTTAAAGAAATAATTTGAAATGAAAGATCTATGAAGGACAAAATTTTGTCTTAGGTTACAAATTGAACATCTAACAAATGGGATACTTCTTCATCAATCAACTTATACTAACAAGGTCTTAAAGCAATGTATATAGATAAGGCACATCCATTAACTACCTCAATGGTTGTAAGATCGCTTGATGTGAAGAAAGACCCTTTTCACCTTGAGAAGATGATAAAGAATTTCTTGGTTCTAAAGTACCATATCTTAGTGTTATAGGTGCACTAATGTATCTTGCTAATACAACTCGACCTAATATTGCATTTTTTGTAAATCTATTAGCAAGATTTAGCTCCTCCCCAACTAAAAGCCATTGGAAAGGAGTTAAACATATATTCAGATATCTCCGAGGGACAATTGATATGAGACTATTTTATACTAATAAATTTGGGTCTCAATTGATCGGTTATGCAGATGCAGGTTATTTATTTGATCTACACAAAGTTCGATCTCAAACTAGATATTTATTTACTTGTGGAGGAACAACTATTTCTTGGAGTTCAACAAAACAATCCTTAGTTGCTATCTCCGCCAATCATGCAGAAATAATTGCATTGCACAAAGCAAGTCTAGAATGTGTTTGGTTGAGATCAATAATCCAACATATCCAATAGATGTGTGAATTTGTTGAGTAAAGGAATCCAACACTATTATACGGAGACAATACAACATGCATAGCTCAAATAAATGGAGGATACATCAAAGGAGATAAAACAAAACATATTTCTCCAAAAATGTTTTTCGCCCAGATTTGTGAAGAATGGTGATATAGATGTTCAGAAAATTCGTTCATGTGATAATCTTGTGGATTTGTTCACTAAGACGCTACCTACCACAACATTTAAGAAGTTAGTATATGGTAGTGGAATGCGTCGATTTAAAGATATAAAATGATCTTATCATCAGGGGGAGTAATGGAATATGCTATACTCTTTTCCTTTTGATGGTTTTGTCCCACTGGGTTTTCCTGAAAAAGTTTTTAATAAGGCACCTCTAGTTAAGTTTATGATGTACTCTTTTTTCTTCACTAGATTTTTATTTCATTGGGTTTTTTTTTGGTAAGGTTTTAACGAGAGACAATATATATTCATGGACATCGAAGGGGGAGTGTTGTAAATATTATTATAATTATGAATGTCCATGAACCTCAAATTCTTTGAATTGATAATAGTAATTATGACCTTCATGAACAAATCTTGATTAGTGATACACTTCCTTTATGTACTTAGGAATCCAAGACATTAAATTGAAGACTTATCATCAATTATGCATGAAGATGAAGGGCTTCCATTTAATGTACATGAGTTTTCTTTGTTGATATATTGTACCTTTAAGTTATTATTTGATGTATAAAGCCTATAAATAGAGGTTAAACTCATGATATTATACACACATTCAAATCATGAATAGAAAATTCTCCTAATCTCTCTTATCTCTACACTTCATTCTTACTCTTATCTCTTTTGTTTTTTAATATTTCCTCAATTTTATAACAGATAGGTACTTTTAGTAGCTGATTTAATATATATATATATATATTGATTGTAATTTTGAATTTTTTTCTCATTTTAAAACAATTGTGATTTTACAATTTTTAATATAATACTCCCTCCGGTCCTATATATATGATCTTTTGTACTGATCCTAAATAGAAGATCTTTTACAATATATGAGGTAGTATTTATTATACATTTTCAAAAAATGCCCCTATTTAATGTATTCAAAGAGAAAGAGAAAGAGATTAAATAAGGGTAGTTTTGGAAAAATGTTGAGATTTTCAGAAAAATCGAGATAGTTAATTAGTTTTAATTTCAATTCTTAATCCGTATGATTTGGTTAAAAGGGTCATATATTAAGGATCAGAAGGAGTATTAATTATCTTTTAATAAGCTTACTATCAATAATGATATATTCCGTCTGTCCCATTTTATCTATCATTTTAATAAATTTCAAATTTTCTAAATTATTTATCATTTTACACTATTAATGAAACATTAATTATTTTCTTTACTATTTTACTCTTATTTAAAAATAGTGATAAGTAGAGTATAAGTCTTTCTTAACTTTAAGTCCAGGATATTTTGGTAAAATACTATTAAACTTTACTATAATCTAAATTATTTAATATTTTTATTAATTTTTATGAAAAATCTTAAAATAACACATAAAATGGGGTGAATAGAATATTAGGGAGTAGTTTAGATATTCATAAATAAGAATATTATAGTAAAATATATTTATATTTTTATTAATTACTAAATTATTTATTAATTTTTTTAATTTATGTATACAACTTCAAGAGGACAATTATTTTGAAACCGATCGAATAATAAAATATTGAAAGACTAATACACATTAATTCTCTATGGTTGAGTTTCCTGTGTCCCATAACGTAATCCTCCATCTCTATTCGTAATTACACGAAGCTGAGATCGATACGGGTACAATTATATGCATATGATTTTTTACTGTCAGTTTCAGGCGTTGGGCATACTTTTTATGAATCTATCTACTTCCAATTCATTTGACCCTCTCTCTCTCTCTCTCTCTCCATTTTCATTTCTTCTTCTTCTAAGCTAAATTGAAAATGCTAATGTACCAAAAAGTCAAAAACTTTTTAACTTTGAAGTCTAGCTCAATTTTTAAAAAATTGGATCAGGATATCAAACTGAAAATGCTACAGTATCACAATTTTTGTGATTTAATCAGTTGGACTGATGGTGAAATTGGTGATACAATAATTATATAAAAAATTATATTATATATATAATAAAATATATATAACCAATAAAATCAAATCTTCTATTATATAGTCATATTAATTGATTAAAATTATACAAAATTTTGATATATAAAAAAATCATAATGTATAAACTTATATATTATATTAAATTTGTCAAATGTCTCATGAATTTATAATGTATTATATTAGTTTATACTCTCTCAATTCATATTATAAAGTAATTAGTAAAATTTTTTTATCTTATATTATCAGGCAATATGAACTTATTTTTCATTTTCGCCCCTCATTAATTTGATTTAGGAGTATTAATAATGTTTAATAGGGATAAAAAAGAATTTTTTTTAATGTCTAAAAATGTAAATTATATTTAATTAATGAAAATGAGGAGTATAAATAATATTTAATAGGAATAAAATTTTTTTTAACATTTTTAATTTTGTAAAATAATAATATTTAATTAATTTATAAATTAAAAAACATATATAAAGAACCGTCCGGTACTCTTGGAACCATTTTAGTTTCCAGCTCAATTGTCGGCTCGATCCGATTCAATTCGGCTCAACTACAAAAAACAACTCAAACCATTAAAATGAGCCGGTGTAGTCTTCGAGTAGTGATTCGACTGATCTGACCATCTATCCAGTCTAAGTTTGAAAACATTGGTATAGCTATGCAGTATACACATCCGTGTGAAATTTTGGATTTCAATTTAACAGATTTTATCTTACGCACATCAATTTCTCTCTCCATTTCATTTTAACTATTTAGTTTTTTTAAAAATTTATTTATATTTATCTTTCTTTTTAATAATTGAAGATAATATTAATTATTGTAACCTTACATATTCAATCATATCCTTCTTGGTCATTTTAAGAGTTCAAACACTATTATTGACTCACTTTTATCTATCCATTTTTAAGGGCATATTAAAAAATTTTAAAAAGGAACTCTTACATATTAATTGCATTTTTCAATTTTGTACTAAAATCTTAAAAGGCATGCAAAAAAGAAGCTAAAAGAGTAATTAACAATATCAAAACTTCCAAAGTGATTCTTCCATTTTAGAAAATAATATTCCCACACATAAATATGAAGGAAAAGAAAGAAGGCAAGAAAATAAAAGTAGTAAATATAGATCTCCAAAAATTAATCCAACTAATTGTTACTGAAATGTTTATCAATTTACCTTAGTACTAGGGCTATATTTGGTAGAAATAAGTCATTTTTAAAAGAAAGGAAAATGAGAGGGAGAAGATGTTTTCATCAAAATGTTATTTTTGTTTTCTAAGAAACTTGAATAATATGTACTAAACATACTATACAAGGATTTCTCTCCCATTGTCACTTTCATGAAATTGTTTTGTGATCTACCAAATCTAGCTTAAGATTCTCAAATTATTACTTCCAATTTGGAAACACAAAGTGGGAAGCTAAGTGACAAGATTATCACATTTATTTAGTGGATGAGTTTCATTTATTTGATGGAGGAGGGAGGTAGCACAGTGGAGTGAGCACACAAGGAATTGTCCCTTAAAGGAAGTAAGTAGCAAGAAACCTCCCAATCATGAGAAAGCATTCCCATGGCTTGTACTCTGCAGCTGTATGACCTGCTCCCTGCACATTCCATTCCATACCATACCATATTTCAATTTTATCATTTCACTCACTTATTCACAAGAAAATTAAAAATGGTCATGATTCTCTTACCTTCACTGTTGCATATGTTATACTGAACCTGTTTTTCTTGTATATCTCTACATACCTGCACAAATCAAGCCAAATTTTCACCTTAATTCTTTCTTGGAGGTTAGGGTACTATTGAACCAAGTTACATGACTCGAATTAATCCTTTTTTAACAGCTCTAATCATAAAACAATTAATGTTACTGACCCTGCAACTTGTCCATCAGTAAACCAAGGTCTCCACTCATCATCAGTAGAAACAGTCATGTTCAAACTTGCAATCCATTCCCCTGTGCCCACATGTGGGATTATAAGATCATGATCTCCACTGTGCCACCACCAAATCAAGAGCCATGTGTCAATGAAAACAACAGAAAGTTTGTATTATTGTCTTTAACTTAATTCAGACACCTCTAATTCATGATTTACCTGTAAATCAGAACTCTAAGAACTTCTGAACTGAAAAAGTTGGGGTAATACTGAAGGCTATTTGGTATGTCATAAGTGTAAGCTAAGCTCTTATTGCATCTCACCCACTCTTCTATAGTTCCCTGCAGATTGCATACCAGGACGATGTAGTTTTATCCAGTCATGCTAATCAATCAAACACTCTTAATATGTTTTATCATAATAATAAACTTACATTTCTAACGTTAAGAGCTTCCTGTACTGCTGGGTCATTTGCCCACAGGTCGGCGAACAGATAATTATAGTTCTATGCACCAAGAAATTAATTAAGCACGGATCATATAATGAAAATGGCCATAGAAAGAAAGAAAGAGAAGAAAAGAAAAGAGGGTATTACTCTGCAATATCTAGTGTAGGTGATGGGATTGGCCTCTGAGAAGAGAGAATCAGTGAGATTAAGTCCAAGAGAGTTTAAATCCCACTGGAGATTTTGTGGTCTTACAGAGAAAGAACTGCACTTTGGCTCCAATATCATTGCAGCATTTATGTCTGCCAAACACTGCATTTGCCATAAAAAAAAATCTGTAAGTATTTGTTGGGAGAGCATTGCTACCCTTCCAGATACCAAGTGGTTTTGATTTTTTTTTTAATATGAGTTTTGTCACAAAAAAAGGATATTAAATGTATAAAAAAATTTTCAAATTGTAATTACACTCACCTGATGGATCATTTCAAGATCCTCGACACAACCAGTGTTACTTATATTCGCGCGCACAAATTCTCCTTGACATTGAAATTCAGCTTCCTTTTAAAATAGAAGCAAATAAATCAAACCATTTATACACTATCAATAACAAGATAACAAACTCATATTTGACCCTAAATATATGAATTTTATTTCAACAATAATTAATTACCTCGTAGAGATCATCCGATAGAAGTGCAACTCTATGAGCATACTTAACTCTTGAATTTATATCGTAGTTCACATCAGTGAGTGGATTTCCTAGAACCAAACCCTGTGTCCACATTCATAATTCAAACTCGTTTAGCATATATAATTAAATATTTTCTAATTAAAAAATAATGAAAAGAAAATAAATAATATGTACTTGGATATTTAAGCCGGGATTGATTCCAGCTGCATTAACTGCAACAGTAACAATAAGAAGAGGGCTAAGAAACAAAATTCAAATAATAAGCTTCATTATGTTTTTATCTTTTATTTTATTAGAGATAATTTACCGTCCATAATTTTCTGGACCAGGGCAGGAGCAATGATGCCAGCGTAAGATTCTCCACCAATCACAAGTCGATTATGATAATACTGGGGATGAATTGCTAGCCACTGCATGGTAATTTAATTTAATCATAATATAAATCAGCAGAGTCATCTTATAACTAAATGAATGAATGAAAAATCATTTATAAATTTGGCCTACCTTTCTGAGAAACTCATAAGTGTTTGAGACAGTTTTTGTGTCACTGGTGTTGTATGCTGAGGAATCTGTTGCGTATGAAAACCCAGTGCCAACGGGTGCATCCAAGAAAAGTACATTGGCAACCTATAAGACATCATTTTAAGTTTTCTAATATAAAATTATCGTATTCATCATAAAAACTTAAGGAAAAAAAAAGAGTAACTAATATGTGGCACCTGAGTCCAGGAGTTGTCATTCAACTCTAAAACTGGCGTGCCTTGCACACTAGAATTCTTGTAATTGAAACGAATTGGACCTGAAAAACAGAGCAGGACATAAATGTCATTCACTTTTTATTATTTTATTTTACGTTTTATGTGATTCTTTTGTTTTTGGCCTTTCTTTTATTTCTAATAAAAAGCACGGGGAGAGCCCATTAAAATTACAAATTAGAAGAAGCCAGCGAGGGAATTAAGTTCCCTTAGCTCACATTGCAGTCTCAGAAACGGTTGAATATTAATTTGTGGCCAACTCTCCAGTCATTAGTGCTTTCTCCCTTCAATCTTATTTATAAAAAATTTTTTATTTTATTTTAGTAGTTCTAAATATAAGAGAAAAAAGATTTAATTGTGCATTAAATTTTTTTTAAAAGTTATCCTTCATTAATTATGAAAAAGATTATTTATATTAGTGATTTAAATTAGTATTAAATTAAGTAAGAATAATTTCCCTCTAATCTCATTTATAAGATATTATTTTAAAAATTTACTTAATCCTATTTATAAGATGTTATGTTATTTTTTTCATTTGAATTTTTTTTTATCCTTTCTTTAATAATTTTATTTATCTCGTAATTTATTTCAATCTTTAATAAGTAAATATAAAATTAAAAATTTATACTAATTTTTTATAAATTTAAAAATATAATTATGTCTCTTTCATACCATGTAATAAATACTAATACATTATAAAAAGTAATAGTTTTTTTCCTCCTATAAATTAAACGTAACGGAGCATATTTGTTGGCTAGGAGTAATAATGATGGCAATCAATAAATATGGCAACTGACATAATGGTCTAGACAATTATTGTGGTCCCACCGCTTTTTTTTAGACAATTATATGTGGTCCCACAGCTTTTTTTTTTCATTTCCCCCCCTAAAATTACAAATCAAATTATCAAAAGATGATGTATAATCAGCCTTCATCATGTCATCCGTTTCCTTCCAATTTTCCCTTAATTTTCAATGTTGCAATAAGCTTATATACTCTTAATCTTTTTCATTACTATTAGATGTGAAACTTGTATTCTCTAACAATATGAATTGTGCAATGTGAGGTGAGAGTTGGAGAACACACCATTCTCATACAAGATGGAAGAGAGGGCAGAACAACCAGGGCCATTGGGAAGCCAAAGCAAAAGAGGGTCTAGAGCTGGATTCTGCTGTGACTTGAAGAAGTAATAGAATAGATGAATCTCTTCCTGTTCCCCTACCCCAATGTACCTGAACCACAAACACACCGAAGCTCAGAGTCTTAAACTGCATCTCATTATTAATTTCACAATGTGTTGAATCAACAGAACCGAACATAACATACTAACCCAGTTTCAAGAAGGAAAGGAAGCTGCCCTGAGAAGCCAGGTAAGGTTTTGACGATGGTTTGGGAAGAAACAGAGGAGGAGAGAAGCAAAAGCAAAAGGAAGCACCAAGAGAATGGAATGCAGTTGCAGAGAGGAGCCATATGTATGTGGAGTTTCGACTTGAACATAGTTGTGTCACCGGCGACGGAGCTGCTTCTGATGAAAATGTGTAGATTATGGATACAAAAGTTGAGAATGAATTAAAGCAGCTTAGCTGAGGTTGATGGTGTTAAATGAACCACGTTATCATGTCACTGGGGGAAGGAGCGGGCCTGAGGAGTGGGGGCTGGTTGAGGCATACGTACTCCTCATAATGTTGTATTGAACATTTATGCCTGTGATCTGTCAGTGGGGAAGGAGTGGGCCGTAGCAGGAGGGTGAGGGTGGTAGATGGAGGCAACCACCATTCATGAGAGAACTGAAAGTCAAAAGGAAGTCAAAGGAATGAACATTGAACAACCTGAGGATCGAGAAGAAGAAGAACAAGTTGCCATATCACAGCACGCCACTTACAGTTACAGGGAGACATTGATTTCAAGTTGGAAAGGAAACGCTGGTGCACCTAATTTTCCAATCCAGCCCACATTAATGAGCTGGGGTATCTCCTGCCACCCCCCCCTCCTGTGTGGCAGGAATTTTTTTTTTATTTTTTTTAATAAAAAACGGTAGATTTAAATTTTATTTTATCTATGGAATTAACTAATATACTTTTTTAGTAGTTAATGGTGATAGGTGGCAAAATATATATATATATATATAATTAATAGTGATAAACATACATTCTCCTTTTCCGTATAAGAAAAAAGTTAGTTTACACATACTAAAAAAGTATGTGGGCTGACACCAATCACTTGATGCTAAACAACCAGCATCAATAGAATGTCTCCATTAGCATTCATGTCACTAGCATGTGGCCTCCCTTCATGCATTTTCAGCACTGGTTCAGCAGGGATGGTGGTGGTGGGTCTGTGATGGTCAGGCAATGGCATCTGACCACAAGAGCTTGGAAAATGAGTTCAGCACGTTTTTCACCTCTCCCTGTCTCTCATTATTTATTTACTTTTTTTCGGTGACTCATTATTTATTTACTAATGGCAGGTTGGTTTTCCTCTTTACACCTCCTTATCCATAATATAATTCTAATTTAATTAATTACACAAAAAATCAAGAAATATAGTTTTATTTATTAAATTTATTAAAAATAAATTATTTTTTAATATTACTCCTATTTAATATATTAAGTCTGCACAATTTCTGTATCATTTACTACCTCTCTCATATTTAACTGTTGATAATGATAAAATAAAAAAATATTTAATAACTTAAAAGTTACCAAATGAAACTTATATTTTAGATAAAAAATTTCAAAACAGTCCTTAATTGTGGATAGAGGGAATATCTCACTCCTTTTAAGAATAGTAGTTAAAATTATTTGCATACATTAATATTTTTAAAAAATTATCATAACTTTTTAAAATTATCCTCATTAAGTTATCCTATCTTTTAATTACTACTATCTCTTTTAATATCCTTCAACCAATAAGAAAAAGGTATTAAAAACTGAAATAGTCAGTGCAACGGTTAAAGCAGTGGTTCAAAATTCAATAACTTAACCATTGTTAAACCATTATTAAACAAATAGTAATAAAACTAATTTTTTTTATTTTATGTGTTATATATTATTAAAAATATTATTAATAAGTTTCATAACCTAATATTAAAATTTAAATAAATTAATATTAATTTATAATTATATTTTGAATTCATAATAGTCAATTAATATTTTATTTTCATATTATTTGTTAATTAAATTTATTATTATTAATAATTATGTATCATAATAATACTTATACAATATTACAATGTAGAAAGAAAAAAAATTATACAAAAAATAATGTTATTTAGCACTAAAAATAATGTTATTTTATCTTAAAAACTAAAAAATTTGAAAAAACAAAATTCTGACTAGTTCTATATTGATTCATAACTGATTTTTACCGGTTCAAATTTGATTTGACCAGTTCTCACTAGTTTTGTAGTCCTCTAATTCTACTCTTATGCCGAATTGGTCTCAATTTTAATATATTGAGAAAAAGTCAAGTGTTCACTTTAATTAAAGTTTATAATAAATGAGGGAAAAAATAAAAAAATATTAAATGATTGCTAATTTTTACAAAATAACTTATATTTTGAAATCTTATTTCTCACTAAATCTACTTTATATTTTGAAATCGACTAAGGGAGTACTAACAAATTTTAGATTCAATTTCAAATATAAAAAATGGTTATATAATATTTCTTTCGATCTTAAATGTAAGTTTTATTTTATTAAATGCACATAGACCAAAGAAGGGTATTAAATCAATTAAATTTGTTAAAATTTTACATTATTTTTTAATATTACCCTTAATAAAAATAATTTTTAAGATAATTTTTTCTCTTATAAGTTAACTAAAGATAAGGATAAATTAAGAAAAAAAATAAAAATTAAGAAAAAATAATTAATACTTTTAACTTTATCTAAATAGAATTTATATTTTAGAAGAAAAAAATATTCTAAAAAAAAATTATATTTGGGATAAAATGGAGTTTCATTTACTATTAATTTAACTCTCTTGAAAATATCAACATAAAAGTTTTACTTTTACCTAAATTTTCAATTTTGGAATGAATTCTTTGTAATTATATTAGTGTAATGATTGCGTAGCACAATGAGAATAAGATACTGGATAACACCGTAAATAATGTAAATTATATATATCAATTAGCTTAATTAAGAAATTATATCATTTCATCATTATATAAATGATTCCCCTGTAGTCACTTTTGCATGAAAGAATTCTCCTACATATTGTACGAAGAAAATTAAAATCAAAAGATTTTAAGTTAGTCAAATTTGTGATAAAAATGTTATCTAATCTGGTTTTCACAAAATTATAATAATTTTGTATAAAAATTACAAGTAAATTCTTTTAAAATTAAATTTCATATTTCAAATGCTTGAATGTGGTTGTCAAAATGTTCTTTTTGGTAAGTATTGTATGACAAGTAGTCCAAAGAGCTATTTTTTTTTTTGGGACAGAAAATAGCTAAATCAAAACTTTTCCAAAATGGATATTACAGTTTACATATTGTGAGGTAGCACTCTCCAAGAGCTAAGAGGCCCGTCTGCCCAGTTGGTCTGTTTCTCGTTTCAGCAATTCGGGTGCGGCATCAGATTGGGTCAAACATGACCTACCCGGCCCAATATATATTATTTGTTTTTAGTTTTTTATCTTTTCTTTATGAATGTTTATTTATTTTATATTATCATATTATCCATGTATAATATAATGAATTGAATTTATGATTATTATTATTATTTTAATCATTTTAATGTTATTTAAAATTTTAAATTAAATTTCACTAAATATTATATAAAAATAATATATAATTATTGAATATTCATAATTTTAGAAAATGTCACTTTTAATTCTAAAATTATTTTCTTGAGAGTAAAGTAGGCTTATAACAAAAGCCCAAATTGCACAGCATTTTTAATTAATAAGAAGTTTTAATTAAAAATAGATATTAATTGCAAATGTAGGGTAGTACAAGTTGTTAAAGGACCCAAATGAAGACCCTCACCTCTTCTTAGGTGATGTTTTTGAAACTTTTCTTTTTGCTCAAGTCTTACTTTAGTAGTTTGGTGGCAACTCTATTGTGCAGAGTTTTCCCACCACTCATAAGCATTATCAGTGAGTCCTCTGATACGTGATGGATAATAGTTAAAAGAAATCGGGGAAGTAACAATTAAATCAATCTTGGATCTCCTGCATCAAATGAAATGTAAATATGAGGGAGAAGAAAGAAGGCAATAAAATAAAACTAATAAATCTACATCTCCAAAAATTAATCCAATTGATTACTAGTGAAATGTTCATTGATCTAATTGAGCACTAGCTAGGGTTCTCAAATTTTTACTTACAATTTGGAAACATTAAATGGAAAGCTAAGTAACAAGATTGTTTCATTTAGTGGAGGAGGCAGCTCACTGGAATGAGAACATGAAGGGTTGTCCCTTAAAGGAAGTAATAAGCAAGAAACTTCCCAATCATGTAATAGCATTCCCTTGGCTAATACTTGGGGCTGTTTGACCTGCTCCCTGCACATTCTATTTCATACCATATTTCAATTTCATTAATCTTATCATTTCACTCACTTGTTCAAAATAATAAAAATTAAGATATGGTCATGTTTCTCTTACCTTTACTGTTATATATGTTATACTGAACTTGTTTTACCTGTATATCTCTGTAAACTTGCAGACATCAAGTCAAATTTTAATCTTAATTCTTTCTTTGTAGGTTAGGGCACTATTGCACCGAGTTATATGAGCTGGATTAATCCATCTTGATGGCTCTAATAATATAATACAAACAATTAATGTTACTGACTCTGCAACTTGTCCATCAGCAAACCAAGGTCTCCACTCATCATCAGTAGAAACAGTCATGTTCAAGCTTGCAATCCATTTCTACGTGCCCACATGTGGGATTATAAGATCATGATCTCCACCGTGCCGCAACCAAATCAAAAGCCATGTGTTAATGAAAATAATATAAAGTTTGCATTATTCCTTTTCAACTAACTTTGACACCTCTAATTTATGATTCAATTGTAAATCAGAACTCGAAGAAGTTCTGCACTTTGAAAGTTCTGGTAATACTGAAGGCTACTTGGTATGTCATAAGTGTCAGCTAAGCTCTTATTGCATCTCTCCCACTGTTCTATAGTTCCCTGCATATTGCATACCAGAATGATGTAGTTTTATCGACTCATGTAAAACAATCAATCACTCTGAATTTTTTTATCATAATAATAAACTAACTTACATTCTTAGTGTTTAAAGCTTCTTGTATTACTATGTCATTTGCCCACAGGTAGGCGAACAGATAGTTATAGTTCTATGGACAAAGAAATTAATTAAACACAGATCATACAACAAAAACGGCCATAGAGAGAAAGAAAGATAAGAAAAGAGGGTATTACTCTGCAATATCTAATGTAGGTGATGGGATTGGCCTCTAAGAAGAGAGAATCAGTGGGATTAAGTCCAAGAGAGTTTAAATCCAGCTGGAGGTTTTGTCGTCTTGGAGAGAAAGCACTGCACTTTGATTCCAATATCATAGCAGCATTTATGTCTACCAAGTACTTCATTTGTCATTAGAAAGAAAATATCACAACAACTCAGAGGCGGAGCTACTTTTACTTGAGGATAGGCCTTCATTTGGGAAAAACTACAACTAATACCCGTAAGTGTTCATATTCTGCACCCCCCTGACTTTTATTTTTTACACCTCCTAATCCTCATAAATTTTGATTCTTGATATACATCCACATGCTTGAGTATAAGAATATTTTAGATATATAGTCAAGCCGAATGAAAACTTATCTAAACTCAATAAACTTTAATGAAAAATTTTAAATTCAATATCAAACATTAATATTTTTTTATTTAAAAAAAGTCATTATCTATTTCTCAATAAACTTAAATCTAAACTCACTGAACTTTATTTTTCTACACTTCTTTTTGCTAAACCTAGATCAAACTCATTTTCTTAATAGAAAACTAGCCTAAAACAAGCATGAAGTGAGAAAAGGCGAAGCGTGGATGAATGAATGGCTCTGATAATGCTAGAGCTATATATAGGAGAAGGACTAGTCGGCAGGTTTGATGAAAACTGGAGCTTTGAATTGACATAAAAATATGTGGGTGTGTGGACCCTCAAAGCAGAACGCCTCAGGTTACGCCTAACTCATCCAAAGGTCACGTAATGGGAAATTTGGAGGATATGCAGACAGAGAGAGAAAGTCAGAGTCACCCCCAGACAGCAATCTTGACACTCTCAATTTCCACTTGATACTTAGTATATTTATGTCATGTGAACCACACAGTTACACCCCAAGGATCATGGGATTTGACTTTGAATCCTCAGATTTTGAGCCAAGGATATGCATATGCTGATCCTAAAAGAATGTTGAATTACACTGTACCAAATCGTTCCGCAGTTCAGCTAATCTTCAAAAACTTTTAGACTAATGATCTTCTTCTTCTTCTTCTGTTTTGGCAAATAAAAGGCTCATGATCAAATATTTTTTTTTAGTAAGATTTACTTTTAGGTATTATATGTCCATATATATATATATATACACAAGTGTGTGTGCAAATGTTTGTTTATCATCACTAGAGATATTAATATAAATATAAAAAATACATGTCTCTAGCGTGAAGCGACTTTGTCTAGTCCTATAACTATAATTGGAAAAAAAAAAAAATCTTTCACTTTAATTTCTTTTATAAACAGTATGCCAAATTAGCTTTCTAAATGTTAAATGTTAATAAGAGGTTACTTTCACGATTTCGTGTCCCAATATTTGTTCCCACTTTGTTACACAGATATACTGGTTTATCTTAATTTTGAAGCAAGCCATCACTCTTTCTCCCATTTTATGTGATAGCTGAGATGCGACATGCGAAAGGAGAAATTTTGAAAAAACAAGAAATTCTTACCAGCTGAGCTCAAGAGTTTATTTTTGATATGTTTATTACTGGATTGGTTTACCCAGGAAGCCGTGTAAAGAATACACCAAATTAATCTCTACTTCTCCACGACAATAATTCATTAATTTTATAATGTTATTGTTCCCAATTTGATTTTTATACACGAGACAAAATAAACATAAAAAACATGGAAAAAGATTGAAGCCAGCAAAAAGTTGTTGGGATTAAGAATGGAAAGATACAGGAAATCACAACTTACAAACGTACGCATATACCTATATATATTGGCAGAATAAGGCTAATGATGTACAATTTCAAAGTACTGAAGCTACAGAATGAAATTGAGAAGTAGAAAAAGGAGAGGCCATAGTGATACTTATTTGTTGGTTTTAAGACAATCAAGGAGACCTTTTTCTGTATCAGAAAGCTGGCTTTGCTGCTTTCCCTTAATGTTCTTTCCACAAGTTCAAAGTAATCCTTGTAGTTCCGCTCGTAATAACTATCCAGCCTCTGCCACCCATCCCATCACACACAATTTCATCGTTCAGTTCAGAATTTCAGATTCAGCAGGAATAACATGTCACACTAAACAGCTACTCAACCGTGTACCATACCTCTTTATCATTTTTCTCCTTGTTTTCCTCGGATTTCTTGAGATATTCTGGAAAATAGAATTTCATAATCTAGAAACTAGAAAGAAAGGCCTTCCAAAAAAAAGAGAGGGAGGGAGGTGTACGTACTTTTGAGCGGCAGAGCTCTGGAATAAGGGACATGGAGGGAGGTAGCGACGAGGGAGGATATGAGGAGGCCTCTTCTTGCGACGTTTGAATTTGGAGACTTTGGTTCCTTTCTATGAACAGCCTACAAATTCGAACAAGCATACTTGTTCACTGTCACGGTTACTGCCATCATTATGCTTTGCCCTGTTGGACTCATCTCATTCTCTCTCACTCTCTCGTTTTGCCGTAGCCACCAGTTATCGCCCGCCCATGGATAATGAGGATGAGGTTGCACAAGTGGCCCCCTTCGATCACGACTATATTCTGAAATTACCAAACATTTCTTTTTCTAAACAAACTAAAGAAAAAAAAAAAAACAAGGGACACCGATTAATTGAAACACACACAACTCTTCCACTCAAACTAATTTTATTCAAGAGATTTTGTCATATATTATTTTTACTATTTCATTTTACCATTAACGAGCTTGAAAACAAATCGCTAAAAAATAAAGGTTCAAACTCAGGAAGAAAAAAAAATGTTTCAATCTTCACCAAAAAGTATAAAAATACAATAGGTGAACTTAAAATAAAATTAAAAAAAAAAAACGAAGAGAGGGAGAACACATTAGTGAATGTTTCATTCAAATGGCTTCAACAAGTATCATAATTCTTCGGAGGAATCGCATCACAACCACTTCAAAACTACCCTTATATTTTTGTTCCTTTCAGGAAAGACATTATTGATGAATCATCATCATGTTGATGATGACAGAATGTTGATTTCATGAAAACTAGACACTGTTGATATATTTTTACAAAATATGAACACAGTATTGGTTAGTTGCTGACAAAGTATGATACACACTTGGGGTGGCGAATGAGTCACTCGAGAAGGCGTTTGTGCTTACACCAGGCAATGGCAAAGACGTACAAGAATATGGAGCCGGCGGTGCCGCCAGCAACAGTCCAAAGGAATTCCCGCATCCCAGACTTCTCAGTATCAAAAAGCTCAATATGAATGTTAATCCCCATAACACCGGCCACCACCACGAAAGCACTCACCACTAGGGTTGCCGCAGTAAGCATCACTCCCATTTGCAACAGATGGTTCTGCTTGTCATCCAGCATAATGTTGATGTAGTCCTCTGTGTCATCCACATACTCCCTCAGCTTCAAAACAGACAACACCAACACCAACAAAAACAAGTTACTCCAAGTATGTTGCATAGGGTTGTGTTGAAAACATGAGAAAAGTTAGACTATAATCCCATCTTGAACTGCTGCAGATGATCACGGTATCAATTGGCTCCTATGATTTTTTTTTTCACATTGGTACTTACGACATGAAGAAATCAAATCCAGACTAAAATCAAAGATCTAGGTATTGATGTACATGAGTGTGTAAACTCTGAAGTACAACGAGAATAAATTTAAGATATGCTTTGTGTGTTTTAACAAGTGATAAATTGTTAAAACTCCTTTTTGTTCCTTAGAGGCGTCAAAAGTATTGATATCAACATCCCTACTGTAACTCTTCTGATTTAAGTACTGTAAGGTCTTCAAACCCTTCTGCTTGGTTATTTAGCAAGCAATATATTACTCTACAAATTCAACTTGTCAAGCCCACCAGTTGGGCATCACTTGCAAAGCAACAAGTCCTCCTGACAATTCTTGGAAATCGAAATATTGTTTATCTGGTTAACTCTCCTAAATATAGATTTGGCAAATTTTCAGCGCTTCCAAAGCATCCTTCAAGCAACATGTCATTAGCCTAATCAATCAGAGAATGAAAAGGTTTCTTCCCTCTTAATAGTGAATATTCCTTTTGTGGTGGAACTTCATCTACCCTTTCAGAGGGCCAAAAAGCTTGTCACATGTGGCTATGAAAAAGAAAAGCCCAACCAAAAGAATTCACTAAAATTTGCATACCGTGGATAGTTTGTTCAGTGTGCCATCAATTTGCACGAAGTACGCTTCCAAGAGCATCTCAAGCTCCTCTACATCAAGTTGCTTGGTTACAGCACTATAGGTAGTGCTAGTACGAGTTCCATGGCTGTCCCTGCCAAGTGCATTTTGATGATCTTCATAGCGTGCAAAACCTCCACCAGTTTCCGATGATATTTCAGGAGGTCTCCTAGTACAAGAAAATTAAATGATTATAGAGAAGACAGTTAATACAGTAAGAGCATGCACTGTGATCAAATTGATGGTAAAGTTACATGCCTGCCATCCACATCAGTTTGAACATCTTGATCATCCATGTCATCTGCATCATTCATGGATGAGGCTGAAGAATCCTCAAGCTGCTGTTGAACTAACTTGTCTGTCAGATACATCTCAGCCATATCTTCATCATCATCTAGCAAGTGTTCCAATTCATCCCTTACCTACAGATGAGTAGTATGCAAAATCAATCAAAAGTATCCCACATGACAGAAAGTAATGAAATTACAGATGAAGGAAGGCCTGTTCAATGAGTAATGTCATACGATATTAATTAGCAAGGATAAGGAAGTGGTAACAGTTCCAAAAATACTCAACCTTTTGAACTCGTCCAGTAATTGCAACCAAGCGGCTTTTAATTTGACGAACACGTTCCAAATTGAGAGTACTAATCTTTGAAGTCAACTTATCTAAGGCAGGATGAGCCTCTTGCTCCAGTGTCTTTGCCTGCTCAAAAAGATGGCAGAAAAATAAATACATAGGGAAGTGAGAAGATATAAGAAAAACGAATAAACAAATGAAGAGAATACATATATACTTCATTTTCTAAGATTCCACAAGCAGCCTCAAGGCATGCCTCCAATGCTACAAACTCAAATGGAAGAATCTTCATCCCATTCCTATTCTGGAATTCCTGCTTCCCTCCTGCTTTAGTTTCCTCATCTTGATTTTGAGGACTAGCAATTCTGGATTGTGGCTCTTCCAAATCGTACAATTTTTTCCAGTTTGAATCATCGCCGCCATTTCCCTCCTGTACTATTGAGAATAATGAAGACAACACTGTTACCAGACAAAATAATAGAAATTGTATAAAGTAAATAAACAAGAAATAAAGTACATGCAGGTCTATAGCACCCTAATCATCTGTGTGCCATAAAACTTGCAATAGGTGAAATATAAATAGAGGAATCTTTAAGAGTGACTTCACAAAATACCTTAGTGGTTATTTTTATATCTTATCCGTAGTTATACTTTTTTTACTCCATATTATAAGATATTTTGTATGACAAATTTTTTGTTTAAAATATTGGATATTGGATATTTTTCTTTCAATTTTTACCCCTATCTTTAATACTTTCATACTCCTTATATATAACCCTATAATGATAATAGAATGAGGCATTTAATAAGGATAAAATACGAATATAGATACCTTTTGCATTGATTTCAGGTAAAAAATAATAATTTTCTTAATATGCGTATAATTGATACAAAATACCTATAATCTGGAGGGAGTATTGAACAACAATCCCAATTTACTTGTATCAAGATATGCTAACATTGCGGTTGTATGTATAATCTCAACTCCTTGTTAATTAAGCCTATGTAGTAATAACTACCATAATTCGTGCATCTATTATATATATAAACATAGGTGGATATGGAGGAAATTTGAAGTGTCACATTAGCAAGGAATTCTAAAGTGTCATGTCATCAAGGATTTCTCATCAATTTACTTTTATTTTGATATTAAATTATTCAATTGTTTCTCTCTCTCTTTAATATGTATTAATGGCAGTTCACTGAATTTGAATAATACCTTTGTGGATAATTTTGACTTGATATATAATGAATTATCCTATTTAAATCATTTTTAAAATGGTTTTAAATGGGTAATCATTTCTAAATAATTGTATTACTCAATAACTAATTCAGTGTACTACTTCTAGCAATAACCAAAATCATAAATGTGAGTTAGTTGCTGTAATGAGAATTCTGTATTTTATTTTACTAGATTGCACATTATTAGCAACTCTCAAACATAAAAATGTTTTATTATTTTTAATAAATTTTATTTCCATGAAATTATTAATGCTTGAAAACAAAAAAAATTATTATTGCTCAACTAAATTACATTCACCGAATATCAATTTTTTCCTAGCCAAAGATTTATCTAATTATTTTGAAAATTAAAAATAAGTCAAATTTTAGTAATTAATTTTGAATTAAAGTTCATTTATATATGTGTCTAAGCTACCTCGACATATAGTTCATTATATCAAATTATGGAATATAAATTTAAACCTAAAAATCGCAAACTTTTCAAATTAAATCAATAAAAATTAAATAGCATTTTTTAAACAAAATTAAATAGAATTTCAACTATAATTAATATATACATCAACAATAAAGTCAAAATTTAACTAAAGCTTTTTATAGTTTTGTCTGAAACTTTAATTTTCAATTAATGATGTGATTATTTTGAATAAATTAGAATAAAGGGGAAACTAAGTAATAAATAATAATTAATGTAATAAGCTTCATAATTTTAAAAATATTTAATTAATTTTGCTTAATTTTAAATTTAAATTTTGATGTGAGTAACAAATAATTTTTTGGAAAAATTAAATTAAAAAATTAGTTGCATGATTAAATTTTTAACTATATTGACAATTTATTACATGTTTAGGATTTAATTTGATTATATTGTATTACCTAAACCTTAATTTTTATAATAGTTATAAAATTTTATATATGTCAATATTTGCGATTTATTGATTATATTTTTTATATATTGAATAATTTTACAAAACAATTAAAAGTTGGTAAGATTGTGTAGCCAAAAGAAAAGATATTTCATATACTTGATATTATTGATTAGTAATTCAATTTGTTTGATTGTCAAAAAAAATTTCAATTTGTTTTAATTTACAATTTAAATGTATTGAAATTAGTTTTTATCAATTTTAACTAAACTTTTCTTCCTGTGTAATATGTGAAATAAACAAAATCCTAATGTTTGTCACATGTACCATGTACAAAAATAAATTGAAATTGGCATTAACTTCATGAATTAAAAAAAAATTACCATTAACTTCATTTTTTTTTATGTGAACATTAACTTCATATTTATTATTCATTGAAAGGGACTAATATTATCCTACTTGAATACATAATTACACGTTATGCAACAAAAATATTCTCTTTATTCTTAATGTCCATAGCCGGGAGGTCAATAAACACTACTCGGTCCTTAATGTAAAACACTTTTAATCGAATCACGCGGATTAAGAATTGAAATTAAAACTAATTAACTACCTCGATTTTTTTAAAAATCCCAATATTTTTTCAAAACTATCCTTATTTAATCTCTCTCTTTTTCTTTTTGGATACATTAAATAGGGGTATTTTTCTGAAAATGTATAATAAATACTACCTCGTATTTTGTAAAAGGTCTTATATTTAGGACAAGGATAAAAATCTTATATATAGAACCGGAGGTAGTACTATCAATGTTATGTGTAGATTAATTTTTAATAATTTATTTAATATATATCATAGTATGTCTTTTTTTGACATTTATATAGAATTTAATTTATCTGAAAATAATTGCAGAAATGATCCGTGCAGTTGCATTGCTAGTTTCCATTAAGATAAGATAGAAGACAATATGGTAAAGTAGAAAAGGGCGCTAAATAAGATGAAATCAAGAAATCTTCGAAAATTTCTCGCCAAGCAACGATTTCAGATAAATCAAATATAAAACACAAGAATAACCAATAAACTACACGTAACAAAGCGAAGATGGGTACAAAACCTGAGCCTCAGTAGCTTGGTGGTGATGAAGAATTCTTGTCTGAAACTCCTCAACAAAAGGGATCACGGACGGGTCCCTCGAATTCAACAACAAAACTTCTTGCGCAGTGATTATCGCTTTTATGTGCTCCAAATTTGTCACGATCGCCCTCGCACGCCCCAGAATCGTGGAAGGGTAGGACAGAACCGGATCCAGGATCCGAAGGTCTCGGGCGGGTAGACCCGTCCGGTGCATGATGGCATACTTGCCGGCCTCTACCACTTGCGTCCGGCCGGTGGCTTCAATTAGGAGCCACGCTCTGACGCCGATGCCTTTCTTGCGATGACCGACGCCGGCGGCGGAGGCGGAGGGTCGGGTTACATCTGGGTCAGCATGGATAGCAGATTTTGAAGGGTCACGATGATTTGCCCTCATTGGCAATATGAGTAGCCTGTGTGGTTAACTCAAATCAGAATTTACTGAATCTGTGGATTTTAGAAGTGATCAAAAGAAACTAATAGCATTTGAAGCTTCCAGAGTAAGCAAAGGCAGTGGCTAACCCACCATACCCTCGGCTGTCTGAAGAGTCGTTCATGGCTATAAGCTTTTTTTCGGTCAACTTCATGGCTATAAGTTGACTTCGTTCTAAGAGCGTATTGCCCTGGTTTACCATTTTCAAAATGGTTTTTAATCAAAGGTTCGCAAGAAGATTTGTTAGTAAAAAAAATGAAAAGTTAGTTAAATTATGATTTTAGAAAATAGTTATTTTTTTATTTTTGTTAAGCAAAATCATGATTTTGAAAAATGAGGGATACTAACTTTATATTATATGTTATTTTTAATTCTTATTATCTAAATAGTTTTTTTTGTTAAACTATAATTTTGTAAAAAGAATACCTAAATATAAAAACTTATAACATACTTACTTTTACCCAACTTTATTTTTACTAATTTTATTTATTTTAACTTACTTTTATATAACTGAAAACCAAGCAGGTAAATCTTTTGCTAATGTAATAATAATATTTTATAAAAATAATAAATTTTGTTAAAACAGTTACACTGTGTTAAGGGGAAATGTATGAATATCCGATCTTATTTTGAGAATTAAGAATATCTTTTTTAACTATTAGAACTAGAAAATTATCCCTATAAACCAAATTTTACAATTTAAAATTTTTTGTCTAATTTCTATCAAACGTGCCAGTGCAAATTGGAATAAAAATTTAAATTCAAAAAGTTGATGATCTTAAATGAAAATTATTTTCTTTATTTGTATAAATAAAATTTATGTTTATATCATATTTTCAAAAAAAAAAAAGATGTCATGCATCCAACTGATTGAAGGTCAACATTTTCCATTTTCAACTCTCCTTTAGAAGATACTCCTTTTCATATTTAATATTAGATTCCTTTAATCGAATTATGTGGATTAATAATAGGAGTTAAAGTTACTTAACTACCTTGATTTTTCTAAAAATTTTAATATTTTTTCAAAACTATTCCTATTTAATCTCTTTCTCTTTGAATATATTAAATATGAGTATTTTATATAAATGTATAATAAATACCATCTCGTATACTGTAAGTGGTCTTATATTTAGAATTAGGTAAAAAAACCCAATATTTAGAATTGGAGGGAGTAATTTCTTTTCCTTTGTCTTGTATTTTTATTTTTTGGCCTGATTATTTTTATTAAAATTTTAACTTTGAGAAGAAAAATTTTATCGTGAATATTTATTTATTTTATTAATATTATCTTGTATATTTATAAAAATATTTATTATTTTCTTAAAAGATTTAGAAAATTAACTACTCTTAATAAACAATAGACAATATAATTTGTTATAAATTTGATTGTAATATACTACTATAATATTTGATGACATTGGGTTGCTTAACAAAATTAGCTGATTGTTTCCCCACAAAAGTAACTGAATTCCTGTACACACTGAACATTATACAGCCTATAAATGACCATTACTTTATTAGGGGGCAGAGAAGTAGAGATTAATTGCATTGTCAACATAAATATCATACTATTTAATGCGGTGCCTAACATATTTTATCTATTCCTTAGTTTTCCTCTAATGTAGAATGATTTCTTTTGAGAAAAAGATAAATTATGACCTATAAGAAAAATATTTTCTACATAAGATCCCACTTGAGCATGCCCAACTGCAATAAACTATATGTTCAAGCCAATGTTTTTGCAATTGGATAGGATCGGATGGTCAAATTGGTCCGACCGTTAGCCGGATAGCTTTCCGGCTCACTTTTTAGAGTTGAACCGTTTTGAGAGTTAAACCGTATTGAACCAATACGAATCAGCTTTTAAGATGAAAATCGACATTGAGCCAGGAACCGGATTGATTTTTGAAAAACCAACCGGTTCTATATTTAACCCATTTTTTTAAATTTAAATAATTACTCTCTCCGTCTTATATTATAAGACAACATTTGGGGTTTTACACATATTAAGAAATGAAAATAACACCCTTAAATTCTTCAAAAAAAATCCAGACATTCATATTTTACCCATATTAAATACTCTTTTTTTTTATAATTTCAACACAATTTACAATATTATATATTACATTAATGAAGGGTTAAAGTGACAAATAAAATCATATTGTCTTATATTATAGGACCAAAAAAACTCATTTGTTTCCTTATAATATGGGAGAGTATATCATTATAATATGTTACAATTATATTATTATAATAATATAAAATTTATAAATAAAAAAATAAAGATAAAATAAAAAGAAAATATAACCTACTTGAAATAAAATCCTCAAGTTCCCACATCAATAATTGCAACATGTGCTCTCCTTTGTCTTTATTACCTTTCAAGTTTCAAGTTTTAGTTCAAATCAACTCTTTCTGTTATTTTCCTTTATCACTCCAAATCTCCATATACATATATTATTAGAGCATTTATGAAAGTTTAAGAATTTGATATTTTTTATTTCTTATACATATATTATTATACATATAATATTATTTTTATATAATTATTACATCACCGGTTCGACCACCGATTCGACCGGTTAAACAATAAAAACCATGGCCTGAAGATATTTTCGGTTCGATGTTTGGTCCAATTTTTAAAACACTGTCTCATGTAGGCTTTCTATCATGACCAAGTGAGATCCACTGAAAGAATTTTTCTTTTTATGAGATTTGAATTTGTCTTTTTCCCATTTCTTTTTTTATCACATGATAATTAAGATGTGAGATATTTGTTTTATTCGTAAAATATTATTTAACAAGTATTTTTCGTTATTAATTTTCATCTTGAAACACATGATATTTGACTTTTAAGAAGTCATTTTTATTATTTTTTTCATTTCATTTTATTTGCATACTAAACCACCACAAACTAATTTTATTTTTTATTCGAACAAGCAAATCAAATCATACCAATTTATGTTTTAAGTAATAAGAGTAAAGGATAAACTCTTCCAATTAGATTTATTTTATAAAAAATAGTTGGAAATCGAACTTCTATTCATTTTGTTTAAGAGGTGAAAGTATCTATCACTTGTACCAAATTTAGTTAATTATTTCCAATGAAATTATTAACAGACTAACACACATGACTATGATTTTTTACTGTCAGTTTCAGAAGTTAGGCATACTTTGTTGAAGTTATCTACTTCCAATTCATTTGATCCTCTCTCTCCATTTTCTCGTCTTTTTCTTCTTCAGCTAATTTGAAGATGCTAATGAACCAAAAAGTCAAAACCTTTTTAACTTTGAAGTCTAGCTATGCAGTATACACATCCATGTGAAATTTTGGATTTCAATATCGGTAAAAGTGTTAAGATTTATGAATAAAGAAAGTAAACGCATTTGGTTATTTTTTAGTCGGTCTGCGCATCACAGGTTACCAACTGACCCAGTTGGTTATTCCTTAAGCAGCCGGCCTCCACGATCACTATCCGTCGCTCGTTTTTAAATCAAAGTCTCAGTCACCAACCAAGCAAGCCGCTATCTATACCTCTTGTTTCTTCCCTTTTTTTTTTTTTCTTTTTATTCGCAATCTAAATGAATATTCCCACTGTAGGCTAGTACTACAGAGTTGCGTGTAAGAATTTTTTTTGACAAGGTTATAAATATTTAGTATACTAAAATAAAAAATTATATTAGTAGAAATACAAATTTTAACTGTAAACAAAAATGACATCTCAAATTATAGGTATCACATTGATGAGGTGTGAGTGAGTAAATAGGTTAGAAAGTAGAGACTTGCTCTGCCTATAAATAACTCTCAAAATAATGCTCAAAATGCATATTTACGTGTAGTCATATCAAATATAACATAACACTTGTAATTAATTATCTGATTGGCAAATATATAAAAATTAATTTTAATTAGAAGAATGAGTTTTATCTTGGTTTCTTGCCTCCCTAGAGCCTGTATTCGGCTAGTCCAGTGTCTATATGTTTGTTTGAAGGTAATGGATCGTGGGAAAAGAAAATGAAAGAAAAGCATATTGTTAATTATAGGGTGATTTGCCATTCTTTAATGGAAAGAGAAGACCTTAAAGTTTGAGAATTATTCATCCTCATTGGATGGAGTCCAATATAATTCTTGGAAATAAGATGGTCAATAACAAAACCTTCCATGAAATTAAAAAATTAAAATAAATATTTTAATATTTTAATTGGTTTTTGAATGATAATTTAAAAATATTTCTTACAGATTAAAAAATAAAAATATATTTTCAAATTTCGAGCAGTTAAACATATTTTTTACAAATTTAAAAAACATTTTTATGTCAAAATTAATAATATTACAATCATTTGATCAACTTTTCTTTCCGTCCTTATATTTTCATTCGACTAAATATAACAATTAGATATTTTAATGTCCTACCAAACATAATTACAAACTACGTAGTTTAATTCAATTCTCGTAAAAATCATTCTCATCTAATGAAGGGTAATATTTTAATGTCTTCCTGAAAAAATATTTTTTGTATAAGGTTATTCCACAACGGTATCACAATCTTGGCTATCTCATGTCTGGTTGAGGCTAGTATTGTATTTATCACTGTGATATGTCAATGGGGAAGGAGTGGGTCGGAGCAGGATGGTGAGGCTGGGTGGTAGATGGGAAAAAGACAACTAAGGATCTGGTATAAAAAATATCAAGATCTCTAATTTTTCTAATTTTCTAGAAGGACCTGGTCCTTTTCAGAGATTAAAAACATAATGTAATGACAAAAATACCCTTAAAAAACTAAAAGATTAAAATTAGTCACCATTTACACATGGAACTCTTCTTCCTCTCTTCTTACTCCATTGTTCCTCTAACCTACCTTCAGATATGTTGGTTTGTGGATATTTGGGATAGTTATTGTGATTGGAGGAGGACCCTTAGATGCTACTCAACCGGGGCTTTCGTAGTATATGGAACATGCTTTGATTCACCAATGGTAATGGGGATGTGAGTGAGGCAAATAATTCAAGGAAGGCCTAGCTAGGATTAGACAGCTGGTAGTGGAGAGAAGGAGAATTTGGGTTTGAGATTTTAATAAACTGGAAGTTCTGATGCTATTGGAAATAAGTCTGGGTATAGAAGTAAAATTAAATTTGAAAATTTTTTTAAACTTACCTTCTTAAATGAAATTTAAACTGCTGAAAACAATCATAATAAATTGCAGATTATAAGTTTTTCACTTAAAAAATTTGATAATTCAACTTGAAATTTTTTTTTCAAATCTACATTTTTGAATAAAATTTTGATAAAATAGTTATAATGAGTTAGAAACTCACAGTTCCTGACTTGAAAATTTTATTGCTTCAATTTAGAAATTTTCTTAAAACTTATCTACTTGAATAAAATTTAGACAATTAATAGTAAGTTAGAAATTCTGAGTTTTTTACTTGAAACTTTCATTGATTCAACTTAAAAATCTTTTTTAAACTTATTTTCTTGAATTAAATTTCAACAGTTGAAAATAGTTATAATAAGTTGAAGATTTAGAGTTTTTCATTTGGAAATTTTGTTGATTCAACTTATAAAATTTAATATCATGGTTATAAAAAATAAATGTTATCTTTAATTTTTAAATGAACATATAAGGGTATAATTATACAAAATTAATGAATGTTATATTATAATTTAAAAGTGATAGATAAATCGAAATAATATTTTTAAAAGTGAAAGTTAAAAAGAAACGGAGAAAATGTTTTACACATAATACATAAAAGTTCTACCCAAAGACATTAAATCGATCGAAATGAATCAAACAAAGCAACTAGGTACTCAAGTTGACATTAAAGAAGCAACAAAACATATAGGGCTGGAAGCATAATAGGGTTTTAATTATATTATTAATTATTATTAATATTCAAAGACGTTGGTTGCTTTGTGAAAGTATGAACTGTGAGGACCAAAAATTGAAGCAATAGTGGAAGATCGAGTCAGCAATATATTCTGATATTCTCTGATTGGATCATCTTCCCCTCAGTCTCCACTCCACAACGTGGAAAGGGTCAAATTAAATAGATTATGCCAGTGCCACAATAAAATATGGTATGGTGCTAATATAGAATATTTTTAGAAACATGAAATAGAAGAAAAAAGATACATGAAATATTCAATATATCAAGTAATATAAGAAAAAATTAGAGAAAAAAATTTGGATTTGCTTCCCAAGATGCAAAAGAATAAAAATATCAAACGGAACATTTTAGGCTAAAACAAATATAACAAAGGTGTAAAAGAATTGTGCCAACTTGCCATTTATACACTTACCTGGTGGGATATATCAATAATAGAGATCTCTTTAATTATGCCACACTCAAAAAGACTTTAGTTGGTATATTAGAAAAGAAAAACAATAATATTATTAATAGTCAATAAGGAAATTGTTTTATTGAATTAGTAATATTTTAAAAAAATATATTTGAAAGGTTGTCCGAATTTTACTTAGTAGAATTATCCTACTATCTATTATTTTAAATTTCAATTGAAGTTAATTATCCTAATATATTATTTAGAAGAATTTTTTTGGGCTAAATATATAATTTTGGCTACAGTTTAGATTGGAAGTTTTCTCCATGATCATTAAGCATAGTATTTGCCACTCGCACGCTCTCTTCTCCTTTTTTTCTCGGCATACGGCATTTTGTCATCGTGTCTGTATGCCTTAACTTGATTTAGTATAAAATGAAGTGTATGCTCCATAATTTAAAAAGATACAAAAAAGGTCAATAAACACTGGGTAACCACTTTCGGAATCACCTGCTGGTATCTTTGGCAAATACGGGACATGAGGATATTCAAGAATGAAACACCTTCTTATGAAGAGATCCTCTTCTCCATCTGTTCGATGACTGAACATACCATCAAGTCAAAGCAAACTCTCTCCAATTTTGATCCAGGATAGTTTTGTTTTGTTTACCTTTTTGGCCCTGTGCTGTTGTTTTCTGTACAGTTTCGTCTCTCTCTGTTTGTTCTTATGTACAGTTTGGGCTCCTTTGGATGAAATTCATTTTCACTAAAAAAAAAAAAAGGCAGTAACCAGTGTGGCAGCTCAGAAATTAAGCATGTGTGCCTCTAGTAGCTGATTATGTACATAGGTGGAGTAAGGGCAACTATTAATTATTTTTTTAATATTTAGAGTAGTTATTATTAATAAACTATTAAGAAACAATTTAAAATTTGGTGAAATATTAAAATATCATATTTTATTTTTTTTACAACAAATATCATATATTTAATTGATATCATATTATTTGTCTATGATAGAAATGGAAATTATCAATTACAATTAAGAATTTTTTTTTTCAAAATTTGGGGATTTTGAAATGGGAATGAGAAAAAAAAACCATGATAAATTGTTTGGTACTTAGAAATGAAAAGCCATGGGGATGACTGATTCCTTAAACATGGGAATAAGCAAACCCACCTTCGAATTCTATTATAGCAATACGAATAAACTTTTTTAGACAAAATTGATCTTGCCTTCATCCTTCATAATCGAGGCCCCTTCCACTTTGTCCATCTTCCACATTCTTCTTTGACGACCCACAACCTTCCAAGAACTATCACTCTCCCCATTGGTCTTCCTCGTTCACCTTCCCACACCATTATCGTCTTCGATCTCTATTCCCACACTATCATCGTCTTTGATCTCCTTGCTTGTGCAAACTTATGAAATCGCTAATTGCCATTCTTTTCGATTGCTGTTTGCCGTCGACACTTCCGTCGCTGCCTTGGGTTCATTGTGCCTCCATTGTCAGATCTGCTTCTCCGAAATCCTGGACGATGTCCTTCTTGTCCCTAAATTCAATTTTGACATGATGGCAACGGATGATGGTGGTTTGGGAGCATGGGAGGGAGAATACAACGACAATAGTTCTGGATGGGAATGATGATTTTGGATTGGATGGCAATGGCAGTTCTACATTATGAGAGGAAAGGGGCAATTGAGTTATTTTTTGATATTTTTTGTCTCTTTTTTTTTCTTATTCTCATAATTATAATTATTCTTGAGATACTAAACATACATTTAAAATATATTTTTATTTTTATTTTTATTCACATTTCCTAAAAAATCATTCATCGTAATAGACGTAGCCTTATTGTTGCAACTTGCAACTCCTACTGTACTTGAGTACTTGTAGTGTTGTAATTATTGTTCTTACTTTTCCTCTAGCTACTCTTAATATTATTCTGTTTTTACTCTAACTTTTAGTATTATTATTATTATTATTATTATTATTACAACTTCCATAGCTATATATTATGTACTATCTACGATACTTTTTATATGTTATTTAAGGTTTTCAAATAAGACTGAGAAATATAATTAATATGTTAAAAAAAGTTTTAAATTTTTTTAATATGTCTTTTAATAAATTGATAGATTAAAAAAATCAAAATGTTATGTTTGAATTTTAAAAGGACAAATAATGACATAATTGGAAAAATAATAATTAATATTTTCTTGAAATTTAAAACTAACAAATAAATATAACTAAATTTATTTTTTCAAAAGCAACAATTAAAAAGAAATGAAGGCCAGCAATATTTGTGAACATAAATTTAAGGGAGAATAACATTTTGATACCAAAATAATAAATTTGTTATGAAATAGAATTTGTTAATACTTGTTTTTTTAATTTTATTACTCAGTATTCTAAATCTTATCACTTTTTATTGGTTAAAATTTTTATTTATAATTAATTACCTCTACTAATTCTTAGCTTGTGATTCCCCTGAAATTTAATTAGGTGAATCGTGAATCTTCCATATATAGCTTAAAAAATAATTTGTACTTAAAGAACAATAAACAGTTTGTAAATATTATGATCTGTTATAAATTTTTTAAGCTATGGATCTATGATAAGGGCTAAATAAAAACATTTTAAACAAATTTCTAATAACTTTTCATAGCAGCTCTTATTAATTCTATGTGACAATAATTTTATAGTAAACATTGAAAATAGGGGAGAGATTTCTAGTTTTATAAGTTTATGGATCTATATATGATAAGGGCTAAATAAAAATATTTCAAATTATAAGAACCTAACTACAAAATTTTTTATAATAAAACTAAAATTGAAAATTAAGTATAATTATAAGAACTAGAAAATGTAGCATTTAGATAGTCAGGTTTTTTAATTACGACATAATATACTTCATATAAATAATTGATATTTTATAATATATCATTAATAATTAATGCTCATATATATAATAAACTAAACTAATAGTTCAGGTATCCATTCTGAAATATATCATATCAGCTTATTTTCGCACATGCTCTCTGTATGTCATATTTTTCTTCCTTCTTTCTCTTGAGTGAGTTAGATCGAATTTGATATCTCGAAAACTCAGAATTCTTAGAGGTTTTCTTGAAGGCGAGTTCATTCATGTATTTGAACAGCATTTGAAAAAAATCAATACGTAAATACGATGACCAACCAAAGATATCTCTTACACGTAGTAAATATGAGATCAAATCACAAAAATTAAAACAACTGAATATAATGCTTTAATTAAGCATATATCGAGAGACATATTTGAAGCCTAAATTAATTAACCAAGCACTCAATATTGCAATTCAGCAAGAAAAGAAAAATGGAGGAAGGATTTATATATATACATGAAGATACTAACCCAGTTTCAAGTTTGAAAGGAAGTTTTCCAGGAAAGCATGCAGGTAGAGGCGATCTCAACCACTTGAGATGAGGCAGTGTTGGGAGGGATGAGAAGAAGAAGCAAAATGAGGAACATCATTGTTCAAATTCGCATGCAATTTTAATTTGGAGTCTGAACTTGAAAGTTGAAACACACTACTGTCGTTTATAGTAAGTGATCGAACATGCAATACTTTACATGTTCGTACGTTATAAGGAACAATACCTACCAGCCTTTGACACTATAATCACTTTCACTTGGCAACTAATAGTGGTGGAAATTAACTGGTGAAGTTCAAATTCTAGTTTTCTTCGAAGCATCCATGAATGATCATATTCTTGAGTGCTTGTTTGGTTGGAGAAACAAAAACCTGATATAGATATATCATTGGTTGAATAGTTGAAAAACTAATTTGAAGACAATGCCTTTTCATTATTTATGTATAGTTGTATTATATTTTTGTATTTATTATTTTGAGAATATTTTTTTTTTTTTAGAAATGAGATCAAACAAAATTATTTTTATCTTCAAGTTTTTCCCATTTTTTATTCTATTCATTTTTTCCTACTTGCCCTAACACGTACTTAAAGTTTAAGTTGTAATGAATATAATATATTATCAACAAATACCACAACTAAATAGTGTTTAAAATATTAGGCCTATTTAATTTGAAATAGGATAAAAATGATTTTTTTATAATTTTTATTATGTATTTATAATTATTGGTTAATAATTCTTATCGCTTTTATTATGTTTCTGAAGTTAAAACATTGTTTCCTGCTTTCAAAATTATTTTTATTTAATTATTTTTATTTTTTATATATATAATAATCCAACTCTTATAGAAGATGATAATTAAATAACTTGAGCGAGCTTATATAAACAAAATATTGCGGTAGTCACCTATACGTGCATTACCAGCCACTCAAGCTGAACCAGCCTTTGAGTCAACATTGACTTTCACTTAACATCGAATCGAACTGATGCTCTCAAATGATTCATCATGTTGAAGTTGAAGTTCAAAATTGAAATATTTACTAAAAATTAAATTGTTAGACTGAAAAAATTTGGCTGCTCACATCTAACCCATTTATAGATGAGCCATTTCTAAATGATTTGCCTAATATTACACTTTTAATAGGTTACTCCAATAACATCAAAATTAGACACATTTTTCTCAGCATTGTAAGGGATTTGAAACGAGTCATATTATTATTTATAATTTATAAATAGTATGATTTTATATTGATATGACTGTCAAAAGCTTATAATAACAAGGACATTTATATACCAAACATTGACCATATGTTATTATATATGAAAATTAAATGACCTTTCTCCTTTATTCTAATTGTGTTTGTGGATTGAACTAAAGATTAAGTGGAAAGAAAGACTCGAAAAAATAGGGTCATTTGGCAGTTTGTAAAGGACCCTAAGACTCTATTAGGTTCGAAAGATTTTGGAAGTAAGGAGAGGAGAGAAAAAATTTTTTATCTTATTTTTTTTAAAACTAAATAAGAAAAAATGAGTATTTTCACTTTTATTTTTTCCTCTCCTTCCTGTCTAAGGATGGGAAGAAATATATTTCCTTCTTTTATTTGATTTGAGAAAAAAATAGGATAAAAAATTTTGCCTCCCTTCCAAAAATCTCTCGAACTAAATGGAGCTTAAGTGATGATTAACATGATAAGTTTGCTATCCAGTAAAAGAGTGTAATTACGTACTAATTCATTAATTAGAGAGGGGAACGAGCAAGCCATCTAGAAAACACGTATAGCAAAGCGTTCCATGTAGGATCGTACTCAGGTGCTGTATGACTTGCTCCCCTGCACAATATAATTCCCACACATACATTATTATACATTCGATTTTCAAATCTACCATTGTATTTTATGAACAAATAAATAAAGTTGAGAGGTGAGACTGTTTGTTAATATTCTTGCCTTCACTGTCGCATATGTTAAGCTGTAATTGTTGTGCGTATGCTTCACTGTATATCTGCAGAGCAAGTAACAAAATGTCATAGACTCAACTGTATATTGTGGCATCTCATCTATTTATATGTTTGTTTATTCATAATTAACTAAATGCATTTCTCGGTATGTTGCATGACATTTAATAAATGCATTGTACTATTATTCACTTGCCTATAAATAGTGCTGTTTGCTAAAAATTTTATTATATATATATCTTGATATATTGATTAATGATACATTGATATTGATATATTGATTTAACATACATCTTTTCTATGTTAACATTATTTAAAAAAAGTCTCATAAAATTGAGAGTCCAATTAAGTTAAAGTAACTTACCCTCCAACTTGTCCTTCAACATGCCATGCTCTCCACTTGCTACTTTCAGTCAAGTTCAGAGACTTTATCCATGCATGAGTACCTATATATGGGATAACCATGTCATGGTCTCCAGTGTATCCACACAAAAACCAAAACTAAATAAACATTTAGACTAGTCATAGTATACATGTAAAACAAACAAAAGAAAAAAGAAAAATAATAATTTTTTACTAAGGATAACTACAATATAATAAACATCAATATATATATATATATTCAAAAGTCATAAATAATATAACCTCTTATAAACATTCTGTTTTAGACTCATGTCTAGGTTATATATAACAATTTTTTTTATTTTATATATCAAATGGGGCTTTTTTTTTTTTACAGGGATATATGAAATGGGACTTAAATGTAACATTTTTTTTAGATGAATACCAAGTGTATCCTCTAGTCAATAACCAAAACTAATCCCCTAATTTTCAATAAAAATATAAGAGGTTTTTAATATTAAATTAATAAAAACATAATATGTAAAACAAATTGTTTTGAAAAGCACATGATAATTTAATACTAAATTGTAAAAAATATTTAAATGCCAAGTTTTTATTAATCAAATCTAATAATAATTTAGTTTAGAAGAGGACTTGAGATATAGTTCATAAGAATCTTGCCACAATCTTTATCTTGGTGTGTGTTTAGATTAGATTTTACATAATTGATTTTACAAAATTGATTTTAATTAGTGTGTATTTGGATAAATTTATCCATAATTAATTATGAAGATAAGTAATTTTGTGAAAAATAATTTATGTTTAAATATTTTTACCTTAAAAGTGATTTTGAGAAAAATACAAGTTCAATGCAGCAGGGTGTCAATAAATAAAATAGTATACCTGTAAATCAGAACTGTGTAGGCTTTAATTATGATATGGCACACTACGTGCGACGTCGTTTGTGTCAGCTAAACTCTCATTGCATCTCGCCCACTTCTTCTCCGTTCCCTGATTTGTCAATTTATTTTTTTTTTAAAAACTCAATTTTGAAATTGAATAAATTTTGGTTAATTTATCACTACGAATTATATATATATATATATATTGGAATTAAATTCACCGCACCTTTGGAATGTGGAGGACTGGAGGGCAGTGTGAACATTGAAGGCATTAGCCCAAACGTAGAGAGAATATATATTGTCCGTTTGAATTATTTTTTTATAAAAATTTTTTTAAAATAATTATATTTTATAAAATAAAAGAATTTACTATAAATTTATTTAAATAAAAAAATGACGAGCACATTAGTGACAACATGGGCCTCAAAATTAAATTTTTCACAGTCCTTCCATTCAAAAGGGAAAAACATGCAATAAACATGCAAATTAATAAAATATTAAGTATTTTCTAAGTGGGTGTACTGTGTATAAATACTTCTGTTGAATACTATCAAACATTATTCTAGCAACGCTAAAATTTCATTAATTTTTTTTCATAACAATAAATTCATTCATTTGAAGCTAGCAGCCTAGCATTTAACTTGGGTTAATATTGTACTCACTTTGGTTTCATAAATAAAGCACCTTGTGAGTGTATCTATGGATTATAATATATTCCCTTTTTTTGTAAGAGATCTTTTAGAAAAATTTTTTATCCTTTTTATAAGAAACCTTGTAATATTTAATGAAATTTTTCTTATTTTATCCTTATTATTTATTTTTTTTTCATAAATTGTTATTTGACTTTTTAAATAAAAGAGACAATATCAATTGATCAAATACTATTAAATGTGGATTGTATTAATATATTAAATAGGAGTAAAAAAATATTTGACTTTTTTTTAGGATTTTAAAAAGATGACTAACTTTCTTAATATATATAAAATAGTTGAAAGCCCCTTATAAAAGGGAGTAGAGGGAGTAAGTCACCTCTTAAAATTTTTCTATTATTAAATAATTTTTTCAAAATAATTTTCATCAATAAAGTGGGAGAGAGAAATTTGAAATTCATAAGGTATAAGGTAAACCATTAATCAAGGGTAAATTTGTAAAAAAAAATTTTCTATAAATTTAATAAGTTTAATTAACTTTAACTAATTTTATTTATTTATGTAAGGTAAATAATAATCTTATATTTAAGATTGAATGTACTATTATAGTCTTGCTTTTATACTAATTAGAACTGATTATGGTGGTTGGTGGGACTACTAGCTTCATTATTGTACATTAAATATTAAGAACATTAAATGATATTCCATTCTATTCATATTATAAGAGTTTTTATAGAAATATTTAGTAAAAATTTATCTTTTTTACCTCTATTGATTATCGTTTCATTAGTTAAAAAAAGAGAGGGATGAGAAAATTTTTTAAAATAATTTTTATTGGTAATTAATAAAGATAAAATTGGGATGTTGGGATTTTTTTTAGAATTTTAAGATATACAACCAATTTTTGTTTAATAAGCGTGAAACAATTAGAAACTTCCTATAATATAGGCTAGAAGAAGAATATATATATGTACTACCTCCGCTTTCTAAAAATTATCATTTTAAAGACTTTATAATTTTTTAAAATATTTGTCACTTTAAAATTTTAATGAAATATTATTTTTTTTAATTATTTTATCCTTAATTGATGTAAAATAAAACATTTAAGTTAAGAAGATTTTAGTAAAATATTATTAAATTTTATAATAATTTAAATCATTTAATATTTTTCTTAATTTGTATAAAAATTTTAAAACGACATTTTTTTGCAAATTGGGAGTATATATATGATCTTATAAATTTAGTTGAGCAAGAAAAGAATAAATAATTTATTAATTTATTTACCCGACGCCATGGTCTAGAGTGGTCATGGGTGGAAAGAAGAGCTCCAAGAAATCTTCTTTGCCGATACTAGGATCCTATTTGGATAATTCTGGTTGGTCCCACTCCATTGGTTTTGGCGAATCCGTAGCACAGTTAGGCTCTAATATGTTTGAAAGCAACACGAATTTAATGCTCTGCAAAATTTGATAAAGTTCATCAGAAGATAAAAATTGATGATATCGACAATAAGCTTGCAACATAAGGGCACACATATTACCTCCTATACAATTTCAATATCCTCTAAACAGGCAGTGTTGCTTGGGTCTACATCTTCATATTCACCATGGCAATGCCTTTTGGTTGACTTGAAGAGCATGAAAGAGTCAAATATATCAGAAGAAGGAAACTGTAATTATATTTGTAGCCTAGATAATATAGCAGGGAGAATAGGGTGGCACTCTACCTGATAAAGTTTGGGTCCTCTTTTGTGAGCAAAGTAAAGTCTCCAGTTCATGTCAACCGTTTCACTTGTAACTGGGTTTCCAATCGAATAACCCTACAATAACCATTCGGACAAAATATGAATTTACCTTATGTACAAATTAAGAATATGATTACAAATTTCATGACCTGATTAGAATGAGAAAAAATGGTTTCAAGTGTTTCAATTATAAGCTACCAATGATACACCTTTAGATTCATTTGTGGCTTAAGTCCTGCATCATCACCTGCAAAAAAAAACCCTAAACAAGAAAGAGAATACGGAAACCTTGTGGTTTAAATCTGGAAGTCCTACTCTGGATATTCATGAATCATATTATGCTGCTCTTGAAGCTATAGTACTTTATGAAGAGCATGTTTTATCAAAATATCCTATGCATTCGGCCTCTTGTTCCATTTATAAACACTGAACAAGCAAGAAGTTAAACTCTTTTGTATCTGGTCCGACCCCTAATTGTTGGTATTGAATATCATATCGGATGGTTAAATAACAAAAAGAACACTCACAATTATAAAGCAAATAATGCTAGTATTAGTTCGCATTACCATCCGATATATCTTGTTGACAACCATCATCATATGGATCACTAGAGATGGACAAAGGATGTTTCAGGAACCGGGGATGAGACAACAACCACTGCATATGCACATCCAAAACGTGATGTTTAGTAGTAACATAATGATTGCATATTAGAACGTTACGTTTTGTGAAGACGTAAGTCAATATTAAAGGGCTGGATGTTCGCACAAACATTTCATCATATGCTTTGTGTGCAAGTTGAGACAAGAAGCGTGTGGATAAACATATTTCGACGACCTTACCTTCCTCAGAAATTCATAGGTTTGTGCAGCAGATGATGTATCATTCACTTCATATATATGTCTGAGAGTTTGCTGCATAGGAGAACCCAGTGCCAACAGGGGCAGCTGCGAATATCATGTTAGATACCTAAAAGTTTTGGAGTCAAAGAGTAACATCATGCGAAATAATGTTGAATTGATTATTAATGCATCACTTCAATATTGAGACAAGATTGTGACAGTGACACAAGTGTTTCTTCTCATCAAACCTTGGTCCACGAGTATGGATTCAACTTGAGCGTTGGAATTTTCCCTCTGCCACTACTAGATTTGGCATAATCAAAGGACAAATTGAAACACAATTACACTACTATCAGAGACAGAGAGAGAGAGACTGAGAAACAAGCAAAAGTGAGGTGGGGTCTTAACCACTTAGGACGACGCAATGTTGGGAGTGATGAGAAGAAGCAAAATGAGGAGCCTCATTTTTCAAGTTCATAGACCCGACTTAATCAGTTCAAAATTGAAACATATATATATATATATAATGCACAACACCTTACTGACTCGTAGTATATATGAGCATACTTCTCATCTGATTTCCCTTGTATCTGCTAATGTCGCAGTCAACTTTGAATCGCCAGTCAGACTGTGAGATTAAATTATATTAGGGCAAAGTGTGATTTATTACCAAAATGAGTAAATATTCCGGATTCGCAGCCACAGGGGAAAATTCTCTTTTTTATCCTTGAACAATTCTTTCTTTCTTTTTTTGGAGTTTTGAGCTTTCACCTGTTTATTTACTAGAAAAATAACACAAGATATTAGTATTTTTTTCTTATCAGAAAAAATGTTAATATTTAAGACATAATAATTATATATATATACACACAAACAAAATACCAAAATATGATGATGATGAACCGAAGCTATCTCTTACCCCAAATAATAATAATATAATAAATCCCGAAAAAATGAATGACATTCTTTAGTTAAGCACAGCGACAAATTAACACATTAATTTGTACCCTAGTCAACCCAACTACATAAGAGTAAAGTATGTTATATATGGATGTATATGCGTGTACTCACCCAGTCTCAAGCTTGAAAGGATGTAAGTTTTTCAGGAAAGCCAGGGAGGTTCTACCAAATGTAGCTAGCAGCACTTCATGGATTTTGTAGTTTCAATTAAATTACTTTTAAAATTCAGTTTCTTTACTAAAACATGTTAACTTCTATCTATCTTATCATAAACTGTTAGCTTTTTAGTTGTCGTCAACTTATTTATTTATTTATTTTATGAGAGTAAGGGATCAGAAAACCCCAAATAAAAAATACAACACTACAAAGAAAATGAAAAGTATAATAAAATAAAACAGAAAAAACAAATCACACATAAACAGAAGAAGATGCTACTGTGCATGGACAAAAATATAAACTTCCAATCTCAAGCTCGTTGAAAAAAGAAGGGAAGAAAGCTCAAAGCCACAACACATGGTAATATTAATATTACTTCACATATGCAGGTTAAAACTTTTTCTTCATTATCTAATTACTTTGCAGCTGTTTATTTTTAAATATTGCTTCGATTGCAAGTTTGACGAGTAGAGGAAGCAAAATGAGGAACCTCATTTTTCAAATTTGCACACGCAACTTAAATGCATGTTTGGTTGATCATTTTGTGCATGTTTGATTGTCCGTTTTGAAAAAGAAAGCATGGTTTTCAATCATGGTTTTTTAAAAGATGTGTTTGGTCAAACACAGATGAAACCCAAACTGACTTTTTGAAAAACGAAAAGTGGGTTAAACTGTGATTTTGGAAAAGAAGGGGAAAAGTTACTTTTCCTTTAACAAAATGTGGGTTTTGGAAAAGGAGAAATAAATTTACTCTATATTATACATCTAAAAGTACTTTTAACCCCTATCATCTAAACAGATTTTTTGTCAAACTTATTTTTACAAAAAGAATATCCAAACATAACAACTTCTAACAAATTTACTTTATTTAAACTTCATTTTTACAAACTTAATTTATTTTAACTTAATTTTATAGAACGAAGAACCAAACGGGCCTTTGTCAACCAAACTATAGTTTTGAAACATCATTTTTTATCTAGATGTGTTGTGGTTTACAAAACTGCCTTTTTAAAAAATAAAAATAGGATAAAACGTCCTTTTTATTAACATGTGGTCGAACATCTTTTTCAATTATCTTAACTATGATTCATGCCAAGACGGTCTACAACAGAGACTCTTTATTTATTAAAGGGTTTGATTGAAAAATACTGAAGTAAAGAGAGACTTGCATATGATTTTCACTAATTTGAAAAAAGTCTATGATAGAGTAATAAGAGATGTGGTGTGGAAAATAATGAAGAAGAAATGTGTTTGTATGACTTATATTTGAATCATAAATGATATGTATGAAGGAGTAATAACAAGTGTGAAAACTCCTGAAGGTAAGATAAAGGATTTTTCTATAAGGATCGGTTTACATCAAGAATTTTTCTTGAGTTTATACTTATTTGATTTAGTTTTGGATATTCTGACAGAACATATCCAGGAAGATATTCTTAAGTATATACTTTTCACAGATCATATAATTTTAATTGAGGATTTAAGAGAAGAGGTCAACTCTAAACTTGAATTATGGAGACACACATTGGAATCAAAAGGTTTCAACTTGAGTAAAAGTAAAACGGAATATATGCATTGCAAATTTAACAAGAGGCCAGCCAGAAATGGCTCAGAGGTAAAAATTAGAGAGCAAACCATCCCAGAAGTGTTAAGGTTCAAGTATTTGGGGTCAATTTTATAGAGTTATAGTGAAATTGATGAGTATGTTATGCATAAAATATAAGTTGGATGGTTAAAGTGGAGAAAATTTTCAGAAGTTATTTGTGATTAGAGCGAGCAATCCGGGCCGGCTTGGCCCGAGGATCGGCCCACCTCGAGCTGGGCCAAAAGGCTCGGATTGCCAAACGGGCTTGGCTTGTAAAGCCCGAGCCCGCGGGCCCGTATATTTTTAAAAAATATTTTTCATATTTTTTTTACATTTTTCATATAATTTTTAAAATTTTTTCATATAATTTTTTAAATTAATACAACTAATTATTACTATCATTCACAAAAAAAATTAACATAATATTTAAATTTTACAGTTTACACATCATTAATTAATAAAATAGTATATTTTTTAATATTTTAAACAAAAAAAAGACCAAAAAAGGGGAAAACAGGCCTATTGGGCTGGCCCACCACGGGCCAGGCCCAGAAAGCCCATTTTCCTTTCGGGCTTCTAATTTTAAAGCCCGGCCCTCCCGTTTTGTCGGGCTATTCGGGCTAACCCATCGGGTCTGACCCATTTTGCCGGCTCTATTTGTGATCATAAGGTACTTACTAAACTTAAAGGAAAATTTTATCAAACTGTTATAAGGCCAGCGATACTATATGACAGTGAATGTTGAGATTTGAAAGGGTAATAAGATCATAAGATAGAAGTAGTAGAGATGAGAATATTGATATGGATGTGTGATCATACAAGAATAGATAAGATACGAAATAATTGTATATGAGAAAAAATCGGAGTAACACCTATCGAGAAGAAAATTATGGAAAATTGTTTAAAATGATTTGAGTATGTACAAAGAATAGGACAAAATGAGTCAGTAAGGAAAGTTGATCAAATGACTTGGAGTCCTATTAAAAAATGAAGAGAAAGACCAAGAAGGACACTAAGAGAAGTTATAAGGTATGACCTTTTGATAAATGATTTATTTGAAGATATGATATGTCATAGGGTTCATTGTCATCGTATGAACCATGTAGTCGACTACACTTAGTGGGATAAAACTAATATTATTGTTGTTGTAGGTAAAAATAGATTGAGCATTAATGACATCGTTGTTATAGCATAAGATTGTTATACCCTTCTTTTTTTTTTTTCTTTGGCAACAATGAAGAACATTCATGACTCCTTGAGACCAAATTATATAATACTTGCTAAAAACTAGTTATGTAATTTGTTTAAATATGTTTTTTTTAAATTATGAATATTAATGTTAACAATTTATAATTAATGTAGTGTATTTTTATATTACAACTTCTATTTATTTGAAAAATTAGAGTTTTTCACTCATATTTATTTTTGATCATTGAATTAATTATATTATTATTATAAAGCATATATAACTTAATTAGTTATATAATATTATATTATAAAATTTATATCCTTTTTAGTAATTATATATTTAAAAGTACTTTTATCTCTTATTATCCAGACAAATTTTAATTTCTCAAACTTACTTTTATAAACAAAATATTTAAACATCACAACTTACAATAAACTTATTTTTATCAAAATTTTAATTTTAAATACTTCAGTTATTATAATTTTTTTTATAAAATTGAAAACCAAGTGATCCTAATGATAAGTTTAAACTTGAAACAGAGTGCCACACGCGTGCGCATATACATACATATATATATATATATATTTATATAATGTACAAAACTAACTTTACCGAACACTTATATATGAGGATTCTTTTCATCTGATTTTCCTCATCATCTCTGTTGACGTTGCAGTCGACTTTGAATCACCAGTTAGCCATGAGATTAAATTATGTTACAGTATTTATCAAACCGATGCTGTTTTAATTAATAATGGTGGAATCCACGATGAGAAAAGAGGAGGAGGAGCATCAAGTATGGATTTTAGATCAAAGTCTCCACCCATCCATCGGATCAATCAAAAACTTGATATCACCGCTTAAACAATTTGAGATAAGTCACATTGTTGATATATGAAAAACAGTGTCTTTCTTTCTTTTCTTTTTGCCGGAGTCTTTAAATTGTAGGACGTCGTGATGTCAAAAAATATATTGATATAAAATTTAACTGTTTGTGAATACTCCCTTAACCCAAAATATAAATAATTTTTAAGTATCTCATACATTAAAAAAAAAGGAGTTAAATCATTAAATTTACCAAATTCCCACCATTTATTATTATTAATTATATTATTTCTAATATTTTTTATAATATTTATTTCTCATATATTAATTATAAATTATATGCATAAATTAAAAAAATAATTAATACATCACATTCCCCAAAAATGACTTACATTTTGGACTAGACTCCCTCTTATCCTTCTTATAAAAGCTTTTTAATTGAAACACATGAATTGAGGCAAGTGATTTTAGTTAAAAAAGTGCAAGTAGTTAAAATTAGTTAGAAGAATTGATTTTGTAAAAAAAAATAATGTAACATTCCTAAAATACTTTTAATTAATAAAAGTCATTAGTTTCTATCCACATTAATACTTGGAGAGAGAGAAAATTAAAGTTATAAAGGATATTTGTGGAAATTATTTATTAATGTTTCACTAAATTTTAAAAATATCCTAATATTACGAATCATGAAAATTTTTTAAAAAGACCTTTATATTAAAGATAGGAGGGAGAATATATTGATAATTGTGGGAAGATCGAGATGTATAAAATATTATTTATCTTTAACTATAAAATAAGCAATACGTTGTCGTTGCCTTCAATGTCATTATGTGTGAAGAATATGAAAAGGAAATCAGACATTAATTCACAAATTAAATTCAGGTCTTGAATTGAATAATTTCACTTCATTTATATTTACAATTTTTTGAACTCGATTTAAATGCATTGGTATCAACTTTTTTTTTCTGGCCAACACATTGGTATTAACTACTCCATACATTTCACTTTAGAATTACTATGATATCGAAACTGTTATGATCAAATAGTCAATGTAATCTCACATCGCCACGGGCACAAAAGTTTTCAACTCTTCATTATCTTCTTTCACTTTGTGCATGCCTAAGGTACATTTTCATATTTTATTTTGTCCAAAGTTCTCTGTTACATTTATTTGCATGAAACACTATCAGAGAAACAGAGCAATACTTCATTTTAACTTTCTATTTCATTTTCTCTCCTCCCTGTCTCTCTCTCTCTCTCTCTGAAGAATGAGAACATTGTCTACAAATGCACAAGAAATAAAAATGCAGGAAGCTGAGATTAAAGATGATGAGCCACAAGAAAGAAAATGGTCCAAACAATCACATCACAAGGGAGTAACTAACATGGCCGATAACAGAGAATGATATCCTATCTTATTGATTTAGGCCTCATTATTTCCCCAAAAAAAAAAGAGTGCAAAGTACCACCTAAACTTATTTGAAAAATTAAAAAAGGTGGCTATGATGGATATTACATTTCAGTGACTAGAATGGGGAATGAGCAAGCCACCTAGAAAACATGGCAAAGCATTCCACAGGCTTGTACTCTGGTGCTGTATGACCTGCCCCCTGCACAATTCAAATACGTGCTTGTCACTAATTTACAAATTATTGTTGCTTAATAAGAACAAATAAAGTTGGGATTGTTTCTTATTCTTGCCTTCACTGTTGCATATACTATGCTGTAATTGTTGTGTGTATACTCAACTGTATATCTGCAAAGAAATATAAAATTAGGTTTGGAGAATCATCATTCTTGGAAATTAAATCTCAAAAATTTGTAAAAAACTTGCTTCATGTGGAGGTCAACTTACCCTGCAACTTGTCCTTCCACGTACCAAGGATTCCATTTTCTGGTTTCTGTCAACTTTAGAGATTTTATCCATGCATATGTACCCACATGTGGGCAAATCAAGTCACGGTCTCCACTGATAATAAGCATAAAAAAAGAATGATTGAGAAAACACGGGTAAGCATGAGTACAATTCAATGCTAATTCTATGAGTACGTAATGAAAGCAAACAGATCACTAGAAGCAGAGAAGGAAAGAATGAGAGAAAGTTCACTAATATTAATGATGATCCACAATTTCCATCCCATGCACAAGGTGAACGAAAAGAGTCAATCTAATGGTACCTGTAGATCAAAACTTTGTAGCCTTTCTCTGTTAGGTTTTTGTGGTATGGTACACTAGATTCGACATTGAAGTTGTAAACTGAAAATAAGGTATCATTGCATCTCGACCATCCCTGCTGCTTCGTTCCCTACTTCGACAATTTTCACAAGAGTAGGTGCATAGTGGCAAAATTGATGTGAAATATGAAGTATTGTAATTAGATTCACCTCACCTTCCGAACGTGGAGGGCAGTCTGAACAACTTCATCATTAGCCCAGAGGAAGGCGAAGAAATAGTGTTTATTCTACAAACAAAATTTTATAGCATCTTAATTAAACGTGTCTGAACAATTTTACAAATCCTTTTCATTCACAAAGAAGCACAATTATCTTACAATAATACTTTTTACACACGCAATTCTGCCTTGCCATTTGATGCTTATTGCGAATATTATCTACGCTAGCTTCCAACCAATTCAACGAAGACATGCTTAGAAATAAATGGTTGTACCCTTGTAATAGGCAAATGAATCCCGAATCTCTCAAGTACACCCAAGATAGGTTAAAGGACAGGGAGCCAACAAAAAATTATCAAATGGATTATGTCTTGGAAAGGAGAAGATGAATATCCCATTCACATCTTCTTAATAATTTTTGACAAAATACAAACATACCTTAAATAATGTCAAAAAAGAAATCAATTGCAGCTTTCATGTAGTATATTGAGACCTGAAATCTAATATTTTCACTGATTTCGTTCCTTGTATTTAACATTTGTGTAGGCTAACCAAATTAATACACCCCACCAAAGAAAAGACTTAGCTCAAATTTTGAATGAAAGATTTATATATCAATTGAATTGGCTGTCATCAAGATTTATCATAGTAAGTCTAATAGAGTGAATGCTAAAGATATAAGAATTTACCCGACACCATCGCCCAGTAGATTGCTGACGGGCATTAAGTAGCTCCATGGAGTCCTCTTGGAGAGTACTAGCATCCCATTGGGATAATTTTCGCTGGGAGGGCCCTACTGGTTTTGGGTCGATAGCGTCTTGATCAGAAGCACAGGTTGGTTCTACTGTATTTGAAATATATATACTCCTGGTGCTCTAGAAAAATTTGAAAACTCTATCAGGAACCAAACGTAGCGTCTCCAATAAGTTTGTGACATGAAGAACTTATAGTAATGGACATGACTAATTACATGTGACACAGTTTGAAGATGCGCTATACATGCAGTGTTGCTTGCATCTGTATTTGTGTATTCACCATGGCAATGCCTTTTGGTTGACTGGATAAACACGAAATAGTGTAGTATTTTAGAGCATGGAAACTATAATTAGATTGGTAACTCAAATAAATCTAGTGGGGCAATTATGTGTCAACCCACCTCATATAGTTTATCTGATATAAGCCCCATTCTATGCGCAAAGACAATTCTCCAATTCATATCATTAGATTGATAAATAGATTGATCTGCAGCTGGATTTCCAAGCGAATAACCCTGCAGTCACTTGAACGGAATATCAATATCACTCCATGAATTTGAAGAAAAAGACACAGTTTTCATGGGTGGAGGAGAATGATAAAAATTGGATTAAAGTAATTCATTTTTAATCTATGAATGATGCACCTGAAGATTCAGTTGTGGCTCATATCCAGCATCATTACCTGGAAAAATGGGGAAGGAAAAAAAATTAACTAGAAAGAAAAAACATAGCCAACATGGAAACCTAATAGCTTTTTAAAGTCTAGACTTCCTACTATTGACATTCATGAATCAAGCTATGCTGTTCATGAAGGTAGACTAAATTTAGAGCACACTTATCAAATATCGAAATATCCTATGCATTTGTCTTCTTGTTCCACTTGTCAACGAGCAGGGTTGAGTTCTTTCTTTTTTCATAGCAATGCAAATAGCTGTACAACATTCAGTGACAATATTTATTCAAGTCAAAGATTACCATCAGATATCTTCTTGACTATCATAGGGAGAACGATGCCTGAGTAAGAATCACCAGAGATGTACAGAGGATTTTTGAGGAATCGTGGATGAGACAACAGCCACTGCATATGAACAACTTAAAATGGGATGTTTAGTGATAATATTCAATTGCATTGCATGTCAGACTATGAATCACTTTTTCAGTACCACTAGGTCGACATTTAAAAGAACACAACCATGCACATAAATCTTTCATCAAATACATGGTGTGTAAATAGCAGTATCAGTTATATGCACGAACGTATTTTTGCCTTACCTTCCTCAAAAATTCATAGGTTTGTGTGGATGACGATGAATCACTGATTTCATATGCCTCCAAGTTTGTTGCATAGGAGAACCCAGTTCCAACAGGGGCATCCACAAATAACATGTTAGATACCTGAAAGTTTTAGTGTTAGAGTGATGTTAGAGAAATTATGTTGAGTTGACTCCTAATGCATCATTTAAATATTGAAACAAGGTTGTGACTGAAGTATATCTCACACAAACCTTTGTCCATGAGTAGGGATTTAACTTCAGCGTTGGCACGTTCTCTGTAACAGTACTAGATTTAGCATAATCAAATGAGAAGGGACCTGTCACAGAACAAAAGAACATATATCTAGAGGTTTTCATATAGTTACTCTAAAAATAATTACACAGCAATCTGAGAATGAGAAACCAGCAAAAAAATTGTGTAATGGACTAATGTGTCGGGAATTTGATCAACATATTTGAAAACCAAAAAATTACCAACTTCATAGAGGATGCCAGATAAAACAGAACAACCAGGGCCACCGGTGAGCCAAAGAACGAGAGGATCTTCATCAGGATTCCTCTCAGATTCAATGAAGTAGTAAAATAGCTGAGCGCTCCCTGAGTCTCCAACTCCAACATACCTTGGCAAAGGAAATTAACAAAATTGATGCCAACAAAATTAGTTTAGCTGATCAAATTTCAAGGTAAAGATAATAAATAAATTTATTATGCCATATCTTTAATTTTTGTTTATAATAGGAGTAATTTTTTCATGATATAATTTTTATAACAATTTTTCATGATATTTAAAGTGTACTTTTTTAACTGCATAATAACATATTAGGTTTACGTAGTTTAATTGAATTATTCTTTTTTAATTTGACTAAAAATTATACAGCTGTTGTAATATTGAAAAATCGCTTTATAGTATTATTTTATGATCAAATTAATGCATACTCCCTCTATTTCTTATTATAAGTTACTTTTAATTATTTTAAGCATTTAAAAAAAATAGTTAAAACTAATCAAACTTTTTCAATTTTGTAAAATTTTTCATATCTTTTCAATATTATCATCATTAAATTATAAGCCATTTTAATTATATCTTTCTTCATCTCTCTCCATCATAATTATTTAATGAGAAATAAATATAAAAATAAATATTTAATACTTGTTGTAACTTATATTTTACACACTTTAATTCTTGGAGATTAATTCTTGGAGAGAGTAATTTATCTGTAAATACTTTATAAAAATAAATAGTATAAAAACTAGTGTTTAAAATCTTCAACTATTGACCACACACCAAATGAGGTTGCCTCTCTCTCTCTATCTATCTCTCTCTCTCTCTCTCTAGGTATCAGTGTGTATGGAATCCGAATCTCGTAAAATATAAGCACTAGTATGAAAATAATAGTGCTTATAAAGCACTATCATCTTGCGTTAAAATTTACCAACGCAACTCGAGAGCCTCAAACTTCAAAATATAAGCACTATATCTTTTTGACCGTTGCATGTTAGAAATTCGACTTTTGTAAGGGAAAAAAAAGAGTTGCTTGTTTTGATTTGATATCTTGAGGTTGAGGGCAAGTTCGACTAGATGATGAATAGTGTGTTCTGGGTAGTGGTAAAGCTGTCCAAAACCTAAGTTTAGTTTTGATAGCAGTAATAAAATATTACTTTTGTGTTTTTTAATACTAAAATCTAAGTTTTGAGTACCTGAAACTGATGAAATCTAACAGCTGTTTACTGTTTAGCATATAAAATATGATTTTTTATCCATCCATATATAATAGGACTCGACTTTTGTACTTTCACAACCAAAATTTCTGATCTTTAAGAACAAACATATGCATAAGGAGAGATGGGGTACATACACCCCTGCAGTGAAGAAGAGGGAGTAATGTGAGAAAAAGGAGGAGGGAGAAGAGTACAAACCCAGTTTCAAGTGTGAAAGGAAGTTTTCCATCGAAGCCAGGTAATGTCTCCACCGTTTGAGAAGACGCTGTGTTGGAAGTGATCAGAACAAAGACCAGGAAGATGAGGAACCACATTCTCATCTTTAATTTTAAACTCAACTTGCAGGTTAATTGATCACAAGAAACTCATATATGTATACCACCTAACTGGACAACCCACCCTTATCCTGGTCCCATTTGGTGCCCATCTCAAAGATGTGCACTGTATACATTTCTTATCTGTCTAAATTTCATTTAGACTATGCAAACTTTACTATTTCACATTTTATAAAGGGAAAAACATTACCTTTTTTTTTTATAATTTGATAATTATAATATTAATATTATTTTATGTTCTGTGTCATTTAAAATAAAAATATTATTAGATCGAGACAATTTAAATCTCATTTGAATGGTATAGATGAGATGTGCACTAACTCATTTTAAATATTGTGACTCTATCTTTTATTTATATATTATAAGATATTTTGAGATATTTTCATTTTATTCATAATATGATATGTTATATATTAATTTATTTTTTTGTTTTTTATCTATTTAATAACTAGTTTTATAATTTATAATAGAGTAATATAAATGAGTAAAATAAATAAAAATAAAAATTTTAGGTTTTTTTAACACTTTACTATAATATGAAGCATAGGAGGGCAATTTCAGATTAATGTGTCCGTACATGGATTATTTGCATGCTATGGGCCCCAGGCTTATTAGTTATTACTGCGGTCTGACAGTGGCAGGAGACACACCGACCCACCTCACTTAAAGCAACTTAGGTTGACGGTGTGAAATGAGCCACGTTATCATGTCATTTGGGTATTCTCCCACCCATATTAAATTTGGCGCGTCTTTTAGAAATTCTACTTCATCCAAAATATAGAATAAATAAATATGGGATCTCTTTTATAAATTCTACTTCACCCAAAATATCGAATATACACTCCCCCCATCTTATAATAATATTTGAGGTTTTATAAAAATTAAAAAAACAAAAATAATTTCATAAATTTAAAAAAAACTCATTTACTTATATTTTTTTTTATTAAACATTATTAAATACTCCTCTTTTTATTATTATAACACAACTAGAAAATGACCTGAACAATACACGGACTGCTCTTACCAACAAATTTAAATATTAAATCATATAATTGCAAATCTTCCCAACTCGTTTAAACATTTTTTTCTTAAAATCTTGTCTAAACATTAATGTGTGGGCATTGTACTTTTTTTTAGTAAATTCATATTATATAAAATTACATGTCTATTAATTGTCACATACTATATTTTTCTATATATACTATTCTTTATTTGATATCCTTTATATAACTTGAAAATCTATTATTGGTAATAAAAGTGGTAGAATTAATTATTTTCAATATGTGTTTAGAATACTCACGACCAAATAGATATGATAAAGTTGGATTGAATAAGCCACATAGACCATGAATTATGTAACTACTTACAAATTCAAATAATTTGAGATTTTTATACTTGTCAAGAATTTATTAGGCCTATAAAATTTCATTACTTTATTTTTTTATTTTTATTAGTGATAAAGATAAATCAATGTTCTCAAATTAAATATGGAGTTATTCTTTTCTTTTGCGAATGGTTGTTATAACTTGTATAATAGATAAAAGGAGAGTTATAAACCCCGGATAACGTAAATATAATTACAATTATTATTTTAAATATTAGTAATAAATTGGTTAAATTATAACTTTAATTCAAAAAAAATGACAACTATGATTTAGAATTTTTTTAAAAAAATATCATAGTACAAACCAAAGAGCCATAGAATGTTTATATGTAGGTGACCAGAAATGAATTAATTGTAACTCCTTTAAAATTATTAAAGAGAAATAATATGGTATTCATGAGCCAATTCAATCAAGAATAAATGTGGTTTCATTGATTTGGAGTTTAAATAATTGTCTATCCATATTTTATTAATTTATAGATAAAAATTACATCATATTAATTAATACGAATATGAAAATGCAAGAAAGAATTAAAATATTATTATTCTGTATACATCTTTATCTATATATATACTTTTTCTATTATTAAATAAGTGATGTTTCGGATAATTTAAAAATAAGGTTGACATTTTCAAATTAAGAATTCAAGTTAAATAGTTTTAAATTATGAAAAAAATTATACAATTTGTGCATGAATTATTTTATAAACTGGAATGTCATTTTAAAATTAAACCTATATGTGGAGAATTTTAAATTTTAAAATTTAATAATAACATAATATATTCATTATCTAATCAGCAATAAATTTCAAAATTCAAATTGGTTAACCAAAATTATAACATTAATGATTATAAAGTGGCATTATAGTAACTAACCCAAAAAAAGGGAAAAAAATAGTCAAATGAAATGGCATGAGGATATGGCAGACACAAAAACAAAAGGATACATGTTATCTGATTATATGGCATTTCACATAAACAAGCATTAAATCAGAGTTAATATAGTATTAATACCTTTCACATCTTATTTTATATATATAATAGATTTATAATATACTATATTACATTAATAAAAAGTAAAATTGTCAAATTTCCAAATATTATCTTACATTATACTTCATCCGAACCTCCGGTTCATATTATAAGACATTTTATATGATAAATTTTTTATCTAAAATATAGAGTATTAGATATTTTTCTTTCCATTTTATCTTTATCTTTAATATTTTTTCTCTCCTCATTTATAGCCATACAATGATAATAGAATGTGGTATTTAATAAAAGTAAAATAGGAAATATGAATATTTTTTACATTGATTTTAGTTAAAATAATGATTTGCGTATAATTGATACAAAATACCTTATAATATCGACTGGAGGAAGTAGGATAAGAAAAATCCCAATGTTGCTTTATATTATAGGAGGGATGGAGTATTATAGTATATTAATTACTCCTTTCAATTTTTAATATAAGTCACTTTTAATTACCTCATAGGAATCAAGAAAGATTAGTTCACTACTAGAAAAATGGCATTTAGCGAGGGACAAATCCCTCGCTAAATGCCATTTTTTTCTCTCTAAATTGAAAATAGTGAGGGATTTTATCCCTCGCTAATTTGGTCGCTAAAAATGGTGTCGCTAATTTTAGCGAGGAATGAGTTGATTCTCTCGTTAAATTAGCGAGGAAATTAGTGAGAGATTTAATCCCTCTCTAAATTTAGCGAGGAACTTATTCCTCGCTAAACTATAAAAAATTCAAAATTGGCATGTCACCACTAAGACCACGCCACATCACATCATTACCATGTCACATGCCACATCACTGCCACACCACCACCACATCACCTCACCACCCATGCCACATCACCGTGATTGCGACACGTCACTGCCATGTCATATAATGATTTCAAATATGCATTTACTTATGTTCGAACCCGTGACCTCATACTCTTAGTGCCTTTATATTCAGACTTTTGCCAGTTGAACTGTAATGTATTTGCAGTCTTTATATGAAATATTAAATATATATTATTTATTTACACACTAATACACATATATTTATAAATTAATATATTGTTAAAAAATAAAAATATATTATAATTTTAGTTATTAATATCATAAAATATTTTATATTTTGAATTTTGTAATAAATGAATTTTCATTTTCATTTTTTGCCAACAAGTTATAAAAATTAATCTAACTATTTTTATTAATTTAAAATAATCAACTGATAAAAATAATTTTATAACATAATTATTAAAAAAATTTAGTTCATTAAAATTAAATTTTTAATAAAATATTTTTAATCTATTAAAATTAATTTTAAAAAATTTAGCGAAGGAAAAATCTCTCGCTAGATTCCTCGCTATTCATAATTATTTAGTGAGGAATAAAAAATTTCTCTCTAATTCCTCGCTAATTTAGCGAGGGAAAGGATATTCCTCGCTAATTCTCTCGCTAAATTTAATTCGTCACTAATTTCTCACTATTTAGATCATTTAGCGAGGGATAAGTGATCCCTCGCTAAATTTCCTCACTAAATTGCATTTTTCTAGTAGTGGTTGTATTAATAAAATTGTCTAACATTTACTTTGATTTCTATCATTACCTCTAATTAATATCATATATTTAAACTTTTTAAAGTAATTAATACTCCATAAAATAATTTTTTAAAAAAATATTTTTAAAATAAAATAATTAATACTTCACAAATTTTTGTAAAATAACTTATATTTAAAACTATTGAATTCTTCTAAAAGGTGATTTATATAAATGACTCCAGGGAGTACTTTTTTTTTAATTATATTTTTCTGTCTGTTTTTTGAAATCACATAATGTGTAATGGAACCGCATCCTTTGAAATCACCTTGGAGTGTCATTGGTTGCCAAGTCATCCTTGAAAATGATGAATACAAATGAAATGTGCTAAAGGAGTGAACATGGGTAAAATGCGGACCCACCGACAATTTTAAGAACATTATGGATATAAATACTTTTTCTTAATACATATGAATTAGTTAAAAATATTCTATACTCCCTCCAGTTCTATATATAGGATCTTTTATTTTGGTCCTAAATATAAGATCCTTTACAATATATGAGGTGGTATTTATTATACATTTCCAAAAAAATGCCCCTATTTAATGTATTCAAAGAGAAAAAGAGAGAGATTAAATAAGGGTAGTTTTGGAAAAAGATTGAAATTTTTGGAGAAATCGAGGTAGTTAATTAGTTTTAATTCCCTTTCTTAATTCGCGTGATTCGATTAAAATGGTCTTATATATAGGATCAGAGAGAGTATTTAAGACTAAATGAACTACAACGGAAATGGGGGATGGAGCCAGCCATAGTCATGGAGGGTGGTTGAGGAACACATAATGAAGAAAGCTAGTATTGTATTTTTTTTTATTTATAAGAAAAAAATTTCTTTTAGTGATCCTATTTATAAGAAAAAAAAATTAATGTTATATTAGTTTATTTTTACTAAAATTATTCTCATTCATTAATATTATTGAGAATTATAAAGTATATCTTTATAAGGAATTAAGAGTGGAATTAATTAAGAAAAAATAATTTTTAAAAAAATAAAAAATATTTAATTTACTATAACTCCCCCTCCTCTCCTCTCCCCTCCCCTCGTTAATACTTGTAAAATAATTTTTTTAATAAATAAATGAAAGTGAAACGAGTATTTATTTGTGTGATCTGTTAGTGTGGAAGGAATAAGGAGTGGGCCGTAGCAGGAGCGTGGGGGTGCGTGGTAGGTGGTGGCATCCACCATTCATGAGACAACTGATAGTCAAAAGGATTCAAAGGAACGAACATTTCACAACATGAGGATCGAGAAGAAGAAGAACAAGTTGCCGCCACTTACAGGGAGTTATTGATTTCAAGTTGGGAGAGAAACGCCGGTGCACCTAATTTTCCAATCCACCCCACCCCCACATTAATACACAGCCCAACAAAGGAAGCTGAATTAATCTCTTCCCCCACTGTAATTAGGTACGTGCAAATGAATATTTAATATTGACACAAATTTATTTATATTTTACCTATTTTAATTCTCTTATAATGACTTATAGTAATAGGGAATAGTGAGAGTAATATTATGTAACACATTGAGAATAAGATACTCAATAATAACATAACGCATATAAATTAATATAATAATTCACAATATATATATTAATTTAACTGATATATTCTCACGTTTCATCATTATCTATTTTTTTTTTGCCAACCATCATTATCTAAATTATATATTCCCCTATGGTCACTGTTGCATAAGAGAATTCACCTACATTTTGTACAGACAAAATTAAAATCAAAAGTTTTTAAGTTTATCAAATTTGTGATAAATACGTTATAGAATCAGTTTTTCAAAAAATTATAATATTTTTTCTTAATAAAATATAAGCAAATTCTTTTAAATTAATTTTCATATATGCAAAATGCTTGAATGTAGTTGTCAAAATATTCATGCTTGGTATATACTCCTCATTTATAACTTTATAATGATAATAAAATAAGATATTTAATAAGGGTAAAATGTGAAATGTTTGTACTTTTTGTATTAATTTCAGGTGAAATAAATGATTTCCTTAATATGCATGTAATTGATATAAAATATATTATAATATGGATTGAAGGAAATATATATACACTTACAGCCCATTTGATTCAATTACCAGTAGTAGATTAGGTGATATTATGTGATGTAATGTAATGAGATATAATTGGATGATAACTACATAAGTGTTTGTTTGGTTTGATATTGGGATATATAAAATAAATTTATTTATTTTTTCTCCTTCCCTCGTCCTCAACGGCAGTGCCACGCCATCATCATCCACCTCATATATCGATGACGTAGATATGCCGATTAACTCGACAACAATCACACCAATCCAATCTTCTTCTTCTAAACCCAAAAATTGAAGCAAATTCTAGAAAAATCTGTCCCATCTAAACCTAAAAATCCACCAAATTTCAAAAATTGAACCTAGAAATTCAAGGTTGGTAGTGTAGGAAAATTCATCCCATCTCAAATCTCTTTCCTCAAAGCATCCTTCCTTTGTTGCAGATTTGGGTGTGATCGAAAAATCTAAGCTCGAAGCATTCTTCCTCCACTTTAGATCTGAGTTGGTGAATTAACAAAAATGGAAAGAGAGAACGATGTTGAAGATGATGAAGGTTGAAGGTAGCGTTGCCGGTTATGATGGTCCAAGTTGGTGGAGACATATTCCCGTGGGGGTTGCTGTTGAAGATCTAAGATTTGGATGCCGAGATTTGTTTGTTGCCAATGTGGGTGGTTGCCCGGTGTGGGAGGACAATGAGCATTTGATGATAACCCCGATGGAATGGAAGAAGGATGAAGATGGTGGTGGGGAGACAACGAGAATGGAATTGGGGAGACAAGGAGCAAGTTCGTTCGTTGTCATTTTGTAATTTCACAAGGGCAAAAATACCCTTTGGTCTGGATTACAATAATACAGATAGTAGGGGTGTAAAGAGTAAAATCAAAACTTATATAAAATGGATAATACAGATAGTAGGGGTGTATAGCATTTTGGTATGATTAACAAGAAGTTTTAATTAAAAACGGATATCAATAGTAACTCCTCCTTAATAATTAAAGTTACAATTGTATTTTGTTAGCTGGTAAGATCACTGGCCGTTGGATTGAAGGATTTGGGTTTCGGGAGCATAATAGGCTTATAGCAAAAGCCCAATTTTCAGACCCCGCCCATATCTCAAATTAGGGATGACAATAATTTTCTGTAACATGGATCTATGCTTATGTTTTTTATTTTTATATTTAATTTAAAAGATTTAAATTTCATGGACAAGACCCCAAATTAAAAAAAAAAAAAAGATGAGCACTAACTTCAGATCCATCTCTATTTGATAGTAAAATATAATATTTTTATAGTCTATATTTGTTTAATTATTTGAAGCACGCTTTCGGTTTAGAATTCTAAACATGCAAAACCAATATATAAAGATACACTTAAAAGATTGTTCAGGAAATTGCTGTCCCTTTATTTGATATTAAAAATATTTTTTTTTTGGGTACGCTTTTGATTCAAAACTCTTTTATATATATATATATATTAAAACTCTTTTTTGTTTTTCATTTGAGAATGGTAGTCTTTTTATTTGCCATCTCTTTCACTTAAATTAGTTACATTCAAACACAATATATCATCATTGGCCAAAAAAAAAAACACAGTATTTCATTCCATTAATGTCTCATAATATTGGTTGCTGCAACCGAAAACTTATTATTGGAAGAATCATAAAGAATGGAAGTAGTTACATTCCGTTCCAATATTCCTGAGATTGTGCCAGAAAGGGAAGAAAAATTTCGTCTATTTCATTTTCATCATTAAACTTGAAAGCAGAGAGAAATTACATTCCATTGCTTCTTTTTTTTTCTGAACAAAACAAGAAATTTTATTAATAACCAACAAAACAAATACAAACACCAATAGCTGAAGCCAAAAAAGAAAAATTAAATCCTAAGATACAACCTACAACCAAAAGAAACAATAAACCTAGATACAACCTATAAAAACAAAAGAAAATCAACCAATACCACATTTAACAACAAAACCAGTCTTCAAACCATAGCCAACGTCCTCTTCCTGGAAACAATCATCCCTCAAAAAAGCAGATAAAGAAGATGTTGCTTCCTCCAGCCATCCATTAGGATACATCTTCTCTGCACCGCAAGCTGCCAAGTAGCTTGCAGCAGAGTTACCTTGGTCAGCCACTAGGGAAAAGCAAATACTGGGTAAAGTCTACTTCAAGGAAAAGATATCCAAAAGCACAAGCAAAGACTGCCATTCACAACCAGAACATGAATCCATCAAAATCATCTTGTAAAAATTCTCACAATCCAATTCAATAACTATATTACTACCAGAAAATCTATCACAAATCAGTAATGCTTCTTTGACAGCAAAGCATTCTGACATGAAAGCTGATGAGGCAAAAATAGAGAGAACCAAACCTCCAAGAAATTGGCCATTAGAATCTCGACATACCAAACACCCTCCAGCCTGACTTGAATGACCAATGAATGTCCCATCAACATTAACTTTGATCACACCAGAAGATGGAGCTTGCCACTTCAGATTTCTAGTAATAATGGACGACTTCCTAGTAGCAATAAGTGATTTAGCATCCCAAAAATCATTAATCAAACATTCAGAATTAGATATAACCTTCTGAATGTTCACATGAGTCCCATTGAATGCTAAATCACATCTAGCCTTCCAAATTCCCCAACACAACCCTACCACCAAAGCCTTCCCATATTCATCTAAAACTTTTCTCTTCACAAATAAATCCTCCAACCATTCCTCAACACTTCTAATAGATGATCTATCAATAATCCATGTTAAAGAACCTCCGAACCATAAACTTGAAGTCCATGGACATAAGAATAATAAATGTTCAGAAGTTTCCTCATCAATACCACAAACAGGACATGCAGCATCCCTAGCCCATTTCCTTCGAAAAAGAGCTTTCTTTGTGGCCGAAGAACCACTCAAAAGTCTCCACAGAAAATGTTTGATTTTTGGAGGAATATTTAACCTCCAAATGCGCTGCCACAATGAACAAGGAATCTGATATGCTCTATCAGGGTCCTGAATCATACTTATACTTCCACCCTCAGCCACATCATATCCATATTTGACAGAATAATTCCCATCCTTAGTTTGCCGCCAAATCAGTTTATCATCACAAGGACATCTAGGAATGGGAATACTCAAAATATAATTCTTTTCAGCCTCACTAATTTTACCATCAATCTTATCAAGATACCCTTTGCCATCAATAATCAAATCAAAGACCACAAGGATCTCTCATCATCAGTCAAAGTATCACAATTTAAAGTACCATTCACAATGCCCCATTTGTCACTCCATACTTTCACTTTATTATCTCTAGTCTCTACCAATCCTCCAAAACAAACCAGTTTTCAAAAGTTCTCTTCCCTCTAAAATACTAGACCAACACCATGATGCTCTATATCCTTTTTTTGCTTCCGAAAAATCACCATTCGGGAAATAAATTCCTTTCAAGATTCTACACCATAAATCATTAGGATTTTGCAAAATCCTCAATGTAGTCTTAGCTAACAAAGCCTTATTAAAATCTTGAAAGTTTCAAAAACTCATACCTCCTACCTTCTTAGCAGCTGACATTTTGTCCCAACTTTTCCAGTGAATACTCCTCCCTTCCTGTTCGCTTTGACTCCACCAAAATTTAGCAATCAAGCTATCGATTTCCCTACAAACATTTTTTGGAAGCAAAAAACAGGACATTGGATAAACAGGTATTGAATTAGCAATCATTCCATTGCATTTCATTCCTTTTTTTTTTTATTATTTCAATAGACTCCATTTCATTGTTTGTGAAACTTCTAAACATATATTAAGGTAACCCAACTTGTTAGATCATCAATACAATTGAAACTGGGGGAAGAAATAGAAGAAGTGGGCTTGAAGTTGAAGTGGAAGATAATGATTGAGGAATGATCCAAACAAGTTGATTAGAGAGGGCAACGAGCAAGCCACCTTTAAAAAAATGACAGGGCATTCCATAGGATAGATAGTACACCATTGCCAAATGACCTGCTCCTTGCAAATATGTGTATATGTGTGTGTCTCTCTCTCTATATATATATGTATGTATAATTCCCTCACACGTAATTTTAAGTAATTTAGATTTAAAATGTTTTCTTAATTTCTAGACAGCTTTTTATTTTTAAATATTTTATTATTTTCTTACTATTTTTAAAATAAAAATATCAATAAATATATCACCAATATATATCAATATATAAGAAATCATATTATTTATTAATCATGAAAAGTACAACTCACCCTAAATTTCTTGTAATACACAATCTACCTCTAGATAAATAAATATAATGTATTTTGCACAAAAATTAATGTAATTTATAGATAAATACTAAATAAATATATTGTAACATCTTTTTTTTTTCTTTTTGGGTGAGATAAGGGGTCAAAGACCCAAATATAATCTAACAACTTTTAAAAGGACAAAGAAGTGATTGTTCTTAACTTTTAAGGGTCCGTTTGGTTTTCAGTTGGTTAAAAATGAGTTTTGGTAGAATTGATTTTGTAACGTAGTTATGATAAAAATTAGTTTTGGATTAACGTGTTTATGTTTGGATGATTTATTTGAAAATTAGTTTTAACAAAACTCATAATTTTTCTCTAAATTGAGCTTCAACTCTATCCCATGATTAATTTAATTTACTTGAATTAAAATTTAATTTGTATTTATTTAATTGAGAACATAATATATCTGATATAACATTTTTTTACAGGTCATGATCTATAAAAATTAAAATTTTAAAGAGACATTTTAGTCAATAAATAGGAAATATTTTATGAAAATTTTATTTTCCTAATTTTTTTATTTTTTATCATTTTTATTGATATATTTTTATCTGACTTTAAAATAAATACATGCAAAAATGAAAAAGTAGAACGGAAAAGCATCAATTGCACTGCTTCTCCTTCAACTCCGTTTTTAGGAACAACCATGGTGGCAACCAAAACTCATTTTAACACCCAAACATAAACTAAAAATGGAATAAGTGGTTTTGGGTTGAAAACGGAGGTTGAAAAGGGATACCAAACAAACCCTAAATGCAAGTTGGGGGTTGCCGACAAGACAGCCATACTATTTGTTGGTCATTTTTTTAGTATCACTTAGGCCAGTTTGGTTTTTAGTTTTGTAAAATTAAGTTAAAATAAATGAAATTTATAAAAATGAAGTTTAGATAAACTAAGTTTATTGTAAGTTATTATATTTGGATATTTTTTTTTGTAAAAGTAAGTCTGACAAAAAATATGTTTGGATGATAAGGGTTAAAAGTACTTTTAGATGTATAATATAGAGTAAATTTACTTTTTCTTTTTCAAAACCTACGTTTTGTTAAAGGAAAAGTAATTTTTTCCTTCATTTTCCAAAACCACAGTTTAATCCATTCTTCATTTTTTAAAAAGGCATTTTGTGTTTAGATAAATATATCTTTTAAGAAAATCACGGTTAAAAATCATGGTTTCCTTTTAAAAAAAAGAGAACCAAACAGAGTCAATATTTAAAAGGACAAGAACCATGTATGACTCTCATCAATTACTCATCTACTTCATATGCCTCCAAGTTTGTTGCCCAAGAGAACCCCAGAGCCAACATAGATGAACATCTATGGATATGTTGTTAGATATCTACAAATTGTTTTGTTAATGTCATCATTCACAACTACTGTCCCGTTACAATCATAAAATTTTGTTGTTAGAGTAGTGACGTCATGGAAATTATTCTTAATGGTATGGTTGTAGCAATTCTTTTTTTTTGCCTGCGTTGTAGCAATTCAATTATGATTCCAAGTGTATGACTTCAAATAGGCCTTTTTCATGTATATATATTCGCACAGTAATAAAAAATGAAAAAATATTTCTAAAAAATTACTGCATATGGTTCGAATTTTAAAAGTTTTGAATAAATATGGTATTTAACATGATATCAAAACTTTTATTATGATCATATAGTCAATGTAATCTCACATCGCCACAAGCATAAAAGTTTTCAACTCTGTATTATCTTCTTTTACTTTGCGCATGCCGATGGTATATTTTCAAATTCTATTTTGTCCAAAGTTCTCTATTACATTTATTTGTATGAAACACTGCCAGAGAAACAGAGTATTACTTCATTTCAGCTTTCTTTTCCATTCTCTCTCCTCCCCTGTCTCTCTCTCTCTCTCTATGCATCTATAGCACAAAGTGAAGTTGAACCTCATTAATATGAGAGCTGATAATTTAATCAGCAAAGCACATTTTAATCAACAGAAGGAAAAGAAAAAACAAAAAGCAAAGGCCATCAGTAGTTTAAAGTGGAACATAATAATAATGTACCTTCTGCAATACTAACAAGATTGAGGAAAGTACTCTAGAAATACATGATAATGATTACATTTCAATGATCAGAGAGGGGAACCAGCAAGCCACCTAGAAAACATGGGAAGACATTGTACAGGCTTGTACTCTGGTGCTGTATGACCTGCTCCCTGCACAATTCCAACACATGCTTGTCACTAATTTGGCTTTCAAATGTATCATTTATTGTTGCTTTAGGAACAAATAAAGTTGGGATTGTTTCTTGTTCTTGCCTTCACTGTCGCATATACTAAGCTGTAATTGTAGTGTTTATACTCAACTGCATATCTGCAAAGAAATATAAAATTAGATTTGGAGATTAACCATTATTGGAAATTAAATCTCAAAAATTTGCTTAATGTGGAGATCAACTTACCCTGCAACTTGTCCTTCTACGTACCATGGTTTCCATTTGCTGGTTTCTGTCAGTTTTAAAGATTTTATCCATGCTTCTGTAGCCAAATATGGGACAAGCATGTCATGGTCTCCGCTGAACCCATGTACATACAAAAAAAAAAAAAAACACTGCTTTTAGATTCACCGTTAAAGTAAAATGTTAATTGACATACTTCAACTGCAATATTTGGTCAAAAATAAAAAACCGCTATATTTTATTGCAGTTTCAACATTATTCACAACTGAAAAACAAGAAAAAAAAGAAACGAAAAGAAAAGAGGCAAGACTTGACTTCAAACATGAAGCTAAGTTTTGTAACTTTTAGATTGTTCCATAAAAACAAACATGTAAATATTTTTTCTTAACTTTCAATCCCTTCAAAAGAACTCTTCCATACACCCGGCATGTATGAGTACAATTCAATCCTAATTCTATGAGTATGTAATGAAAGTGAACAGATCACTAGAGGGAGACTACAGAAGAATTAGAGAAAGTTTACTAAAATTAATGTTGATCCACAATCTCTCCATATCCCAAACACAAGGTGAATGAAGAGTCAATAAAATGGTACCTGTAAATCAAAACTTTGTAGCCTTTCTTAGTTAAGTTTTTGTGGTAAGGTACACTAGATTCGACATCGTAATTGTAACCTGAACGTAAGGTAGTATTGCATCTCCACCATTCCTTCTTCGTTCCCTACTTTGTCAATTTTCAAGAAGAATAGGTACATATTCGTAAAATTGATTATAACTTTTTGTTGGTTCAATTATGAATATGAAATATGAAAGTACTGTAACTAGATTCACCTCACCTTCCGAATGTGGAGGGCAGTCTGAACAAGTTCTTCATTAGCCCAGAGGTAGGAGAAGACATAGTGAACATTCTTCAAACAAAACATTATAGCATCTTAATTAAATGTGTGTGAACAATTTTACAATCCTTTCATTCACAAACAAGCACAATAATCTGACAATAATACTCTTTATGTATCTATGCTAGCTGTCAACCAAATCAACTAAGACATGCTTAAAAATAACTGGTTGTTCTCTTGTAATAGGCAAATGAGTCCCGATTGTATTCAAGATAGATTAAAGGACAAGGAGCCAGCAAAAATTTATCAAATATATGATGACGTGGAAAGCAGAACAAGAATATTTCTCATTCACATCTTGGTATGGAAACCTGAAATCTAAGATTAATTTCCACTGATTTTTCATTCCCTGTAATCTTGTATTTAAGATTTGTGCAGACTTAGCTCAAATTTTGAATGAAAGATTCATATATGAATTGAATTAGCCGTTACCCAGATTTATCTTGTAAGTCTGATAGAGTGCATGCTAAAGATATGAGAACTTACTCGACACCATCGCCTAAAAGGTTGCTGAAGGGCGTCAAGTAGCTCCATGAAGTCGTCTCGGAGAGTGCTAGCATCCCACTTGGATAATTTTGGCTGGGCCCACTCCTTTAGGTTTGAGCCGATATCCGAAGCACAGGTTGGTTCTAATATATTTGTGACAGATAAAATCCTAGTGCACTTGAAAAGTTTGAAAACTTTATCAGGAACCAAACGTAGTGTCTACAATAGGTTTGTGACATGAAGAACTAATAGTAATGGACATGAACTAATTACCTCTGACAGAGCTTCAAGATCCACTAAACATGCAGCTTTGCTTGGATCTGCATTTACGTATTCACCATGGCAATTCCTTTTGGTTGACTTGATAAGCACGAAAGAGTGTAATATATATTTTAGAGTAAGGAAACTATAATTAGATTTGGAATTGAAATAAATAAATCTAGTGGGGCAATTAAGTGTCAAACCACCTCATATAGTTTATCCGACACAAGCCCTATTCTGTGCGCAAAGGGAATTCTCCAATTCTCATCAATAGTTAGATCTGTAACTGGATTTCCAAGTGAATAACCCTACAATCATTTGAACAGAATATCAATATTACTCCTTGAATTTGAAGAAAAAGACACAGTTTTCATGGGTGGAGGAGAATGATAAAAATTGGATTAAAGTAATTCATTTTTAATCTATGAATGATGCACCTTCAGATTCATTTGTGGTTCATATCCAGCATCATTACCTACAAAAATGGGGAAGGAAAAAATATTAACTAGAAAGAAGAAAAATAGCCAACATGGAAACCTAAAAGCATTTTAAAGTCTAGACTTCCTACAATTGGTATCCATGAACCATGCTATACTGTTCACGAAGGTAGACTAAATTTAGAGCACACTTATAAAAAATCTAAATATCCTATGCATTTGTCTTCTTGTTCCATTTGTCAACGAGCAAGGTTAAGTTCTTTCTGTTTTCATATCAATGCAAATAGCTGTACGACAATCAGTGCCAATATTTATTCAAGTCAAAGATTACCATCAGATATCTTCTCTACTATCACAGGGAGAACGATGCCTGAGTAAGAATCACCAGAGATGTATAGAGGATTTTTGAGGAATCGTGGATGAGACAACAACCACTGCATATGAACAACTTAAAATGGGATGTTTAGTGATAATATTCAATTGCATGTCAGACTATTAATCACTTTTTCAGTACCACTAGGTCGACATTTAAAAGAACACAACCATGAAATCTTTCATCAAGTACCATGTGTGCAGATTGCAGGATTAGGTATGCGCACGAACATATTTCTGCCTTACCTTCCTCAAAAATTCATAGGTTTGTGTGGATGATGAAGTATCGCTGGTTTCGTATGCCTCCGAGTTTGTTGCATAGGAGAACCCAGTGCCAGCAGGGGCATCTATGAATATCATGTTAGATACCTAAAAATTTTGGTGTTAGAGTGACGTTATGGGAAATTATGTTGAATTGATTTTTAATGCTCATTTAGATACTGAGACAAGATTGTGACTGAAGTATCTCTCACTCAAACCTTTGTCCATGAGAAGGGATTCAACTTCAGCGTTGGCACTTTCCCGATACCACTACTAGATTTAGCATAATCAAATGAGAAGGGACCTGTCACAGAACCAAGAGACGAATATCTAGAGGTTTTCATATAGTTAGAATAGAAATAATTACACAAATCCAGAACTGAGGAACAAGCCAGAATTAGTGTGATGTAGCGATGTATTGGAGAATGCAATTTGTCAATCTACGAACATGTTCGGAAACAGAAGAATTACCAACTTCATAAACGAGGCCCGAGAAACCAGAACAACCGGGACCACCGGTGAGCCAAAGAACGAGAGGATCTTCATCAGGATTCCTCTCAGATTCAATGAAGTAATAAAATAGTTGGATGCTCTCAGAGTCTCCAACTCCCACATATCTTGACAAAGGAAATTAACAAAATTGATATCAACAAAATGAGCTTTGTGATAAAATGTCGAGATAAAGAAAAAGATAGTACTTTGTCCATAATTAATTTTTTTCATGATGTTTAAATTGTATCTTTGTAACTGTATAATATTGGATCCTTCCAATTAGGTTTGTTTTTATACACGAAAGTTGGGAATTTAGCTCCAACTACTTGCTTGATGGACGAGACCACCCATGCTAATTTGGTTGAAAATTGAGGTCTCTCAATGCATGTGCATCAAGTCCACTATGAACCTATAAATTTTTATATTATATATACATAGATAATTACTACCTCCATTTTTTAATATAAGAAATAAAAAATAAAATCACACAGACCAATAATTAAATTTGTCATGAATGCAAAGTAGTTTTAAAAAATATTCAGATTTAATGTTAGTAATTTTTACATAATGTAATTAATAAAAATAAATTGTATTAACATAATTAGAGGTATTTTTGAAAAAATGATTAAATACACCAATACAACCCTTTTATCCCTTATATTTTAGAATAAGAAAAGCCATTCAAATGTCTCTTAAATTAAGAAATGAAGGAAATAATTATTTTTATTTCTTAAAAGGAAGCATGGTAGGGATATGGGCTGGTTTTAGTGATGGGAAATAATTTTTTTCTAATGTAAATCTAATGCCAGGAGATTTACATAAATTTCTAAATAAAAATATTAAATTCATATCAGTTATTCTGTATAAAATTAATGTACTTTATCTGTAAATACTATGTAAAAATAAATTTAACATTTATCAACTCATCGTAAAAATAAATATAACATGTGTGTGGAATTCGAATATTCTATTTTTTTTTTTTTACCAAAGAATCTTCTAAAAGTTGAGTACTAATACTTTGCGTTAAAATTTACCAACTTCAAATACTCAAATTTCAAAATTTTGAATTCATGTGTGTTTGTGTATTGTTTTCTCCATAAAGCTATATCTTTTTCGGCTGTTAGAGATTTTACAAATATTTGATATTTTTTTACACAAAGTATCCCGCTAGTAGCTAGAAGCTAATATCTTCAAGGTGTAAACATGTGTAGACGAGAGTTTCCATTGACAAGGAGGAACTATATATAGAGTATGGGATATTGGCAGTGGTAGATCAAGAACCCCAAGTCAATGGTTTTTAAAAAACAAAGAAAATAATAAATAATTATTAACACTGAACATTAAATATACAAATAATAAATTATTTAAAAATCATATATGAAATTGAACAAATTAAATATCTTACTATTGTCCTCTATGTATGTAATTTTATTTATTGACATTGTTGAACAGTTAACTCATAGTCAACAATAATTTTCTCATCATAAAGCTCTTCTATTTTCTATTAGAAATTCAGTAAATTTGTAATTCATATATCCTATAAATCATGTTTTAAGGCAAACTAAGATTGCATTTAATTAATTAAAAATAACTAAAACATAAAAAAATTTATAGCTAGTTATAATTTAAATAAATACATATATATAATAATAATTTATTTCACGGAAAAAAATAAATGAAAATTAATGTGCATCAACAATAAAAATATAACAAATACATGACATAAAAATAAGAAATAAAATTATAACAAATAAATGATTTCATTTAAAAATATAACAATTAAATAAAATGTAATAAATGATTTCACTAAAAAATTAACAATTCATAATAAAAAAAATCCCAAATGACATTAAAAAAAAAAACAAGTCACTCTTCCTCTCCAATTATTAGCTTCCTCTCTCTCATGCTGCCCCTTCTTACTTTCTTCTTCTCTCCTCTTTCATTGCAGTGGGTTCCAGCCTTCAAGGGTAATGTCGTAATGAAGCGGTGGGGCCACAATATGGGTCCGCCAGTTATTGGCTTAGTAAGGATATGAAATTTCTCCATAATCAGACAACCACTCAACAACTCTTCTAACATCTATACATATTCACTGTACAAAGTGTAAATTTTCTTCAATGGCTAGACTTCTTCATTTTCACAATCAAAGTTTCTTATCTCTAAATTAAAAGAAAATACACATGATCATCGATAACTTAGTTTAACTATTAATAAAGTTGTAATACATTAATAAGAGATTTCAAGTTTCAATTCTTAAAATACAGTCATGTTAAATACTTAGTAGTAGATTTACTGTCCAAAATGATCTTACCTAACTCAATTTAAATTAGTGTGAATTCTGATAAATTTTTTAATTAAAATGAAATAGGCCAAAAATATCATATGCATACGTTAAAAAACACACAATATATACATGTGCGTGCGCGCAGTTGTGTGTGTACATGTGTAGATTATTCCTGAAGGGAGAAGATGCATTAATGCAAGAAAGAGGGAAAAAGGAGGAAGGAGAATAATGAATACAAACCCAGTTTCAAGCGTGAAAGGAAGTTTTCCATCAAAGCCAGGCAGTGTTTCGACCGATTGAGACGAGGCAGTGCCGCAAGTAATCAGAACCAGCACGAGGAGGAGGAACAGGGACCACATTATGATTCTTCTTCTTCTTGTTATTAATTAGTTGAATCCAAGTGGCTGGGAAGGGGACCAGAAGAAAGCGATATATATAGTATATATAATTTCCAAAAAGGGTGTACGGTACATCCTCATTATGTAGTTTCCTACCCTCCATTTCCTGACGACGAGCATGTATCAACTGCCAGTCAACGCTGTCTTAGCTATAAATAGTATAAGCCTAACTAACAGCCTTTGAGTCTGCCCTTTTGCTGCTCCCCTGACAGATCACAACTACCTCTCTACCTGAAGCAAACTAATTTTTGAGCTCCCCCATGCCCCCTGTTTGCACAGGAAATTTTAGAGAGGGGGAGGTCCCCTCCCTTCCCCTCAAATTGTCCTCTCTGGAATTGGGGGAGGGGACCATTAACCCTTTTTTTTTAATAAAACAATTTTTAAAAATAGAAAAAATCATTAAAAAATTTTAAAATATAAAAATACTTACTTAAAGATCTCAATATAAAAAAATATTACACTCAAGACTCATGTTCCAAAAAATGAGCATAAAAAATTTTAATATTGAATATAAAATTATGGAGTATGAGTATAAATAAGTAATAAAGATTATCAAATTATTATTAACTCCCTTTCCCTCTTTCCCCCTCATGAACTAAATAATAAATTATTAAAAATTTTTTTCTTTTTCTCCATATCTCATCTCTACTCCTCTCCCCTCCACTCTTTTTTCCTTCTATCCATTCTACCAAATATACCCTGAAAGAATCCCTCACCGAAGGATTAATCTTTTTTTAAATATTGAGAGTAAAAGATAAATTTTTTTATTTAACTTTATTCTATACATAAATGTTAAGAATTAAATTTCCAACTACTTCTTTAAGGATAATAACCTTTGTCACTCAAACCAATCTAAATAGTATAGTCTCAATTGCTTTGGAAAAAATATTAAATATATGAATATATGTTAACAAATTAAGTTACAGTAATCAAAATGTTTATTATTTTATGTATATTAGTTCAAGGAGAACTTTATGATACTTTCAACAACAAAATGTAAATATTAACTTGGGAAAATTACCAAAAAATCTCAAAATATGAAATATTTATTAAGAAATCTCAACACTAAAAAATATTATACATAAGTCTCATAAATAAAAATTAGTGTAAAATTCTAAAAAATAAGTATAAAATTAAAAAAATTAGTATAAAAAATTTAAATGTTGAGTATAAAATTATGTTATAATATTTTATACTCATACTCCACAATTTTATACTTAATAATAAAGTTTTTTATACACATTTTTTGAAATATGTGATTTAAGTATAATATTTTTTAGTATTGAGACTTCTTAATAAATATTTTCATATTTTAAAATTTTTTAGTGATTTTTCCTATTATCTTTTTTATCAAACTATTAGACATTAAGTAATTAAATTAAATTTTAATTAATTTGGACCAGGCGAGAAACACACCATTTAACACTGCATATCTAAGGATTACACTCAGAACCATTGGTTAAAAAGTGTACTCTACACTTGGGCCCCCTTCCACTTGCTCGCCACATACTGCTGGGTACCACCTAAGCATTTTCACCTGAACAAAAAACCCATCCACCATAAAGTCCGGTTGTTGCAGCCATTAAAAAAAAAAACACCTTACTGACATCAGAAAAATCATCACAGCCTTCGGGTTCTCAGTTATATAAACTTAAGATAAAATAAATAAAATTTATAAAAATAAAGTTTAAATAAAGTAAGATTATTATAAGTTGTTATGTTTAGATATTTTTTTTATAAAAGTAAGTTTAACAAAAAATTTATTTGGATGATAAGAATTAAAAGTACTTTTAGATGTATAATATAGAATAAATTTACTTTTCTTTTTTTAAAATTCACATTTTGTTAAAAAAAAAGTAACTTCTCCCATTCTTTTTTAAAATTACAGTTTAACTCACTTTTTATTTGTCGAAAAGATAGTTTATGTTTGTCCAAATATATCTTCTTAGAAAATTATGATTGAAAATTATGATATATTTTTCATAAAAATGAACAGAACACACACTTATTTGTGATCTTTTGGGTTCCATAAAGCCGAATAATTCGACGGCTAATCATTCCCCATGGCATTATCCGCGTCAAGGACTAGTCAGTATCCTGGGACGGCACGTTGTCTTCCTACGAGAATTTTGAATACTTCAAACTTGTATCTCCTTTGGGTCGCTTGTCTTGTTCGTTTCGTCATGGTTTTCATCCCAACATATATGCTAACTTGGTCATCCTCTTCTCTTGAATTTTAAACTATATATATTCGGTTATAACTTTTCGTAAATAAGTTGCTCTTGTAAGTTAATATGTGATATAACACGTACGATAAATTATTGGACCAAATGATATATATATCATATTTAACCATTACCCAAAAAGGTCGCCATTAATTCATTAACTTCAACGCAAAAAAAATAAAGAATCCTCTCCAAGACGTGTCCAATTCACTTTATGCTTCACATTACAGGACAAATTAACCATTGCTTTAGTCGATATAAACAAGTTATATATATATAGATATGTATATATATATATATATTCTTGTCTTATAATCATTTGTAACCAATTGGCACAGCGTTTATTAGTTTTGAAGAGGTCCATCAACTTGCCGTCTCCCATACACACGAGTCCAAAGTAAACATGAGACTACACATATATAATTATATATGTGTAGGAGAATGATGGTTCTTACTTGGTCACATCAACTTAATTTGTGTTTTGTGTTATGAGAGCCCTCGAGGTTCTGCAATTTTTATTTCCGTAGTTTTGAAGATAGGAATGATCATGAGAAAGAGAGGAAACGAGGAGCAAAGTAAGTTAGTGAAGCACATAATGTCAAGTCCCATAAGAATTTTGAAGAGGTTAAGGGAACTTTACATGAAGGGTATGCACGGGTGTGCTGGAGAGGTTGTTTATGGTGATGTAGCTGGCTATTCGACTTTTCAGATTTCTCAGATGCCTCCTCAGAGCTTCGATGTGAAGCCATTAAGGGCTGGCGTTGGTGGTGGTGGTGATCCTGAAAAGCTTCTCAGAAAAGTTGAAATCAGAAACTACATGAATGTTGAGAGCCAAACAAGGCTGCTTGTGCTTGGGCAAAAGAAATTACCAGACGTGAGGTATGATGGAACGAGAAGGATGGGAAGAATTGACGAGGATAAACCTTGTTATTTTGAGGAAGATCGGGTTGATATGAAGACACGTACGGCGTTGTATCCAAGAAGATCATATTTTCAGTAAAACAGAAAAAATGAATCAAAGACAAGACCTTTTTTTCCTCTTCTGTATATATAGACTGAATTCGATCAACATCGATTGGCAAAATCGATCCCTAGTCCCTCTTCTCATTCGTTTTTCATCAGAAGTCTTTCTTAATGTTCTTTTTGATCTTCTACTTTCATGCGAACAGGTACTCTACTGTTAGTAGCGTTATTGTTTTATCAGCAAATCTATATGGTTCAAATTTATGATCAGACTTTATATTTCAATTTTGTTTTATTTTTATTATTAACCATTTATTAAAACAAAAAAAAATTATAGTTAAGATATATTATTTTTACTTTGTCTAAATTTTGATCTAGACAATCCAAATTTACTGCTGGAAGTTTGTGCGGATTCTTTCCCTAACTAACAAAGAGATCTTGGTGTGATATATGGTTGTTAATTTTTTGCTTTCTTTATTTTGGCTCCATCGAGAATATTATTGTTAATTGGAATTGTCATATACTAACAACTTATGATGAAAGGGTATCTCCATAATGCATCCTTAAGCCATCGTTTTCTATCAGGCGGCAACTCTCTTTTCTGTTTGTTTTTCCCCCCATATATCCTATCGCATCAACACTATATGCAGAAAAAAAAGGTCATATCCTTAAGATTTGTCTTCCTCCTCGGCTGAGCAATCAATTTAAGGTTTTAATTTTTTATATTATAATGTTCTTTGTTTTAATTGTAAATTTATTCTGAATATAAGTTAGCTTTTTATTTTATTCCTTTTATATATAGAACATGATTTCGGGGGGTGAAAAATCAAATCTCATTTACTCGCAATTTTTACTCCATAGAAAATGTGATTACAAAATGAGTAATTAGCAAACAATGGACCTAGCAATTAGCCCACAAGTCCACTCGGAAAGAGCCCAAACCCAACAAATTAATTAAGCCTAGGAAAGCGCCACAAGATGAAATTAAAGGCCTCAATGGCAGAAGAGATTATCCTTTATATATGAAGTAAATCTAATTATGAGATATTTATCATTTATTCTAAATATCTTAAGAAAGATTAATCTTTACTATTAGTAGGAATATTCCTAATATATGACAAAAAAAAAGTAACAATGAAGATGTTGGTGAAGTTATATATCCGGTAATACAAGGGTAAATTTAAAATCATTTTCATGGATTTTTTGTTGGATAATTAGTTCAAGTTCTCTGCATAGCAGGTAGCTGGAAAATGAATTGTACTATTCATGTCTAGTGAAGGGTATGACTTGTTAGAATTTTTATATTATATATAAAAATATATGAGTTGTTAGATTTTATATATAGATTGTTTTTAGGTATAGACAAATTATAAAATAAGTAAACATATTAAGGTTGAGTACTTTTACAAGTATGTTTGCAATATTTACTATTATTCATGGTTAATTAATTTAAATTACTTATTTTTTGATTGGTGGCTTCTGCCTCCTAATCTTCAAGGGGTTGATCAACAAAATTATGGCTTTCCCTTTTCAACTCAGCATCCTGTCGTGGGTTGAATGCGCAACAAAACGTAATTAAAAAAATTGATGACAACGTACCACTTGCATTTGAACTCGATGAGTCAGTGAGCCTTTATTCATTTTCGGTAATTTTTTGGGTGAAAATTATTCAATCTATTTGATATGATCAGTTAATTCATATTTCAACTTATATATATATATATATATATATATATTTTCATTTACAATATTCGAATTCAAATCTTACTTAAAAATATCAGATTCTATTCATTGACCCAAAATGAGAGAAAGGATAGGAAAAGTAGAAGAGTATGGTTTAAGACCTGTGTTTCCATAAAACAGGGCATTTTAGACCAAGGATACGCAAAGAACAGAGAGAGAACGAGACGACTTGTGGACAAATTCCACATGCTTTTGTCTTAGGGTAAACAACATACAAGTTAGGAAATGAATTATAATATAGTATGTTCCACTAAAGCAAATTTGTTGAACCGATTCAAGAAAGAATATTAGCGTGACAGTTTAAAGAAAGTCTCATTCACCTCAAATAGTATAAAGAACACCAGTGCTCAACTTTTAAGATTAATTGGTACGCAAGAAACGTAACATGTCCACAATTTAAATGAAGTTAAAAATTATCTCTGTCTATTTATTCCTTACCCCCAAAGTTAATGTTTTCTCTGGAAGTCAAAACAAAATCCAACCCAAATTCATGCATGCCTACCAAAATCAATTTTACATCATTATACACAACCCTTTTTGAATTTGACCAAATTCATTTATCTGATTAATTTTATTGTGGTGTTTTATTTTGTAGTGCTTTCCTGACTCATATAGCACCTTTTGCACTGAACCTTAAATAAATGAAGTCAAGGAAGAGTGGTCATAGTGTGAGTTAATACTATGTTTATAAATTTCAATATGTGTCAGAACTTTGTTGTGTTGAATTGTGTTAGTTGATTTAATTTCTGAAAAAGTAATTGTGAAAAATTACTCTAAATATTACTGAATAACTTGGGTTACATATATACACAAAAAGCAAATCTATCTAATAATTACAAAATCGAATCAAATCAAATCCCTATAATAAATAGAAGGATATGCTAAATATTAACAAAATAATATCCTAATAATATCCTATAATAAATAGAAGGATATGTTAAATATTAACACCCCCCTTCAAACTCAAGATGGTTCAATAACGAACATCTTGAGTTTGTTTACTAATATATTAAACCGGCCTAAACTGTGTGACTTAGTAAATAAATCAGCCGGTTGATCAGTAGTCCGGATAGGAAGGAGTCTGAGAGTTCCTCGAACAACATGCTGTCGAGTAAAATGATAATCAATCTCAATATGTTTAGTCCGTTCGTGAAATACATCATTATGAGCAATTTGTCTGGCACTCTGACTATCACAATAGAGATCAGTAGAAGAGTCTTGGGCCACCCCCATATCAGTAAGAAGCCATCGAAGTCAAAGTATTTCAGAAGTAGTGTCAGCTAAAGCACGATACTCGGATTCAGCACTTGAGCAAGAAGCCAGCGTCTGCTTCTTACTTTGCCATGAAATCAGAGAATCACCAAGAAAAATGCAGAAGCTAGTGGTAGATATACGATCAGCATGATCACCTCCCCAATCTGCATCAGAATAAGCTCGTAGAACAAGTGAAGAACTGGCAGAGAAATGCAAACCATGAGATAAGGTTCCCTTAACATAACGAATAATGCGAAGTACTACAGCATAGTGAGTAGTACGAGGAGCAGACATAAAATGACTGACAATATGCACTGCATAAGCAATATCAGGTCTAGTCACTGTGAGATAGATGAGACTTCCAACTAACTGACGATAAAAGGTAGGATCTTTCAACAATGTACCATCAGTAGGAGTGAACCGAGCGTTAGGTTCAATAGGAGTAGCCTCGACTGTGTCGTCAGTGAGTTGAGCTCGAGAAATCAAGTCAGAAGCATACTTGACCTGAGAGAGAGATACCATTTTTCACATAGAGTACCTCAAGACCAAGAAAGTAACTAAGATTCCCAAAGATCTTTCATTTCAAAATGATTCCCGAGAAAAGACTTGAGTTCTTGAACTCCAATGGAATCATCACCTGTGATAATCATGTCATCAACATAAAACATAAGCGAGACTATACCACGATCCGTAGTACGAATAAGCAATGCAAAATCGTGAGGACTGCAAGAGAAACCAAGCTGACTGATGGTAGTGCTAAACTTAGCAAACCAAGCACGAGGAGCCTGTTTAAGACCATAAAGAGCACGTCGAAGACGACAAACCTTGTTTGCCGGATTAGGATATCCTGGAGGGGGCTTCATATAAACTTCTTCTTCTAAATTTCCATTCAGAAAGGCATTTTTGACATCCATTTGATGAAGAATCCAACACTTGGCTGCAGCAATAGCAAGAAGACTTCTAACAGAAGTAATTCGAGCAATCGGAGCAAAAGTCTCCTCATAGTCAATCCCATACTCCTGAGTAAAGCCCTGAGCTACCAAGCAAGCCTTACGCCGTTCCAAAGAACCATCAGAATGAGTCTTAATTTTATATACCCATCGACATCCAACTAGAGTCTTATCAGGAGGAAGATCAACAAGATCCCAAGTGTGCATTTTTTCCAATGCCTGCAATTCTACTTGCATAGCCTGCTGCCAATGAGAGTCACGAGAAGCTTCCTTATAGTACTGAGGTTCCTTTAGCTGAAGAATAGTAGAGAAACAGTGGTAATCTCAAAGGTAAGAGGGAGGGTTTCTTTCACGAGTAGGCCGATTGGATTCAGAGGACACAGGCTCCGTAGACATGACTTGTGAGGGAGAATCAGAAGTAACAGAACCATCTGGAGAAGATGCAACATCAGACGTAGTGGTGAGCTCATCAACTGAACCTGTACCTGAGTCACTAGGAAAAAGATCAATAGAAGGATTTGTAAAAATAGGAGAGGAAGTGGAAGGAATCGAAGAGAAATCGATCAAAGAAGAAAACTGGACATTTTCCCAGAATACAACATGATGAGAGATTCTTATACGATGGGATAAAGGATCCCAGCAATGATATCCCTTATGCTCAGAATCATACCCAAGGAAGCAACAGACACGGGCACGTGCTTGTAATTTGGTGGTCTCATGAGAGGGAAGAAGAACAAAACAAGCACAACCAAAAACTTTTAACATAGAATAATTTGGAGAAGTACCATGAAGACACTTAAAAGGAGAGATGTTACTAAGAATAGAGGATGGAACACGATTGATACAGTAGACAGCAGTCATGGCTGCTTCACCCCAAAAACGCTTTGGACAAGAAGCGAAAATGAGCAGAGCTCGGACAGAGTCAAGAATATGACGATGTTTTCATTCTGCACGACTATTCTGTTGAGAGGTGTAAGGACAAGAATATTGAGAGATAGTGCCCTGTTCATCAAGAAAATTAAGTAATTTGGAGTCACGATACTTTAAAGCATTATCACGATGGAAGACTTTAATTATCTTGGAAAACTGAGTACAAACCATAGTAGCAAATTTAATATAAATTTGGGATAATTCTGAACGATTTTTCATCATATAGATTCAAGTAAAGCGTGAAAAATCATCAATAAAAAGTACAAAATATCGTGATCTTCCCATGGAGGGAGTAGGAGAAGGTCCCCAAATGTCAGAGTGAATCAAATCAAATGGAGAATCAGAAATAAAATCACTTTTATTAAAAGGTAAAGCAGGTTGTTTTGCAGTCTGACAGGAAATACAATGTAAGGATTTTTCACTAACATGACCTAGGAAACTATTAGAAATCAAAAGTTGTAGTTTATTCAAAGAAGTATGAGCAAGTCGACGATGCCACAAATCAAGAGATGAAGAGGTAGTGGCAGCACACAATCTGGATGACTGGGCGACATCAGGAAGATGCATAGAAGTGAGCTCAAACATACGTCCGACTTTACGCCCAGTCCCGATGATCTGTCCTGTCTGAGAATCCATCACAACACAACCATGTTTGTTAAATAATACATCATAGCCCATGTCAACAAGCTGACCAACAGAAATAAGATTGAAACTAATGGCAGGAACAAAATAAGTATCACAAAGAGATAAAGAAGGTGAGGAAACAGTACCAACATGACTAACAGGCATTTGAGAATTATCAGCAGTATGGATAGAGGGAGCAGAGGAGTTAGGTGTCATGGAAGAAAAGAAATCAGATTGTTCAGTCACATGATTACAACAGGCAGAATCAAAAAACCAAGAAGATATACCTGGAGGAGTAGCTAAAGCAGTCCGTGGACTAGAAGAACTAGAAATAAGTTTCCGAAGTAGCACTTCGAGATCAGAAGTAAAAGATGATGAAGTGGATTCAGAAGGTGACTCGCTATTGACAGCATCAGTGGCAGAAAGAACAGGCTTGGTTGAATGCCCAGGTCGTGAGAACTTCCTTTGATCAGTTCTAGGTGGACGAATGAGACATTGATCAATGAGATGCCCGGTCTTCTTACAATATCTGTAATATAAGGTGGGACAATTAGCAGCTATATGACCTTTCTTCTGACATGCACAACATTCAATGAAGGGACACTCAGCAAAGGAGTGATTGGACTGAGGACAGCGCCGACAAGACTTAGAATTCTTGTCAGATACAGCAAAAACCATCTCTGGATTACGATGCAGAAGACCCAAGCGAGTTTCTTCAGATCTAAGACGAGGAAGAGCATCTTCAAGAGTAGGAAGTGGACTCTGATGCAATAAAGAAGCATGAACAGGCTCAAAATCATCTGTAAGAGCCATAAGGAACTGAATAAGTCGGAGTTGATCACGATACTTCAAAAAGGCTTGAGCATCTGCTTCACATTTGAAAATAGGCTCTGAATAAGCCAGTTGATCCCAAACAGACTCAATCTTAGCAAGAAACTCATAAAGAGGTTGGCCACGTTCTTGTCTGAGAATACTGAGATCATTTTGCAACTGAAATTGATTAGATAGATCTGATGATGTATAACGACTAGCAAGATGATCCCAGACTTCTTTAGCAGTTTCAAATCGACCAAACTGTTGATGAATGCTAGCAATAGAAGTATTACGAAACCATGTAATGATCTGATTATTTTTGCTATCCCATTCCTCTAAGCGTTCATTAAACTTAACCTCTGTCTCTTCAGACACACGAGTAGAAAATTTAATGTCACCAGTAACATACCGCCATAATTTTCTGCCTTTAAGAAAACCACGCATGCTTTTCAACCAGAGACGATAATTGGATCCATTCAAAATAACAGATATAGGTTGAGCAATGTCAGATTTATCCATGATGAAACAAACTAATTCCAACAGAGAAAAAAGCACCCAGGAGAAAATGAAATTCTCAAATAATTCTGAAAAATAGACGAATTGCAATGAGTTGACGAATCAACAAACCAACCACACAAGAAGAAGCAGAAGATGACGACAAGCAGAACGAGATGAACTCCGGTGAGAACAAACACCGGACGCGCCCTCACGCGCCGGAGAAAGAAAAACTGGACCGTCGGCGCGTGAAGCGCGTGGGAGAGCGTGCGGCGGAGGAAGGCTGCCGGAATTGGTGGACCGGCCGAACTCGAGATGCTGAACACGGTGGTGGGGCGCGTGTCACCGGTGGACCACTGAACAAAGATAGATCTGAGGAAGAACGTACGGACGCCAATGAAAAAAAATTCCTATGATATTAACCTAGTTCTAATACCATGAAGAAGTAATTGTGGAAAATTACTCTAAATATTACTGAATAACTTGGGTTACATATATACATAAAAAGCAAATCTATCTAATAATTACAAAATTGAATCAAATCAAATCCCTATAATAAATAGAAGGATATGCTAAATATTAACAAAATAATATCCTAATAATATCCTATAATAAATAGAAGGATATGCTAAATATTAACAATTTCTATATATGTTGAGATTGTGTTAGATTTTATTTGTAGATTTCAGAATGTTGGACTACATTGTATTAGTTGGATCGCAAGTGGTTGGACTATGTGGCTTGAGATAATCTATGCAATGATATTGATGTGTTCTCAGTTTGTGTTTGTGTTTGAATCTGACTGTCTATCGCTTACTGAGAGGGAAGATTCTATGCGGTATCGGAATTGGAAAATTGTTGTATTGGAATTGCTAGAAAAATTGTTGAAGATATCACAGGCAATGGGACAGAATGAAAATAGATAGCTTACTAAAAGAAAAAAGTTGATAAATTTTATCTGACAGTTTATTATAACAAATGTTGACCCTGTAGTGAAGAAAATTAACAAGTGCTGATTATGTAATGAATAAAGTTAACAAGCACTAACTTTGATACAAGTTAGCGCTTTTAAAGGCTAATTTTGGCGTCCCCTTCATTAGTCCTCTGGAAGCGCTGATAAAGACACAAAAAATAAGCATTAAAAAAGCCCATTTTTGTGCATAGTGATACATATTTTTCTGAAGAAAAAACAGAAGACAGATGAGTAAACTCAAAGTGGCATAAGGAAGCTATGTTTGTACATAAAATTACAAGAGAGAGAGAGAGAGGCCTCGATTATATGTGGATCTTATGGCTCAAGGCTTATGCTTTTGAGTGTAGATGTAATCCAAGTGAGCTGCAAGTGTCCTTCTCATCAAGCATTCTTCTTCTCCAACCCCATCACAGCTTTCCTCCTCCTTCACCTTCTCCGCTTCCAAATGAACCTTCAAAAACCATTACCTAACTTCATTAATGGAAACAATATCAAAAGAAACAAAGATTTTAAAGATATGGTTTGATGATATTATATGTGTGTATATATATGATAAGGAATGAATGAAACTAGCTGCAAGCTCACCTTATGCTGAGTTTTGCTTGGAATAGCAATGGAAGAAGAAGGGCCTGGCCTCCCTGCACGTGTTATGCTCAAGAAGAAGAAGAGGAAGAGGAAGAAGAAAGCTGACATGCAAAGACGGGTTCTGGCCTTGGACGACATTATTTTCCTTCTTAGTTTTCTACAACTACTAACACAGGATCAGATGCAGCCATTATGGGGCTCTGACATCTACTTATATAGACAGTGTGTTGAAAATAGAAAAGGCAGACTTGGAACTTTACCCTTTAGATTTTGTTTTCCTACAAATAAACTATGTATAATTTATAATTATCTCTGATTCCCAATCGAGGTTGGTTAATTTATAAAAAGGTAAACATGAAAAAGAGGAAAGTATTTCTTTTAGATATCCCTTTAGTGTAATTAACTATTTATCTTTGATTTCCTATAAAAAGAGAAAAAAAAATTTCTTTAAGATATCTGTTAAGTATATTTGGTACAGATTTTAAGTATGAAATGACCAAAAAAGGAAAAAAGTAAATAATATGTATATATATGAAATATATACAATATTCATGTCTTCATTAGGAAGAAAAACAAAAAGAGATATATTTATGTTAGGCCAAGATCTTGGGATCTGAAAATAAGTTAAACCCTAGCCTGTTTTAATAGTTCCTAATCCAATAGTCCAAATGTAAGTATGAGGGGCATATATATTAGAAATATAAGTTCTTAACTAGGAGATCAATGACATAAACGTATGCTAATTAACTTCAATCATGAAATGCATTTGAAAAAAAAAATGGCAGCAAAATTAAATTAAATGTAAAAGGAAGAATCAATTACACTGACTTCTAACTTTTAAAGTTGCCCCATGAATTAATTGATGATCTGCATGTGCGGTGTGGGATCATAATAATCATGATACATTATCTAAGAGGGCACTTGTCTTTGCATGCATTGATTGAATGATATTGCTTCTTGGTCAACGCTAGGGTCAAAGACGGAGCCAACTTCAAAACTCTGGGAAGCCAAGCTTTTGAATATATATATATATATATAAACACACACACACACACACATACTGTGTGCATTTCCGGTCCCCCTCCATTTACTATTGGGTGGGGTTACATGTGCCTTCAATGCATATTGAAACGGAAAAGTCTATCCTCTGATTATAATAATCTTAATTAGATTTATATAACTTGGGGGAAGTTATAATTAAACTTTTTTTTTCCTTTAGGCGGAATAACTAAACTTTAATTAAGAAGTTGATTAGGACTACTGAGAGCCGTCCAGAGAGGAAGTAGGTAGGGCATTAAGAGTCGAAGTGTATGTGTATGTTAATTACGTGACATCCATAAAAGATATGAGAATGAAGCATCGTGCCATGTTGATTATAGTGTGTGTGGCTGTAAGTGGAAGGTGATGAAGCTTGCACCTCAGAACTTGCGTATGACTTAAACTGTTGCGGGTACCATGCCCTATACGGCACCTAATTGTGGGGGCTGCCATATCCCACATATACTCTCATTTAAATTCTATAAATGTTCGCATGGTTGGTAGATAGTTACTTTTTTAAGTATATTATTCTAAATTTAATTTTTAACCGTATGTATAGAAAAAAATTTTATTAGAAGAAACATAACCCCACTTCAGTAATCTTTATATATCAAAGGAATTAGTTTTTTATCGACGTCTTGAGATCTATTTTCGATGAAAAAAAAAACTGCTTAAATGCATATTATATTTATTTTTTTATACCGGAATTTTTTAGGTATTATTAGGTAAATTATAAAAAAAAATAATTTAAATCATGCAAAGGTAAAGGAGAAGTTTGTAATTGATCACTTTCAACATGAGCACATGAGCACTGGTAATTAATTAGTGGAGTCGCTGTAGTTTTCATTTCAAGCTGAGAGGTGATTTCGGTGGTATTTATCCGCTTCCTATGATTTCAGAATCAGATCCTCATTATCATCAACCACGATTTCGGATTTAGACGGTGCAATGATTCATTAATCCACAATTACTGCCCTTTTACGTCTCTCTTAACCCACTAATCTCAATTAGGGGTGCTTGTAGTTGTACGCCCACTCATATTTTTCAATTTTTTGTTTTTAATTTAAAAAGATTTATCTGGCCAAAAAAAATTAAAAGATCTATGCTTTTCTTCTTATTTTTTATTTGAATATGATAATTATACTCAAATGAGACTAAACCCAAGATCACATTTCCTTGACTATTTATAATCCATAAAAAATTTTTTAAGATTGTTTTGTCAAATTTACACAATTACACAATTTTTTAATTTAGTATAATTTTTATTATACTAGACCAAACACCTGAGTCGGCCAGGCCCAACTTGATTCTTTTCTTCTAAATCGGATCGACCCGGCCCATTAAAATTACAACAGAACTCACGAGTCGCAGTCTAAATTAATAGGCCCAACTACGTTCTTTTCTTCTAATTCCAATGCATCATGTCTCGATAGAAGATTATCAAAAACAAAAAAAAAATTCATGCAATCAAATACCCTGTTAAAGCACGAATTGACGTTGCACTGACGTTTGTTATATTATTATTTATCATGAAAAAGCACTCACTAACAAATGTTGGGAAAGTGGGAAAGAAATTAACAACTAAGGCCAACATGATGATCAAAGCATGCCTATAATAGTACCGTTAAACAGCTCTATTCAATCATTACTATTCATCTTCATGCCTCATGTGCACCTCAATATCTAAATACGTTCTCTTTTATGCATATTAATCATACAAAGAATTTGATTAATGAAACTATATAGGATCTATATTGGAATATAACCTTATTAATCATACAGATAATCTGATTAATAAAACTATATAGTAACCATATTAGAATATAACTTTTTTTAATGAAGTGGAAATTTAGATGAGTTGGATCTCGAAAGTTTATCAAAGTAAGGCATATCATATAACATATAAAGCTTAGAGAAATACTTACATATTACCCATCAACGAGATTTTTACACCATGAATTGCAATTTTATTAAATGGACTAATCTTCTTGGGAAATATAACTAATGTCAAATATACCAATACTCTTTCCCTATTTGTAAGTTTTATTCACTATGATTTACTTAGTTAAATATTAGATGGACAACCTAAAAACTGATTAAATTGTTGAATATAAAAGGACACTGAGTGACTTTGGGATTACATAAAATCAACCATAATTTTTCAGAACCTCCAACAGAAAAGGGCAGAATTCAACCATTTCTTGACGTTAGCTTGCTGTGCATTGTACAGACCCAGCGATGTTTCGAACATCTCTTTGTCCCAACAATAATAATGGCATGCCAAGCAGATAGTAATATATTAAGTGATAAAGGAGCTGGAATGTTCCCTTTTTATCTGTTCTCAAATGATTCACTTTGCTCACTTTTGAAGGCTAATAGCTCCCTTAAAAAAAATGGGGAATCACTGTACTGAATGTCACTGCAAGACCCACCTCATAAGTACATGATGCCTTTTATTAAATATAATCCAGAAGAAAAGAAAATATCATTCTAGAAAAAGAAAAAATACAGGACATGACAGAGTTACATAGGAATACAAACTAAATGCAGAATTTTTATATTTGATTTTATAGTATATGAAAAAATCTTTATCAACTAATCAGTCATGTACATGAAACATGTAGGAGCCACTAATCAATTACGAGGTTGCTTTTTGTTTCCTCAGTCAATCATAGTATCTGCACCAACCCTTTTGCTTTAAATCTGTTTTTTACGCTCTTCTATTCATCCATAAGACAGACATGTTCAATTAACAGTCCCATCCTCAAATCTTACACAACCTTTTCTCTGCCATACCCTTCTAGCCCTTCTGATGGATGCTTCCAAGTCAGAGTCTGTAAAACAGCTAAAAGAATATCTTCAACATGAACAAGAGCCATTTTGTTTGCAAACCTACCTCTCAGAAAGAAGTTACATGTTCAAGAACTCCAGCTCTGATGGCAGCAATATTCATTGCCTTCATTCACAGAAGAACCTGAAGAGATCAGTCATATGTGATTTGTACGACGTAAGGAAAAGGTTGTTACAAGCTAAAGGAATCCTAAGGTCAATACTTTGCAAGTTCATTCCCTCAGGTGATGATCATAAGTTCCCAAACTGGAATGGACAGCATAAGAGTGTTCCATATGTGCATAGGACAACCAAAGACGCCCAGAAAAGGCAAAAAAATGGGTTCTCCTCGAAGAATAGATTTGCAGCATCTGATAATTTTACTTACCATGATGTTGAAGACAATTTTTTGTCTTGTGAACATCATGGCTCAACTCTTTTGAGCATGTTTCAGACATTTACGCTTCCTGAATTCAGAAGAGTAGAGGTAAGAGATCATTTTATGAAAACATCTTTGAAAATTATTACAGATTTCACATGCACCTTCTGACGAAAACTAGATAAAGTTTTAAGATGTTACTGGGTTTTTCAATATAAATATAATGTTTGAATGCTTTTTAAAACTCATCATCACATGTTGACTCTTTCAAGCATCATATGTCATTCCAAAATTTGACAAGCCCCATTAACTCTAATATATCCAATTTGTACCAGGAATCTGTCGGAGATCCCATGTTTTCAACCTATCTGAGGAAGCAACAAATGAACCTGGATATTTCCAAAATGGAACATGTAAGGAATGACAAACTACAGATGGTTAAGACAACTCCTATTTGCCGAAGAAAGAAAAGGATCCTCCAGAAAAGGAAGCAGCTACTGTTGGATTGTGTGGGAAAAGCCAAAGAATTCCATGAAAATGAAGGTAAAAATCTTTCAATCAAAGCAGTTTCAGAGCTTGAAGACCTTGAAAATATAATCCATGAACATTTTTGCTTGATGGAGAAACAGTACGCAGAAGTGAAAAAAACCACCCACTTGTTGCACACAGAATCCTTCACTACATCAGAAGAGTGGAGAAATTCCAACGAACTAAATTGGGAGATACAAATGGAGATGGGAGATACCATCATGGATGACATTGTCAGAGAAACCATTGTTTCATTATTGGGTTAAACATACAAAATTCATGGAATAAAATATTTCTCTTGATGCTTGGTTTTCACAACCTGACCAGTTAAAACTCCACCATTGAATTGATGAACATCCATGCAATTTAACATGACAGAGGTTCAGAATTACCAAGGAGGCATGTCACTGGCACACGAGCAACCTGTCAGCTTGGTTCAGTCCAACATAGAAATTGAAAGAATGTAAAGACGACTAGGATCAAGACTTAGACAATAAAGCAAGCAATGGATTATTGGCATCCATAAATTTCTGTGAATTATAGATGATGCAAGAGGAAAAAAAAATCTTATTGTAAAACAGAAACAATCAATGAAGAATTAAACAGAGTACCAGACCAGACACCAAAGAATTATGAACATTTGTGAAACGGTGAAGTAGTAGTAGGCTTCTTGCAGCCACTACTACGTGCAAGAGATTTCTTAGTCCTCTTTTATCTGTTTAATGAGAAACATGGTCAGGGCTTTGATGATGCTACCTTTGCTTTCCGTTATCATCTTCTCATATATCATTTTCTCTAGATAAATGAATCTCATTTAAGTCCACATTATCATTGTCTGCTGTATCCTTCTTATGTAACTCCTCTTTTTCCCTTTTTGCTTCACTTTCTTTACTTTTCATCTCTCTCTTTTTCCTTCTTCACCTGCAGCAAGTATGACTTTTCTTCTCACTCTAGCATAAGCCTGTGAGAAGCCTTATACAGTTCCAAAACTCCTGCCTCACGCAAATATTAGAATTTTATCGCAGCAAAAAATTTTGCTGAAAGTTAACCATAAGAACATGCTGTCCTCTGGGATAGAATCGAAAATGCACTTTGCAAGATGTCTAGAGAGATAAGCAAATGTATTAACCACTACCCCCAAAAAAAAAAAATATATATATATATATATAGTACAGCAGCTTAGCAATATAAAAAACATAATATCATAAGTTCTGTTTTTTTATATGAACTGATCATTGCAGAGTGAATAGAACCAGGCAACAAACAACAAGCAGAATCTAGGACATAAGAGATCTATGGTCTTTATGTATGGGGAAAATGCTCTACCAATGTGAAGTTTCACATGAAGTAAGAATTTCATAAGGACTTAAGAATATCACCTAAGGCAAAGGAAATTAGTATGATAGACTTAGTTTACGAAATATATGTAAATCAATTTAATTAAAAAACTTATGAAAGAAACACGGAATAAATGAAATTATTTATTAATACATCCTTCACTGATCAGCAAGCTGGAGTAGCTCAGTCGGTTAGAGCGTGTTGCTGTTAACCATAAGGTCAAAGGTTCAAACCCTTCCCCTAGCAACTCTGACTCTAAATTTTTCCGCTTTCTGATAGTCTACATCAATCTAGCGTTTCTCTTGGGAAGAACCCGCTGAAACGGTGCATTTTGGAATGACTACCTTGCCTTGGTTTCTCATCACCATCTGATACGATTCAGAACAAGAGAAAAAGCAAACAGTAAGGGGAGAGTGGTGAGAGAAGAAGAAAAGAAGAGTTTAAAATGAATTGTGTCTGACTTTCATTACAGCAAGTACAATATATAATGTATTTAATTCGATAAACCCACTTACAACCTATAGGTTGTTTACCTTTAGGCAAATGAGTTAATGTCCATGTTTGATTTTGTTCTAAAGCGTCTAGTTCAGCTTGCATAGCATTCCTCCATGATTCATATTTCACAGCTTGATTATATGTTCTTGGTTCAAATTCAGAAGAGATTTTAAGAGCAAAGCATTTATGAGCATTAGAAAGATGATCATAGGATAAAACTGAAGATAAGGGATGAAATATACCTTTAGAAAATGATTGAAGAGATGCTGAAGTAGAGAAGGATTTAAATTTATGAGAAAAACTACATGTTGAATAGCATAACACCAATAAATTTTAGGAAGATTAGCCTGAAAAAGAAGAGCTCTTGCAACATTTAAAATATGCTTATATTTTCGCTCAACTAGTCCATTTTGCTGAGGCGTTTCAATGCAAGAAGTCTGATGTAGAATGCCTTTATTTTGATAAAAAATAGTCATGGCAAACTCTATGCTATTATCAGTTCGAATAGTTTGGATTTTGGCATCAAATTGTGTTTCAACAAATTAAACAAAATTTTGTAAATGCCCGCGTGTTTCAGATTTATTTTTCATTAGAAAAATCCAAGTATATCGAGTAAAATCATCCACAATAGTCAAAAAATATCTGAAACCACGTATAGAAGGAATAGAAAAGGGACCCCGTATATCAGCATGAATAAGGGACAGAACTTTGTTACTTGAAGAATTTGAAACAAAAAAAGATAACCATTTTTGCTTTGCAAAGTGACAAACATCACAAGGTATCCTATGAGAATTACAAGACATGAAAGGAAACTTAGAATGTAAAGTTTGCAGTGTAGAATCAGACAAGTGACCTAAACGAAAATGCCACAGATCAGTGTTTGGAGTTGCAGAATGTGAGATTTGAGCAACTTGATGTGAAATCCTCCTTTCTGAATATAAGATATAGAGACCCTCACATACTTCAGCTAAACCAATCATCTTCCAATGGGCTATCTCCTGAATAAAACAATAACGAAATTGAAAAATCATACAACAATCAATAGTAGCAATGAGTTTTGTGACAGAGATAAGATTCAAGGTAAAAGAAGGAATGTATAGAACATCATACAAAATGAGTTCATCAGAAAGTTTAATGATGCCAGAAATATGCGCATAAACACAGCTACCATTGGGAAGAGAAACAGAAGTGGAAGGAATAGTTTTGTAAGAAAGGAAAAATTGAAGATCATGAATCTATGATCCAAGGAACATGAGACTGATTAATAAGAGCAGAAGCTATAGTATTGTTGCCTGTCACTTGTTGTGGTGTGACAGTAACAACATGATTGACTGAATGAGGAGAAGAATTGATGTTAGGAGTGGAAGAATTTGATTTTACCAAGTCAAGAAGTTTTTGATATTGTTCAAGTGTGAATTGTGGTGTTGGAAGAATGCCCTTAGCTTCACCATTTGAACGCCCTTGAACAGCTAAATGTTGGATAGATGAACTGGCATTTGCCTGATTTTTTAACTTGAATCCTATAGGGAAACCATGCTTCCTGTAACAGGTTTCCACGGTGTGGCCTTTCTTGCCACAATATGTACAGATCTTGGTACTTCCAACACTTTGAATAGGATTCTTGTTCAAAAAATTTCCTGATTGTCGTGGACTAGCCTTATTAAACAAAATAACTTTAGGATCTAAGCCTGTATTTATCTCCCGTTCCTGTTGAATAACAAGAGAGAAAACTTTCTTAACAGAAGGAAGAGGCTCAAGTAGCATGATCTGAGACTTAATGGTGGCAAAATGATTGTTGAGTCCTCTCAGAAACCGAATCACAAGATCTTGCTCCTTGTATACTCGTGTCAGTCATGAAGCTTCACAAAAACAAGAAGGATTACAGATGCAATTCTTGATAGGTCTAAGGCTAGTAAATTCATCCCACAAAATCTTTAATCTTGTATAATACTCGTTCACAGTGAGATCTCCTTGTTTGAGACTGAAAATTTCCTCTTGTAAATCTGCAATTCGGAACAAGTTTCCTTGAGAGAGTCTTTCTCTCAAATCCTCCCATATCTCATATGCTTTGTCCAACCAGAGTATGCTTTTTGCTATATTAGAGGAAAGTGATTTTGAGATCCAGGAATTCACCATGGTGTTGCAGCGTTCCCAAGCAGAAAACATAGGATCGTCAATTGGAGAAGCGATGATAGTCCGATCAACAAACTTAAGTTTGTTTTTTGAAAGCAATGCCATCCTCATTGCACGCGACTAGGAGGCATAATTGGACTCTGTTAATGGAGGAGAAACCAGTACCAATGTTGGATTTTCGTTTGGATGAAGATAGTAGGGACTAGAAAGATTTTGTGATGGATCGACAATTGTAGAATTTCCGATTATGTGTTCCGATTGACTTTTAGCATCAGAGTTGGAATCAAAGGTGGTTGACGGTGACAAAGATGAATTAGATATGTCACGGAAGCTTCTTTTGCTCTGATACCATGATACGATTCAGAGCAAGAGGAAAAGTAAATAGTAAGGGGAGAGCAGTGAGACAAGAAGAGAGAAGAAAAGAAGAGTTTAGAATGAATTGCATGTCTGACTTTTATTACAGCAAGTACAATATATACACGTATGTACATAGTGTTATTGAGTTGAAAACTGGACTAATTTAACTTTCTAACTAAGTTAAGAACTTAAATAGAGTAAGAAACTAACTAAAGAAAAAACCAATCCACCCGTTTTCTTTATGTACATTTGTTACCATCCACCACATTTAAGCTATGATGCGTATTCACCTTTAGGGTGTATTTGGATTAGATTATGTATAAGTGATTATGAGAATAAGTGATTATGTAAAAGTGATTTGTATTTGGATATTTTTACCTCATAAGTGATTTTGAGAAAAAAAATGTGTTTGGATATTGGGGTTTAAATGATTATTGGATAGATAATGAAAAGAAAAAATGAAATAAGTAATTATGAAAGGATAAATGATTATCATAAGTTGAAAAAATCAATTCCTTCTATAAGCACTTATTTAAGATATAAATATTTATTAAAAAATTATTTCTGTTTAGTAACATCATAATATAAACACTCATATAGGTTCCCATGAATCCAAAGAGACTATTAGTCACAAAATGTGTCTTTGTCCCAATCCTGTAGCAATTGTCAAAAATCAAATAAATTACGTTGTTTTTTTTTTCCAAGAGAACACTGCCATGTGGAGGATGTTGAGGCGCCTCATGAATTTGGGATCGTGTGACTGGGGCCATCACTCTCTTGTCACTAACCTATTTCCCAACTTCTCCGTCCTTCTGGATTTTCCCTTCCTGTTCTTTTCTCTCTACTTTTTATATGGAGCCATCATCTGCATGATCCACCGAATTTCCCTCAGTTCACATTCCATCTCTCAATATCTCTCATGGCAACTCTTTCTGCCGTTTCCCATTCTTCCTTATCTTCGCTGACTCATAGAATTAGGAACAAAAGGAGGAAGAACAACCCAGCGAACTACGTTATTTTCCCAGTGAATTCTTTTAACTTTAAAAAGAGTTCACTCACGCCTCTCAAAGCATCCCTCAAAGATGAGCAGGATAGCAATTCCTCTCCTTCTACTAGTACGGCTGCTGTAGTTCCTGAGCACGGAAGTAATGAACGTGATTCCGGAATTAGCGAGCAATTGGCAAAAGAAGATGAAGTGGAAAACGAGAAAGATTCTACTGAGGAAAAGGAGAAGCAGCAAGAAATGGACTGGAAGACGGACGAGGAGTTCAAGAAGTTCATGGGTAATCTTTCTATTGAAGCGGCGATAAAGCTGGAGAAGAAGAGAGCTGATAGGAAGCTCAAGGAGCTTGACAGAGAAAGCAGTGCTAACCCAATATCGGGTCTTTTTAATAGGCTGGTACGCGAGAGTGTGGCTAGAGAAAAGGAGAGATTGGAAAAAGCAGAGGAAACTTTCAGGGCTCTAAATCTTAACCAGGTAAAGATTATTCATTATATTAATGAAGTTTTCTTTCACTTTATCTAATCAGTAGTGTTTCCTATCTATTGTTTGTTTGCATGATGTGTATTTTTTGAATTTCTTCTAATTCTGTTGATATTCTATGTCCATGTATTAAAAGAAGGAAAAAAAAAACTTGTATTGTAATAATTTTATTGCGGTCTTTCTAATTCAGTCAATTTTGTTTTGTAATATTTTAGAATAATGCTATTAAGTCATTTCATTTTAGTTCTGTTCTTTGATAACAAGAAGTCGTGGAGTTGTGTTTAACTAGCTTACATGGTCATTGTTTGGGCCACACGAGCTTGCTAGATGATAAGCACGCAAATTTAGAAGGAAAATGGATTGGAGATGGGAGATTACATAGTTGAAGTGTTATTTCACTTGATTACTTGTCATATAGTGAATCTAATGGTTCAAGTGAAATAATATTGAAAACAAATCAACTAGAACATTTTCAATACTAGAAAGTATTGTCAATTTGTTAGCATCTACCTATTTCTTTTCAACAATATCGCTATAATCATATTAGCTCAAGTTAAAGATCAAGCATGTTTGAGATTTATCTTATTTGACATGACAGTTGACGAGCTGCTTTGGGTTTGATACATTTTTTGCAACTGATGTTCGGAGGTTTGGAGATGGGGGCATATTCATTGGAAATTTGAGGAGACCCATTGATGAGGTAATTCCCAAGTTGGAGAAGAAGCTATCTCAGGCAGCAGGACAAGATGTGGTATTGTGGTTCATTGAAGAGAAATCAAATGACATTACTAAACAGGTACTCGTTTCTTCTCTAGCAATTTGCTGTCTATGTTATAATGTACACCTTATCTAGCGATGGAATAATATGGAAAAACTTGAAGTGTTTAGTGGGCTAAAGATTATTTTGCAGTCAAACATCCAGTTCAGTTATATTTACGCATTATGTCCTGACATTAAATGTTCACATGTAGCTCCTTTGTTTTTTGACATGTGGCTCTTTTGCTTTCTTACTTTTAAGTTTCTTTGTCTTTTTTTGGCCAAATAATTTCTTTGGTTTTTAAAGATTTTTTTTTTGGCTAAAAATGCCACTACTGAAAATTCATTTGCATTCAGGCTTGCGTGGTCCAACCTAAATCAGAAATGGACCTACAGTTTGAGTCAACTAAGTTGAGCACTCCTTTCGGTTATCTTAGCGCAATAGCATTATGTGTTACCACCTTTGGAACAATCGCTCTAATGAGTGGTTTCTTCCTTAAGCCTGATGCGACATTTGATGACTATTTAGCTGACGTTATACCTCTATTTGGTGGGTTCGTATCTATTCTGGGAGTATCTGAGGTAAGATATTTGTAAGCATTGCATCATCCTTTATAGTTTGTCTCTTACTGTATACTGATTCCAAATTACTATGCTCAATCCCAAGAAGTAAGCACCTAATGAGTAAATAACTTCTTTTAAAGTAGTGAACTTGACAATTTATCTACTATTAATAAACTTATTTTGATTCCTTCAAGCTTGGTGGATTTGATGCTATATACACTTTCTTTAATTAGAAAATGCATATGCAGAAAATAAGGAAAGGTGCATAATAAATTGTTTGTTTAACTGATAGACAAGGTAATCTTTAAAGAGACATCTAATTAAAAGGGAAGTTGTTCAATTTCTGATTGTTTAATTTTTTTATTGGCTTATTAGACAATCTCCAAATACTCGAGAATTAAAAGTGAACACTGCTAATGCTACAGAAGTATTGATGGCAAAAGCTTTATCCTTTTCTTTCTAGTCTCAAATAACTACTGAGAGGCTGACGAACAACTACAAAGACTTCTAGTCCCATAATAAAGTATATAACTGAAAAAGTGAATTTTTTATGTCTTTAACTGTGACTTGCAGAATGAGACATTTGAGTTTAAGAAAGTATTTGCAGGTTCTTTTTCATGTTGTGTTAATTTAGTTGTAGATAGCTTGGCCACTCACCAACGGCCTAAAACTATTTGATTTCTGTTTTTTTTTTTTTAATTCAATGCTGTAGTTCACAAATCCAAGCAAGGTTATTTATTATAATTCTATATTTAAGTTTATATTTCATGTATTTTGTAAAAATAAAAATCATATATCCCATAAGATTCCAGTTAATTGTTTCGGACATATCTCTGCACACTTTTTTTGCTACAGTATTATGTAGATTTGTTCATTTTCTTTGACATGCTATTAATACTCTGACTGTATTCTTCTCATCATGTAGATAGCCACCAGGGTAACAGCTGCTCGTTATGGTGTTAAACTCAGCCCTTCTTTCTTGGTACCATCTAATTGGACAGGGTGCTTAGGAGTGATGAACAACTATGAATCTCTCCTGCCGAACAAGAAAGCTCTTTTTGATATTCCTGTAGTCCGTACAGCTAGTGCATATCTGACTTCATTAGTGCTTGCTGTTGCTGCTTTTGTTGCTGATGGAAGCTTCAATGGGGGTGATAATGCAATGTGAGTAATGTCTATAGCATTTTATTGAAAGGCGTTAATGTTTAGTAATGCTTTTTCTTCATCTGAAAAGGGAAAATAAATCATGCCTGTTTCTTGTTAGGGATCAAGGATCTTGTTTTTGAATGGATTATAACAAAATTGTGTTGGAACCTCAACTTCTATGCATAAACAAGGTAACAAACACTTATATGTTGATGAATTTTAATGGTGAAGGATTGCATGATCATGAAATATGATAAATCCAAATAAGGCTAAACCAAGATATGATGGTGTGTAAGTACTACAGTGTCTAGACTCCTCTCATCTTAGCTCTATAAGTCATGCATTACAACACTTCTGGGGCCAACATGCTCTTAGGAGACTGATTCACAAGATTACAGCTCTACTGCTTATTTATGTGCAGGTACATAAGGCCTCAATTTTTCTATAACAACCCTCTGCTTTCTTTCATCCAATTTGTTATTGGACCTTACACAGATGATCTTGGAAATGTGCTTCCCTATGCTGTGGAAGGTGTTGGAGTTCCAGTTGACCCACTCGCTTTTGCTGGACTACTAGGTAACTTTCTCGTGACCTGTTTATGTTTCTAACTTCCTCTTGTTGGAATGAATGATTCAATATGCAATTCTTTACAACCAAGAATCTAATCACGTTTTTAGTGTCAGAAAGCTTATTTGCCTGACTGTCAAAGATTGACATTTTCTTTAAATCTTGAACTATGTCAAAGATTGACATTTTCTTTAAATCTTGAACTATGTGTTAAACTAACTGAGGTCGTGAATTTGGTTTAACCGTACTTGATAAATCATTAATTTTCTTTTAAGGGAAACTGGTCATTATTCCTTACTATCTAAAAAGGCATTGAGGGCTAATATATCAACTTGTGTTATTTGGCTTTGTAAGGGTTTAGGGCCCGTTTGGCTCTCAGTTTTGTAAAATTAAGTTAAGATAAATGAAGTTTGTAAAAATAAAGTTTAGATAAAGTAAGTTGGTTGTAAGTTGTTATGTTTGGATATTTTTTTTGCAAAAGTAAGTTTGACAAAAAATCTGTTTCGATGATAAGGGTTAAAAGTACTTTTAGATGTATAATATAGAGTAAATTTGTTTCTCCTTTTCCAAAACCTGCATTTTGTTAAAGGAAAAGTAACTTTTTCCCTCATTTTTCAAAATCACAGTTTAACCTACTTTTCATTTTTCGAAAAGACAGTTTGTGTTTGGTCAAACACATCTTCTTAGAAAATCATGATTTTCAACCATGGTATCTTTTTCATAAAGATGAACCAAACAGACACTAAGCCTTTTATATTGGCCAGAACTTTCTGCTGAGTGATTCATGCAGACACATCTTCATTTACTTATTATATAAATTTCTTGGATATTTTTAATTGAGAACTTGGCTTTATAGCCAGAATTCTGTTTCGGGCTGTTATGGACGCTAGTTATCCATGTTGTGGATAACATTTACTTATGTGTTTGGGTGTTTATGTTAGACTTCTGCTGCCCAGATAACTCTGTGTTCGACTGCCAAACCATAATCAAATGGCAGAATCCAAATCTGGACATTTGTTATTCTTCTTACGTTCTATATGCGCTGCCATGGAATTAGTTAGTTGGACAATACTATCCTAGATGTAATAATGTGAGACTGATAATTCCATGCTTCTTCAGGCATGGTGGTTACTTCGTTGAACTTACTACCTTGTGGAAGACTAGAAGGAGGTCGCATTGCACAAGCCATGTTTGGCAGAAGCACCGCTGCATTATTATCATTCGCCACTTCGTTATTGCTTGGTATCGGCGGCTTGAGTGGCAGTGTCCTGTGTTTGGCGTGGGGGTTATTTGCAACCTTCCTGAGGGGTGGAGAAGAATTACCTGCAAAAGATGAGATCTCCCCCTTAGGGGAAAATAGATTTGCTTGGGGTATTGTCCTTGGCCTTATTTGTTTCCTCACACTTTTCCCTAATGGCGGAGGCACTTTCTCCAGCTCATTCCTCAGTGGTCCATTTTTCAGGGGCGATATGTAAAATGTCCTGCTGTGATGTGTAATTGTATTTTTAATTTCTCAGTAGATGCTTTTAATTTATTACGTATTTATATCATGCAGTAGAATGGAAGTTTCACTCCTTAGCTCTCACCTGTTTTCAACGAGCAATGTGGTTGTCCTTTTTTAAACTGACAGATTATTTGATGCCTTTTCAGAAAATTAGTTTTTAAATTAAAAAGGAGTGAGGATCTTAAGATGCAATGATGGAGATTGTGAATTGCGACAAAGTTGGACCTTATGGTATGCTGAAGACTGTATATATTGTATTGCTCATGAAGTATTATTGAAAAGAGTAATGTACTCAACGATGAAATGTTATCAAGGCCAATAAGAAAAGACGGTGGAATGTTATGTACTCTCATCAGCTTTGCAAAGAGTAAATACTCATGGAGGAATTTACAAGCTTACTAGGTTTAACTAACGTTGAATTTCATTATCATCATTTTTAAATTTTAATTTTTTGTTATAAATATATTTTTATCTAACTTTAAAAACTTTTAATTTTAATTTAATTTTATAAAAATTAAAAAATTTATTATAATTATAAATTTTATATGTAACTAGATTTTTATTGGGATAAATAAGCCATTAGTTCCTATAATTTATCCTCATTTTGAATGAAGTTCCTGTAATTTAAATTTTCTTAAAACACTCCCTAGAATTTATTCCGTTTAGAACGTTGATTCCTGTATTAAGCATAATGGATGAAAAAGTCCTGAGGGCACCTACGTGGAAATAAAACGACGCTAATTTTGCCGAAATGACTAAGGGTGTGTTTGGATTAGATTATATATAAGTGATTATGAGGATAAGTGATTATTCATAAGTGATTATGAGAATAAGTGATTATGTCAAAAGTGATTTGTGTTTGAATAGTTTTATCCCATAAGTGATTTTGAGAAAGAAATGTATTTGGATATTAGGGGTTTAAGTGATTATTGGGTGGATAATGAGAAGGAAAGATGAAATAAGTGATTATGAGAGGATAAGTGATTATCATAAGCTGAAAAAATCAGCTTATTCTATAAGCACTTATTTGAGGTATAAGTGCTTATTGAAAAGCTGGTTCTGTTTGGCAACTCCACCATGTAAGCACCTATAGGACCCTATAAGCACTTATTTGTGCAATCCAAACAGGCTATAACAGAAGTCAACATGGCAAATGGGCAACACACAAGCTCACTTACATAGAGACACATGATCTACTTAGTATAAGAAACTCTTCCCACACCTGTTTCAACGAGTTGCTATGTCCTCATTAAGTCCTCGTCTTCTTGCAACAAAGTGGGTCTGCGAGAGGGAGAGTCGGAGAGATGGTTGCTTCCCATTGAAGCTTCACATTGATCGACAAATTGAAGACCTGCACTTAAAACGCTACAGTCTGTCGTAAGAAAGGTACCCTGAAATGGTATAGATAGATTGAAGCGGGTTACCTTCGTGGACTCAGATGCTACCCAGTAGTGTAGGAATTCAAAATTAATAAATAGATGTTAGGCACGTGCGAAGATGATGGGATTTTTGAAATTGATAATAGGTAGACATTGAGGTGTTGCAGAAGCATTAAAAATGGTGAAGTAGTGTAGATAATTGGGTGCTCGAATTGGGAATGATATAAGTGGTCCCAATTGCATGGTATTTGCTTTGCTTTATGTTACATGTTATGTAGATCTCAATGCATTGCAAATAATTTCTGGTGGGACCGACTTTGTTGGTATCATACAGCTAAGCTAATGGATTCAAAATAGGATAATCTTGATGTAGTTATGGTGCCTTTTGTAATCAGTGCCTTTTACATAGTTTCAATGGTCCACTGTCAAATAATTTGAATGGTATACTTTAAATATATTTATACCTGGCACTTTTTCATATTGAAATTGTAACAAACACTGAATATAGTTCAAAAGAACAAATTAATCTAGACGGCAAACAAAATATAGTTTCATATTAACCTTGGTACATAAAAAGTCAAAATACATTACAACCAAGATACATATTGACCTCCTCAAGTCAATAAAATCCTAGACACTACAGAACTCAGCCAACACAAATACAATCTTAGAACCAAAACATAAACATTGACCAACTTATAAAATTGGACCCAAACACTAAACTGACCATTGTAGTCATCCCAACTAACATCAAGTACACTTGGTAAACCCAATGCACAACAGAACTACATTGTTAATAGACATTAGCTACAATGCTTGATTCATAAGCTTCATCTTTCTACTACACTTTGCAAGATCCTTCTCCTGGTTTGTTATCTTCTCCAATGTTTGCTTTGGTCCAGTTCCATCTTTCCAGTCAGAAAAATTATAGCACCATTGCTCCTGCAATTGAAGCACCACAACAGCATTAAACATTGCCCAAATATATATCCTACCATGCACTTCCATTCCAATATAGCCTCACACAAATGAAGCAGATCAAAGTGATAAAGTAAATTAAAATCTACAAAACAATTATGTACCTACATGATCGTTGCTAAATAAGCTTCACTTCAAGTTCAAAACCATAGATGCTAGTAAATCTGATGGAACCATAACTCATGTATAGATTTTGGGTGGTCTCGTACCCTCCCTTTCTTTCTTGTTTGGGTCCCTCTCTGATTTTGATTTCTAAGTCTACCCGCTGTATATACTTTCCGCAATGAAATGTCCCTTTCTACCGAAAAAAAAAAAATATGCCACGAAAGAAACAGATAGCAGATAGATAGCAACATATGGGCAAAACTAACAAGTGAGTAGGGGGTTTGAGAACTTTGTCAAACAAGAAAGGAAAGCGATGTAAAGAGTTTACAAGATCTTTCAATTGAGATCAACCATCACGTATCAATTTTGGGGTCCATTGTTGTGGGAAAAAGAAAAAAATATTACAGATGCACAATAAATTACTCTTAAACTTAGTCAATTGCAAAGGAAGGGCAGAAAACCCTAACCTAATCGACGGGATTGTTTGCAGCAGAAGAATCAGAATCACCTACTCTACCCAAACTTCATTGACGGAAACAACTCACCTGAAGCTTCACCTATTCTCATCGTCTTTGAGCACTGAAATTTCCCTAATACAGCTCCTCGTAACTTTGCAAGCAGCGCAGACCACAAACTCCTTCAGTTTAGCCCCTTCGTATCAGTTGATAGGCAGCTCATGTGCCTTCCTGTGAGCTTTTGTGTCGTTCAATCATTAGCCATATCAGCGAATTTAACGCCCTTTACTGCCATGAGGGTGCCGTAAGGACTGTTTCACACATTATGCTTAGGATAGGGATGAACCTCCGAAACGGAGAAAATTGTTGGGTGCAAGGTTAAAAACAAAGAACATAGACTAAATTCAATAATTTTTTTAATTTTATATATTATATAAAAAATTAAAAATATTATTAATAAATTTCACAGTTTAATATTAAAATCTAAACAAATTAATATCAATCTATAATCATATTTTAAATTTAAAATAGTTAATTAATATTTTTATATTATTTATTAAATAAATTTATCATTATTAATAATTATATATTATAATAATAATACTTAAAAAATATTATCATATATAAAAAAATAATACTATTTAGTACTAAAAATAATGTTATTTAATATTTAAAACTAAAAAAAGGTCAAAAAATTAAAAAATTAATAATAAAAATAATTTTAAAAAATTTGATCAGTTCAACCAATTTTGTATTGGTTCAACACTAGTTCGTGACTGGTTCAACCGATTTTTCACTAGTTCTGAAAATAACCAGTCAAGATCTATGATCAAACTATATTGGACCTAGTTGTAACAACCATCATTAGACTGCCCTGAACATAGTCCCGAGCTAACATGAAGTAATCTTGATGATGTGTGTAAAACTGGAGGAAATAGGACCGGAGGAAGGATCAAAACGAGATAAATTTAATATTTAAGATAAAGAAGGGGCCACGCCGCGGCAAGATGCAAGGCTGTCACGGCGAGACACATGTGGCAACTTGGAAAATATACAAGCCGAGAAGCTCTATGTCACGGTGAGTTTACTGGCGCCGCGGCGAGTGTGGAAAATTCTATTTAAATCTAAAACATTTTGGACGAATAGACAAAGAAAGAAATGGAAGAGAGAGCTTGAGAGCTCTGTTAGGGTTCCTCCCCAATCCAACCTTGGGAAGCAATTTTGGGACCATAGAAGCTTGATTCTCAATTGGTATGTGGATCTATTCTCTTCCTCTTCCTTTTTCTCTTCGATTTTGAGTTGATTTTTGAGGGTTTGTGTGAAAGTCCATTTCTGGTTGATTTCCACTAATTGAAATGTGCATAAAGAGATTATTAGAGTGTGATTTAGTGTTATTGAAGCTTGGATTTGAGTTTTGGTTGGATTGTGAGGGGTTTGAGTAAAACCCTAGGTTGAAATTTGGGAAAAGAAGTAGAAATCCAAAATTGTATGTGTTGGTGTGTATTTGAATGGTTGTTTAGAATTCATTGGTATGTGTGTATGTTGTTAGAACTTCGGGTTAAGCTTTGAAGGCTAGGTTGTGGATTTTAGTGTTATTTGAGTTATGTTAATTAAATGTATTGTGGTATTGTAGTGTATAATTGATCGATTGGAAGGGTGTGGCTAGTGATTTAGTTGGCAATTCGAGGAGCTTGTAGGATCTGTGTATGGTATTGATAACCTGAGGTAACCGAGTATTTGTAATATATGTGTTATATGATATATATATATATATATGCATATCTCCATTCATACCACGATATCATCATGCATATGTATATGATTTTTCTATATATCGTGGTATGTACACGACTAGACAAGATAATATATGATGATGATGTATATATGTTGATGTGACATGATGTGAATGTATGATGATGATGAGTATGGCATTACATGTGGCTCCATAGCATGTTGATATGATTATGATGATGATTATATATATATATATATATATGATAATGATGATGTGACATTGCACAAATTCATAGCATGACATGGTAAAGCATGATGATGATGATGATTATACGATATATCATGAATGTCACCACATGACATTATGAGATATATGGTGATCAGGTGGTGATGATGACATGATATATGATGTTATGAGGTATGATGATATGATACGATGATATATGATAAAGGAGGATAGGGATGGGATCCCTGCCGCTAAATCATCTCCCATGGCCTGAAGAGCTAGACAACGGTGGACTGCACATTTTCTAAATCACCACCAATTCGAGGTGGTCTAAGGGAAGAAGAGCCATGGTCCGTGCTTTAGTGTAACCTTTGGCTGTGTTGCACTAGGGTAAGGTGAGTTTGGTGATATCCTGGAATCAGTCTTCATCGACTGTTAAAAGGGAATCACATATATGAAATGTCCTATTATAATATCAGCTCGTGGTTCTAGTCGTGTGGAGGGAGACATGCATCCCATGACATTGGTATTGCACTGTATCAATTGCATATGTGTATAGTATTGATAATATTAAGGTATATGTGTGTTTGTCCCGGTTATTGAGACATTGTCTTATACCCCCTTCTCATGACTAACATTTCAGGTGAGGACTCTGGAACTAGTCTGACGAAGGACTAAGGAGTTGTAGGTCTCATTGAATTCGGGAATATCAAGTGTAATTGGTAGTTTGTAACTTAGTTTATGTAATACCGTGCCAAGTAGATTGTTATGTTTGGTTACCTGTATGAGTATCCTGGGTATACGAAGATGTAGATGGGTATGCATGTTTGGGTGAAATGATGATGCTGTATAGGTGATGATATGTGATGATTGTATAATGATAATATTAATGAGATTAGCAGTATATGCTTGAAGCAGGTGCTGAGGTGTTAGATTAGCCGTATGAGAGAGTCCAAAGTAGTTTTGAGCTTGGTATGTTAGTTTGGGGCATATAGCTCATTTTATGGTTATAGGGTTCAAGGGGGTCAATTTTTGGAGGGAAGGTTTTCCCGAGGTGAAACCTCCTTGAATAGGTTGGTTGAGTCAAATAGGACCTGTGTGAAAAGTTTTTGAGTTCCCAATTGCCTTCGGAGGCAAATGGAGGTGTTAAGTTGTGAGTTTTGATAAAAAAGTAGTTAAAATGATCTTGGGCATCCAAAATCTCCCTATGGAGTTAGATTCAAGTGAAATTGGTGCCTATGGTTAGATTGAGATGAAAGTGACCTATAGGAGTTAGAATTATGTCAATTAGAGGTTAGAGCAAGAAGTTGTGTGCGTCAGAAGTTCGCCCTATAACTTTGAAAGTTGCTGATATGGTATTAGCATGGGGCACTGTGGCACCAGAAGTGAGGCGGCAGTGCCAGTACCCTCTGTTGTCTAACTCTATAACCTGAGAGCTTCCACATCATGATGGTATTGTTATGCCGCAGCTCTACACTATTCTGGTTCCACTTGAAGTTTTCCGCTATTTTGGATGAATTGCAAGTTAAAGTTGGGATATTTTAGTCTAGATTGGTTAGTTTTTGAAGAAATTGGTCAAGATTGGAGGTTTTATTTGATAAGGGTGTTACACTGGCACCAATTCCCGGTCCAGCTGATCGATCTAACTGGTTTGGTCTAATTTTTTTAACACTAGTAAGAAGTGTTTTCAAAAAGTTTGAACTATAAGGATTGATTTCAAAACTTGAAAAAATTGTAGGGATTAAAAGTTTTTTTCCCCATTTTTAATCCATATGATACACTTTTTATCCACAATATTTTACTCAAATTTAAGTTTAAACCAATTAATCAATTAATAAGATAAGAAATAAAGCCTCATATTAGTCAAATATATCGTATTTAGTCATTATTTTAAGTTTTTTTCTTGCCTCAAGACATTATTTTTTAAGTTATTGACTTCCTAGTTCCTATAACTTTTTTTTATCAAGATAATGTCCCATTTGACATCCAGCATAGTATAAGCTTAATAGTTCAAAGTTTGATTGGATAAAACTTGATAGTATAAAGCCTGATAATATTTTAATACCGTGTAATGTTTGATATTATACTGTATAAAATATTATATTGTATATGATAATGCTACACTATATTTGGCCATTTTTTTGCCAAAATACTATATTTGGTTATACAATACTATATATGCGGCAAACTACAAATAAGTTCATTATAATGTATTGTATAAACTTACACATTATAGCCTTATATGGTATGCCAAATTGGGTCCCAAGGAATAAAATGTGAAATAAGCAAAACTAGAAAGGAGCCCGTGCTAACGCACAGAAGGTCATGATTCATTTGCTCACTTTTTTTTTAGTTGGGGAATAAAGGAAAAGAATATTGCTTCACTCCTATTCATGTTTAAAATTGCTAAAAGTAAACATTATAAAAATTGAGTGACTTTAAATGCAAATAATGCATTTGTTTTTCTATAGATTTTTAAGTGGGTTGACTCAAAATAATAGCACTACTTGTTATGTTTTAATTATGAAATAGAGTTATCAAATGTCAAATAATTTTAACTCTTGCATCCCACGTCAAACCTCGAACTGTTTGTTTTTTCTCCCAAAAAGAGGAGAAATGATTATAATCTCAAAAATTAACTCGGATTTTGGAGGAATAAGCAACGGTTTTAACTTCAAAAATGATAAAATTACAAGCCACTTATCAATTAATCAAAAAAGAATATCCAAAATATATTCAGAAAACGATAAAAAAGCACAAGCAAAATGAGTAGATTACTACATAAACCATAACCATTGTTATATAATAAGCATCTAGCAAACTTTGTCTTGGATTCATAATAAGGGTACTTGAAGGCACCATCTACAGTCATCACTGACATATAGAACTATTGGGATGTGCAAGTTTCTTTAGTAGATTGAAGTCATGGTGTCCAGGCTTATCATTGCAAATGTGAAAAGATAACCAATGGTCCAATTAATTTATATTGGCTTGCGAACAAAAAAGAAAAAGGAAAAACTTATCACTTATCACCACCAACCATACCTAACATTAATGGGGCACCCTCTAATAGCTGGAGCTGCCACTGATGCAATGTGCATTGTGTAGGATGCCGCATCGCTTGGCCAAAAATCATCAAATGCCCTTATAATAGCAAAATATATAAGAAACAGAAAACCAAATTGTGGCATAGTAATTTGTACCATGTACCAAGATTCAATCTATACAATACAATTTGACTCATACAATACAAATTGTTCAAGTTCTTACAATTTGATTCATCAATTCATCCCAGTTGTTACTTGACATCTTTGTGGAAATTTCCAATTTTTCCACAATAAACTAAATTAAAAATCTAAAGAAAGAGTCAAAGAGACTTGACCCATGATACATAAGAAGCAAAAAGAACATAAATATATTCTTTCTGCAAAATGATGATTAGCCTTGAACAGAATCTGCATCTAATAGCCCATTAAAAAAAAAACAAAGAATCTGCATCTAATAGAACAGAATCTTCAATTCACTACAGAGAAGCAAAATGGTAATGAGTGTCAAGGACCATAAGCATTGCATCTCATTTCCAACATATAAGACACTTTGATGAACCACAACAAAATTATTTCAAGCCTTCATATAGAAATATCACCCAAAAGTTGTTATTTGGATCACTACCAGCTATTGAGGGAAAAAATAATTGTATAAATCTACAATTGTTATCTTTGGATATTTGTGATTGAAAGTACTCAAGCAAAACTATATCTCTTCAGGAACAAAGTACAAAAATATTAACCGTGCATGCATAATAAAACCTCACAATATAAGAGGTATGAAATGTGAAGATCAAAGAAACAAATAAATCCTATTTAAATGAAAAGTATGTCAAATTCAAATTATATAACAATATAAGAACCATACTTCTATTATGTGATGGTTTAACAACAATGTCTTAATAAAACATTTTTGCCCCAACATCATCTACATATTACATTTAATAACAATATAAATGTTGTGTGATGGAAACAAAGGGAATGGTCTAATGACAATACTACAAATTTTTTCCTCAAAATCATCAAATTACAGCAACTTACAGCAAGTTCTAGCAAAAACTGACAGCAACAATTGTACATGATAAAGTTAAAATGTCAAAATACCCAAGAAAGTCTAACTGCTGAGATTAAAATCCACCTACTTCAAAATATCAATTATTAACCATAAAATCTAATAGCCTAGTCAAGGTGACCATTGTTTATTTTTTTTTGTGTGACACCAAGACGATCCTACTTACCAGCAAAAAATGAAGAAGAAGTTCGGCAAATATACAAGCTGCAGCCCAAATAATAGCTCAGGTGCTCTATACCATCGAGCAAACACCTATTCATATAATAAGCATTAGTTTCAAGCATTTACGTCCATCGACAGAAAGTGCAAAAGACAAACGTAAGGATAAAAGATTTCTTGTAAGGAAATCTGTGAGTAAACTTCTTGCAGGTTCAACATATTGTACTACTTTTCTTAGAGAAGCCATACCATATGGTTTGTGGTTACCCTAGAGAACCACAATACAAAACGCACGAACTAGAACTTAGTATACTATCAGCCTAATACTCCAATGCTAAATCTCCAAAATTTTATTTCCCTACTTGTTTTCCCCATTTTTGAAGGAAATATACAATAGGAAATAATCCATTAAAATGATTATGACTTGGCCTTTCAGAGAACGTCAAGCTGTAATTATGAGGATTTGAAGTGAAATCTAATGCATTGTAGCCTATATTTTCTTACAAACTTAAACATCAAACTGAAGTATAAGCTAGTCTAAGTACATCCATTCCAATTTTGCAAACTCTAACCATACAGAGTCTGTAGGAACTATGAAGTTCAACATAAATCTGAGAGTCCTAAAGTTAGAGTACTATAGAGCACTCAATAAGTTTTATTTCGAAGGAAATAAGTTAATTGCCAATGGCCTCTAACTAAAAGTACTAATACAGTGAAACCTACACATTTAAAGTGGTCCATGTGCCATTATATAAAAAGAAGAAAACCTGATGAATAAATCTTTGGTCTGGGCTCCCAGAGATTCGAGTTAAACAAAAATCTGCAGGTTTCAGCTATCCATTAGATCTTGTTTGGCTTCATATCCCTGAAATACGGAAGCAATCTTTTCATGTCAACACTTGAGAGCAAGTAACTAATAACTTTGTAAAGACCAAAATAGCAACATTCTATACCTATGCAAAACACATTTCTTGTGGCAATAAGCAAGACCTTGTAGCGCCATTTGAAGGTAAGATTTTACATCAGCTGGTGAAAGAAAAATATTTCGGTCTCTTAGATTTGTCTCTATGAATTCAAAGACGAGATGCAAATTGCCTTTATGTGGGAAAGCATAAGAATATTTCGCACATGTAGGTCTCTGGACTCCATGTATGAAAGGAGTTGATAATAGACCTTAGCTACTAGTTCATGGACACCTTTGGCTTCACAGCCCGCTTGCCACGGAAGCACGTGAAGGTTCAAGGGCTGACCTTTATTCTTTTTTACTACTTACTTTCTTCCTTCGCCCTACCACTCGTCCCTCTGTCACCACCGCCACTCTTATCAACATCACACCGCCATCCCTGCCCGACATTCCTCCTTCCTATATCTTCCTCCTCAACCCTCTAATCAACAAATCAATAAAAGTAAAAATAAAACAGATCCAGATTGAAGTATTATATGCAGCAAGAGGTGTAGCTTTCCATGCGAAGGTCAAAGGTTCGACTTGGGAGTTTATGGATACTGCAAATACAAAAAGAGACGGAAGATGCCAAAAAACAAAAAAAAAGTGATGCCAGATAAATCTACAGATCGCAGAATCGCTTTGGATTCCCAAATAGGTTGTCGGTCACCAGAAAGAAACTTGCCATTGGAAGATGAAGATGGGGTTGGGTAGTGGAGGACGAAGAGGGTGGAGATGGAGGAAGGGAAATAAGAAGAGGGAGGAGGAAGCAGGGTCGAGCGATGAAGAAATGAAAAAGGGTCATGCAAGGAGGGTATTTTCAGACACATCTCTTTCTTCTTATCCATCAAGATTTTTACTTTTTACAGTTTCAGATACAACTATGCAAACCAAATCGATCAACAATACATAGATTAGAGAGAGAGAGAGAGATCGGAAATTTTGAATATTCAGTCACAAGGGAAAATAACCTAATCTACCACAAAGATACAAAAATCAGATTTTGAATGTTTATTTGATGCAAAGATAAATATATCACAAATACACAAAACAGAGATCCAAGAAGAGGAACAAAGTTTAAAAAAAGGAACGGAAAAACTTCCCAATAGCAATAAAGTGAGTCGAAATCCATTAGCAACATAAATCAATCTAAATATCATCTTTAGTGGAAGATTTCCAAGCCATCAGATGTCACGATCTGTTGCTGAAAATGAAAGGAAAAAAAAGTTAATCAGCAATAAACTTGAGAAAAAGGAAGCATTTTGAGGAAGTCCCTCATTACATGGGAGTACGTTGTTGTCTCTCCCAAAACCGTAAACCTCAACAGAAAATCCACAGGTACTTCCGCCAGCATATCGATGATCAAAATCATCCTGAAAGCTGAAATCGCACCCACCAACTTCATAGTATAAAAAGAAAAAATGGACAGAAAAACTTCCTAATGCCGACAGAGGGAGTCAAAATCGATCAACAATATGCGATTTGCAGCTCAAAAATGACAAGGAAAAAAAATAGAGGTTAACTGGAGATAAATATGAGAAAAAGAAACATCTTTAAGAAGGAGGAAGATGACTTCTTTCCCGCAATTCAGCTCATTACCTTCGTCCTGATCCAATCTCGACCTTGGTCAGTGAAAAGAAAGGAGGAGAGAGACGAGGCACCATCGTCGCAGATGGTAAGTCCAAAGTCAGCGGAGTCAACAGCCCACGCCCACGGCACGTCTCTCCTCACCTCTTCTCACCTCAGCTCTGTTTGGTTTGGTAGGAGGGGAGGGAAGGGGAGGTGAGAGGAGAGATGGAATATGAAGGAAAGTAGGGAAAGGAAGGGAAGAGAGAAATTTTAATAATTTGTTATTTGATTTAGGAGGGAAGGGAAGGGGAGGAGAGGGGAGGGGAGGGAAATTAATAATAATTTGATTATTTTATTTTTAAAATTAAAAAAATTTTGTATCATTTATATGAGTATAAAAAATTTTAATTTTAAATATAAAATTATATTTTAATATTTTATACTCAAAACTAAAATTTTTTATACTCACTCTTTAAAATATAAAACTTAAGTATAATATTTTTTGATATTGGGATATTTAAATAAATATTTTTATATTTTTAAAATTTTATATTTATTTTAAAAAAAATGGGGGTGGGGACAGTGAGCTGTCCCCGCTGTGTTCCCCCAATTTGGGAGGCACGTTTTGGGGGGAGGGGAATCCCTCCCTCAAAATTTCATACCAAACAGGAGATGGGAGAAACTCTCTTCCCCTGTTTGGTATAAGTATAAACAGTGAAGGGGAAGGGAGGGGAGCAAATTTTCTCCCGTCCCCTTCCCCTTCCCTCCCCCTGTATAGTACCAAACTCGGGGTAAATGGGAGGAGAGATCTGCATGTGTGAAAAAGGCTTAATGAAAAATCTATAAATATAAACAGTAAAAATAGTGACACGTCCTTCAGCTTTTTATATAGTATAAATATGGAGATATAAAATTGAGATATTATATTATAAATCATTGACTTCTTTTAATTTTTTATTATAAATTATAAATAGATTGATAGACAGGTTCATTTTTTTCAATATTCAAAAAATTAGATCAGATATTGAGCTAATCAAAATATTGGTTCAAACTTCAACAGTTCAACTAGAATTAAATCTGTTATAATAAATTTAATGATTTTATATATTATAAAAAATTAAAAATATTATTGATAAATTTTACAATATAATATTAAAGTATAAATAAGTTAATATTTATTTATAATCATATTTTAAATTAAAAATAATTAATTAATATTCTATTTTTATATTATTTATTAAGTAAATTTATTATTATTAATAATTATATATCATAATAATACTTATATAATATTATAATATAAAAAAAATTATATAAAAATAATACTATATAATAATAAAAATAATATTATTTTATCTTTAAAAACTAGCAATAAAATTGTAAAAAATTTTAAAAAAAATAAAGAAATTATAATTCAATCCATTTTATACCGATATGCAACCACTTCAATTGGTTTTCTCCCGAAAATAGTCAATTACCATTTATATTCGGATCACACCTAACATCAATATCCAATCCAATAGGTCATAGGGCTGTCTAGCCCGGTTTTTGAAAAGTGATTTTGCCCTTTGGTTTAAAACGAAAAAAAAGGGTCTGCGTAGTTTTGTTCGATCTCTGTTTCACAAAGCTTATATCCTACGCACTGATTTACGGCAGAAGCAGAGCGTGCAACAACCCGGAGAAGAAAACGTGCTTTGTTCTTCGGATACAAGTTTCTTGCCAATTTGATTGGGATTTTTTTTTGGAAGCTCAAGCCATGAAGCTCAGACTCAGATCTCTTGAATCCCTAGAAACCCTAAAAGTAGAGGTTCCGGATTCTTGTTCTTTGCAGCAACTCAAAGAAACTCTATCTCAAGCCATCTCATGCCCTTCCTCTTCTCTGCATCTCTCGCTTAATCGGAAGGACGAAATCAATGCTTCTACCCCAAACGAATCGTTGCTCTCCATAGGCATCGCAAGCGGTGACCTTATTTTCTACACTCTCAATCCCAATGCCTTCTCCCTTGAAACCCCCCGGGTCCACAAGCCCGGGAATCCTATCGTGCAAGAAACCTCGAAGCAACACTCATCAGAAGGACAAATGGAGGTTGGAGAGACCGATATGATGACGGATGATATTTCTGGGTCAGAACAGCCCGTGGTTTCGGAGAGCATGGAAATCATTGATGAATCTGTTGAGGTGATCGGGAAGAGCGATTCTGAGCCTTCTTTCGTGAAAAGGGTGCTCAGAGAGACGTTGAGAAACGATTGTGATGATCTAAAGCTTTTGGTCGTCGCTGTTCATGCCATTATTCTGGAATCTGGCTTTGTTCTGTTAGATAAGGTTTCAGGTATGGCGCTTGGCTGCTCGCATATTTTGGATCAGTGGCCGTCGGTGACTTCGACCTTATCTGTAAGATACACTCTACCTGAAATTCTAACTAATGGTTCTGATTCGATCGAAACTGTGGTCTTGAAGTTTCAGAATTTGGGGCATTTAATTAATGTTTATGGGTCCTTGTCTGTTGGGGGCTCTGGGTTGCATAGAGTAAGCTTTGGTAAACGTAAATTTGTTCCTGCTTTAGAGATGATGCTGGCAAAGTCTGATTCGAATGATAGCACAAATTATGTTGTTTGTAACCTTGAAAATGAGGTTTTCCAGTTGTGGAAGATGGTGAAAGATGGGCTTGCATTGCCGCTCTTAATTGATCTTTGTGAAAAGGCTGGATTGGGATCTCCGCCGTGCTTTATGCGCCTCCCAACAGAACTTAAATTCAAGATTTTGGAGAATCTTCATGGTGTTGACATCGCAAAAGTGGCGTGCACGTGTTCTGAAATGAGGTATTTGTCCTCAAACAATGATTTATGGAAGCAGAAGTTTGAGGAGTTGGTTGGACAAGGGAAAATCGGACAAGGAACTAATTCATATAAGGTTTGGTTTACTAATGAGTGGCTAGCAATGAAGCGTTCAAATCGACTTCTTAATGGACCAATCATTCGACATCAGTATCCAACATTCTATCGAGTCAGACGAGATCCAAATCCATTTCGTATACCTTCGATTTTGGGTGGAGATTATGATCGAGTGCCAGGATTTGGTATACCATCTCCTTTTGGACAACCTGTTTTGCCGTTTCATGCATTTCAACCTTACAGGAGGTTCTCTCCTGTGCGTGATCTTCACCGCCGGTGATTCCAACTCAAAGCGGTGTTTTTTATGAATTGGAGGGAACTGATGTAGATCAAGTGACATATGGGAAGTACATTATTTGTTATTTCATTGTTGTTACTTTCTTAGTTTCATTTTAGTACAGCTGCCTACCTGGGTTGTTTTGACTTTTAACAGTTTAGTTTTGTACAGTTTTGTTAGCAACTATTTAGTCGATGCACTTTACTAGTTCTGTTCGATTCCATATTCTTTACTGGTTTTCCATGAAATGCTAGTCTCTCTGTTCTGTAGCCGCAACGTGTATGGGATTACATGAAGTTGTAGAACATGTTCGGGCATTTTGGATATTATAATATATAACGAAGTATTTAAGAACATAAAATTCGATTAGTGAAGTGATAAGAGTAAGAACAACATAAAAATTTGGTTAGAGGTATCATGTCGCGTGTATTATCTTAGATAGGAGAGCTTAGATATGATTAAGGAAGTCTTATCTTTGGTGCGATTGAGAATAGTATTGTCGATTGGTAGACAAGACTATAATTGGGATGGTGGAAAGGAAATGAGAATAATAATCTTATCTTCATCGTGTTTAGTTGTTATTTTATGCGTTTTATTCTTATTCCCTAAGAAGAGTCATTATCACATTTGTAAGAACAGAGATTTATCTTGGTGAGTAGTGTTCCAACTCCGCCTATGTAGTGTCATAGTCGGTCCCAAGCTCAGATAAAGGAGGAGGGTTGTGTTAGGTCCTCGACAGCCAACGTAAAAATCTGTCGAATCTCATGACATGGATCAAAGATGTATATGTGCTAAGGTTAGGTCGTTGCCCAGAAGTAACGCGCTGTATGGCTCGAATGCAGTGTCAAATGAGCTAGAGCCGCTACATCGACGCCCGGGTGTAGTGTTAAATGAGCAAGGGTTCTCACATTATGCTGGACGGATGTGGGTAAAGAAGCTAGCCCAGAAAAGCAAGATTAGATTTGGTTCTTGGAATATTGGTACGTTAACAGGTAAATCTATGGAGGTGGTGGATGCTATGTTTCGAAGGAGAATTAACATCTTATGTCTTCAAGAAACTAAATGGGTGGGAGAAAAGGTTAAGGAGTTAGATACTATTGGTTATAAACTTTGGTATGTAGGGAAGGTTAGAGGAAGGAATGAAGTTGGTATTACTGTGGATAAAGACTGGAAAAAGAATGTGGTAGGAGTCAAAAGGATTAGAGATAGGATCCTATTCTTAAAATTGACTATTGGACACGATACACTCAATGTTATTAGTGCTTATGCACCTCAAGTAGGGTCGAACACACATATTAAGGAAAAGTTTTGGGAAGATCTTGAGGGCTTGGTTCAAGATATCCCATAAGAGAAAAAGATCCTCATTGGGGGCGACCTTAATGGTCATGTTGGAAAAGAGACAAGGCAATATATGAGAGTTCACGGCGGTTATGGCTTTGGAAAAGTAAATGAGGAGGGACATTCCATTCTTGATTGTTCAATGGCTTACAACCTTACGATTGTAAACACCTGTTTCAAAAAGCGGGAGGAGCATTTAATTACATATAAGAGTAGAGTCCAAAGGTCACAAATTGACTTCTTTTTGGTAAGGAACTCAGATAGATCAACTTGTAAAGACTGCAAAGTAATTCCTGGTGAGAGTTTAACTTCACAACATAGGATCTTGGTCCTTGATGTGATAGTTAAAAACCGTAAACTGAAAAGTCGAAAAGTTTTTAATCCCAGGATTAAGTGATGGCAACTAAAAGGTGAAAAATAAGTGATCTTTACGATTAAAGTTATGGAGGAAGTGCTAATATTTTGTGGAATGAGATGACTAAAAGGATCAGGGATACCGTTAAAGCAATATTGGGTGAATCCAAAGGTTTTGGACCTAAAGATAAAAAATCTTGGTGGTGAAATGAGAGTGTACAGGAGAAGGTCAAATATAAGAAAGAGTGTTTTAAAGCCTTGCATCTATGCAATAACGATGAAAATTGGAAATGTTATCGGTTGGCTAAAAATGAGACTAAGAAAGCAGTGAGCGAGGCTAGATCTAAAGCTTTTGAGGAATTCTACCAGGATTTAGGAACAAAGAATGGTGAACATAAGATTTACAAAATTGCCAAGAGGAGGGAAAGAAAATCAAGAGATTTGGACCAAGTAAGATGTATTAAGGATGAAGAAGGAAAAATTTTAGTTGCAGATAATGATATCAAAGAAAGATGGGGGAGCTACTTTTATAAGCTATTCAATAATGGATTGGATATGACTATTAATACTGAAGGACTAACAACCCATGAAGATGATCTCAATTTGAATTTCTATCGTAAGATTCGGGTTGGAGAGATGAAAGAAGCTCTTAAGAGAATAGATAATGATAAAGCCATTGGTCTCGATGGTATTCCTATCAAAGTTTGGAAGTGCTTAGGAGAGAAGGGGGTTTGGTGGCTCACTAAGTTATTTAACGAGATTTTAAGGTCCAAGAAAATGCCAGAGGAATGGAGAAAGAGCACTCTAGTGCCCATATACAAAAATAAGGGGGATATTCAAAATTGTGCTAATTATCGGGGGATAAAACTCATGAGTCACACCATGAAACTTTGAGAAAGAGTGATTGAGTATAGACTCAGAAAGGAGTCTCGTATTTCAGAAAACCAATTTGGATTTATACCAGGACGGTCTAAAATAGAGGCTATTTATTTATTAAGGGGTTTGATTGAAAGATACTGGAGTAAAGAAAAGAACTTGCATATGGTTTTCATTGATTTGGAAAAAGCCTATGATAGGATATCAAGAGATGTATTATGGAAAGCAATGGAAAAGAAAGGTGTCCGAGTGGCTTATATTCGAGCCGTAAAAGATATGTATGAGAGGGCAACAAGAAGTGTGAGGACCTCTAGAGGTGTGACAAAGGACTTCCCTATAACAATAGGCTTATATCAATGATCTTTTTTGAGTCCATACCTGTTTGATCTGGTTTTGGATGTTCTTACAGAACATATACAAGAAGAAATTTCAAAGTGTATGCTCTTCGCGGATGATATAGTTTTAATTGAGGACTCAAGAGAAGATGTCAACTCTAAACTTGAATTATGGAGACATACTTTGGAATCAAAAGGTTTCCATTTGAGTAGGAGTGAGGCGGAATATATGCATTGCAAATTTAATAAGAGGCCAATTATAGATGATTCAGAGGTAAAAATTGGAGAATAAATCATCCCTGAGGTGTCAAAGTTTAAATATTTGGGGTTAATTTTACAGAATAATGGTGAAATTGATGGGGATGTTCTGCATAGGATACAAGCTGGGTGGTTAAAGTGGAGGAAAGCAACAAAAGTTATTTGTGACCGCAAGATGCCTACTAAGCTTAAAGAAAAATTTTACAGAACAACTATAAGGCCAGCAATGTTATATGGTAGTGAATGTTGGGCTTTGAAATGACAACAAGAGCATAAGATGGGAGTAGCAGAGATGAGAATGTTGAGATGGATGTGTGGTCATACAAAATTGGATAAGATACGAAATGACTGTATACGAAGGAAAGTTGGATAGCACCTATTGAGGAGAAAATGGTGGAACATCATTTAAGGTGGTTTGGGCATGTACAAAGAAGAGGGCAAGAGGAGCTAGTGAAGAGAGTTGATCAAATGGCCTGGAGCCCGATCAAAAGGCGCAGAGGAAGACCAAAAAGGACATTTAGGGAAGTTATAAGGAATAACCTTTTGAGAAATGATCTATCTAAGGAGATGGCGTTTGATAGAGCTCGTTGGCGTCGTTTGATCCATGTAGCCGACCCTACTTAGTGTGATAAGGCTATTGTTGTTGTTGTTATTGTTGTAGTAGTAGTGTTCCTACAACATGGTTGCTTATTGCACATCTTGTTTGAATTGAAGAACTTTCCAGTTACCATGAACCAACTAATTGGAGAGGAGAGTTATGTATGACATAATCAAGTGGCATTCTTGGTCATTGAGGTTCATGTCATTACAGATTGGGGCCTATTTGTGAATGCTTAAGAGTTGGTCCAATTGGCAAGAATTTAGTTCATATCTCATAAAAGCATAAATTTGAATTTCGTTACCGATGGGATAAATCTTTTGACATTTTTATAAACACTTTAAAAGCTATAAATCGTCTTTTAACTTGATAAGTTTCTAAAACTGAACAATTTTTGTTGGAGGGAAAAACTTTGTATTAATGTCAAAGATCATGAATATAAAAGGTACATAAATATAATACATCAGAGTAATTGAGATGGTTTATTAGTATTTCATATAACTTGATAGAGTTAATAACTTGGATATGAAAACAGGAAACACACGAAGAGAATGGCTGGAAATAATTGACCAACTTGATGTTGATCCTAAATCACATCAATTTAAGAATTAAGAGGCTTTCACATTATTTAAGTATCACGTAAAGTTGAGATGCTTCAACATCCCAAATTTTGTTTATTGATTCTCCTCCCTGCATGCCAAATTAGTGGTTTGCATTTCCTTGTATTCCCTCCGTTACACTATATAGTGCATTATTTTGAAAAATTCATGTTTCAAAATATAGTGCATTACGCGGATTACATTGTATTTTTTTTTATTTTTTCAGTATTACTCCTAATAAGTAAGGTTATATATTCTATGGTTATTAATACATTTAATAAAAGTTCTTTATTGGTTTGATCAAACCATAAATGAATGAAGGATAATTTCTCTCAAAAGTTTCACTTTTCACAATTGTCAATAACTCATGAGAACTAAAAAAAAAGAATGAAAAAGAGAATGATTGCAATTTATTAATGTAGGAAGAATTATTAAATAAGGGTAATTTAAAAAATAAAAAAAAAATATTTCAGTTACTAATCATTATCTTAGTATGTACTCCCTCCATTTCTTAATATAAAGGACAATTGGGGGAGTTTCTATGGTTCAAAATATAAGAGATACATGGGGTTTGTTTGGTGTATTTGATGATTTTTTTTAAAAAATATTCCTATCTAAGATGATATGTTTTCAATATAATTTATTTGTATTAATTGTATGATTGATGAGTTATTAACATTGAATAAGGATATTTTTAGAAATTATTTTTTATTCCTGGTAAATTTATTATTTTTTCTTTTATTTTTTATATTAAAGAATGAAGAGAATATATGATAATTAAAAATGTATTATAAATTGTAACATGAGGCTATATTCAGAGTTTGATCCCCAGATCACGCATTTACTCGGCCTAACTCCAAGCATATTCGTCGACTCTTCTTCAGATATTCTTCACTGTTTGACCCATGAATGATAAATGACTTGCAAACTCTCATTAATTGAAAAGTTGAAGGCAGGCAGGCATTGACATTTGATCATGACATTTACTGTGAAGCTTCAATATGGATTCAAGACAACTAAGCTTTGAGGTCCTAAAATATTGTCGTTGACTTGGTTGTCATTTCCATTTTCAATTATGTCATGCATTTTTTGGATTTTGTCTCAAGTTAAATTATTTTTAATTTTTTAAGAGCACGGTTGAAATCAATTATTGAAATTGATTATTTCAAAATTATTCCTTCATTTCATTTAAGGTTTTAACATAAATATTAATAAAGATAATAAATAATTTAATGAATAATGTGATTTTATTAAATTATCTTTAATTATTATAGATTTTCTCTTTTTCAATTTTCTGCACCCATTCTGTATTCATTGATTAAGGGTAAATTAGGAAAATACTTCTACACTGGTAATGTAAAACTTCAATCACATTAGAATAAAAACAATTTTGTAAAACGTCACTCAATTTGAAATGGAGGGAGTAACATACATGTAGATCATATTTCTTCATTGAATTTAAAATTTAGTTATACAAATGGGTTGAGTAGAGACAGTTAGTAAATGTAGATGATGAATGAAAATACAGTGATTTTTATTCTTGCTTTTATTTGGTTTTTGTCAAAATAAAACATTTTTTACCACAAAATTAAAAAAAAAATGGTTAAGAGTTCAATTGTGGGTTTGATTTGGGTTTCAAATACTTATTTTTTATTTAAGAGTACAAAGAATATTTCGCATTCATAAAATTATTTTTTATCAAATTATCTTTTTTATTCTATTTTATTTCTCTTACCGATCAAATTTAGAGATCTGTTAATTTCTGATAATTTGGGGTTTACTTTGCAAAGTGGGTTTTGGAAGGAGAAGGACTTTACTTTTATTATTGTTATTATTGCTGCTGCTGCGTTGCGGATGGTTTTTTATTTTTATGATTGTTTAATGCATAGCATATGTTTCATATTCTACAAAAGCCATTATTAATAGGTTTTGTAATAACCAAAAAATATATTTTTTACAAAATAAATCATATTATATTTAAATCGAAATTATTTGTTTGTTTTCATTAATCTTTATTAAGAAACTTGATAAGAATGATATTACATTTTGAAATAAAACCACATCTAAAGACTAACATTTTGAAAAATTTACTATAAAAGATATAAACATGGTAATTACTTTAAAGGAATAAAGATACCACCAAGATTTATACTTACAGTTTTAAATGCTTTGTTATTAATCTCCTTAAACTTAATAGATATAATACAAAACATGATTGTAATTTGATCTTTTAAAATAATTATAATTATAATTATGAAAATTATAAAATTTATATATAAATTTTTTTGAGTTTTTCTTAACTATAAACTTTATAAAGCATCTATCTCGATTGAGAATGCATTTAAAAAGGGTCAGAGAAAAGGAAATTAGTGAATATAATTATAAGATATGAATTCCATATATAATTATCCTCTGATATATAAATATATGAATGAAAAAGATATAATCTGATAATACATCTAACACCTATTATGATGATGAAAAAAAAAATACACCTGTTATTATGAAAACATTTTTTCTTTGAAAATTAAGTTTTTGACGTGCACGGAGCAGAGCAAGCCACCCAAAGAATTTTTTTTTATGAAAAATAAAATAGAGAGGGCAAAAGCAGAGGACTTTCTAACCAGGTTCCCCTTGTCTCACTCTCACCTATGTTTGGTTTAAGAAAAACAAAAGTTCTACCATGTAGTATATTTTAATAATATATAATGATTATCTGATTATACAGTTAATTATATAATTCTGCATCTTCAGTTTCACATGGAGCTCAAATACAAATACTTGCTCCTATTCCTCTCTATTTCTGCAAACTGAATATTCCCTGCAAGAAAATTCCCATACACACATTTTCCTCTCCATTCTTTCATTTGACACTTTCATGTACACCCATCTTCATGTACTTGTCGAGCAACAATCGCTGTGCAAAGAGACTCCAAAATCCTCTCCTCTAAACTTTCATCATATTCGCATTCTGGTGATTTCTGCGGGGTAATACAAAGAGCAAAGGAGGTAAAACTATGACATCGGCTTTAAATTTGAGAACACTATCTGTGCCCAGGCTTCCTTTTCATGTATGATTCGAGTTTCTCGTTTTCATTTTTGAATTCGCTGGAGTATTTATCGTGGGAAGGTGAACATAAGAAAACTGAAACGAAGTAAAGGAAACAAAAGGTCGATGCTTCAATTAGGTTTTTTAAAAGGTGCGGGCATGAAATTCAACGGAGAGATCACCTGTGGAGAAATAGAAATAGAAGAAGAAAGAAAAGAGAAGGAAGTGAGTTGGGCGGTGTATTCGATCAGCGGCTACAGCGGGTATCTACAGCCACCCAAACTAGTGGTTGGGTACGCCTTGATGTCCAAGAAGAAGAAGAGCTTTTTACAACCCAAGTTGATCGGACTTGCTCGGTATTCACCCACTTAGTCCCTGTTTTATAAGTGTTTATGCATGCATATTTTTACAACCATGAAAGTCTGTTTCCATCTTCCAGAAATGAGCTGCCATAGGCTTTGTCGTTTTGTTAATTCCTGATCAACTTCTGTTGTCACAGCGTTAAAGCGGCTTTTGCAGTGCCGGATTAATTGTCACTTGGCTATCACTTTCTCATCGAACGCAGGCAACTGTTTTTCTTAATCGATCACATTGATTGGCTCCTAGGTTGGTTTTGGAACTTGAAATGTTTTGTGGGCATTCAGTTGGAGAGAGATACAAGATTTTGCATGCACTCACTGCCTCTCTTTTTAGATTTTACATTTACCTCTGTCTCTCTCCGAAAGGATGGAGCCCTGTTATGTGCCTAGCAGGAAAAAGTCCACACTGGGATATCTTGGTCTTTTCCTTGTTGAAGTTTAAATGAGAATATTCTACCGTATATGCTTTTTGGATGAGTTCACAATAAGAATCCGAAGTCAAATCCTACTACTTTGTTTTTTATTCTCAAGTCAATTTACACTATTAATTCCCCCTCCTTGCTTATGAGGAACAGGAATCTTAATTTTCGTTCCTATCCACAAACTGTATAATCTGTTAACGGTACACATGGCTGCTTATTGAGGGTCATGATTACCGGAAATGCCTCCTTGCTTTATATGAGTTTGAAATTGATGCCAACTTGTGAAACATATTGTCCTGGCATCTATATATCTAATAAATTTATAGGGGCTCTATGCAATCTGCTGCTTGCTATAAGAACTCCATATAATGTATGGGTCCCACCATTTAGTTTTATTTAAATTAAAAAAGGTTAATTGATGAATTACCTTAGAATGCCGCTACTATTTGACATCCTCAACAGTGATCCTTAAATATTACTTTCGATGCAGGAACAAAGGTATAGTCTTTGTTGCCATTGATTTAAAGAAGTCGCTATCAGAACAAGGTCCTTTTGACATTATTTTGCATAAGGTTAGAACACTTCTTAAGGAAATTTATGGTTTTTTTTTTATTTTAGAAAAGGTAATAAATGGTTTTGCCGCCATATGTCCCTGACAAGCTATTGTTGTTTTGTTATTCTCTAATATTGTCTGACAGGCTTTATGTTTTTTCCAGTTGTCCGGGACGGAGTGGCATGAAGTAGTTGAGGTTCGTCAACTCCAAATACTTCTATCCGCTTCCATGTTGCGCTAACAATATTGCACATTATGACCTTTTGATATACCATTCATGGGATTATATGAAATCATTGACATCTATTAATTCTGGCCGGGAATTAGCCATGAAATGGCGGTCATTGACTGAACAACCAAGTGAGGATTTACTTTTTACGATTAATCCAAATAGTTTCGTTGGGCATTGGTAAACATGGTTGCCAAAGGAATAAATTCTTACTTCATTATTTCTTCGTTTAAAATTCTGTTTCTTTTGATGCTGTAATCTTATACTAACTTCAATAATGACTATAATTTAGTAATATTCACACTATGTTGTCTATCGTAATCATTAGATCCCTTAGACTAATTCTTTTATATCTCCAGAAATGTTAAATGATGGAACAATGCATTTACTAAGTAATTTTACCTTCACATGAAATTTTTAATTTTTATTTGAAAATGAAAATGGAGGGTTTAGCAAATATGTTTTGGGTTTAAACAAGATTATTTTCAATCTTCAGAAAGTGTTGTAACCAATAACCCCAAAATTGTTTTGAAAGGTTAACAGAGTTGAATTTTTCATCTGCATCTCAAATAGTAAGAAACTAAAACATAGTTTATTCTTGGTCATTTGGCCTTTTTTCCCCTCTAAATAGAGTTTCCTTTGAAGATATCTAAGTGGCCTTTCCTTTCCTGTCATAAACTAGGAAGCTTAATTACTTATCTTTTTGCTGGTAGTTTGGTGAACTTATTTTTTCAACCAACAGTTAGATTATACATGCCTGGTAATGAACTGAGGTTCCTTCAATGCTGTTGCTTTGTCATTCAAGGACTCAGCTCAATTTTTATACATTTCTATCTGAATAATGATGAGAGAGGAATGGGGTTTTTCTTTGGATCCAATATCTACCACTAGACGGTAGAACTATTTAGAATAGGGGGAAAATAGATAAGCATGACAAATTGTTAGAGAGAATACTGCCAGATCCACAGATTACTACCTTCTGATTTTTTTAATGTCGGTTGGTAACAAAATAGTTATTTCTGACAAGACCTAGTGTTCTTTCTCTTCTTAATTGTGAAAGGGCTTTGCTTTAATTATTTGGCCTCCTTGTTTATTCATTTTGGGTCCACTCATAGTAGTCAGATTTTTTTCACTATGCTTGGGAGAGGATTATTTTTTTTTTTTCTGGGTGTTTGTGGGGGCCGGGGGGGGGGGGTGTGGGTGGGGGAAGAAGGATTGTCTTCTTCGATGGAATGATTTTTTATGTTGACAGTTTGTTGGCTGTCACTGCTGAATGATGATATCTATCTGATGATCACCCTCGCTCATTCTATCTTATCTGTCTACCATAATTTTGTATAGCTGCTTCCATAAATTATATCCATCTGCTGGATGCTGTGGTATTCCAGCAGCAACAACCTTTGCTAGTTCTCTCAATATTGAAAAAATAAGATTTCTCCTTATGTAATCTGACACATTCTTGCCATCTTCATGGGACCAAAATGCACAAAACTCTCCTAAACAAGTCATATTCAGATAACCTCTGGTCTTCAAAATTTGACAATGGAGTCCCTCAAACTTGAGATTTTGTGGGAGGAACTCCTTATTGTCAGTGAGTTTGTATTTTACTAACAAATATGTGTCATTTCATGAGGTTCTCTGTACATGATCTAAAGTTTTGGGAGTCTTTCTGTACAAAAAATAGATTTAGGTGGCCCACTTAATAAACATATCGCACTTGTATTAATAAATTAACAGATTCACTAAAAGTAGGGTTTTTTTTACACAACATTGGAAGTTTGGGGGTTTCATTGTTAACTTTTGAAGGTCAGGGAGTCTTCTACATATACCTAAACTTCAAGAGAATCTTCATTTTGGCCTTTCATTGATCAGGAGGGAATATTGTTTCTTGAAAGTTGTTATATTGTAAAATTATTTCTGCCTTCTTTGTAGATAAAGCATGGAGTTGTCAAGATTGACCTTTTTAAAGAAGGCTGGGTGTCATATAGTTTAGCAGCCAATTATGCTAGGTACCATATGCAATCCTCTCTGGTAATAATCTAGTTCCAAGCATTGAAGATACATATAATGGTATCAGGATAGAAGGTAAAATTGATAAAAGCTGCAGGCAGGAATACAATAAATGTTTCTCCAATTCACTTAGTTCATAAATTGAGTTGTAAAATTGTTGTGGCGCATTACCTTCAGACTTAAACTGTCTATATTCTATAAAATGTCTCTCGTCTGTGTGTTGAAAAAGTTTGCTTGATAGAGTAGTGAGATAATAAATTACAATATTGACTTCAGTGATATTTTTGTCCGCTAGCTCGCTCTAGTTTTATAATTGCTAATTGCAACATGCTTTCTAATAGTTTTTGAAATTTTAATTTTAAAGAGGCTAATTTGACACTTTTCTGCTTGTCTTTTATTTTTGAAGGATTACGGGCAAAAGCATCCTGAAGTAGCAATCCTTGACCCTCCAGATGCAATTCAACATTTACACAATCGCCAATCTATGCTGCAAGACGTGGCAGACCTAAACCTATCTGACTGCAATGGTAACTTTTTTTGCAATTCACAGCAATAAATGATAGAAATTAGAATTGATAGTCTGTAAGTGTTGGGATTGTTTACATCAATCCTTAATCAGTAGACTTAAGAATTTTCAACATGTGTTTAGTATTGGGCCTCTTATTCGACCATATGTTTTAGTATATTGTTGAAACATGGAGAAGTTATTTGCCTTTTATTTCTCAAATTGAAACTGTTTTTTTCTTTTACATCTGATGAACTATGACTTTGCAATGCTCAGCAGAGTTTACATAATATCTTTACTGTTATTCATAGGCAAGGTTGCCGTTCCACAACCACAGCAGTTGTTTATCATTAAAGATCCATCTTCTATCCCTGATGAAGTCACTAAATCTGGAATAAAATTACCATTTGGTATGTATAATTTGTTTTATTTATTTTCTTTGGTTTTAGTGGTAGATATGGATATTACTTTAACTTGATGAGATAGGATTGCATTTAGCTTACCTCTGAATTGCGGTGTTCTTGGATATTACATGGCATCCGATTTGAGTTCCTAAATAGGCTTCAAGTACTTTGGTTGGATTTATTAGATGATTACCCTTCTCAGATTTTGTTTTAATTGCCAAAGATTATATTAAAGTGATTGTGATATAGTTTTTCATCAATCTAACTTTCCTGATTTCTTTTTTTTTTCAAGAAATATTGTCATCTCTTGTAGCTTTTGAAACATTCAAATCTTCATCTGTCATTTTCAGTGGCAAAACCACTAGTTGTGGATGGCAGTGCAAAATCACATGAACTATTCCTTGCCTATGATGAATTCTCTCTCTCTCTAAGCTTAAACCTCCTTTGGTTCTACAAGAGTTTGTCAATCATGGTTTGTGAAGTAACTCATAAGGCTCTATGATTTCTATGTGCTGAATTGACATTGTAAACTGAACTCCCTTGCTGGGGAAAAACGTTGCAGGTGGTCTTCTCTTTAAGGTTTATATTATTGGGGAGACCATAAAGGTTGTGAGGCGTTACTCTCTACCTAATATTAGTGAACATGAGCTTTCAAAGGTAGCCGGTCTATTTTGTTTTCCAAGGGTTTCATGTGCAGCAGCTTCTGCAGATGATGCTGTTCTAGATCCTAGTATTGCTGGTAAGAATCAGCGAGAACTTTTTCTCCTTTGCCCTCACCCCATCAAAGAAAAAAACCACCCTTATTTCTTTTACATGGGGGCAGAGTTTTAAATAAGGGTATTGCATTTTTTACTCTGATGTGTTTTATTGGCCTGTTTGGCTGAACTTCTAGAAGGTTACAAGCTTTTTCTCCCTCTAGAAAGAGCTTATTTTGAGTTGGCGAAACTTATGTTTTAAAGAAAAAACTGCTTATTAGTAGTACCAAAAACAATTTCTGTTGTTGGAAGGAAGAAGAAAATTAGAGCTTTTCCTTGGAAGCAGAATCAGAAGCAGAAAATTATTTTTTAGAATACAAAAAGTAGTCCCTCTCAAAATCATTTATTACCATAGTCACCTTTTATTTTTTTTTCTTAACTGCTGTCTTAAATACATGCTCCTATAAGTAATTTGACAATAAAATGTACTTAGGGATTTGTCGAACACAATAATGTTGATAAAAATGATTATCAATGAATTTGTCAAACACAAACTACTTTTTTCTTACTGTGCTAGTTGTGAAACTTCAATTGAAAATACTTTCCAAATTATGCAAAAACCCACAAGAATCCCAAATGTTCCTTATGATGATGGGAGTTGATGCATGCAAAATAACTGCTCTGTTGTGAATGCTTGGAACTTTGAACTTTGAACTAGTGGCTTCTATTAACTTACTGTGACATTGTTGCAGAACATCCACCAAGACCTTTGTTGGAGAGGCTTGCAAGGGAGCTTCGTCGGAGACCGGTATTTTCCCCACTTTTGTCCCATCAGACATTTTTTCATTTCTTATTTGTGTACTTGAACTAAACTGCATTTTCCATGTATAGGGACTCCGCTTATTCAACGTAGATATGATCCGGGACTATGGTACCAAGGATGTGTTTTATGTCATTGATATCAACTACTTTCCTGGCAAGTATAACCCATATATATTTAAGCTAGTTCCCTAGTTTTTTATTGTCTTAGCCTGTAAAGATTTACTTGTGATGAATCTTCATACACTATCATTCAGCTTTCCTCTGGTATACTACCTTTATGTCCAATTGAAAAATAGGATACTTTTTTGGTTTTGTGCATACACAACACTCTATGTCGCCAGTGATAGGGTTACAGTGGAATTCAAACATAGTCTTGAAGTCACAGAACATTTTCACATGGGTTTTTCTTTTGGGTCATCTCAGTAAGTTCCTGTAGTAGGGATTGTGTTCTGGTGGTATGGTTGTATTTCCAAATACTCTCACAGACTTGATTGAAATCTCAGGATTTTTTGCTCCACTGTCGATGCGAGGATGTTTGGCTGAACTATGTTTTTGCGGTTTGATGTACTTAGTATGTGGATTTTTCAGTGGAACAGTTCTGGATTCATGCTTGCCTGTGCATTATGAATTCTGATATTTGACACAATATTTTTTATTCATCCACAGATATAGGAAGGCGCACCCTGACATGTTGAATGATTGTTGACATTTAAGATGGTATTTTGAATACTATATGCCCTAGATGACATGTCATCCAATCCAAGATACCAAGGCATGATTCGATGATATCATCTTGGATGATATGAGATACCACCCATAAAAGATCATGGGGTTCTCACATCTATCACTTTTAACTTCATTTACTTAAATAAAATACCACAAGAGTAACGATATACCAAATGTCTCCTATATCTTTCCATTTTGTTCATAACAAAGTTTCTGGATCTTGAATGAGTTTTTGGTATAGTTCTTTTTTTTTTTTTTCCATATAATGCTATGCTGGTTGATCATTTATGTTGTTTTCCCCACTGCAGGGTATGGAAAAATGCCAGATTATGAGCACGTATTTACAGAATTCCTAATCAGCTTAGTGCAGAGCAAGTTTAAGAAGACTGCTACTTAAAACTAAGGGAAGTTAATAGATTTACTGCGGATGCTGTCTCTGCTGCCGGTTTCTGTAAATTATGAACATTTCTAGTCTTAAATTGTTTATACAGAAAACGGTAAGGAATGCCAGCGAAGTCAATATGATGTCTTCCCAAGGGGCACTCATGGCTGTCTAACTCTGATCTTATTTGTGATGCGTTTCACCCTTTTCATAGTGGCAAAGCCTGCTCTTACTGTTGTTGCGAGTTATTACGTGCTTGCCCAAATTGATGGTAAACTTTGCTCTTATGATCATATAGATTCAAATTTTATTTCTCAGAATTCACACTCTCCTGGCATTGTTTTCAAGATTTCCCCCCTCTGGATAGCTTTAGAATTCTCCTAACTGGCTCTCTTCATTTCATTTTATTTGGGTTAAAGAGGTCTAAACAACAGTCAACACTGACAACTGTTGCAAAACAGTTACAACATAAGTGCTTAAAATGTCATTTGCATTTATTTATCGCAACTTTTATCATTCGTTTGATACAAAGCAGTAGGACTATACCTTAGGACAGAACAAAATCACTACTTTAGATGAATCGTGCAGTGTTTGGTTTCGATTTGGGTGGGTTTTTATTAGACATCAACTTGATTTATGAGACGCAATTATACATATTTCTTCATATTTTTATTACTTAAATTTTGTAATTAAAACTTGTATATTTTTTTTCACGATAATAATAATAATATATGAAAAGTTCTATTTATGTCAACTCACATCCTAAATGTTTTAAATCAATTTTTATAATATTTTAAAGTAACATGATGCCATAACTCTTACAGTATATTCATTGTCAAATTTCAACTATAACAATCACAATAGTTTTCCTTACTAGAATCTCAAACCAAAACCTTATGTATCTCCCGCGGTTCAAACTAATATTATAGGGGGAAAAATAGTTTACAAAGAACTAATCAGTAAATTCTAATTCCTACCCCATTTCTTTTTCATTGCAGAGGACAAATAACTGTACAAGGCATTTCATTACAAATTATACATTTGGAGAAGAAAGGATTTCCTAAGAATCCATGGTGGTTCTCACTATGTACAACAATATGTACAATATATACTCTGCTCCTCTGGATCACCAGAAAGGGCACCACCTGCCACAATAAGAGAAATAGTAACCATAATCAGCTTCACACAATAAGGCGGGCTTGGGATCAGACTCAGGAGCTTGGATTTAACATACAAAAATGAATAAACTTCTAATTATAATTTAGTGATATCACTAAAACCTTGTGCAAGATTGACATTCCCTACAACACATTATTTACGAGACATAACACTTTGATGTTCCATATCCAAAAACAAACACTAAGAAATTAAATAATGTATTAGAAATTATTTGCATCTACATATTTTGTTATATGCACGTCACGGTGGGCAATCCCTTTTTTTCATTCCATTTTCATATGCTTGCCAGTGAAGCATGTCCTTATATATTGATAACTTCCAAATAAGTAAGCATCAATGTTCAAAAGTTATCGTGTTACTAGCAAGAAAACGAAAGATTTAAAGGGAGCAAGTGGCTTAATAGCTTCAAGATCAATTACTTCAAAAGGCATCGTCATGCTTATTAAAGGACCTGTATGTTGACAACAAAAGAACCTGATGAGTTTTGGATCATACCCGACATAATTTTGGCACAAATTTTCATGTGAGGTTGCTTGGTTAATTAACTTCTGGACTTGCAATTTCACTGATAAGCCATGATCAGCTTCACGAGTGTCTCCACAGATTAAGCTGCCCTGATCTACTCCATGTTGATTAGAGCTGGATGATACTGTAGAGCAAGTTGAAAAATCCCGACCTGTAAGCTTATGACTCATGCGAGCCATAACAACTACAGCTCGCTCATTCAAGACCTCATTAGCATCACCCAGCTGGTTAACAGCCTATATGTGCAAGTAAAAACAATTAGCATCATAACAAACATAGACAAGAGACAAAATAAATCAGTTAAAAAATACCTGAAGAAGTTCCCTCTCGCGGGCACCTCGCTGAGGATGAGCAAGCTCTCTATTTGTGGCAGATTCTTCAGCATTCACTACAGGAGGTACATGATTGCTGGTAAGCATCGACATTTGTGGAACTTCATTGAAGTTGAAAAGACGCCAATTGATGAGAGGATCATGTACAAAGGCCTGAGTGCAGGAAGAACAATTAATCAACCTATTTATCCGATTAATTTGAGACTGTACAACAAGAGATGGCTTAATGTAATGAATAAATTGCCCTGGCGTACTCAAATAAGATTTGGTTAGAAAAGAAGAATAAAGAAATAGCAACGCTCAAGTAGTAACCAAAAGTAAAGTCTTTTTTCACCCTTTCTGCATATCTATCCATTATTCTTTCTGTTCTCCTTGACCCAATTATTTCTTTGCTTTAATATAGTGTTTTCTGCTATCGTTATAGGTGCAGAAGAAAAAAATGAGCATCAACATTGAAAAGAAAAATTTTTGCCAATCGTTATACAATATGCTTTTTCATGCTCAACACAAACACATCTTGGCAATGTATCTGGTAACGTGGTAAATTTACAATAGCTTAGCATATATTTCATACTTAAATATTTATTGATTAAACTTCCCATCTAATAAGCCCTGTTCCAAAAAAAAAAAAAGTGAATATTGTCCTGCATTATAAGTACCCTGCACTATTATTTTCCAACTAAAAACCCTAACAACTAGATATGATTTTGAACCGTGGCAAACTTACCATTCAGATTATTTATGTACAAACAAACAATTAGCACGGAACTATTTTAGTTTCATCAAAATGGGGATCTTAGTCTCCCAAAAATCTTTTCCTTTTTGGGTTTTGTTTTCCTCTTATCTTTGATTGCAGAATGCAGATTGGAGAGAGGAGAATGAAAGAAAAGGCTTTATACCTCCATCATAGCCATAACACTATCTTTATTTGATCGCAGAACTTGCATCACATTTTCACAAGTTGAGCGGAAGTTTCCCTCGATACCACTGACTTCCATAGCTTTCACAAGCATCCTTGTCAAGCGAAAAGGAACCTGAACCAGAAATTGTAAGATAGGAGACAATAACATATCAAGAATTTGAATAATTCCAAGAGAAGGAACAACAAATTCTCTAGCACACCTTCTCTGGGAACTTCTCACGGTTCATCGATGCTTCAAAGCAATCTCCAAAATCTATGTGTAAGATCTTGCCACTGCAGAACATAAGAACAATTAGATACACCAACATTTTAAATTAGTTAATTAGATCAATCTAGCTAACTGTATCTTTCAGATTTTGTCAGCTACCTAGACCGGTGTAACATAAGGTTGCTTGGATGACGATCACCTAAGCCAAGAAGGTAACCAACCTGGAAGAACTCAATTTATTAGCGTATGTGATGAATCAAAATCTTTCATTGCTCTAGGAAGGGAAAACAAGATAGTTTCACAAAATCATCTATATATAATATAAATTTATAGGAAGTTACATTGTTCACAAGTCATGAACAGTACAACTTCCCATATGGAGTGCTCCTTACAATGCACAAGCCCCACTATCTAGTTAACTTCAATAATAAGAAACCCACACATACACAATAAGATCTTTTTATCATTTAAAGGAAGTGTAGAAAAATCAGAATATAATGTTCTCCAATTAATGTAATCAAAATGGAACCAGTGCAACTGCATACAAGAGATTGAAGGCAACAAACCTGCCAATCAGATCCACAAAAAGAGCTAACAATAAAATATGATTAAATACTCTATCCTAAGTAAAATACATCATATGAAAATTATATTTCATTCTCAGATAAATTACATAGAAGAAATAAAACATTGACCAAGAGAGAAAAAATGAAGACCATAAAGGCAGTGATACAGCCTATGAAAAATATATTCTTCAGCAGAAAGTGCGCCACTCTAACACTTACTAAAAGGAAAATAACTTCAGATCCCCCCTTGGGGGATGCGGGAGGTGGGGTTTTGGAGGGTTAACGTCCCATAGCATACAAACCAAATTTCCACCTCTTCAGACCGCATTATGAAGGTTTAGTCAAACCCCTAGATGGGATACCATAAATGCTTTCTAAGTTATAAATTAGAACTTGATGGAGACTAAATACGGTTATTATATAATGTGACAATAAATATGAAGTCACAACTTCAACTACGTAGAATATAGATTAGGCACGCACCATACTCATGACAGCCAAGCTCCTAGTATAATTTGTCCTTCTCTCAAGCCATACCTCAGATGTTCGACTTTTCAACCAAAGCACCTAGAAATTGGAACACTGTAAACCTCAAGCACATACCACAGAAGACCATATAACAGGTAGTGTTTGAAAATAGTACATACCCTTGCCAAGTCATTTCCTTCAGTATTTTGCAAAGCATACTCAAACACCTCAACTTTAGCTACAAGAGGCAAATGATCATAATCGGGTGCAAAGCTGAGCATATATTTGTGTTCCTGATTCAAGGTTATCTGCAGAGAAGGGTAAAAAAACTCACAAGTGAATAAAACTACCGAACATTACCAGAGACAAAAAGTTAAGATAATCTCACTACAATCAAACCCAGATCACATAAAAACATAAGAAAATCAACAGCGAGCAAGAGACTACAAGGAATAATGGAAAGGAGAAAACAGCAGAGTATACTATCTAACCTTCCTGGCATCCCTGTACTCCCTAATTAGATGATGCAAGGTGTCACAATTAGGGACCCATCCAATCAAACCACTGTTTGGAGATAAAGGAATTACAGCATATCGTTGAATGGACAAATCTTTCTCAGATGTCTTCCTAGAATTCTCGAGCAGAGTGTTCACCAAACCAAAAAGCTAACAAAAATAATCAGTGTATTATCAACTAGTCAAGATGAACGACCCTAATGAAAAACTTGCTAGATAACAAAATATACAAGCAGCATGCAGGAAAACAATCATGAGGTTACCTGCATTACACGTTCATCCTGGCGTAAATCCTCATGTCCCTTCAATAAGAAGGCATAGTCCTCACCATCACTCCCATGAATGGTCAACTTCCTGGGTCGTTGCTTAGATGTTATAACCACAAGCTGACGTGCAAATGATGCAATTGTTACCACTGGTTCATCTGAAATATGGTTATGGATGATTTAGTAAACAAAATCCACTTTAGTGCAGGCATATTTTTGGAAAACCATAAAGCAAACATACCAGCTATATATTTCCCTGGAACAGCAAGCTCCAAGTTGCGGCATTCCAGCAATTCTGGAGAAACAGACTGCCAGATAAGCACAAAATATTAGCCCCATGACAATGACAAAAATAAATAGATAAAGAACCATCACTTTTACCTCTAAGTCTAAGGTTGTCAGACTTTGAAGCTGCTTATCTATCTTTCTAAATACATGATAATAGATATCCCATGCCTGATCAAGAAATAATTTAAAAAAAAAATTAATCACATCCAGGGGGAGAGAAAAAGAGCTGTAAAGCTTATATCTTCCACAGATGGAAATCTGCATGCACATATGTATGCTCTTTCATTATTTCACATAAAAACATTTCCATCCTTCATTCAATCCATAACAGATATGCCTAATAATAATATCTAAAACGGGCAAGACAGACCAGGGACGAAGCTAGTTTGCTTTATTCTTCTCCATTGTCATCCAATTTCAAAAAGAGGGTCTAGAATCTCATTCTTCTTATTCAGAGGTGCATTGTTGTAAATGATGCCAATAACTAATTCATACCAAAAGCTTAAACTATCAAACGAAGGTTAAAAAGGCTGATCTATATCCTCTATCATTTGGAATATAACATGTTGAAGGGTCCAAACGACCCAGGACCTCCTTCTTAATAAGTAACTAGATCAAAATTTACACATCCAAATTTCAAACCTGGGTTAGCTCAGCATCTTTCCCAGTTTTCTTATATTTCATACAGCAATCATAGGCCTCTAGCAGTTCCTGTCGATAGGCCTGAAATAAGAAGAAAGTATTGACGTAGTCAAGTTCAATACTTGAATTCGAAGTGATTGTACTTCATCTTTGAACAAATTTAGAATGGAAAAACTTTCATGTATCAGAAAACTAGATAACTGTGGTTATATATATATATATATGTATGTATGCATATATATATATATGATAATTCATGGACTACCAAATAAGTGAATATTCTGGCAAAACCTCAATAAATATTCTCTCCTTTATTGTGACATTGTTTCTCATAGCTCCTTCTTCGAGCATCTCATGCAATGGCTCCAACACCTTCAGCATCCCTTCAATGTTATGTTCACCAAAATACAATCGACTAGCTTCTTCTAGTGCTTCATGCCACATTTCATGCCATAGTATTGCAACCCTAATTAGCTCTCTCGAAACAAGTTGAGCCTGCAGAGAAAAGCAGCATACAGATAAAATAGCAGAATAACTATGACAAAAACTAAACTGTCGATGAATCATTATCACACCTGATCCACAAGAACACCACTACGCTGTCGAACTTTGTCAACAACTTCCTGAGCTGCAGCTCTACGTAAGTTGCTTATTGATTTGCAGGCTACAAGGAGTGGATACATAAGAGCCTACAGAAAAAAATTAACTGCCAATATCGCATAAGCTAATAACAAAAATATAATCAAAGTGACCATTAGAAGCATTAAGATAGTCATTCAAATGCCATTACCTGTGAAAAAATGATTATTATTATCAAGAAACAAAAGTTGACAATACAGAAAACTGACTCAATCATGCCATTATACTGCATGCCTTAAAACCTCTCAACCGATTAAAGTCTCATCTTCCCAATCAAAATTCAAAAGGCTTTTCAACTCAACTTCATCTTTTTTAAATCTTCAATCACTGCTTATAACTGCTTACATTGACAGTGTATAGAAAATTCCTTCATTTACAGGTAGTTTGCAAGTCTGAGTGGGACAAAATCTTCTTGGCAGAAGGCACAAGGCTAAGGAAATCTCTGTAACTATTCACAAATTGCTAAAATCAGATGCCTAAAGAGTCTATCATTTCATACAGCAGCAAAACTTGGATCAGTATAATGAATAGACTCATGAAAGAATTATGCAACTTCCCAGCTGCTCCAAAAGAAGGATAGTGACAGTTACAGTGCCTAACCACGTCCAGTTTATTATTCTTATCCTCTATAATGGACCGCAAGCATTATTTAAATGCATTAATCGCAAGGTCATCTAGGAACACCCCCCCCCCTTCTCTATCCCCCTCTCTCTTTTTCCCCCCAACAAATGGAACATAACAGAGATGGGACAACCCAATTACCACTAGAAATACACACACACAAGCAGCCACTCAGAATAAAGAAATATATGGCAGCAAAATTAAAATTCATCTCAATATCTCAGTTCACACAAGTTCAAAATTCCAGGATCTAGAGCAACTTGAAAATGGAAATTGACAAGCAGTAACAAGTCCAAATTCAAGAACATCAATCCCGAACCTGTGGATGACTTTGTCCAATTCGCACCAAAAGTGACTGTATCAATTCTCTTACAGCATGGTTATTAGAGTGTATCCTGGCAATTATCTGAGGCAGAACTACTAGCCAAGTGTTGATGTTAACAAGGGAAAATCCTTTCTTTAGGGCCATTTGAACTTCTACTGTAGCACCATGATTGAACCATAATGTCAGAAGCCGCAGTATATCCTGAATCAGATTAAAAAAATGAAAATTGGAGTTCTAGTATATTAAAAACAATCCAGAGCAGACCGGAAAAGCACAAGCAAATTTAATAGCATTACTTGGAGCAAGAATCAGTTGTAAGGATGTAGATACTGTAAGATAGGTTAACAGCACATTTAAATGAGTCTAATAATGATGACCACTTGATTTTAACAATCTTTCCCTGATGCTAAACAATGTGACAAGCAAAGTGTTTGAATAGAAGATAGTTATCATCAGATAAAGAGGACAGAAGAGTTACAAATTTTCTAGATAATGAATTTGACTTTCTATTTAGAAGAAGAAGAAGAGTTACGAATTTAAAATATGAAACTTCCAACCAAGACAAACCAAGAAAGGAAACCATAAGCAAAAATATCAATACAAACAATTCTATCAATACCCTTTGAATACCAGTCAAGAAATCCCCCCAGCAGGTTGTAGGTAGGCATCTTTGTGCTCAAGTTTTGACAAACAGTAAAAATATGCCAGTGGCTTTCAAATTACATATTAGCATGGTTTCACGAGGCAACAGAAAATGCGACATACCTGTAAACTATCATCAACGCCTTTAGCATTTGCAGCACATGCTATTGAATGAAAGTATCCAGTGACGGCTGCAACAACAAACTGTGCTGCTACATCAGCAAAACCTCTTACAGTGTAATGTGACATCACTGCTGTATTGAATAATGCCCATTTATGCCAAGCTTTAGCCCATTTATTCGCATACTGAGTTGCCTTTGTAAATGCAGCAAGGATATCTACAAAAGTTGAAACATGATCAGAAAAAATATTGATATCTCTTTCATCTCAAAGTTAAAATTGTAACATCCAAGAACCTTGTATGGACTCATCATCCAGCCCAGGTGAAAGTGACCACTGCCAAGATCCAACTATCAGATGCACACGAGCAAGAAGAGGAACACTTGGATTGGCAGCATTTGCAAAGCCTGATGGTGTAACTGGTTGAATGCTGGGTGAACTGGAAAGCTCCATTGCCAAATTCTATACCAAACAATCCACAAGCATATCGAGTAAGAGATAAGTGGTAAATACTAAAGCATAAGTAATTATTATACAAAGGGAGATATATTATACCTGCAGCCTGGCAAATGCATCCCTACGCTTCAGATCCTCTCCAAGAGAATACTGGTATTTTAAGTATGCCAGCATTACTTGTGGAGGGCCATGGTATCGCACATTTTCAGGAGAAAGTTCAGGATCATACTAATAAAATGAAAAAAAAAAAATACATAAATGAGTAAAGTGAAGAACAATGATAATTAACACAAGACAACCTTCTTAGAGAAGCACCACAAACCTGTAAGAGTTTAACTAAAGTAGATCTTGCCTGGCTAATGCGCCCATTTTTTCTGCAAAGAGAAGCAAACTTGAGCCAAGTTTCAATGTCTTCCGAAGGAGGTAGAACGAGTGCTCTAACAACCAGAAGTCCCTGCCAAACCTATACATTCAAGAATGAAGTGGTTAGAGGAAATAATTAGAAAAGTGATAAGACTTGCTGAAACTTCCTCTTAGAGGCAATACAAAGAGTTTCACATTGTGACAGAAAACCAGGACCAGGTCATCACATTCACAAAAGAAAAAGAGAGACACAGTTCTACAATCACTACACAGAGCACCCAGAAAAAGGATACAAGATGACAAGCAAAAAGAGACAAGTGCTAGCTCTTTGAGAGGCTATCTCCCTCTGAATTCTTTCCAAAATGTTCCACTCCCCTTACCCATGGCAGGTTCCCTTCGGAAATAATCTTCCAATCACATCTTCAGTCATTCAACAAAAAGTTCTTCTGAATATAGAAGAATGTAATCTTCTGAAATAATATTTATTTCAAACACAATGGCAGCAATTTATAGGAGAATATAGGCAACAGAAGGTTCAGCCAATCACCCACAAAAGGAAATAAACATGAACATAAATAAAAATAGACTCGTAGAGTTTAAGGGAAAAAAACATCATTTGACTTCAGCCTAATAACCAACAAAAAACTCACGTGATTCTTATTAAGAATCTGCACACTAAACACATAATGAGAACACAATCATATGAAATGGTTATATGCAGGCTTTCAACTGAACTCGAGCACAAAATACTTTCATGCTTATTTTTTTGCATATGCACTTTCATAGGGAAGAAAACCTGTGTACCTCAACATTGCGTTTTGCTCCTTGTATACGCTGAGTCCACATATTGCGAATAAGAGCTCGTCGCCCTTCAGCAACAGGATCTCCAATTGGAAGGGTACAGTAATCAATAACCTGGAAAGAGAAAATTTTTCCATATTAATTATTAAATGTGACCCCATTGAAATACAGCAAAGTACCAAAAGATTACACTGCTGATTATAGAAGACCAGACCTCTTCTAGTTCCGATAGCTGCTGAACACGAACCATATTGCTGTAAGCACGTTCGTAGCTCTCCAAAACCTTAAAATGAATAGAAGATGAAAATATATACCATTTATGCGATAAAAGAGTTCATAAAAATTAAACTCAACAAATAATACCAGAAGAATATCACACTGACTATACACAAGCAGGCATTGCCAGCCAGTGATGCATCAGCCAATGTTTTATCAGAATTAGCACAGTTTATAAGTATACAAGGAAAAATTATCCAAATAATAATTCTAAGCAGTTTAAAATGCTACCAAAAAAAAAAAAAAGAGAACAATTACAGATTAATTGAAAAAAATAGAAATCACAGAGAAGGTGAGGTCCCATTGTCTTCCTCCCCTATCAAATGCATTACTTATCATGGAGGAATTACAGCAATGCAAAGGATATATATGAAGCACAAACACTTCAAGTGGTGTCATATGTGTAGGGACATATCCAGCATAAGCCTGAGTAAATCAACATTCATGATGAAAACAATCTGTTTTCTTTTTTCCACATTTAGCATCTAGCACCACTTAACAGATAAAGCAGAGTACAGATTTAGAACAATACAGGTGAAGTGCGGGTACAACAATTGACGAAGTTCAGAGAATATTGACTTAGAAACTTCTTGTTTTATTTCATAACAGCAGCAGCAATATATAGAGGAAGTAAGCCACAGAAAACCAGCCAATCAAACTCACAAGAAAGGAAATAACAGCAACATAATAAAGCCTCAAAAAACAGGAATCAAGTACAGCAACAAAAGCATTCGACTTCAACCAATTGACCCACAATAAACTAGCATGATTCTGCCCATGAATCATATCTCATTGACAGCAAATATCCTATATGATTCTTCCCAGGAATCATGGGATTCTTAATCTCAGGGTGTCTGCAATTCAAGTACACTATCCTAGGACTAAAACTAGAAAGCAAGGTCTATAAATGACGCTTACCAAAGCAGCAAGCTCTGTTGCCAAACATTTTCGAGCTCTTTCAACATATTCACGTGCTTCATCATACTGCCAATACATTGAGATCCGCATGAGTAAAATTTCAACAAAGGAAAATCAAGAGTAACAGATATCTCTAACAAACAAGTACCTTTCCTCTACGAACTAAGAGAACAGCTCTGAAGAAAGTACCATTACTGCTTCCATCACCACTGGAAGCAGTATTCCCCAACCCTCTAAGTTTTGTTTCATCACCATCATCTAATCGAGACACATATTCAGCCATTTGGTCCCATTCTCCCATGTTCCAAGCAGCATTTGCGGCCTACACAAACATGTAAGAAACTTAAGAGCAGATTGAAAAAATTAGATAATCCTATAGTTTGTATAAAAACAAACCATTGGTGCCATTTCAAGACGAGCAGCTGGCTCAGCTGGGGTCCAATATTCTTTACATAGGTTATTCAGCTCCTCCCAACGAGCCAACGCAGCAAGGCATCTCATTCGGCCTGCAAATGCAGTTCCAGGCTCACACATCTTCAAATTAATTGTGTCAAGGCAAACTAACAAGGCAATAGGCAGTCCCTTTACATAAAAACACAAAAAAGTTTGTACAAAGTGCAGTTACTATGCTTAGGAAAAAAAAAAAAAAGTGGCAGGAGAATGGGAAAAGGTATGCAACATTTTATTAAAACTTGAAACATAAGGTCAATGTCCATCCACTTCTTGCGACACAATTGTACCTGCTATTGGGTTCTCTTGTGCATTTTTCAGAGTGGTAGAGATTGTTTTTTACCACAACCACCACCACTACTGTTACTATTATTAGTATTATTAATATTGTTATTGTTATTCTTCTTCTTCTTGCTGCTGCTGCTATACCTACATACATACAAACATATAAAGGCAAGCTCAATAGTTTTAGTTCCAACTCAACAATTGGCTTACCCAATTATAATATCTTATCCTCTGTCAAGCAACTCTTTTCCTTGATCCTAAAGATAGATTTTTCTTCAGTAACGGAAAAACAAAAAGAGAAAAAAAATGTAAACCAACAAAAAGCAACACTTTCCATATATGTTCACATTCTTTCATTCTAATGATGTATTCACATAGATACACACACAGAATTAAAAAAAAAAAAAAAAAACCTACACACATACACATACACTCAGAAGCTACAATATCCTTCTCATGGTCTGGCTAGAAGACCTTCTTCTAACTTCATCTTCACATACCAACCGGGTGCTGACTATTGGTTATATAAGAATTTAATCCCAATATTCTAAAAATTCTTTACTTTAAATTTTTAAATGATAAAAACTATTTTAGATATGGTTGGGACTTGGGAAATAGAATTTAAATTTCTTTAATTACAACTTGAACAACAATTTTATGCATGTACATGTTTTTTTTTCCCGGTAGACTTTTTAATTCTGTTCTAATTTTGATTCAATAAGTAGTCAAATACAACCTCTATACAACAAGGATTGATGCATTACGAGCCCAATGGATTACCTAAAGTGCAATATGGAATCAGATCAATTTTAACGCACATTCAAGTAACTCAAAAAACGAAGGAATAAAGGTAAAGATATCACTACAGACCTAAAGTGGCATCCAAGACAAGATGTGGACTTGTCGCTTGAGAGGCCTTAGCAGTATAAGCCTTGAGGGCATCATCCCATCTCTGCAGTTTCTCATACCTAAAGGATTGCTTATAAGCCCATAATCTTTCCAAGAGTTTCCCAGTGATATCAAAACATTATGTGTGCAAAAGAAACAAACATCTATAAATATAAATGTTGAAATGTTAAACATTACCATGACTCCTTCAGTTGGAAATCTAGATGCTGTTGAGCATGGGTCAATATCCCAACTGCAGCCTACAAAAGTAGATGTTCAGATAAAAATATAACTCACCATACCCAGCCAAGATAACAATGTCGAACTAGAGAGCAGAAGCCTATAACAAAATCGCTTGGAAGCTGCTTCTCTTCATACAAACCTCATGCTGGTGTAATTGGCTGTTTATATGAATAAGAGCTTCAACTACAGCGACTGGGTTAGCATCCATCTTCTTAGAGCGTGCTTCTTCAAATTCCATTTCTTTGTAGTGTAAGGCTTTTGCAAATGCTCGACACTGTACATGGCATAGAAAAGTGAAAGCACATGAAACAGATGAGAAATTTAAGATGAACAATGTGAAAGGATTTTTGAGCAGCATGTGTTGAAAGCACACAAAGAAAAGAGGTATGTACCTTCTCAGCAAGAGCACCAAGAAGGCGAATGTCTATTGGAAGAGGTTTTTCATCATGCTCCATGAACTCTGCCTGCAGATTCAATAATAGATAGATTAAGGAGGAGGTAAATTACAATAGCATAAACGGTCACTGTTTCATCTCTTTCCCATGAATTTTCTTAGTCAACTGTACTAAAAGAAGAATGAAATCAAAACCAGAGTCATTTATTATAAGACAAAAAAGGGATTTAACTCTCAAACACCAATAAGTTTGCTGACTACTTATTTCCAGCTGCCGACTTCATGACCTCCTATATGAACTAATTACTTCATTCAACAGCACTATTAATTATTCCCTGATAAAAGATGGACACACTAAAAGGCATCAAAGTTTGCGCAGTCATTTTCAAACTGTAATATTGTGCATAAAGTAATTCGGGTGCAGGCTGCAGCAAAAGAGAAGATCCACTTTTACTCTTAAAATCAACTACACTAGCCCATAGAAACATTTTCTTTAATTAGTTGAACAATTTGCATTTATAAAGACCCCTGCCAATAAACTGCTTGTTCAATGTTACAGAATTAGTAAACCCCCTTAATAAACATAAAACTCAAACGAAAGGAAAATGTAAAATAAATAAATAAATGAGAGGTAGATATAAAATAACATAGAATCAGCATCTCAGGATTCCATTCATAATTAGAAATAATCAATTTGTGAGAATGTACATTGAATATGAAATCAGAAGCAGTAAAATTTAGCACATCTAAAAGCCCCAGTGTCAGTGCATTTAAGTCACATATCCTCGGATTTAATTCTCACCCTTGGCATTATTGAAATAGATGTGCCAAATCTATGTAAGCAAACATTAAAGGCTCATGAATCACATTAACATCGTCAAAGTAAAGATGAGAAAATATACCAAGTTAAGAAGAGTTGCCAAGATTTCCGGAGGAATATTTGGAGATGAAAAGGCCATTTCTAGATTTCTAACCAACTGTTTTTGGCTACTCTCATTCATCTGTGCCCAACAGCTGACAAATCCAGCTGCAAATAACTCTCGCCCAACAAAAGGCTGCAAAAAGCACATCTAAAGTGAAATTATTGAGGAAAAAACTATTGTCAATCAATAATATCAATAGCTAATGAAACCTGCAGCTGTGCAAGCCTAGCACAAGTTCGTAGGGCTGGAGAAGGAGATTCCTTTAACAGTTGAATGCTAAAATGCCTCATCCATTCTGCCCAGTCTTCTTTAGTACTTCGCTGAGAAGCCTCCCCTGCTGTCCTTAATCGACCATCATTAACCTGTGTGAAAGATATTTAAGCCCCCAATACAATAACAACAACATTAGTCTAATCCCACTAAGTGAAGTTAATTACATGGATCATACGATGCCAATGGGCTCTATCAAATATTTAAGCCCCTAATACAAAAAATATATATATGAGGAAAAAAAATTAAAAAAAAAAAATCAGAGTGTCACACTATACTGGAGTGTATTCCTACAAATCCTATTTCCTGTTATTGGCTCATTTTCCAAACAGAGACAACTTTCTTCTTGCTAATTTCCTTCAGAAGTCCAAGGCCCCTTTAAGGTAAAGTATTTCATTTGGACTCCAGTCATGAGTTGGATTAAATTGATACAATATGGCAGGGTTGCAGACAATACAATGCTCTCTCCCCTAAAGTCCGCATTATGTCTTTTTCTGATTCTAAGACTGAATTCAATCATTCTTATACTATCCTGCTGCTAATCTTTCATTTGGACTGCAATCATCAATAGGATTAGCACAGTATATTGCAGCTTGACAGACAAGACAAAGCTCTCTTCAGAGGATTAGGGAGGAATAAGAGGACACGGCTCTTTAGAAATCTGTAATGAGTGCTGTTATTCAGTATTACATTTGAAGTACAACGTCAGAACCAACAAGGATAATATTTTTTGTTGTAGCTTTATGGAATCAAGTGCCTTTCTTAAGCTCTGTAGATTGCTAAGCTAATGGCTATTTTAGAAAGCTTGCTCTCTGGAACAACTAAGTTTTGCTTCATTAATGTGCTTTTCTGTATTATATATATATATTTTTCCCCCTAATTTCTTTTATATCAAAGACCACTTCAACACAAAAGCTAAAGCTGTTTTTTAAGTTAAACAAAGAATTTATGACAAGAGGAAACAATACAAAAGGATACATAAGTACAGGACAAGAGATCCCCTTCAAACAAAAGAGAAAAATATCAAAAAATGATCCCAACTCTTCATCTCAGAAGAGCTTTCCAATCTTTTCACTTTTTAATCCTTCCAATACTTTTCCTCATAAATCTTATTATCAGTTCCTTACTCATTCTCCTACAAGGGAAAGCTTTGTTGCTTATAAGCCAATAAGGAAATCCGAAACACCTTCCAAGGTAAAAATCCTTTGTCAAAAGTCAAAACTGCAATGCTCAATATGATAAACACAAATAACAAGTTGGAGGTTCAATCGCCCCATATGGCTTTTTCTCGTTGACATGTGTTTAATGTGGAGATCCGAGTCAAAATTCTTGCCATTTATTCTCTTCACTGTCCTAGTTACCTTAAGAATATGCTTTTCGGTATTCCTGGAGAAAATTGGGTGTGTCCTAGTACTTTGGATCAGTTTCTCTAAATTCACTTCAAAGGATTTGGTAATAAGAAAGATAAAACTTTGTTGCAGTGTGCAGTTCATAGGAATTTATGGTTCGTTTGGTTGGAGGGGAATGCCCATATCTTCAAGGGCATATGTTGGTCTTTAATGTTATTGGATAGAATTGTTTATACGGAGTCTCCTTGGTGCTTGGCTCATAGGTGTTCCAAGGGGATCTCCATTTCTGATATGCAGAGAGATTGGCTAGCTCTTCTACACAAAACATCTTAGGATTTTGTTACCTAGTTTCGATTTTAGTGTTTATTTTTTTCTGTTTTGAGGATTTCTTATCCTTAATGATTTGTACTTGTTCCTCTTTCCAATGATTGTGTTTTATAAAAAAATAGTTTCTCATTTATTATGCAAAGAATATCCAATAGACACCATATATTATGAAGTACAACTGTATAAGGGAGATAGTCATAGCATTGGATACACACACACACACACACACACGGCAAAAACCATTGAAGTATGCTCAATAGCTATTCGAGTGTCCTGAGGATGGAACAAAAGGATTGGAATTATACAACACATCACTAGAGAAAGATACCTGATGGCCTCTTAGTTTGTGAGCATCAGATCCGTCTTCATAAGGATCATTCTCCACATCATCTAAAGGGTAACTAATGACCTCAACAGGAAGCCGCCGGTTCAATCTTTGAATAGCTGCGCTACCAAGGATTAATGGTTCACGTCTTTGAAGATGTCCTTCAATTTCATCAAATTCCTTGTGCTGAAGCAATATAAACTTTCTTAAAACTTTCCAACGCAAAATAGATGTTAATCACACATTAAAAAGGGGGGAAAAGAAAAGGAAACGGTGAAGACCTTCAAGCGATATTTAAGTAGAAGTTTGTGTATGGACGGAATAAAAAGCATGAAATCCTCGCCAAGGGCATGAGCCAAACAACAAAGTGCATCAATGGCATCCTTTCGAAGCTCATCATTTTTCCTATAAATGAGAAGTACAAGAGTCACAAGACCAAGTGAAAAAGAAGAACGCCACAATACTATATGAACAAAATGAGGAAAATTATGTCTTTCATTACATATTGATAAGAAATTAAGCAACAGAATCTGAGGACTCACCCATCCAAAACTAGCTTCAAGTGATGCACAAGAGAAGATATGTGACCGGTGACCTGATGATTGAAGAGAAAAATATCAATAAAAGATCAGAACAATCACGACCAAACAATAAAGTTAAAAAAATCATTTTATCTTGCGTAAATAAACTTACTTTGTATGTTTGGAGTGAATAGCATAGTAACTAACCTGCACACGGGGGATCAATCTAGTCAAAGTTTTTATCGCAGCACGTCTGATGTCTACTGAAGCATCCACTTTAAATAATCGTACAAGTGCAGGAAGAAGTAGATGCATATGTTCATCCAAAGTCCCTACATAAAAGAATAAACGGTTCACCATTTATTCTCAAAAAAAAAATGTTAGTGACTAATTCATGTTTGTACAGCAAAATCAAATTAACCAGGTCTTACACAAATGAAACCCATGGCATCAAGCTAATGAAGTTTTATTCAATAATCTGTTTTTCCACTAAAAATACTGAATATTTTCTTTATGAAAGAATTGTTAACAAAGGAAAGGTACAGAGACCAAAAAACAAAGGGACACAAAAACATTAGCCTGAGAGCTCTCCAATCCATCTGTAAATCCATTGAAGAGATCGATGAATAGATCAAACACTTGAACCAAAATGGTATGAAAGAACCCTTAATAACCAGTTTATCCCAAAAGTTCAAGATGTTAGGCAAATGTCCATGAAGAGTTTTATTATCTCCAAAAATTCTCAACACAATCTTTTTGGGCTTGATGCATGGACAAAACACGATCCTACCATACCGATCCTGAAAATTCATTTTGGAGGCAAGAAATAAACTTATAACCATTTGTCACGAGACTCATGACCATTTTATTCCAAGACTTTGAGCTATTAGGAGAAGGTCAATAAATAGTTTTATTAGTATCACTAACAAGAAATCAATTATTTAAAACTTTGGCATTCCACTCCCATAAGCTCCACAAACCAACAGAAAGCACACCGCCAAAACCATAACTCCTCCTTCAACAATAATGATCTAAAGAAAAGTGAAAAAAAAAAATACACTAAATATACAACAGAAAATAGCACTAACCACCAAACACTTCAAGGGTGTGGAGAATGTCAAGAACATAAGTGTAGTCATTGCACCGTTCTGCATCACTAAGGACCTGAATACAACCTGGAAGAATAACTGGAAGATATGTTCTGAATTCATCATTGAGAGCCAAGCAAAGCTGTTCAACTAGGTGGAGAACCTGAAACAATAACAAAAATAAATAAATTGCAAAGCACATTGCTAAGATCCTAAAAAAATTACCAAATTTGGAAAATTTGCCACACTTACTGGATAGCCAAGGGAAGGACGTGCAGGTGCAGGAAGAGTAAATGATGACCACAGTTCTGATATCAGAGAAAGCAACTCTTGCAAATATTTACGTATATGCTGCACAACCACATCACATTTAAGCACATGAACATGATAGTCAAACAGTAGATCATATAAAAATTTATTTATGCTAAAATGTACCTGGCGCACAATAGACACCAGAGTTCCAAGCTTCCATGTTATGAAGTCTTTCAGACTATCTTCACATGTACGGACAGTATGAAATAGATCAGGTAAAACCTACAAGAAAGGACAGGTTAAAAGAATGTGTTACGATCAAGTGAGAAAACTTTTGATGTCCACTGCCCAACCTACCACTACTTTTTATGTCAATGAATTCAAATGCCATAAATGACTCAGCTACCAAGTGAAAAAACGTGTTTCGGATGCAGAGAGAAAGAATAATGACAAAGGAAATAAACGTAATCAGGGTGGAGAAGGGATCCTCCCAAAAAAGAAAATATGAGCCAAAATGGCACAACAAATTATTCAATCTCTTCATATATCAGAAATAGAAATTCCCTTGAAACATCTATGAAGTGTGCCCAAAAGGGTAGCCAAAAATACAAGCAAGACACAAAATAACATGAAAGAAAAAAGAAGACAAAATTTAGATAAAACAGAAGGTAGAACGGACGTAAAGTCCATTACAGATGCAATATCAGGACTAACCTTGGGCAGGTATGGTACGCAGCCAAGTCCCATTGACTAACCTCACAAAAAAGAAATATAATCAAATTGGCACCAAAAACAACAATAAATAAGGAAGAATTATAGTAATTATTTAAACATATAATCTAATTAAAGAAAGAGCACAATTTATTATCTTCACATTCACCCTGCTAAAAAAATTGTGTCAACAACTTAAATAAGACATCAACAAATAACAACAGTTTCATTTGAATGGAGAAAAACAAAGGGAAAAAAAAAAAGTGTTTTGTGTGTTTCTCTTTTTTCCCCCTTGGGTTTCACACAAAGTCTACTAAGAAGAAAAAGGATAACTTCTAATAGAAATGAGACAATATTTCAATGGATTTCCTTATGAAATTGCCTCGAACATCATCCAGATATAATGTGATCTGGGTAATAGTGGATAAATTAATGAAGTCAGCATACTTCTTAGTCATGAAGTCAACATATACCTTCGACAAACTGGCACAATTATATGTAAAGGAGATCAATGAGAATGTATGAGTCATTTTTTATTCTACACAAATCTACTAAGAAGAAAAAAAGATAACTTCATACATACCTTGAATATGAACATGAGGGATCCCACCACCTTTAAGTGGTAGCTAGCAAGTGATGGATCCCTCAATATACGCATAAGGGAATTAATTGCAACCTGAAAAGACGAAAACATATTTTAAAAATTACAGTAAATGAAAAGGTGAACAGAAACAAAAACACTCATGAAGGATTTTAATAAGATACCGTAGAATAATAGTCTTCTGACGATGCAAAAGAAGGCCACAGGTCCATGGGAAATTCATCCACAGACTGCATATGTTGACCAGAATCACTGGCAGGACGTGTAACCTCTCCATGAAGGCCTGGCAACTTAAGTTGATTTCGTTTATGCTCATGAGGATCTAGAGCACCCATAATCCCAAGTACCTGACAGAACCCAAGGATATTTTAGTTACATGTTTGAGGATGGAGCATAAGGAATTATTTACTCCGTTCTTACTGTTACCTTCAATACTTCTCGTCTTGTGGACCAAACTAGTTCACCATTAAGTAATTTTAAGAGTAAGCCAAGTAACTGGGGATACTCATTATATGGAGTTATGACATACCTATCAGTGACACAAATTTGAACTCGATCAATATAGAATAAAATGATAAAATGACTTTGAATTCCAAATCATATACACATAGCATAGAGAGACACACACAAACTCCCAAAAGTTTGCTACTTATGGTCACTCCCAAAAGAATACATAAGGCCATCAATCATAATTTTTTAGAGCAGTTTCTCCTCACATAGCTTGAACGTTTTGATCAGACAAAGAAGGGTAGGAACTCTATAACAATGAGTGAATTTTCTGATGATCAGGAATATTTGGCTGCAGTTGAATGCTGATTTTTCAGAAGGCTTCCTTGTCTTTATATGCGCCTAAGGACAAGATTTGTCTGGGACTTCTAAGCAGAGCTTCGCGTGGGGCATTTTTAAGGTATTATTCCCTTTGGGTATGCAAAGGGAATGGGCAGCTTTGCTGCACATTTAACTTCTATTTCTTTTTCTTATTCAGTCGTGGACTTGGAACTTCTTCCTGAGAAGATACCCCATCCTACTCATAGCACATCTTTCTTCCCTCATATAATTCCTTCTTTTGAATTTTATCTAACACAAACATGCAAATCTGTTCTTTCTCTTTCTAGAAGACTAAAGTTCCCTCTAAGGCGAACAGTTGTGTTTGAAATTAACTCAATGGAATTAATTCAAACGATTTACTACTGAATTGTAGGCTTCATGAGCCACTTTCTTTGGATATTTGTGTTATGTGCTTTTAGAGTTCAGAGACAAACAGTTAACTCATTTTGCACCATAAAGTTGGATAGCAGCCTTGCAATTGAATACAACAAGTCTCATCCCACTAAGTGAAGTCAATTACAACATCATTGTACTCTATCAAAAACTAACTCTTCCAAAATATCATTCACCATGAGATACCATTTTATAACTTCCCTAAGTATTCTTCTTAGTCTCCCTCTACATCTTTGCATTCAATTATAGACCATCTAGTCAATTCTCATCACTAGCACCTTCTTTGCACGTCTAAAGCACCTTAATCAATTTTCTACCATTTTCCAATAAGTGCCCCACCAACTTTTTCTCATATACAATCATTTTCGGATCTTATCTTTTCTTATATTATATTCACACATCCATTTCAACATCATCATCTCTACTACCCTTATTTTCTACACAATTCTAGATATCCCCCTTATTCTTGTGTATAGGCACCAAAGTGATCCTCCCCAATTCCTATGGTATTTTCTCACAATTGAATATTGGATATTTTTATAAGCCAGTTTATCAGTCAGGTATAGAGGCATTGGCAGCAACAAGGAGGATTGATCATTCGGAAGAGTTTTTTTTTTTTTTTCTCAGCCATGTGCTGTTAAAAGCTGGATCAAAATAGACAATTCTTTACCAGAAATTGTTTCTGCTTCTATGGGATGGAACAGTGAGGTCCATTGGGCTGCAGATTTTTAATTTAAGACAAATGGACTCTAGAGTGCTTTTTTAAAATTTATTTAGACCCAGATTAAGATTAAGTTATTATCAATACATTCTTCAAAGCTATAGAGAGCCACATTATTTACAAGCTATGAGCAATGCAGCTCCTTCATTGGACTGCACATTGCGACAATTTTAAGTTTCCCATGCAATAATTATTGTGGGGACCCACTTCTAGTTGCCCAATCAATCTTGATCCTAATTAATCAACTCTGATAATGCCTATTAGACAATTTGATCTCTTAATGTAATTATGCCTGTTTGGTTCGAAGGATTTAGAGGAGAGGAAAAATTTTCCATCCTTTTTACTTTTAAATCAAACAAAAGTAGGAGAGCACTTTTCTTCCCCTCCAAAGACAAGAGAGGGGGGGGTGGATGGGAGGGAAAATGTTCTCCTTCCCTTGTTTGGTTTGGGAAAAAAAAATAGAACAGAAAATTTTCTCTCTCCTCCAAATCTCCCGAACCAAAGTAAGAGAAATGAATCTCATTATTTTCTCTTATGTTATTTGAATGTACTTTTTGAATTTAGTCAACTTTATTTTCTGTTATTTAATTTCCTTACTCATCACACAATTAGGATTAATTATTTGATTATTTTCATTTGATTGTATCCAGATTCTAACAAACTGTTCACTGTGCAGAATGAAATGGAATGAAAAAATAATTTATTAAAGAAAAAAAATCTCTTGCTTTTTTTTTTCTCCTGAACAATGTATCTTTTGCTTCTTAAAAAAAAGATCAATAGAAAGAGACACTTGATATAAAATAATGATAACACAAATATAATAAATATTACATATCTTGATTTTTGTGCAAGGAAAAGGGAGTTCATTTCCTTATAAGATTTAAAGGATAAGATTGACACAACCTTGGTCATCTCTTCCCTGCTTATGTACCACTGCTATAGAGAATGAAATAGACAGAACCACAGAGACAATTGCCCGAGGTCATTCCATGCTTTTCATCAAAAAGTTTATTTGGCTTCTCTATGGGTGTCAGCGGTCTGTCTTTTTTTTTTTTTTTTTTTGGGTGGAGGATGGTTCTCAATTTACAAAGATTATTAATGAATTCTCCTTAATTTTTCTCTTTTCTCTTTGGTAGTATGTTCACTGTAGAGGGATTTTTTATCCTCCTTATCTGTTCCATTCTTTCTTTGAGGCTGCACCACTTTTAACAGTTTGTTAATCATTGTTATATATCTCAAAAAAGATTCATCAACTGAAGAAATAAACAAGCAATTTTTTATAATGCAATCAATAAAAGTACATACCCAGTGCTCTGTACAACTTGACCAAGTGTAATAACAGCTACCTCACGTTTTGAGACAGCTGCTCCATCTAGTAGAGCTTCAACAATTAGAGGCATAAGCTCAGGAATGTATTGCCTCATTTCAAAACCGCCCTAATCAGAATCACAACCCAAAATATGTAGGTTATTTAGTTTGAGGAGAAAGAAAAGAGCAAGCATATCAAAAAAAGAGAAGTTCTCACCACCCTGGCAAGATCCCCCACTGTTACAAGAACTCCACTTATAATTCCAGTATTGGCATTGACATCATTAAGTCTAGCTACAAGTGCCTGGCAAATCAGAAATTTACTAAGAAAATAGAAAATGAAACAAAACAAGAATTTATCTTGAACATCACAACTAGTTAAACCTTATGGATTGGAGCAATGTATGGAAGTATAAGCCTTTCACAATTCCTTATTAAACAACCAAGTAATTTTGCGCTTTCTTCCTTGCATTTGCTATCTGCACTGCTGACATAGCAAGAGAATTCAAGGAAATTGAATCTTTGTCCCACAAAAGCAACTCATAACCAAAATTTTTTCAACATATCTATTTCTCGACCAATAAAATAAACCTTTGAAAATCACCTCTGTTCTAAGTATGTTAGCAACTGTATAAGATGGCGGCGAAGTGCTGGAAGAACATATGCAGGATTTTTCTCTGATAACCTTCCAGCAACAGAAATCGCATACTCTCGAACATCAAAATCCTGCAGAACTAGACTCAATTATTGCCAGGATGTAACAAGATGGAGCTTCAAGAACAAATTTCAGAAAACTGAAGTTCTACACAAGTGTAAAGAAGCACATATATTTCTTTCTTTTGATTGTAAACTATAATTAACTGAATAGTTAACGGAGCTTATATTCTACAAGAAACTCCCAATAACCTAGTTCAATGCAGCATGAATCACCAGAAGGCCAACTTATTAATGCTTATGAAACTTAAACTAAAGCAGTTTAGTTTAAAATTTTAAAAACCCAAGGGTGTGGATGCAGATTTCAATAACCTCAAGGGAAGGTGAACATAGTTTAATCTAAACAAATTAAGGAAAAGACACATAAATGTCAACCAACAAAGTACATGCACTCCCCAAACCCAACAAAAGAACCATTCAACCTATGCACCACCTTCCCCTAAATTCATACGACATTAACTTGAGTACTTTAGAGGAAATCAATCACTAAACATTTTCACCTTACAAGCCTACAAGAAAATTTAATATCCTACATAATTACCAAGATAAGAATCACCCAATAGAGCTTAATGAAAAGATTAAGGACCAAGAAAACAAAACAAAATCAAAAGTCAACAGCATCAAAAACCTTTCCAACTATGATGAATTTTGTTCAATAGGTAAAAAAGCACAGGAAGCAGATAATTTGCACACAAGCCCAAATCTCTCTTGCCCTTCCCCAGAAAAGGGGGGAACAGGGGTTCTTTGTGAACCCAAAAGTCTAGCAGTCATACCTCATCATTTAACGCAGCAAACACTGCACTCAGATTATCAGCCTGTGCCAAGTACTCATCAAAACCTCGGTCTCCATGCAGAGAAGTAAAGATAGAGTGGCGGACAGTAACATCAGCATCTGCAACAGCCGAAATGAGAAGCTTCTCCACAAGCTGCAGAGAGTCAGAATTTCAATCAGCAACAAGCATATCAATTAAGTGTGAATTATCACATAAGAATAAGATTCAAAGAGAATAACAAAAGCACTGAAAGAATGAGATTTGCAATACAAAAGAGCTAGTCTGCAGCATGAAATTAAGTAAGAATATGCCTTCTGCAAAATCATGTCACAACTCATGACCTATCAACAAATTCCAGCCACCACCAACCACCCAAAAAAAATTACATTAAAGTTTTTTCCCTTTTCCATACTTTTCTAATTAGTAGTCCAAGAAACAGTAAGGTAACTTTCCTTTCCTTTCCTTTCCTTTCCTTTCCTTTCCCATTTCACCCATTCCAATTTAAAACTTTCAAGAATACCCTAAAGGCTAGCACCCCATGGAAATCAAAGGTTCCCGCCAAGATTAAGTCTTTCAATTGAACCGCAATACATAACAGCATTAATACAACAACATTAGCCTTTTCCCACTATATGGGGTCGGCTACATGGATCATACGACGCCAATGGTAGAAGTGTGCATGGGTCGGACTGGGTCCGAGTTTACCCTACCCCGGTGCCCAACCCAGCTTCCATTGCACCAGTCCAGGTTGATTTGTCCGGGTTCTTCCAGGTTACCCGATCATAAAACAGATGAGAAGGAAAAGATGAAGAAGTCATTCCATATATATAACAAAGAAAATAATTGAAGAGAAAGATTTATAGCAACAACGTACGCCAAAATCCACACCAAACACAAGAACTACTAACAAAGTAACAAAGAAAGATCTTCCATTATCAACATTTGTCATCGGGAAGGCAAATGAGGCAAGGGGGTCATAATGGTGGTGGCGATGATTATGATTGGGGGAGGAAAGACTATCTGAGGACAATAGATCTGAGCATTCGAATGATACAAAGAAGAGGAGGAGGCAAGATCTGAACTACGGAGAAAAGGAGGAGAGAATTGAAGACTGCCAAGACAGTGAGATCTATGAGGCCATGACGATGAGATCTAAGAACAACAGTGATAGCAATCACACAAGAGACTTAAATCTAGAAGCTGAGGTGATTATGAAATTTTGAGTGAGATGTGAGAATGACAGTGAGATATTGGGAGAGTTTGAGAGCAACGAAAATTCCGTAGAGGAAAAAAGCAAAGAATGAAGGGAAGAATGTTTTGGAGATAGGATTTTTTCTAATAACACAAGTGTTTTTTTTTTATTTAATAAAATTAAATGGGCCAGTCCAGGTTGGTTGAGCCCATTGACTCAACCCGCAACTCGGACCAACCCGATTTTTATCAACCCAAGTGACACTAGGCCAGGCCAGTTTAATTGGACCTACGGGTTGATGCTCAGCCCTAGCCAATGGGCTCTATCAAATAACATAACAGCATTAACATGGGGGCAAAATTACAGTTTATCCCCCTTGGTTTGGCTTGAATTCAAATTTTTCCCCAGTAGACTATACTAACTTATTCAACTACCCCATTCTCATTGCCATTAAACTACTGCATCAAATGGTATTTTTTATCTTCTTAACAAAAATAATCATGTGAAAATTAAAATGATAAAAAAATTTCATTGTTAAAAGTATGTTTCACTTGTACCGTGAACAATTTCATATTCTTTTATGATCAACATTAGAATTCAGCTGACATTTTAGAATAAATTATCCGCATGATCTCAGTAGTAACCTCAGAAAACTCTGAAAACGTTCAATATATAAATGGAATGAAGACTTAATAAAACTACTCCTTGATTTACACTTGCGTTTATATTTCCTATAGAGTTTAGATGTATAATGACACAAGTGACCATCGAACAAACTTCAAGGGTTCTGAATGACACACTTCAAACCATTAGGGGACAAACTAATTTTGGTAAAAACCAGAAAGTGATAAACTATAATTTGCCCTTGATATAGTAATTTGTAGCAGGTTCACGTACCAACAAAGATATTTATGTTTATGCTATGTTTTTCAAACTCAGAGACTAGCTGCCATTTACTTTGCACAACTGAACAGCTAGATATTTCTGGCATAGATTCTTGGTACTTTTGGCAAATGCAAGATTGTCCCAAGACTAGAGGACTATAATATTTGTCATTTCAGAAATTTTGAGAAGAGTAAAGGAGGGAAAGCTCTCTGGTTGTGGGCTATGTATGCTAATATTTGTAGGGTTCAATTCCTCTTTGCAGCCATTTTGGAACAACAGATTCAGCCCAAGGGTTAGTATGATATGGCAATTTGCCAAGCTTCCACATCACCAGTTATTAAACTAATTCACCCAGCCAGCTAGTGCCAAGTTGACCAGCTAGAGAAAAACCAGCCAAATTAGCAGTTCCTGAACTATAAGTCCAGTTTTAGCTAATGGTTATACAATAAGAATCAAACCAAACCACAAACTGGATTCTAGTTCAACAGGTTGAACCAGTCAATCCAGTTCTGATAACAATGGTTTAACATATTAACAACAAATACATCACATTTTTAGTTAAAATGAAACTAAAGTAAAAAACTAAGAGTTCACCGTCGACAAGAAAAAATTATGAAATATTGAAAACTATCAGCTCATCAAAAAAAAAAATCTTAAAGGAGTAGCCATAAGCAAGTTCCATAATATCGTATTAGAATTTATACTTTACATATATCACCACAACAAACATAAATCAACTGAAAATAAAAAACAAAAGTCTAAGAAATAAATTATCTATATAAACCAAAAAGTGTCTGTAAACACCAAACCTCCTCAACAAGGCGACGCCGCTTGCCCCCTGATCTATTTGACCTACCAGAACCAAAATGGGCACTTGCAATACCAGAAAAGGAATTTGCAACTAATTTACAGCAACATAGGGCAGCATCTTTTCGAGTGGCTCCATCCTCATCATCCAAGTAGATAACAACAGATTCTCTGGCAAACTCAAGCAGATCATGGCCCTATATTATAGCATAAAATAAGTTTAAACCCTCTAGCCACATTCTAATGACTTCTTGAATATAAAAAGGAGGTGAACAAAGACATCACTAGTAAAATGGGAACTATGAGTCAGATACTTTACAGAAAACAAACACACAGAACCTTGAAGTTGAAACGAGCAAGAGTCTGCAAAGCAAGTTGTACTAAGGCAGGACCAATAAGCTCTGAAACTTGCTGAGGTACATTCACCATTGTGCCTCTACCCATGCTTGCAGCAGGTCTCCCCAATGGATAGTGGGACTTAGAAAGAACCATAGATATGCTGTCCAGCAACCGGTCTTGGATGGTTGGCAGCAAAGACGGAATGCTAAAATGATAAATTAAACACAATTGTAAAAACTTCTCAAATTAACCTCCAAAAAAATTGTTCCAAATCAACCATGTACCTGGTACTTATTTGCTGCAGTGATTCCACAAGTACTGTTGAAAGACCCACAGAAAACATAATATCCAGAAGACTACGAACGTGAGGTTCCATAGCAGGCCCCATTGCTTTTGCAATACTTCCAACACAAGCCAAGGCCTCAAGTGAAGGTTTAGTCCTACGTGGAGCAATCTACATTCATAAATGTGTCAACCTTGAAATCATGCCATCGTCACATGAAGGGAGCTGAAAACCAACTAACCATAAAATTTACATACATGCAACAGACGTTAAGATAAATTATGACCAAAGACTGACATCAGTTAACAATTACAGCAACATACCGCCTCACGTAAGTGAGTAGTTATTGTCGGCAAATAATGGATGAGTTCCCCATCCAACGCTCCAGCCATCTCCCCAAGAGCAATGAACCCACTATCACGATCTTGAGGTATCTTCAAGACAGCAAGTATATGATTCATGCATATCTGCAAGAGATTGGCACTCAACTAAATAAATGTTTGAAATTACTAAAAAGGCTCCATTCTGAATGGTCTTCCTCCCAGCTTTGAAAAGCACAATCAAGTATTAGTGAAAGTTAACATACTGTTAAGTAGTTAGTTACAAAACGATCACGCAGAAAATGTGCAATCCGAGGTAGCAGTGAAGTTATGCTTAGGCGAACAAGCCGATCCCGATGCTCTAGGTATCTGAGAACAATTTCAGCAACTTCTCTGTATCTTGACATCATGAATTCACCAGTATTCCTGCCCAAAATAATAATTTATGCTAATCATGAACACACCAAATAATAATACCATTGTAGTAACTAGCTTAAAAACTGGGCAAGACTTCTGCATATTAATGCAAATGTTGAAAACTCTATTAACCTTAAAAGCTCTCCAACTGCAAGCAATGAACCATGTATGCTGTGCACTGGGGCACTTTTACCCAGTCCATCTTGCGTTGCCTCAAACATTCGATAGTACCTGACAAGAAAGAAAAATGAAGAATTATTCTTTCATAGGAACATTTATGGGAGGATTAAACTAAGGCATGCATGCTACAAGATGCTACAAGAAGTTTTAAAATTTAAAAGAAAGAGAGAGAGAGAGAGAGATCTCAAAGGTTATGCAATAATCATGGTAGCCAAAACCCTCCAGCAAGTCCTGCTATGATGATAGACATTAACCTCATACAGCCAAGGTCTAATGTATTGCCCTGTTATCCAATTAGCTGGCATATACTTAAATAGTCTTGCAACACATCAAACTCCAAAGGTTTCTACCCAGGGGGAAAAAACCTCCAAAGGTTCAAACTCTATAGCAATTATTGTTTCATTTTGTTCTGAAATACCATAAGAGAAGGAGAACCAATCCCTCTCTCACATACAAAAATCGAGATATGCAATATCTATTATACCGATGTCATCATTACTCAACAATAGCTATTCTCTTTTATTACTTTATTCATCCAATCACATGAGATATTTCTCAACAACAAAATCACATTTTCATTACATCCTCTTTTCCATTTCATTGCATTCTGTGTGCATCAAATGGGCTGTAGTAGAGTTAAGTAAATTTCTCTTTTTGGATTAACAGCATAATGTACTGTGTTAACAACCATTAAAATCCAACAAGGGACGTCAACGATCACCAAAGGCATCAACAACGGTACAACCAGATTCAGGTTGACTATGTATGTTACACCTTAAAGTATGAAAATACCATTGAACACGCCAACGTGTCTCACGCTTCTCAATTACACGAAGGCAGGCACGCAATGCCTCCACAGCTCGTTCACGGACTGGCAATGCTGGATCCCTCAAAGCAACCCAGATAGCATCAACAAATTCAGGTACATGGACATTAAATACAGTTGAAGCATTTTCTGCCATTTCCTGCAGCAGCCAAAATAAAATATAGTCCGCATTTTCGGAGACATGAGATTTAAAGATGTGGGAGACCAACAAAATACACGATACACGCAGGTGAGGAGAACTTGCCCATAAATAAGTTCTTGCTCTATGGGATGGGGAAGGAGGGGGGGGGTAAGTTTCCAGCAAAAACCAAAAATTTCAAGAGCCTCAAGTTCAACCAAAAGAAGTAGACAAATTTCAATCTGCTGTGACTATATTAGACAACCAAAACACTTGGCGCAACTGAACAAAGAAATAGCACTTACTTTCAAGATTAACACAGCAGCAAATCGACGATACTCCACTCTATTCCCTTTGAGCCAATCCAGAGCAATTTTTACCTAAGATAATACAATTTAGACAATTCTGCTTCAAAAGAGAAAGCATCTTATTTCTAATTATGCATATAAACCTGGCGTTCCACTTCATCAGCAGTCATTGCTCCACCTGCCCTGGCTAGGTGGCCCAGGACCCTACTAGCATGAACCAAAATTTCAGGATCACGCTTCACTTCAAATACATTCCGCATGTAACTGGAAAATCTTGAGACTTTAGAAGCATTCTCTCCAAGTGCCACATCAATCAACTCATCAATGGCCCTTAGAGCCCCCAAATTTTCGGCGACATCATTGCTTTCCAGAAGACTAGAAATTCGATCATACAACTGATCCATGAAACGTGAAAAGACTTCACCGCTAAGGTCACGAGCTTCTTCTTCCAGATGTTTCTTTAGAGCAAGTGAAGCACCCTCCTGCGCAATTTGTGAAAAAAAAAATTAGTTCTTTTCTCCTTCTATCACCACAGTTCAGCTCTCAGTCCAAAAGGGTACTTCTTTAGCCACATACTATCAGCATAATTTCGCAAAACCGAGGTGATGCTGAAGGTCAATTATAAGTTTGTGATAGTACCTTTGGGTTGCCGCGAGTGCAGAGGTCAGCCAGGATCCGATTGAGTGCGTCGAAGCTGCCACCGCCGGGTCCGACGGAGGTAGCGCCACAGTAGCGGTGGGACTGCGACGTCGTTGCCATTTGGGCGGCCAGCCCTAAACCACAAACCTGCAGTATCTGTATGACGAAATCTCGAAAAGAGAGAAATTGGGCATTCAGCTTGAGTGATGATGATGAGCTATGACTGAATGCATGGCTGGAAGGTCTACACTGTTTCCTGGTGTCCCATTGTGCACTCTGGATGCATGAGCAAGACGAGGGTCCTTCCTGGGGCCTTGAGGGTTTTTTTACCCTTTTTGTCCCCCTTTTTCTCCAAGACAAACTAGAACAACAAAAATTCGTGTGACAATTTCCCGGCCTTGGGAATCAGTTATCAATGACGAGCATTTGCTTAGAAAAAAAAAATAACGATTATAATTTATAAAAAATAATAGAAAAGTTAATTTTGATTCCAAATATATTATCTCAATATTCAAATGAGTTTTTTAATTTGTTTTTTTAAAATCACTTCTTATGATTTAAAATTGTTTTCAATTTAATCTATGTCTTATATGAATGCTAATGTGTTTTCTAGGCTTTACATGTTAACGTTGGTTTTAAAAAAAAAATTTAGTGCCCGTTTGGTTTTCCTTTTTTAAAATTAAACTGTATTTTCTAAGTATAATTTTCTCTTTTTTTATTTAAACAGTTTTTCAGTAAACTTCTTTACTTTTATCTAAACTTTATTTTTGTAAACTGTAATTATTTTAAAAGTACTTTTATAAAAAGGTAAACCAAACGGATACTTAGTATGTCAACAAATTTCATCCATTTTACAGTGGGCTAAATGCTCTAATGGTCATCCATTTAAAATAAATAAATAAATAATACGTACACCTCATCAACACTTTGAACCTCTTTAGGGTTTGTTTGATTAGGGAATATTGGGATTTTTTAAGATTTGTTTGATTAGAGATTATTGGGATTTTTTTAAGGAGAGGAAAAGGCAAAAAAGTTGAAAGAATTGGGGGAATTTAATCCCCTCCCTCCATCCCTTTATAAATTCCCAATTTTTTTTAGAGGAGAGAACATTTATTACCCAATTCCCTTTAATTCCTTTTTTAATCAAATAAGATTTTATTAAAATCCTTTCAATTCCCTCTCCTTCAATTCTACAAAACAAGAAAATTTTAAAATTTCTTCAATCTCTTCCCCTTCAATTCTCTTCATTAAAATCCCTCTAATTCCTTCAATTAACCAAAAAGACCCTTAAAGAGGAAGAGGAATGATGTGCATGTTACATTACATTAAGATTTTTGCATGTGGTAAATATTTCTTTCTAAAGAATTTAGGTGACTGGTAAAAAAGAGAAAGAAATAAAGAATTTAGGTGGAATTTTGAGTTTGATCCTCCGATATAAATGCTCAAGGGAAAGAAGAAAAAAAGTCCCATCGTTTAAAGGCCTCTCTTTTATTTCATATTGTATTTTCATTCTTATTTTGAAGATTTGATGCGATTATCCGTATATTCATGTACTCATCTAATTTCTTGGGTAATTTGAATGGAATGATTTTGCTGTTGGTTTTATGTTTTATACCCGTTGAACGCTTTTGATGGATAATGTTATTTTTCACACATCCCTCAAGATGATTTTTGTTTTATTTTTAATTTCTTGGCTAATTTGAATGAAACGATTTTGCTGTTAAATTTACTGTTGGTTGTAGATTTTTTTTTTTTTTGCCAAAGTTGGTTTTAGATTTCTGCCCATTGGTGATATAATATTTTATATTTTCTACTCATAGAGGAAGGTTATGTTAATGGAAGCAATACAAATAAGAATTGCACATACTGGGTGTTGATCTTAAACTGCCCGGTGGTTCTAACAACATTTAGTCATGAAAATGGTTACCATAGACAATAAGTTTTAAGAATTGCTTAATTATTGGAGTGTTATCTTACATAAGGCATATCAATTATTTTACCGTATAGCCACATTTTTGAAAAATGATGCCTATATCACGGGAATGAGCAATAATTACTATAAAGTTAACATAATACAACAACTTAAAATGTTGTTTAAATCAAGTACAATTAACAAGACAATAGTTGCGTAAACTGCCACAAGGTAACAAGTTTTATAAGTGGAATAGCATAATATGTAACAATTCATGAGCATTGCTTAAAAGATTGAGTCTAAATACAACTGACAATTGTTACTTAAAAGAACTAAGTACACAATTATATAAATGAAACTTTAATTTTTAGAAATAAACTATAACTTTTAACTGCTCATGCAGGACAAAAATTTTGTGGTACATGAATTCAAATCACTGTTAACAATATGAGATTGGACCAGTGTTTTAAGGGCCGAACCTGAATGGATGAACTAGTTCAATTTCGTGCCTATTTTATAAGTTGAATCGTTTAAAACTAGCTTTTGAGCTAAAATTCAAAACGGGTTCTACAGAACCAGCCGAGTTTGTATTAGTCCCTAAAAATTGGAATTGTGGCCTGGAAAAAATCTAAATGTAGAAAATAAATGAAATAGAGAAAGAAGGAGGAGACAAAGAAGAGGAAGAAAATATTTGAAGACGGGAGAATAAGAAAAAGATTTTGCTTAAAAGAAAAAGAAAAAAAAATATGAAGATGAAATGAGAATGCATAGAGAAAAAGAAGAAAAATTGAAGCTTTAGGAGGAAAGAAGAAAAGGACGAAGAGGCGGACTTCAGAGACAACCTTCTGGTATGGAGAAGAAGACGACTCTTTCCGCTTCTAGTCTCCATTCTTCATAAAGGGCGGTAATGTCAATAGGCTGGGTTAATAACAATAGTACAATACCTAAACCCAAAGTATACTCATAAAAAGTAAGTTGAGCATGTGGAGTCATTTCACTCATTTTCAACTTTTTTATTTTAAAATATTAAGCTTTATTTGAAATTTAAAAAGCTTTGGGCGGCAACTGAACAGTTTTTTATATTTTTTAAAATAAAAAAAATTATCTGATAAATTTATTTTTTATAAAATATTTTAAAAAATAAAAAAAAAATCAGAACACCTTTTAGATATTTTGTAATTTTTATTTTAAAAAAATTTATTTTATTAATAATAAAATTTTAAATTTTAAATAATTTATTTAATACTTATTAATTATAATTTTAGTAATAATTATTTAAATAAATATTTTTATTTTCTTATTTTTATTTTTGAAAAAAATTTTAAAACTATTTATAAAACAGTTTTAAAAATAATAAAACAACAAAAAAAAAAAAAGCCCTTTAAAACCCCACAAACAAAATTTCTCAACGTGCACGTTTTTTGATTGGTAAATTGGTAAAACACACAGACCGGTTGGTCAAATCTAATACACGTGAAGAGATGTCGGTACTTTGGCTTTAGCGTAACAATAGACAGCAAAAGAGAAAGTAAAACATTAAAAAGTTAAACTTATATTATATAATTTATTCTATTTCATACTCATTATTTTTAATATACAGTTTTATTGTGTTTCATTTTTAATTTGAAATTTCAATTATAAAAAAATTAGAAAAGATTCAAAAATATTTCTAATTATTGAAAAAATTATTCTATTTAAATTCAATAATACTTAAATTTGACACGGTTAAAATAATTATATATATAAATATAATTTTAAAAGTAAATGAATTCTTTATAGTGATATTATGAATGAATTCATATTTAATATTATTTTTATTTAATTATTATATTACCGGATCTATTGTTGTTTTAATCGGTTAAATTATAAAAATTATAACTCAATAATATATCCGATTTAATGTTTAATCTGATTTTTAAAACATTAGATTGTATTAATAAGTTAGATAGTAGTGAACGAGTTAATTTCATTACAAATTAAGTTCAAATATTCTTTTGTATGAATATATATATATATATATCCAAGTGGGGGTAAAGTTAATACTTCATCCGGTCCCTATTATAAGATATTTTTAACTACCGCACGTGGATTAAGAAAAGTTGGTTATAGTCTAAAATTAATGAAAAAAAATTCTGACATTTCCATTTTACCCTTAAGGAGAGAATAAAAATATATTAAATTAATAATGATAGTAGGAGAAGAGAGAAGTTAATTGAAACTTGTAATAAAAGTATTCAATAGGGGCAAAATTTAGACTAAAATTAAATTTATTACTTAACATATTATATTTTGGACCAGACAAGTTTTCTAAATAACACCCTATAATAGGGACCGGAGGGAGTATATAAAAAAGTTCAAATCAATTTTAAGTCATGGCAATTTATTTTTTTTTTCGTTTTAAAAACTCGAGACTTGGTTTGGAACGGCCAACGGGTCAAGCTAGACATCCAGTTAGTCCGACTAGTTTTATGAAATTCCACAGCTCATTTATTTCTAATGCTTAATCATTTATATATATGTGTGTGCGTGTGTGACATCCTGTAGTGCCATATTTTTGAGATCGATATGATAAAATTGAAAAGCAAAAATTGTAGCCTGAAGAAGGAACTAAAAAGACGCAAGCACGAAGATTGAAATTTTAGAATGTATTAACTTTGACTAATATATATATATGATCTGATTATGATAATTTTTAACTTTGAAAAGCCATAAATTTTGATAGTAAGAACTGGTATTCATATTTAAACGTATATACGTAACACAAATTAAGTACAAATTAAATATATATATATATATATATAGCATGTATATGAAGCGCACGCACTCACGTGACACAGCTCAACTAGCCAGTTATTCATTCATAGTATGTTTATTAACTGATGAAGTTTCTGAAGGCGCTAGCGTCTATGCTTGATGAATACTATTTGAAGATCAACTATATATCGAAACATGAAGACTTTGTAAGTTAAAAAGCATATATACAATTAGCATGTATATCGTAACGTGCTAATTAACGGAAAATACTATACTCAACCCTCCTCCAGTGTCTAAAAGGTGAAAATGTTGGATAACATTTTGTTCGGACACCAAAATATCACGGTGGAAATTAAAAAGGAATATTTAGGGGATCAATTAATATGAATATATAGCATTCTTTATGTGTACTTAGATAGCATATATAATACATCAATATATATGAAAAATATCTTATTAAAAATGATAAAATTTATTTTAGTTATTATTTTGAAGTCTCAAAAAAATTAGTTTTCAGTTATTAGTTAGAAAATATATTTGGTATTTGAAAAAATATCAATATATATATACATATATTAAAACCTATAACAAGCCTTATTATTTTTTAACTCTTAATAATGTGATTTACCCCAAACTCTATGCAATACAAGAGGCCCACATTTATTTTTTATATTAAATATCATCTTAATATAGATATGGATATGTGTACGCGTAAAGTGCAAATTATATATATCAAGAGTACCCGGGGTGATGAATATATAAAGTCATGTTTAGATATAAAGTAATATTTACCATAAATTTTTGATATGATATATTTGTAGGTGCATGAACAGTTTCTTGATATTATTTCGACATAATATTTTGTCAATAAAATGTTCCAAGAAGTAAGTGGACAAAAAAAATCATGTGCATTGCTCAGGCACATACCAGTCAAATATAAGTTAAATACTTTCTTATACCGGTTTCAACAATTAATATTAAATACATATGTTATATGTACATATGCATATTTTTTTAAAAAAGGATAAGAACAAGATTTCCTAAGGAAATATTCTGAAATTTTCCAGATACATTTTTTCTGTAAACAGCTGAATAGGCTATGATCATCGTATTAGCTGCCTCTGAGGCGGCAATTTTTTCCATTGAAGTTCCTACCATATAAGTCATGTACAGAGAGAGATTCAGAAATCTCTCAACCCAGAAATAATTTAAAGGCAACCAAAGGGTGTAATGATTGACAAACCAAAGCTAGCATACGAATCTCTACGCAACAAAAGGGCTATAAATTGACCCTTCTCTTTGCCATAGCCTCATTATATTCACTGCTTCACTCACACCCTCTCTGCTAGTTTAATTTCGTTCTTTCAGCCATGTCGACTTCACGGAGGAGCAAGGGTCGCCAAAAGGTGGAGATGAAGAAGATGAGCAACGAGAGCAACCTGCAGGTCACTTTCTCGAAGCGTCGCACTGGGCTTTTCAAGAAAGCCAGTGAGCTTTGTACTCTTTGTGGTGCTGAGGTTGCTCTCATCGTCTTCTCCCCCGGCGAGAAGGTCTTCTCTTTCGGCCACCCCAGCGTGGACACAGTGGTGGATCGCTACCTCACGCGAGCCCCGCCGCCACAGACCTCCGGCACCATGCAGCTCATCGAGGCTCACCGCAACGCCAACGTTCGCGAGCTCATCAGCCAGCTCACTCAAATCTCTACTCAGCTCGACAACGAGAAGAAGCGCAGTGATGAATTGAATCATATGCGAAAGTCCACTCAGGTATATATGTAACATATATTCATAAATCACTTAAAAGATAAAATCATTAATTGAAGCAATATTGAATCATATTCATCTATTATTAATAAATTCTACTTTTTGTATAGGGTCAGTGCTGGTGGGCTGCCCCAATAGAGGAGATGACAAGGGCACAGCTTGAGCAGTTCAAGGAGGCGTTGGAGGAGCTAAAGAGGAGTGTGACCAGGCAGGCTGATAGGATGGTCCTGATCCAGAGTGCTAGCAACTCGAATCATCAGTTTTTTGTTGGTGGTTCCTCTTCCAATGCAGTGGTGGCGCCGCCGCTGCCTCAAGTGTTTCAGTCACCGCCGGTAGGTCAGAGTCCTGGGTTCGATGGGAGTATAGTGCCATCACACCATGGGTTCAGCAACAGCACGGGAGGATATGGAGGATCAGGGCTTCACTGATTTGCTCGAAAAGTAGATCCTCATGATGATGATGCCCTATTTAGGATCAAATTGGTTTGTTTTATGTTTTAGGCTTGTCTTATTTGGGTTTGGATCTTCTAAATTCTTGAGAAACTCTAGTGTGAAATTCAAATAGGGGAGCAAAAATAAATAATAAATTAATTAAGGTCTTATTTTTTCTTAAAACTACCATGGATATGGAGCGCATCGATCCTTTTAAATTTTACACTAAAGTTTTTCTCAGGGTTTAGATTCAAAAAACTGTTTTTTTTTTATATCAATGCCTGTTGATCGTTATGAATTTTGTGTGTCGCTTGTGTTGATGGTTGTAGGATGTGGTGTTTTGTTCTCTCTCTGATTTCGTGATGTACATGGTGTTAGGGAAAATATAATGTTGTAATTTCATGTTGTTGTAATAAAAGGCATCTGATTTATTTCATATATATAGAGAGAGAGAGAGAGAGAGAGATTTCTTCAATGCTGCTAATGTATTAAATTAATTCGTTGAATCGAATTTGGTTCCAATGGCAAGACTCTTGTATTGCATGGGTCAAGTGTGAATTATAACTACTTATTTGTGCCCACATAATAGACTTCGAGGGCAATTTATTTCAATGGGTGTGGACTCAAATTATTGTATGTGAAGTTGGGTTTTGCTGAAAAATGAATAATAACAATTCAAAGATTCAGGAATAACTGAAGTACTTGTACAACTCTTGCCAATGCAAGTTGGCACAAGTGGCTAAGAAATTAAGATGAAGACTCTCATTTCCCCTTGGATGATAGATTTGTATCTCTTCACAATTATCCCAAAGCCCTATATTAGTGGCAATTCAATCATAGAAAATTTTCCATCACTTATTGACAATATTAATGAGTTCTTTAGGTATCTAATGGTTAGCCCATTTCTAAGATTTAAGGTGTCTAAATGCTTAAAAATAGTTGAAAATATAGGATAAATTTCTAAATGCTAGAACTTGGTATTCTACCGGAAGTAATGGGAGAGTCTTTTTCCCTTACTGATATTATTGTTCACCAAAAAATGAGTTGTACTACCCTCTAAAGGAAATTAAACATTCAGATCAAAACGGGCAACACTCGACTTATAGCAAAATCCAAGTCTATTGCATGGGTTTTAGCCCAATATCCACTCCTAATTTTAATGCTATTTCACATAGTTAGTTACAGGTTTTGTGGTCTTAAAGTATGTTTAAAATGTGGATTTGGATTGCCAAAACACCAATCTTTTTTTTTTGTCAATTAAATTTATGAGACTAAATAAAATCACCTAAGCTAAGATAAAATCACCTAAGAAAAGTGATAACAAAATATCAATTTAAACACGCATTTAGTTTAATATTTAGTCTAAAAACCTATTGTCATGTTTTTGACAACTTCGTCAACTAGTGACTCTATCTTTTACCCAGGTCTTGACTTTGGTTTAATTTAAAAAAAAAACGCATTTAGTTTACTAGGATATGGATGGCTTTTGGTTTTTTTATTATAAAAAGTTTGTAAGAAATTTTTTTTTTAAAAAAATAGAATCATCAATAGATACATAATCAAAGTAGCATCTTGTTTTCTTGGTCAAAATTAAACTATAAGCATATTTGACTTAACATAATGGGTATAGTTGACGCAAGATCTCCCAATATTATATTTTTAATTTCAATATTTGTATTATATAATTTTTCAACTTTTTATATTATAACTCTCTCAATTTTTTTTAAGTGAATTTGACTGGGATTGCCCAACAATAAAATTTATAAACTTTGCAACTCGTTAATTTGTGCCATGTTCGTTAATTGTTTTTATTTGTTTATCTAACATTTTTAGAATGTTTTATTTTTTTCATCTTATAAGTTCAAATTTTTTCTAGTAACTCAACCATGATAGAAATTATTATATGGACAACATGATCAGCTTGTTGTACTAAATAAATACTCTTTCTGTTATATACAAATAAAAATGTTTTCATGCATAACTTAAGTAAAATGTAATTGACTACCTAGGCCTTCTTTATTGAAGCTGAGCAAAATCTAATTCACACAAAAATGCACCAATCCTAAACTTCATGAATTTTTTTAGCAACACCTTAGAACTCAATGATTGACATCTACTTTTAATAATTGACCAAAATAATTATTAACTCAGAACTAAGTCAATACTTTTTTAATTTTTTATTGTAGATTAATTAGAAGTATATCTCATGAGCAGTAAGAATTAATCTCTCTCAAGGTACTGAAAATAAAGGGTAGATCTCTCATAATTAAGTTTATCCCTTATACAAAAATTGAAAATCAAACTTTCAACTATTTATTTAAATGACAAGTGCGTCTACTATTCACTCTAATCTTTTAAAATTTAATTATGAATGAAATGAACTTGGACATCATCACGTGTTTTGTCCTTTAGATGTTTTCAATCCAAAAATAAATAAATAATTTAAAATAATAACTGGACATGTTCTCATAAAATTTGAATAATAAGTTATATTATTTATAATATTTATAACTTATAAATAATATAACTTATTATAAATTTTATAATTGTATTGAACTAGATTTGTTATCCATATAATATATGAAATAAATAATAATCGTATTAAAAAAATTTACCAAAAGATAATTTCAAGAAAATTTTTCGTGGAAATTCAAATTCAAATAGTAAAAAAAGTAAAGAAAAGAGGTAAAAATAGAAAATAATAATGATAGAATAAAGTAAGGTAAGGAGCCTAATTGCAAGTCATACTATTCATGTAGCTTATGAATAATAAATTATAAAGAGAGGCTGCGGTGTTCATATGAATAATGCGGTTTATGTCCAATTAACATGTGTTAAGTCCCTGCAGACAAAAATTTGATTAACTGTATATGATTTTTATCTCACATCCGATAATTAAGAATTAATTAATCAGACTGATTTTGCAAGAGTCAATCATTATATGATAGGAGAGGATGTTGCACATATACATTAAGATAAAAGATTTTATATCTTCCCCATTCGACAATAGATAAATAATAGCATGTTAATTTGGTTAATCAAAGTGCCATAAACCAAAAATTTAATATCATGACTATATAAAATATTCATTAACAAGAAGCATTTGGTCTCATCTCTCTTTTTGTCTACCATGGCGATGAACAGAAAGTGTAGCTCAGGTCGTCAAAAGATTCCCATAGAGAAAATACTAAAGAAAAGCAATTTACAAGTTACGTTCTCGAAGCGTCGTTCTGGGCTGTTCAAGAAAGCCAGTGAGCTTTGCACTCTCTGTGGGGCCGAAATCGCCATGATAGTGTTCTCTCCAGCTAACAAAGCCTTCCCTTTTGGCTATCCAGGAGTTGAATCCGTTATTGATCGTTACCTTACTGCTCGAAACTCTTCATGCAGCATGCAGGCTCATCAATCAGCAGTGTTCATCGGAATTCTAATGTTTGTAATCTCAACATGCAGCTGACACAGATTCTTAATCAACTCGAGATTGAGAAGAAGCTAGGAGAAAAACTGGATCGAGTGAGGAAGGCGAGGCAGAGAGAGTTCTGGTGGGAGAGTCCTATCGATGAGCTTGGTTTAGTTGAGTTACAGCAGTTGATGATTGCAATGGAGGAACTCAAGAAGGACGTTTTAAAACACACGAGTTTTTCTTCTTGTTCGCAAATTGTTGGGGATGATTATGGATTCGGACGTTACGATGATGTGTTTGAGAACAAATTAGCTGGTGCTGGGATTAATATAATGATGCCTTTAATAACTTTATCTCCCCAAACCATGACATGGGCATCTTTAATTTCACTTCTCAATACTGATATCTTCTTGGTTTTTTCTTGGGGGACGTTAACGATTCGCTAGTACCTCGCTGGCTTTCAATGCCTCCCTTTATTATTTGCTTTTTTTGATACATCCCTTTATTATTTGCTATTGTTTTTCGATATCTTCAAGATCGAGAATATTATGTCGTGTGCGAATAATGGGTCCAAAAAATGTAATTGCAAATAATTCTTGCAATATCTAAATTAAAGTATTCTTTTTTATACTATGGTAATATGTGTAATGGACAACAAAAATATAAACTTTCATTCATATAATTTACGTGTGTGTGTGTGTGTGTATAAGACGTGATTAAATTATCCATTCATAATCATGTTGAAGCAATGGCCAATGTATACTATACTTCTTGTCGTTTGATAAACTTCATTTCAACTCTTCCATTAATCTGATCAATAATATTTAAATAATATATTATTTTTTAATAAAATATGATATTAGCGATGGATGAGTTAATTTGGGGCACCAAATTAAAATCATTACTAAACTAAAAAAACTTATAGTCAGAGTTTATAGTATGTGTGTGTATATATATATATTTATATATATATACAAGTAGAACTAGCAAGTGGTTCATCTTTGTAAACCACCATTAAGGACGACTTTTGCAAAGGTAAGTACGCTTAACATAATAATAAATATTAAAATCATTTAAAAAAAAAGAAATTAGGCCTTCTGAATTGTATTTAACGTTATCTTCAATTGATTGTTGAATCAAAATTTAATTATTTTTGTCAATATTTTATTGATAATTAATTATATTAATTTCTCGTATCTCCGACAATAAGGAAAGACGCGTTCAAAAAGAAACAAAAAGCGAAATTGGTAGTAAGAACAAAGAAATTGGTAGTAAGAATCCCAATTTAAAATCCACTTCATTGCCATTGGGATTTTGTTATCAAACTCCAAAATTAATTGACTTGTCTTCTACTCTTTCTGTGTCATTCAATTTGCTGATTGTATACTAGTATTATAGTAGCTTCACGAATAGTGATCTATATTATAAGGAAGGCAATAGTCAAAATTTTAATCTCCCATATATATAAATATTTGTCTAATTTGAATGTTATATCTATTTTTTAGTTACATCAAATTGTGAGGAAAAATCCCTTTAATCCTTTCAAAATCAAGGTTTACATATTAAAAATAAGCTAATTCAGTATCAATGTCCATTACATTATCTTAGCTAGGTAATTTAGTATAAAAACTGCAATCATACATAATTAGTTAACTTTCATAAGAAACAAATTGAAGGCTCATTTAATGTAAACCAAAATAAAAGCCCTCTTAAAAGGAGAAAGAAGCGGAATTGAAATCCATCATCATAATTACAAAAATTTCTTTCCTAAAATTCAATCTTTAATAATTAAGTCAACTATCTTGAAATATTAACATATAATTATAAATATACGTTATCTTTGAGCTTCCACTCCATCACTCCCTTTCTTCTACAACAACATTCCATATTTTTTCTCCTCTTATTCTTGTTCTCCCTTGATTAGCCATGGCTCTCATAAAACAAACCAAGAAAACCACAAACACAGGTCGCAAGAAGATCGAGATAAAAGAAATCGACAAGGACACCAACAAGCAAGTCACCTTCTCGAAACGACGCACCGGACTGTTCAAGAAAGCCAGTGAGCTCTGTGTTTTATGTAATGCTCAGGTTGCCATAATTGTGTTCTCGCCGGCAGACAAAGTCTTTTGCTTCGGCCAACCCAACGTGGAAGAGGTCCTCCACCGCTACCTCCGAGGAGGAGCCGAAGAGCACGATCCTATGATCAGTTCGGTGTCTTATGAGGAACTTGATCGGCAACACGAGGAAGCAGTGAAGGCGTTGGAGACGGAGAAGCAACAACTGGAGGAGATTAAAAATTTGGCTAAGGTATGGGATAGAGGAAACTGGTGGGATGAACCGATTGATGAGATGGATTTAGAACAGTTAGAGCAATATGTGGTGGCCATGCATGAGTTAAGAAGAAAGTTGGCTGACAAGGCTGATGACTTGATGAGCATCTCGATAATGCCTTCCGTACCGTCGTTTTATGGAGAAAGTTCATTGGGTAGTCTTCTTAATGGAGGTGGCTATGGTGGTTTTGCTGGTGGTGGTGCTGTTGGTCGTTATATATCCTAACAAGGTTGAATTTTGATGAGAAAATTGCAATAAGATTAGAATAGAGGTGATGAGATTGTCTTGATCTTGCTTTCTTTCATTGTCCTTTTTCCCCCCTTTAAATGAAATAAGAATGGGGTAATTATTAATGTTAATTAATTACCCCAATGTCATTACTCATTCATATGTACTCTTCCTGCAATTTCTTGAGTTGATTTTTATATTTTTCAGATCAAACGGGAATTGATCTCACATCTTACTTTATTTTTTAGAGTCAGACAATGATCTCACACATTCTATAAATGTTATTACAACTAGAACAAATTAATTAGCCAGTTTAACGAGAGAGAAAAATTAGTGAATTGGTAAGATGATGCGATCTGAAACCTCCATTAACGTTTTTATTTTAAAAAAAAGAATCAGTTAAAAACCAAAAAAAAAAAATATTTGGGATAATGGTTTGAGTGGTCTTAATTTTTCTTTTCTAAAAAAGACGCTGTTGATTAAATTTCTTCCTTTCTATATATATATATATATATATTGAATTTTCAGCTTTTTTTTCCTTTTTTTTTATTTTTTCCTCTCTATATTATTCTTGCATATAATTATTAATAATTTTTTGGTAATCTTATGGTTGAACTTATCGATGGTGGCCTTTTTGTGATATAGATACTAACGAACTAGTATCCATTATATTTAACCTTAACAAATATATTAGGATGATATTTTTTTTTTTGGTAATAACAACCGGTGTCCGGTATCCATTTTGAGTTTTGACTAATTCAGATATTAAGATGATAACTAATTGTTAATTTCTTATTTTAAGGTCAATCGATATTATCAATACATTTGTGTGTGTATAGCTATAAAGCACTAATACTTAAAAAAAAATAGATGCACCCGTATCTGATGCACGATATGATATTTGTACTGTACTTGTGCATACGTATCTATCCATACTACTTTGTACCCATATGTACCACTTCAAATTTTTAAATTAAAATATGACTATTTGAAATTGTTATAAATATTTTATGATTTATTTAACATTTATATTATACTTTTTAGAATACTTAATACTCATTTTTATCTTAATAGGTAAATTTATTAATTATACATATAAATAATTATATAAATAATATTATATATGGATAAATATTTATGTCACCTGTATTCTAAAATTTTAAAAATTATCATATTTTTCGTATCATGCCATATCATATTCGATACACATACCCGTATTGATGTTACATAGATATATAGTTGTTACTCCTTTATCCGCTGATACAATACAGAAAATGCTATATCTTTTTTTTTTTACCAGAATACAGGAAATACTATATCTTTTTTTTTTACCAGAATACACTAAATATATCTTTATAATTATAGATAGAATTAATATTAGTTTGTTTGGATTTATATATTAAATTATGAAATTTGTTAGCACTGTGTTTTTTTAATTTTCAGTAATATTTTAATATACAAAATTGAAATATAATTGTAAGATGGGTTGGTGAAACTGAAACTTTACGTTTTTGGTCTATGGAAATAATAAAATCTTAACCAGCCTCCCACTATGACTTTTTTTTTTTCTTTTGCTGAGATCCACTATGACATTTTAAAAGCAATATCAATATCAATATGCATACATTTCATTATGTTAACACGTTTTTGTGCTCTGAGACACGTTTGAGAGACGTGTTCCATCTGAGTAATTGGTAATAGACATAGTACGAGGGAAATCAATGTCACACCGTTCATTACGTGAACTGAATAGCAACCATAATAACTCCCTTAATAAGATAAAAAAAGGGAAAATTTTCAAATAGGTACCATGTAAAAAACATATTTTTTAAATGGCACACATGCATAATAAGTAACCCATATGTAAAAACGTTTGTGTACGGTTTGGTGGTTTAATTTGATGTACTTCCTTTGATCCTTATTTAAGGAATCACTTTAGAATTTTTACATGATCCTTATAAAACATTTGCACATTTCACAGGTCACATTAATTTTTTTTATTCTCTAAACTCCTTTGATTTAATAATCTCACATTTATTGTATTGGAGGTTCTTTCCTATTAATATATTAAGAGTTCTTTGAGAATAAATTAGAAAAATTATTGAACCAAGATCAACACAAGTGATTGGGAGAGGAAGAGAGTTAATTGAAGGATAAAATTACAAAATGACCCATCCATTTTTAAGTCTAAATAAATAATTAAAATATTTAAATTTTCATATCAAACATTAGAGTGATATGGTATATGATGTGGGATAAAACATTAATTTTAATGGCAATTTTAATGATGGGGGAGTTAATATGTAGTCAAAATAAAAACCTTAAGGATTTTAATTTTAAAGATATATAGGGGATGATATGCAACTCAGCCAAAGCTCAAGAAGGTTATATATATATATATATATTTTTTGATCAAAGCAAAAACATTATATGTGCCTCATTAAATTAGTCCTTTTTATTCTGCTGGGTAAAGCATTGTACAAATTAGAAATGGTTTCGTTGGATTAAAAATTGGATAGGATTATCTATATATTACACAAAATTTAAAACGACTTGTCATAGCTTTTTGTAAGATTAACTACTTGTTTTGCATATATTAATGATGTATTATTATTAGGATGGGTCCTGTATATTACTAATAAGGAGAGGGACTGAGATGAAGCGGCCTGTGAATAATTTCACTTTTAATATTTTTACATTTTATATTAATTTTGCATATTGGTATGATATATTGATCTGGTGTATTCATGTTGTATTTCTGTTCAAAACTTTGATAAGATTATTATCATAATTGATTGATATACAGTGCTAAGAATTTCTTTATTCCTTAATCCTTATCATCACTATAAAGAAAAAATATTGAAAATAATAGAGTATATAACTAAGAAAAAGAATCCAACTTGTTACAGGCTGTCCAATTCAGTTATCAAACAAACCCAGCAACCAGTTCAGTCCTCACTCTTGACTTGAGTCCTGATAACTGCGTTAGTATCGTCTCTTCCCTCATACCACGAACCCGAAAATCCCGATGGATCCATGTCCTTTTGTTCGGATCCTCGTCGGAAACTTCGCCATCACATGTCCGGCGGCCTCGACGCCTTCGTTCCCCGGCGACGTACACCCTTCAAGTTCCCCTTATTTCTGCCGGATTCAACTCAGGGACTTCGATTCCCATCACCGTCATCCCTTCGCCACCGTTCCCATAGTTTCGCCAAACACAGAGGCCTATCCTCACTCCGTTGCTGCTATCTTCGATTTAAGCAAGCTTCAGATGGAGAAACTTCTCAAAGCGACCAAGAATCCAATTATGAAGATTTCTGTTTGTAAGTGTCGGCGAACGCCGTCGTGTACATTCGATACCGCCAAATTATTGGGCAAAATTTCTGTGCCGTTGGATCTGACCATGGCTGAGTGTCGAGCGTGTATGTTTCAGAACGGCTGGGTTGCGCTTGGAGGGAAAAGCAGAGGGTCGTCGTCGGGACAGTTATTGCATGTGACAGTTCGTGCCGAACCCGACCCGAGATTCGTGTTCCGTTTCGACGGTGAACCAGAGTGCAGCCCCCAGGTGTTTCAAATCCAAGGGAGTGTGAGGCAACCCGTTTTTACTTGCAAATTCAGTTTCAGAGATCGCAGTGTGAGTTCTAGGTGAGTGACCTTCAAGTTTTCGGTTCGGTAATTGTTAATTTTCAAGATTGAGAAAAGGATGAAACAGAAGCTGAGAACTTTTGGATTCTGGTCTGATTTTTTTCTTTTCTTGGATACCAATCAATCAACAAACCTGTTATCGAATCTTTTTCAGCTTATCCGTGTCAGAGCCAAACAAATCAAAAAGCTGTTTGCCCTCACTGAATTCTCAGAAAGACCGTTCAGCGGAGCGAAAAGGATGGTCCATCACAGTGCACGATTTGTCTGGGTCACCGGTAGCGGCGGCTTCAATGGTAACTCCATTTGTCCCCTCGCCGGGATCTCACCTGGTCAGCCGGTCCAACCCCGGCGAGTGGCTAATTCTCCGACCCGGCGGCAACGGCACGTGGAAGCCCTGGGGCCGCCTCCAAGCGTGGCGCGAAAAGAACAGCTCCAATGCTGTCGGTTACCGGTTTGAAATCCTTCCGGCCGTCGCAGCGCCGGTGACACTAGCCGCCTCCACCATCAGTTCGCAACATGGCGGGAAATTCACCATTGACGTCACCTCCGGCGTCACTCCGATGAACAGTCCAAACGGCAGCTGGGACTTGGGCACTGGATCGATGTCCGGGTCGGGATCAGGTTCGGAGTTTGGGCCGGAGCAGGAACTCTTGTATAAGGGGTTTGTAATGTCAGCAACCGTAGGCGGTGAGGGGAAGTGTAGGAAGCTGGAGATGGAGGTCGGGGTGCAGCACGTGAATTGCACGGAGGATGCTGCCGCTTTCGTGGCTTTAGCCGCAGCCATGGATTTGTGCATGGACGCTTGTAAGTTGTTCTCACAGAAGCTCCGAAAGGAGCTGAGGCAATAGATTTAGATGTCTGTCGTTTGGTATGCTAACATCTGTTTTGGGGATCCATCTGCCGTTTCCACGACGTCGTGTCGTTTATTGCTAGCCACTTTTAGGAGAGTAGTGACTAATTCTTTTTTATGTAAAACACAATGTACAGTGTGAAATGACTTGGCAAGATCAGGTTTTTAATTTTTGTTTTTGGGGATTAGAGGTTGCTTTTTTTGCTTACAGATCAAGTTTTATATTCCTGTAAAGTCTAATGGGCTTTTGTATAGTATTTAAATTCAAGTGTTTTCTATTGGAATTTGATGTGAGATGAAGCTCGAGAATCCTATGATTTGCCCGTGTGAAGTCGCTCTGATTTATATAATCATATTCCAACTGATATTGGCTTGCATTTGGGATGGCAGAAATTTTAATTAAAAAAATTAAAATATAGTATCATTATTAATGTCAGTGGGGGAGAACCAAGGATCAAATTACTTATATTTAATGATTCCATTTATTTCTCTTGCATAAAAAAATGATTCCACTGTTAGGATTTCAAGTTTAAAAATCTATGAGAACTTAATTGGATAATTCAATTGATTTAAGTATAATTTAACTAATTACGATTAATAACAACATTTAAGATCAATTATACTAATGTTCGTAATATTTGAGTAGGATAATCAGTACTTGTAAGCATTGTTCTTTTATTTATGTCAATGACCATAATCCATTTTGCAGAGTAATAGACAAAAAAGTAGGTTTTTTTTCCCCTTCATTTCTTTTTTCTTTTTTTGACCAGCAGGTTTTCCCCCCGTTTCAATCCAATTCCATAATATGCTTGTGGAGGGGTTTTCTTTTATTTATTTTTTGTTTGGCCACTGGTGACTGGTCTTTGGATGGGTTTAAGTTAATACTATTTATAGTTTTCTTTTATTACGTTATTAATTTAGGAAAGAAAATTAATATTGAGAAATGTCTCACAAACTGCAACTTTTATCTGTTTCAAAAGGACAGGGCGAGACCCCATCCTGAGCCGTGGCAGCTTTTTCATTATTATTTTTATTTTTTAAATTAAAAATTATAAATAAAAAATAGATTTTTTAGGAATTATGTATATATATTTTATATAATTTAAAATTTTTTACTTATTAAAAAATATTATATAATAAAAACTGAATTAAACTGAATCTTTATCGTTTGCAGTTTTGCACAGTTTTTTAGTAATTAAAAAATATCAAATAAATTTAAAATTGTATAAAATATATATATGTATGATTCTTATAAAAATCTACTTTTTATTTATAATTTATAAAAAAAAAAGAGGGGAAGCTGCCACAACAAAACCGCGGCAATTGAGGTCTCTGTAGGAGAGACCCGACCCCATTGCAAAACAACAATGCATGATACGCTAGCATCAAAATGAAGGTTGATGTATTTTCTGTTCTTTACAAGAAAATTCAAATTATTAAAATAAAATGCGTCAGTTCGTGCACGATCCTCTTGAAATTCATTGAAAGGCACTTAATTTAGAATGTATTCTATGTATTCTAAATTTGTAATGTATATGAAGGGAAGTGTAGCAGCAGGTTCGCGTCTCACACTCTTACTAAGTCAACCAATCTGTCATTGAATGCCTTGTGTACGGAAGTTGAGTAATGAAACATGGCACATGCTGTAGCAGAGTGAAGTGAACCTGAACGCAGTTCCTATACTTCACTGTTAGCTCTGAGGGTGCGACTTGAGAGTGGTTAGGCAAGGAGCATGTGTATGTGTTCATCTGTACTGATTATCTTCTTTGATTGGATATATGGTATTCGGCATCTCTCTCTCACTTCTCTCTTTTGGACTGTCTCCTCATTCTTCTTCATTACGAGGGTTGAGGGTATCAATTTTCTTCTATCAACAATGAGATGGTATCTTCAGTCGGCCTCGACGCGGAATCTATAATACTGAATATGTTGGATTTAGTTGAAGATGTACTTTTGGGCAACATATTTTTGGTGGATAACATTTTCCTGATATGTGATTAATTTTCTAGGGTATGGAAAGCACCATCATATGTGAAATTCAGAGTTATGTGTATATTAGAAAATATTCAGTCACGAAAATTGTTACTAGCTTATAAGGAAATACCATTACTAACCTATCATTCCTATTTCCTCTCTTATCTCTTCCTAAACTAGAAAAAAAAAAAAGCATATAATCCTTCCATATAAGCTAAATGTCAAGAGAGTGACAAAATTGAGGGCCCCTGGAACAAACATTACAGAAGGCATTAGTAAGAGTAAACTAAAATTGAGGCCACAGTGGAAAGTAGAAATTAATTATACAGATCCATACATTCATACAACACCCACTAAGCTACATTTGTACCTTTGACAGCTTCTCTTGGCACATTTTGGGTCAAGCAAAAGGTTCTAACAACTAAAAGTTTGACATACAGAAAACAGAGGTCAGAAGAAAAAAAAAAAAACTGAGGAAAGCTTTATCATGAACCGTATGACCATCTTTTAAATAACTTTTATTCTGCCGCAGTTTCATCAAGAATATGTCCCTCATTTCTAATATCTGGCAACACATTTTCATCAAGGATATCTACCTCATTTCTAATAATTGGCAACGCATTTTCATCAAGAATATCTCCCTCATTTCTAATATCTGGCAACGTCTCCAGGTTGGTTTGAACTTCTGTCACGTCCTTGTGGATGAGTATCAGAAGCATCAATGGCATCATGTTCAACTGCATCTGAAGAACCACCATTCACCGAGGAAGAATCTGAGTTTCCATCTGTTGAATCCACATGGGTGTCATCCTTGGACTTCTCATCCTTACTGTCATCTTTGTTCTCCTTAGCATCTGAACTATTATGAGTTACATTTCTTTCAGCCATTTCAGTGAGAACCTTCAGCTTCTCATCCACAGAGGCATCAATATTTTCCTTTGCATCAAAATTTCTAGAGTTGTTTTGAGTTTCATTCAATGCAATGTGGCTTACCGTCTTCTCTAAATCACCAGCTCCAGAATTAGAAGATTCTCCTGCGGTAGCATCTTCATTCCCAGTTTTAACAGAGACTGGGGAACTAGTATTATTCAGCAGATTATCTTCTCTGATTCTATCACTCTGCTCTAACTCCTCTGTTTTCTCATTTTTGACACCACCGTTGGCTGTTACATCCACTGTAGTATTGTGAGAATGCTCAGATTCAGATGATATCGCCATTTTATTCTGTTCAGAAGAACCTGGTGTCTTGACACCGTCTCCAGTTGAGTTATTGATTGCCTCGGTGATCGCTACAGAGCGGTTATTACCTACTTCCAGGTGACCAGTAGAGTTTGCTGTGGCCGTGGTATTTACATTTGAGCTATCAACAGAGTTGGACAAAACAGTGTTTCCACTATCTTTACCAGTGGCATTCAACACATTCCCACCCTTCAATTCAACTTCTGTAATCTTACCTGAATCATTTTGATTTGTATCACTTTCCTCTGTATAATTGGGCTTATTCTCCTGTTTCCTAATACTCATTTCTGAGTTTTCATTGGAGTTTTCTCCACTTAAAATTAAAGCTTCAGAGCTAGTAGTCTGGGTATCATGAGCTACAGCACTGGAAGCATCATCCGCCATGTAATGTTCCTCCCGTGCCTCGTGGGTGTTTTTGTTTTCAACTGAACCTTCCTTTTCCTCATCCTCATCCTCACCATTTTCATTCTCTTTCTCATCACGCTCTTCTTTCTCTTTCTCTTTATCCTCATCCATTAACTCTTCATCACGGTCAATATCCACTTCTGGTTTTTCTTGATCATTTTCTTCTGTCTCCTCATCTCCTC